>CM062820.1:131506463-132749708 GCA_031772625.1 Pinus tabuliformis
AGCTGAGACGTGAAGCCTTGACGGCATTCGACGGCTCACGTGGGTCCACTTTGTTCAATCTACGTATTTGTTTTATCATCAACGGTCTTGTTTGCCGGCAGTTTTTCCCAATCAGCGGATTTTTTCCATCGTGATCATGACAGCCTCCATTACAACTCAGACTTGAAGGAAAATCACCTGTTGTAGCTCGGATTGTGGTGCAGCTCCACGGACCTGAGCATACCTGTGACACCTGTTTATAGCTCGGACATTGCAGCAGTATACACTTGTGGTAGACTTGCATTCTCAGACCTGTGGGAGACTGTATTCTCAGACCTGTGCTTACCTTAGGACAAAACTCAGATCTGGACAGAGAAAGGAACCTCAAACTTTACCTTATGATTTGGACCTGTCACATTTATTAAAGCTCTGTCCTGTGTTATTTGCCTAACTAAAAGAAGGGTACAGCTACAGCAGTATTGCTATTTTTTTAGACTGGGGAGATATATTTTTGCTGGGTAAATATTTTTTCTAGCAGAACAAACTCTGTTTTGATTTACACCAGGATAAACAGGCAGCTAGATTTTTTTTGTGTCAGACTTCTATATTTTCTTTGGGAAATTGGCCACGCTCACCAATCTGATGTTAGAAGGAAATCAACGCTTTAATGGCAGCAACTATAACATTTGGAAACAAAGAATGTTGACCATTTTTGAATACAGGGGTCTTGATCAGCTCATTTTGGGCAAAGAGCTTCGTCCCGGTACAGCTGGGACCGATCAAGATAAATTTGATGATCGAAATCGAGAGGCTGTTATGCTTCTCAAGCTCTCTGTCGTTGATGATCAGTTACCACAGATTCCTTCTGGCAAGACCGCTGCCGAAATCTGGCAACAGTTGAAAGAACTGCACGAGACATCTGACAAAAGCAGAGCTTTTTTTCTCAAAAATCAGTTGTTCTCCATCATGATGGACGAACATATGTCTTTACAGGAACATCTCAACAAAATTAAAGACATTCGAGATCAGCTCGAAGCCATTGGTCGGACCATGGAGGAAGAAGATATGGTAGTCATTACTTTGAAAAGTCTACCGAAATCTTATGAACACTTCATCGAAACACTCAACATTACCACCACAAATGTTGATCTGAAGTTTCCAGAATTATGTACCAAACTTCTGCAGCAGGATCGGTGGAAACAGTAGTTTGGTAGTAGTGCTTCATCAGTGTCCTCGGAAAATGCATTTGCTGCAAAATATCAGTCCTCTCAGTCCTTTCAGCAGAAAGGCTCTTCTCAGCCTTTTGATCCTGCTAGGAAGAAAAGTGTGCAGTGTAATTACTGTCATAGGTTCGGTCACATGAAGAAAGATTGCCGACAGAGGATTGCTTCTGAACAGAAGAAACAGGGAGGGCCACATCAGACAGCAAATGTTGCAGAGCATTCCGAGCAGACAGAGTCTGCCTTTTATGCCTTTATGGCTAAAAGGTCCTCAGATCATGTTCCTTCCTCTGCATGGTACATTGGTTCTGGTGCATCACGCCATTTCTCTCACAGGCGTGACTGGTTTATTGACTTCTCACCTTTCAGTGATTCTGTGGTATTTGGCGGAGGTGAGAAGTACACAGTAGCTGGCAGAGGAACAGTTCAAATTCAGTCTGGTGGACGCACACTCATATTTCTGAATGTATACTATGTTCCTGGTATGGAAATTAATCTGCTATCTGTCAGCCAGATTATGAGGAATTCTCCTCAGCTTGATGTTGTGTTCAGTGCACACAAGTGCTCCATCATTGACAGGGAGACCAGTCTAACAGTTGCTGTTGGCCTAGAGGACCATGGCCTATACAGGCTACTTGATACCGGTGACTCTCTAGAAGTGGCTCTAGCAGCACGTGTCTCTCCCATCAGCACTCTATGGCATCAGCGATATGGGCATCTAAATATGCAGTATCTCTCTCAGCTCTCTCGGGAGGGACTTGTGTCAGGATTACCTGATATTCAGACTCAGCAGTTGGGGGTATGCAGCACCTGTCAAGCGGGAAAGCAACATCGGTCTTCATTCAAAGATGGAGAATCTTGGCGCGCATCTAAGGTACTTCAATTAATTCATGTTGATATTTGTGGTCCTATGAATACAGTTTCTATCACCGCTTGCAAATATTTTTTACTTATTGTAGATGATTTCAGTAGAAAGATGTGGGTGTATTTTCTAAAAAATAAATCTGATGCTCTTAGTACCTTTCAGAAGTTTAAAACCTTAGTTGAAAAAGAATCTGGTTGTAATATCATGACCCTTAGGACCGACAATGGGGGGGAATTTTGTTCCTCAGCTTTTGCCAACTTCTGTGATATTCATGGCATCAAACGTCAATTAACCACACCTTACACTCCCCAGCAGAACAATGTTGTCGAGCGTCGCAACCGCACGGTTGTTGAAATGGCTCGTTCCATGTTACAACACAGGAGTGTTCCAAACAGATTCTGGGCTGAAGCAGTATTTACTGCTGTTTACCTTCTTAACCGATCACCCACTCAGGCTGTTACAGGGAAGACTCCTGAAGAGGTTTGGTCTGGCCGTAAGCCTAAGATCAGTCATCTCAAAGTATTTGGCTCAGTTGCATATGTTTGGATTCCAGCTGCTAAGCACTCTAAATTGGATTCCAAAAGCCAGAAACTCATGATGACAGGGAACAGTGATCATCATAAGGCCTATAGGCTGATAGATATAGCCACTGGTCGTCTTAGCTTCAGTTGGGATGTAGTATTTGATGAAGACAGAGGATTCTTTCAGTCTTCTTCTTCTGAGCAGTGTTCTGAGGATCAGCCTCACAGTGTTCATCTTCCGGTCGGTCCACCTAATGGGAGGGATGATGTAGCATCAGTATTTGATACTACTCTATCTGAGCCTCCTCCAGAAAATAACCCTCCTCTTGCGGCCCCTATTGCTCTTGAGTCTTCTCCATCTACTCCTGATATTGGTTCTTCTACTCTTCGGCCTAAATGGTGGGCTAAAACCATTGGTGATCTCCGGGATGATGAGCTCCTTGAAGGTAGAACTTCTAGACATAAGAACAGACAACAGTCTACAGTCAATTTTGCTCTTATGGCTAACCTGCACAGTATTTTTGAGCCTCAAACCTATTCAGAGGCTAAGGGTACATCTGAGTGGGAACAGGCTATGGAAGCCGAATTCCAGAGTCTTCAGAAGAATCACACATGGACACTTTCTGATCTTCCTGCAGAAAAAAAGCCCATAGGCTGCAAATGGGTGTATAAAGTGAAATACAAAGCTGATGGAACCATAGACAAGTATAAAGCTCGGCTTGTGGCTCGAGGGTTCTCACAGAAGGAAGGCATCGACTATGAGGAGACTTTTGCTCCTACAGCCAAGATGAGTACCATAAGGCTTGTCCTTGCCCTAGCAGCTCAGTTCAATTGGAAAGTTCATCAGATGGATGTAAAAAGTGCTTTCCTAAATGGTGATCTCCAAGAAGAAGTCTACATGACGCAGCCTCCAGGATTCAAGGTTGCTGGTCAAGAACAGAAAGTGTGTTGGTTAGCTAAAGCAATCTATGGATTGAAACAAGCTCCTCGGGCTTGGTACATGAAAATTGATCAGTACCTGACAGATCAGGGTTTTCAGCGGAGCCCTTCTGATGCAAACCTGTACATCAAGCATACTGGTGATGATATCTTGTTTGTGGTTGTCTATGTGGATGATCTTATCATTACTGGCAGCTCTGCACATTTGATCCATGGGATCAAACAAGATTTATGCAGAACTTTTGAGATGACAGACTTGGGACTTCTTCATTACTGTCTGGGGGTTGAAGTTTGGCAGACTGAAAATCAGATCTTTCTCTCTCAGTCCAAGTATGCCAAAAATCTTGTGGACAGATTCAGAATGCAGGATTGCAAACCGGCCACGACTCCTATGGAACCAGGGCTCAAACTTTCAGCTCAGTCATCCTCTCCCCTTGTGGATGAAACTTTATTCAGGCAATTAGTGGGCAGTCTCATCTATCTTACTGCTACCAGACCTGACATCAGTTTTGCAGTAAGCTACATTTCTCGCTTCATGTCCGCTCCTAAAGCTGATCATTGGCAAGCAGCAAAGCATGTGCTACGATATGTGCGTGGCACTTCTGATTATGGCCCCCTATACACTCGAAGTTCCAATCCTATTCTCAGTGGTTACACTGATTCTGACTGGGCCGGTTCGGTTGATGACCGTAAATCTACAGCTGGGTATGTGTTTAATCTAGGATCCGGTGCTGTTACTTGGACTAGTAAGAAGCAACAGGCAGTGGCTCTCTCCTCAACAGAAGCCGAGTATCGGGGAGCAGTTAAGGCATCCTGTGAGGCAGTTTGGCTTCGACGTATGCTGGCAGATATGCATGTTTCCCAGACAGGGCCTACTTCTTTGTTTTGTGATAATCAGGGAGTGCTCAAACTTTCAAGAATCCAGTCTTTCATGAACGAACAAAGCATGTGGAAACTCATTACCACTACATTCGCCAGCTTGTTGAAGACGGCTCAGTTCAGTTGCAATATGTTCCCACAACAGAGCAGCCCGCCGACATCTTCACCAAGCCTCTTGGTCCTGATAAATTTGTAAAATTCAGAGGGTCTATTGGTGTTGTAAATAGATTGAGTATTAAGGGAGGGTATTAGAATATTCCTATTTAGTATTTAATACTCAGCCTTTTAGATGTTGCTATTTTTTCTTTTAAGCAGTTTCTTAGATGAAACTGAGTGTTTCCATATTCTACATAGAAACCTGATGTTTCTATTATTGTAAATATCTCTGTATTATCATTGAACTGTTTGCTCATTCTGAATTAATTCATTCAACATTCTTTTATCCTTGAGGTTGCTCTATGTACACTTCCTCCTCAGTCACACCATTGAAGAACGTGGCCTTTACATCCATCTGATGTGACCTCCAACCCATAACTGAAGCAAAAGAAATGATAGTCCTGATGGAAGTGTACCTAACAACTAGAGCAAAATTCTCCTCATAGTCCTCTCTCTCTTTCTAGGAGAACCCTCTCACCACAAACTCCACTTTGTACTTCTCGATGCTACCATTTGTTGCATACTTGATCTTATAGATCAACTTGGAAATCACTACTGACTTCCCTTCTGGTCTCGAAACTATCGCCAACACATCATTCTTCATGATGGACTGATACTCCCCCATCATAGCATTCTTCCAAACATGTTGGCCTGCTTCCTCCTCATAACTAGAAGGTTCAGAATCAGTGATATGGCTCATCAATGCCATATAACTCAAGAACCTCTGTGGTCGTCTGCTCTCCCTGAAGGTACCACTAGGAGTTGTATGCCTCTTTCCATCCTTCAAAGTGTCACAAAACCACGCCGACCTCTCCCTGGTCTCTGCAACATCTTTAGGCAAGTCCACTGGCTCTACTAGCTCTATTGACTCCTCTTGATAGTCTGAGGAAGGAACAACACGACTAGAGGTATTTGTACCCTCATCCCTCAGAGCCTCCTACTCCCCACTATCAATCTCCATATGAGACTTTCTAAACCTCCTGAAAGCTACCTCCTCATCAAAAGTAGCATCCCGACTAACCTTAATCTGACGTTGTCTTGGAATGTAGATCTTGTAGACCTTAAAAGTTTTGTTGTATCCGATAAAAGTACCCTTCTTCCCAGAAGGTTCTAACTTCTTCCTCTTCTCTATGAGACGTGGATGTATATTGGACAACCACAGATCCTCAAGTTGATTTCGGGTAGCATCGGATGTGCTCTAAGCAGGGAGGCTTGGGCACATGTATTCCAAAGAACCCAAAAAGTGTTTTGGGAAATTCCACCCATAAGTAATTTTATTAAAATAATTAATATTTTTAATGGGGTTCCTAAGTCTAAACTTAGGAAAATTAAAATATTAATGGGTATTAATGTAATCATGGGTGAAACTTCTAGAAAAAGACACGGATCAAGCCAAAATGATCTGAGCCTTTGATTAAGATTTAATTTAAGTCATTGGTTGTCCAACAGGGAGATATAAGAAGGGGCTTAAGGGTCATTTGGAAAACACACCGAGAGATCAAGAGATCGAATTTCTGAAGCGAGAAGTTCTCAAGAGGAAATTTTGATCAAGGAGATTTCTTGTAGTTGAGGGGCAGGGATAGCATCCACAGAGAGAGATTTTCTCAGCCGGAGAATCATCAGAGAGAGGCAGAGAGTGATCCAACACTTTCACTCAGAGGCTGACGCAAGGCCACGTAAAGGCAGCACAAAGGGTGAGAGAGTCTGAAATTTTGCAGCAGAGTCAGTTTCAGAAGCCGAGAGCCGGGGTGTGAGACCAAGAGGCTGAGAGCAGTGACTCCGGGCAACAAATTGCTCAGTTCGTTGGGTGACGCAGGGACTGCGTAGAGGCAACGCAGGGCCTACCAAAGGCACTTCATCTAGTGTCCAGATCAACCGAGATTTTTCTCAGTGATTGTGTGAGGTAATCTCACAAATCTTTCTACCATTGTTTCTCTTTGTAACTGAATAACCCATGAGGTATTCAAAGATGTATTCAGAATTTTCTACTGCTTAATAATAATAAACCCTCGGAGTTGTTGCGCCGGTTTTCCTGCATTGGGTTTTTGTGGGGACATTTGTTCAAAAATAACGGTGTTATTGTGTTGTATTTCCTTTCTTGCTCAATCTCTTGTTTCTACATAATATTTAATTAAGTGAAGGTTGCAGTGTATGTATTTCGATATTTGTAGTAGGAAACTGCAAATAATTTGTTTGAAGGAATTCAACAAATAGGAGAAATATCATCAGTTGTTGTAGTAGGAATTTCGGTTATGGAATTTTCACATGGTATCAGAGCTGTAGGATGGAACAAGAAAAGCAGTGCCAGAGAACCCAGCGCTGAGCAGAAGAGGGATATCGAAAAGCTGCAGGAGGCAGCAATTCAAAACTGCAGAGGGTTTGCGTAGTTCTTAGCCATAGGGCTGATATTTCAAGGCAGTGTCTCTTCGAGTGAGTTGACGGAGAGGACTCACAGTTCGATTTTTTGTCGGGGCAGAAGGAGCAGCACTGAAGCCTCAGTGTAAGGAGAGCTAGTGGGACGCAGATTGTTCTGCAAGTAGGTTGCTAAGCAGAAAATCGCTAGAAGAAAGAGGAGAAGCACAACTGAGAGAATTTCTTCCTCAAAGAATTCCTAGCCAAGGAATTTGAATTTTCTAGAGTTGAGTAGTAGCAAGGGGCAGCAGTTTTACTAGCTCTAGCAAGGAGTGTGTAGGCTAGCCCAACAACAACACAAAGGAGAGAGGAGGTCATTCAACTTTCTATTTTTGGCAGAAATGGCAACCAGTGGCTTGAGGGATCAGGATAGGTTGGACGGAGCATCCAACTATGTCATCTGGAAGGCAAGGATGTCATTCCTTCTAGATGAGCATGCCCTCAAGAAATACGTCGATAGCGTGGTAGTTGAACCTGCAAACCCAGATCCGCTAAAGAAGTACAAGGCAGAGATGGCAAAAGCCAAGAGGATGATCCTGGATGGAGTCAAGGATCACGTGGTGTGTCACGTTGCTAGCAAAGGGACTGCTAAGGAGATGTGGGATGCCTTGGCCACGTTATATCAGGGATCTTCCAAGCAGCGGTAGATGTACTTAGAGCAAAAGTTAAGATCTGCTCAGATGAAGAAGGGAGAGTGTGTGGATCCATTCCTCACGAAGCTGAAGGAAACCCATGATGAGTTGTCTGTTGTGGGGCATACACCTCAGGATTCATAATTGGTTAGACTAGCCCTCAATTCTATCTCAGATGAGTTGCAAGTTTTTGTCTAGAGTATCCTGAGCAGAGCAGCATTGTCGAATTGGGATGAGATGTGGGCAGCTCTAAAACAAGAGGAGCTAAGGAGAGACTTAGTCAAGGTCAAACTTGACAGAAGCAACAACAGCGATGGGTCGAAGCCCAAGGAGGAGGAGGATAATGCAGCCCTTGCATCGAAGGGACAGCAGGAGCAGCAGAAACATAATAAAGACGTCTCAAAGATCAAGTGTTTCAGGTGTGGTGAGATGGATCACTACGCTACTCGGTTTCCTCTCAGGAAGAAGGACAAGGATGAGAAACACAATCTAAAGGTTGTGCCCACAAAGATTGAAGAGGAGGTGTTCGCCATGACAGCCAAGATACCTCCAAGAGGGAGATGGGCTGATTTAGAACTGTAGTTCGAAAGAGCTACAGATGGGCAGGATCCTTGAGGAGTCCACTTCTTGGATCAATACCTTGTTATGGGAGCCCAGTTTTGTAGTAGCAGGATGGACTAGTGTTGGATGATGTTGAGGAGGGTCGGAGAGATAGTTGCAGTGGCTAGGAGCACCAGAGTTTGAGCAGCTGAGCAGAGTTGACAGCAGTGTAGATGGCACAGAGCAGAGGTCAGCAGTAGTGTAGTATATTTAGAGCGTCAGTGCAGAGACTAGCAGCAATCAGGGTCCAGCATTCACGTGGTATCATACTGAACACAGTTAGTTCAGTAATTTTGGATGTTTTTCCGTTGTTGGAGTAGTAGCAACAGTTTGCAGTGCAGTAGCAGTTGGCAGTGGCAGTGCTAGCAGCAGCACAGATGCAGCACCTGAGAAGTTGTAGTACGGATCCAATGTTGACAGTGGCAGTGTCAGCAGCAGTACAATTATAGCGGCAGCGCAGTAGTTGTTGGACAGCATGTCAGACATCATCAGTTCAGAGGACGATGTTTCAAAGTCAGAGCAGTATGCAGTAGCAGTGTATTGCTAGAGCACATTCCTCGCTAAGAGGGAGTGTTGATTTGGGGTAACATCAGATGTGCTCTAAGCCTCAAATTTTGCAGGGAGGCTTGGGCACATGTATTCCAAAGAACCAAAAAAGTGTTTTGGGAAATTCCACCTAGAAATGATTTTATTAAAATAAGTAAATTTTTAATGGAGTTCCTAAGTCTAAACTTAGGAATATTAAAATATTAATGGGTATTAATCTAATCATGTGTGAAACTTCTAGAAAAAGGCACGGATCAAGCCAAAACGATCTGAGCCTTTGATTAAGATTTAATCTAGGTCGTTGGTTGTCCAACAGGAAGATACAAGAAGGGGCTTGAGGGTCATTTGGAAAACACATTGAGAGATCAAGAGATCGACTTTCTGAAGTGAGAAGTTCTCAGGAGGAAATTATGATCGAGGATATTTCTTTCAGTTGAGGGGTAGGGATAGCATCTGGAGACAGAGAGAGATTTTCTCAGTTGGAGAATCATCAGTAGAGAGAGGCAGAGAGTGATCCAGCAACTCTCACGCAGAGGTTGACGCAAGGCCACGCAGAGGCAGCACAGAGGGTGAGAGAGAGTCTGAAATTTTGCAGCAGAGTTAGTTTCAAAAATCGGGAGCCGGGGTGTAAGACCAAGAGGCTGAGAGCAGTGACTCTGGGCAGCAAATCGATCAGTTGGCTAGGTGACACAATGCCTAAAGGGGTTGACGTAGGGACTGCATGAGGACTGTGCAAAGGAAGCGCAGGGCCTACTAGAGGCACTTCATCTAGTGTCTAGATCAGCCAAGATTTTTCTGAGTGATTGTGTGAGGTAATCTCACAAATCTTTCTCCTAGTGTTTTTCTCTGTAACTGAATAACCCATGAGGTATTCAGAGATGTATTCAGAATTTTCTACTGCTTAATAATAATAAACCCTGATAGTTGTTGCACTGGTTTTCCCGCATTGGGTTTTTCTAGGGAAATTTGTCCAAAAATAACGGTGTTATTGTGTTGTATTTTCTTTCTTGCTCCATCTCTTGTTTCCGCATAATATTTAATTAAGTGAAGGTTGCAGTGTATGTATTTCGATATTTGTCGTAGGACACTGCAAATAATTTGTTTCAAGGAATTTAACAAAAAGGAGAAATATCATCATTTGTTGTAGTAGGAATTCCGATTGTGGAATTTTAACACCTCAAATGACTGACCTTTGGCTTCACTCTTGTGAATGCCTCCTTAGGAGTCTTGTCCTCCAATATCCAATGAGGACTCCTATTTTGAACATAAACTTATGTGTTGGATGCCTCCACCCATAAGAACATGGGTAAATCTTGATCATCAATCATCACCTTGATAGCTTCCACAATGGACTTGTTCTTCCTTTCCATAAACCCATTCTATTGAGGGTTGTAAGGAACTATCAACTCTCTCTTGATCCTTGCTTCCTTGCAAAAATAATTGAAGTCCTTGGAAGTATATTCTACTCCATTATCTGACCTCAAAACCTTGATCTTCTTCCCTGTCAAATTCTCTACCTAAGCCCTGAACTCCTCGAACCTGTTGAAGGCTTCATCCTTGGTCTTCATAAAGTACATCCATGTCTTTCGAGAGAAATCATCAATGACTGTTACATAGTACAAGAAACCACCCAAATATTGTTGAGTTGCGGTAGCTACAGTTGGTATTCAAGTCGCCTCATGAAAGAAATAAAAGGAGGGCAATTTAAAGTTATTATTTAAATTAAATTTGTTAGGTCGGCTTCAAGAGTTCAAGTCGACCCGCCAAGGAGACATGCCCCTTGGGTATTGTTACCACAAAATCTAGCATGGCCCTAAGGGGGTAAAAACCTATGGGACAATTACTAGACTAAGTGACAACAATTGGACAATGGCCCACTATCACCACAACCCTGGAAAAGAAGGCAAAAGACCTAGGGTTTTGAGGTTTATCTATGGTAATAGGTATTCGCAAAATCAAGGCCCGAGAGAAGAAAGGGCCTCTTATGATTTATTACAATGAATAATAAGCTCATACAAATCTCAAAAAAGTCTCCAAGGTGAGAGAGAAAGACCTACGTTTTCCCTCTTGGAATAGCACCTAGGGCAAGATATTTTATGGATGAAACTCAGGTGGATGCCCACCAAACTTAGAACATAGGTAACCTAGACCCTGAGATGTTTGGACCCTCGAATTCCCAAAAAATCACCTCCCTCAAATTTCGCTGCTAGCCCTATATTTCTGGCCTACCTTTAGGGGACCGAAATTTAAGAGGAGAAAATATGGAAAAAGAGGAGTTTTATCACCATAATCCTTGGACTAGTGTCTAGTCCTTTGGGCAATGGTGTCTTGAGATGCTTAAGATAAGATAAAACGTCTTCTAAGGAGGTTTGAAATCGATGCCCTAGGTACCAATTTCAAACATTTACCCTCGTCAAGATATAATGGAGTTTCATGAAGAATTCAAAGACATTCACTCACTAGGAACATTCATTGCATACCTTGCATTGGATAACATATGCAATGTTCTACTAGAAAAGCTTTCCAAATTTAATCTTCAACAATTAGGGCATAAATTTGCATATTCTAGAGCAACAATTCCATACATCAAACAATTTTCAAAGAAAAAATCCATCAACAAGCACTTACAAAGAGACATGCAATATATCCACCGATCATTCAAGAAGACGCTTTAAAGAAGAAAAGTGAATCATCTTCCATACAGCAAAATGCATCAAAAGAGTCTCCAATAGCTCCAAAGAAAAAGTGTGAGTTCTTCTACAAGAGAACTAATGCAATTGTGATGATGATGAAATACAAATGATGGTGAGTTCTATTTATATGTGTCTCACCAAGTCAAATTATTAGCCTAGGGGGGGCTAACATTATAAAAATGTGCAAAATACAAGCCTTGGTCACAAGCCGACCAAGTAGCTTTCATAAATTATGAATTAACCATCCAAATGCTAGCCGAATTGATGATGTCATGCTGATGTAGGGTTGTTGGAGGACCACATTGAGTCCTCTTTGTGCCAAAATGTGAGAGAGAGCTCTATAAATATTGAACAAGGGGATGGCCACTTGGTCCTCATGCAAGTCATCATCAAGGTTGCTTGGGAGTGGAAGTGGAAGCAGGAAGCGGGAGCTGAAGCAGAACTGGTAACCGAGAGCAGAAGCGGGTAGCAAAAGAGGGAAGCGACATTTTCAAAAGTTCCTAAGTCGGAGCGAATCAAGAGCGATTTTTTATATATATTGATGCATATATGTCAACAAAAGCATGCAGAATGATGAATTAGATATAAAAAGCATACAAACATGGATTAGACCATATAACATCAATCATCTAGCAGTTAATATCTTCATCAACCACGTCCACAAGTTAGTAACATACAACACATCGAGTCTCATGAATGATGATTCATCAATCTTAAAAATTCAAGCTTTCAAAATTCAATATATAAAATTTGTCATCATTGATCACTAAAGTTGTACTTGTAACCATTACCATTACCAAGTAACCAAACTATAACAAAGAAAATCCAACATGAAATGAAATGTTTCGGCTTTCAACTTTCAGGAAGCATCATATTCATAATTCATTACCAATTAGCTATAATTGCCAACTTCAAACTTCAAACTTAAATTGTCATACATTGTTTACAAAAAATATCATAAAAAATATGAAAGAGCCAACAGTTATAAAAACTACTATGAACTAGAAAAGGAGAGTAAATCTATTATCTACTACTTCCTCTAGCTCTTGCCACGAGAAATGTCTAATTTCTGAGAAGCTCATGGTCTATCGAGAGTCTCCTCTTGCATATTTGGACAACCATGTCCAAAAGCAAAACCAGAAGGCACATGACTTCCAAATGAGGATGTAGATAAGAGGTGGTGGCAGCAAAGCTTATGGAACTCGAGCACTACTACTGGATGATGGAATGGCATGGTTGCTATTGTTGCTTCATCATAAGCTTTCAAAAGTTTTATTTACAATTCTTCTATATGCATAGCTCCCTCCTCCAAATTATCTTCCTCTAGGTCGCTGTCCCAAGTCATAAATGATGTATCAACACAAGCCCACTCACAATAATGTGTCAACAACCTCAAGTTGTAGTGCATAAAAACCAAGCTTTCTGCTCAATTTTCACTGAGGCAGTTTCTTCTCACATTATGGATAAAACTATAGGTGCTCCAACACCTCTCTGCAAAGGAAGTATTTAGTAATTACAACTTGTGAAAGCATATTTTTTGCCAATTTTGCTAAAAGTCCCTCGTCGCCATACATGTTCCACAATGTGACAGCATCCATTTGTCCTTATCTTCCATTGCATGCAAAGAACCAAACACTCCAGTGCTACTGAAGTATTTTCCTAATTCTCCACACAATCTAGCACACTCCTCCCTGTCAAGGACTAGCTTGTCCAATGTTGTCATATACCCATTTTGTACCTCTAGATTTGTATGGGATTTGGTCCTAACCCCACCTCAGGTGCAGGTTTGCCCAACCAAGATGGATAGTATTTGGGCATAAGGATATATGCCAAGGCATGCAGTGGAACATTAAGTTTATCCAAACGTGCACACACAAAATTGTAAATATGATCATACAAGTTGGGATCTTTTCGCTGAACAATATCTTTTATTTGCTCCAACATGTTATCCATCTGCCATCTGCTCATACACCTTCCCATTCATTAGCGCTATATATTGCAAAACAAATCATGTTATAAATGGGCCTGTTGTATTGCAAAACATCCCTCACAAATGCCCAAAACAGACCATCAAGAGCGATCTCCTCCACCTCTTCCAAACCTTCCCTGTCAGGTGTGGTTGGAGCCCTGTCCTTTAATATCTGCAAATGTTGACTTCATACCATGCTAGCCAATGGATCTCTTACGTTCAAAAGGTGGCTAAAGGTGAGGTAATAGCTAGCAACTCTAGTCTTCCCAAGCTTCAATAGCTCCAACCTTGAGTGACTGCGGAAAATCCCATGGGTACTACTATGATTAGTAATAAAGTTTATCATTCTCTTGCCTCTCTTGTATGAATCACCAATCCACCTGTATTGAGGTTCCTTGATCTTAATAATATCATGCATCAAAAGGTTCATTATGTGAACCAAACACCCAAACCAAAATATGTTGGGGTATTTATCCTTAATGATTGCTCCCACTGCGTTAAAATGAGAAGCATTATTAGTGATGACTTGGATGACATTGTATGGCCCAGTACTTTCAATTGTTTGAAGTAATGATTTTGCAATGTTGATGGCAATTTTTAACTTTTCTAAGTAATCATGTGCTGAAAGGAAGACTGCACCAGTAGCAGACACACCAAGAACACTTACGAATGGCTTGCCTTTTACATTTGTCCAACCATCAAATAGAATAGATACCCCATAGTCTATTAGTTTTTGTAGCATCGCAGGTGTTCTAGTCTCAAAACTTTGTGGAGAGGCTAAAACACATGAGATCTCCAAAACCCAGAAATCATTTCTAGAAATTCCACCTAGAGATGGCTCAATTAGATTATTAGCCGATTTTTGAATATTTCCTAAGTCTAAACTTAGGGAATGTGGTTAATTAACTAGTATTAATTGAGATATGGCGAAAATTCTCTAGAAACTCACACAGATCGACAGGAAATTAATCCGGGCCCTTGATTAAGTTCTAATCTTGTTCGTTGGTGCTCCAACAGAGGATTATAAGAAGTCAATGGGTAGATGCAAAATACACTTGAGGAGTTTGATTTCCTTGGAGAGTTCGATTTTCCAGAGAGCCAACAGTGTTGGGAGAGTTTAAGCTTCAGTAAGGAAGCAGAGACAGAGAGGGGAAGAGACAGTGAGGCCGGAGGAAGCTTTCCAGATCCGTCAAGTGCATTTGCAAAGAGGCAAGAATAGCCACAGCGAGGTTGACGCAGGGGCTGCGCAGAAGTCGCTAGAGGGCATTTTGATTTAGCTGGAGGAAGGGTCATTTCAGGAGCTAGTGGTCGGAAGAATTTCTAGAGAACCAAGCCAGAGGACTCCAGACCAGTAATAGTCAGTTAGAAGCAAATCAGAGTCAGTTCCTAGCCATCGTAATTCAGACGTATGCAGAGGTTGATGTAGGGCCCATGCAGAGGCAGTTGGGAACCCAGTTCGATTGGCTTGATTGAGCCAGGATTGCATGTAGGATGAGGAAAATTCCTCACTAGATTTCTACCAGTATTCTTCTCTGTAGGATTTCCAGATTCGGCATCCAATTGTACTCAAATTTTCTCTCGTTGCTACATAATAATGAAACCCTTAGCTGTTGTACTAGTTTTCCCAAGTTGGGATTTTCCAGAGACATTTTTCCAAAAATAACTGTGTTAATTATTGTGTGTGTGCTAGTATTTTCTCAGTTTCCAGCGCTATTTTTCTTCCACGGTTTGAATTATTTGATATTTATCGTAGCAAATAAATTGTTAAATAAATTAACAATTAGGAAAATAATCTCCAGTTGTTGTGATAAATGAATTTTTCACATGGTATCAGAGTGTAAGTGATCAGTCAGGAAGCTCAGAAGCGGAGAAGGGAATTTCGTTCTTCAAAGGGAGCAACAGGTCGAAATTCTCAGAGGTTGTGCAGTACCCAAACAGGCAATTCGAATTGTTGGGCAAGGTTTCAATTTTCAGTTGCAGGTTGGCAAAACAATCAATTTGCCCAAAATAATGATTCTGATAGTTAGAGGGAGCAGCAGCAGCTCAGATTTTCATTGAGCAGATTTTTTGGTTGGACGCAGAGGGTTTTGCAGCAGTAGAATCAACGTCGGGTGGAATAGAAAAGTACACATGAGAGAAACTTTCTCTCAAGGGATTTCGAGTTTCAAAAATTCGATTTTTCTAGGCAGATTGGCAGTAGCTGAGTGCGGATTTCCTCACTATAGAAGGGAGTGTGTATATCAGATCCAACAGCCAAGCAAAGGAAAGAGGGAGTTTTCGCCAGATTCAGAGATGGCCATAGCAGGGCTCAAAGATCAGGACAGGTCGGATGGAGCCTTCAACTATCTCATCTAGAAGGCTAGGATGTCCTTCATTCTAGATAAATACACCCTGAAGACCTATGCAAAAATGTGGTAGCAGTGCCCTAGGACCCCGATCAACTGAAGGAGTACAGGAAGGAAATGGCGAAGGAAAAGAGGGTGTTTTTGGATGGAGTCTAAGATCATTTGGTCTCACATGCGGCAAAGAAAGGGATAGCCAAGGAGATGTGGGATTCTTTGTCTGAGTTGTTTCAGTGTTCTTCCGAGCAGCAAAAGATGTTTCTCCAGGAGAAGGTGAGGAGTATCAGGATGCAGAAGGGTGAGAGCATAGATGCCTTTCTCACTCGGATTAAGGAAATTCAAGATCAGTTTTCAGTTGTTGGGGAGGCACCTCAGCCCACAGAGCTTGTACAATTGGCACTAAATAGTGTCTCAGAGGATTGGTAGGTATTTTTTTAGAGTATCTTGGGTAGAGACACCTTGCCGAAGTGGGACAGGATGTAGTCTGATCTACAACAGGAGTTGAGGAGGGATTTGCTAAAGAGTACCATAAGCGGCAGCAACAACAAGGGGACAAAGAGTGAGGAGGAGAATGTGGCCCTAGCATCCAATGGTCCCAATCAGGGGTAGAGGAAGAAGGAGAAGAAGAAGGACTTGTCAAAGGTCAAGTGCTTCAGGTGTGGTGAGTTTGGTCACTACAACAAGCAGTGTCCTCTCAGAAAGAAGGACAAGCAGGAGAACCAGGACTAGGCAGCAGCGTCCGTTGAGATTGGCAAGATGTCCTCTAGGCTGGAGGAAGAGTTTTTCATGTTTGCAGCCATACCTCCAGGAGAGAGGTGGGGTGACTTGGAGCTATAGGCCCAGAGATTGCAGAGATTGGGCGGGATCCATTGAGGAGTCCATCTCATGGATCATCACTTGGCTACGGGGGCCCACAGATGGATTAGTGTCATAGATGCAATCAGATTCCAGAGTGACAGTTGCAGACTAGGGAGCACAGTGCAGAGTTGGTAGTAGTGCAAAGTGGCACAGTGCAGGGTCAGCAACAACACAGATTCCTTGGTGGACAGTGCAGTGGCTAGTAGCAGTCAAATGCTCAGGAGACAGATGCATCATACTGAGCACAGTTGACTTAATATCTTGGATGCTCCTTAGTTGCAGTTGTTGCAGTTGCAGCAGCAACAAATAAGGAGTTGCAGTGCAGATGCAGAGTTGGCAGCGGTATGGCAGTGTCAGTAGCAGCACAAATGCAACATCAGAGTTGCGTAGTGGTTGGTGGGCAGTGGTAGGCAGTCACAATCGCCAAACATTAGCAGCGTGACAGAGAGGTGATACAGAGACAAGGTGTTGTAGCAGCAGTGGTGTAACACTTGAACACCTTCCTTGCTAAGAGGGAGTCTTAAGTTTTTGTAGCATCAGAGGGGTTCTAGTCTCGAAACTTTGTAGAGAGGCTAAAACACATGAGATCTCCAAAACCCAGAAATCATTTCTAGAAATTCCACCTAGAGATGGCTCAATTAGATTATTAGCCGATTTTTAAATATTTACTAAGTCTAAACTTAGGGAATGTGGTTAATTAATTAATATTAATTGAGATATGGTGAGAATTCTCTAGAAACTCATACAGATCGGTAGGGAATTAATCTAGGCCTTTGATTAAGTTCTAATATTGGTCATTGGTGCTCCAACATAGGATTATATGAAGAATTCACTGGCTAGATGGAGAATACACTTGAGGAGTTTGATTTCCTTGGAGAGTTTGATTTTCCAGAGAGCCAGCAGTGCTGGAAAAGTTCGAGCTTCAGTAAGGAAGCAGAGACAGAAAGGGGTAGAGACAATGAGGCCATAGGAAGCTTTCCAAATCCGGTGAGTGCATTTGCAAAGAGGCAGAGATAGCCACAGTGAGGCTGGCACAGGGGTTGTGAAAATCCTCTAGAGGGCATTTCAATATAGCTTGAGGAAGGGTCGTTTCAGGAGCTAGTGGCCGGAAGAATTTTCAGAAAGCCAAGCCAGAGGACTCCAAACTAGCAGCAGTCAGTTAGAAGCAGATCAGAGACAGTTCCTAGCCAACATACTTCAAGCCTGTGCAGAGGTTGACGCAAGGCCCGAGGCAGTTGGGAAGCCAGTTCGATTGGCTTGAATGAGCCAAGATTTCCTATGGGGTGAGGAAAATTCCTCACTAGATTTTTGCTAGTATTCTTCTCTATAGGATTGTTAGATTCGACATCCAGTGGTACTCAAATTTTCTCTCACTACTGCATAACAATAAAACCCTCAACTGTTGCACCGGTTTTCCCAAGTTGGGTTTTTCAAAATAGTTGTGTTAATTATTGTGTGTGTGCTAGTATTTTCTCAATTTCTAGCGTTATTTCTCTTCCACGTTTTATTGGTGAACATCACAGTGTGAATTATTTGATATGTGTCATAGCAGATAAATTGCTAAATAAATTAACAATTAAGAAAATAATCTCCAGTTGTTGTGATAGATGAAATTTTCACAGAGTCATTCCAAGAATTTGTCAATTTACCCAAAGCATGTGTTATTCTGGCTTTTTCGTGATCAAGTCCCATAGTGCTAGCTTTGTCGTACCCAGGTTTCTTGTATCCTTTAAGGGCATCATTAATGATGCCAACCATTTCATGCCAATAAGGTGAGTGAAGAACATTGAATGGTATCCCACATGCATAGAGAAACCAACAAATTTTTGCATCCACATCATCCCTACACCCTTGATTAAGGAAATCTAATATGGTTCTACACCTTAAAGGGATGTTTAACTAACAAACTTTTGCATCCACATCATCCCTACACCCTTGATTAAGGAAATCTAATATGGTTCTACACCTTAAAGGGATGTTTGTGCCTATACCTCCATACCCACCACCATGGGTGGATGTTGATGGAGTTTTTAGTCTATGTGATTGTGGACTAGTAGTGTCATGTTCAAAGTCACCCTTTGATCTTTTAGATTTGTAATGGGCTTCCTCCTCTTCCCTTATGTATTTGGCTCTTTGTTGTTGTGCCACACTTCCACAAGTTTTGATTCCTATTTTCTTATTTCCATTCCATGCCATTTTCCCACAAAGATGTCTTCTGGCGCGGAAGTTATACCCAAGGTTACTTGGGAGCGGGAGTGAAAACGGGGAGTAGGAGCAAAAGTGACATTTTCAGAAGCACCCGGTTTGGGAGCAAATCGAGGAGCGAATTTTTATATAATATATATATTTTTTTATATTTTGATGCATATATGTCAACAAAAGCATGTAGAATGATGAATTAGATATAAAAAGCATAAAAACATAGATTGAACCAGTGTTACTTGGGAGCGGGAGCGAAAGCAGGGAGCGGGAGCGAAAACGGGAGCGGGAATGACATTTTCAAAAGCTCCCGGTTTGGGAGCGAAGCTATTAGCCACTCCTACCTATGGAGATAACCAGTGTTACTTGGGAGTGAGAGCGAAAGTGGGGAGCGGGAGTGAAAACGAGTGCGGGAGCGACATTTTCAAAAGCTCCCAGTTTGGGAGCAAATCGTGGAGCGATTTTTATATAAAATATATTTTTTTTACATTTTTTATATTTTGATACATATATGTCAACAAAAACATGTAGAATGATGAATTAGATATAAGAAACATAGATTGATCATTGAACCATATCACATCAATCATCTAGAAGTTAAAATCTTCATCAACCACGTCCACAAGTTAGTAACATACATATTACAGCATATTGAGTCTTGTGAATCATGATTCATCAATCTTAAAGTTTCAACTTCAAGCTTTCAAAATTGAAAATTCAATATGCAACATTTATCATCATTGATCACCAAAGTTGTACTTGTAAGCTAAGTTTAACCATTACAAGAAATAATATCTAACTACTAACATGAAATGAAATGTTATAAAATGAATTATGAAATGAAATGAAACAACTTTCACGAAGCATCATATTCATAATTCAGAATCATTACCAATGAGTTATAATTGCCAACTTCAAACTTCAAGCTTTCATTGTCAAAGTCATATATTGTTTACAAAAAATATCATTATGATATGAAAGAGTCAAGAGTCAAGATTCAAGACTCAACATTTATGAAAACTAATAGAAACTAGAAAAGACAAGTAAACTGTAAATCTATTATCTACTATTTCATGTGGCCCTTGCCACGAGAGTCTACTGTATGAGCAAGTTGTGGTGGTCTTCTAGGAGTCTCCCACACAAACCGACGACCAGAACTAGAAGGCAGATGCCCTCCACGTGAGGGTGTAGATGGAGGTGGCGACAGCAAAGGAACAAGACTCGGAACTCGAGCACTGCTACTGGATGGTGGAGGTGGCATGGCTTTTGCTTCATCTTCCTCCCTTATAAGTTCCTCTTCCAGTTCTTCAAGATGTATAGTGCCATCCTCCAAATTTTCATCCTCTTGGTGGTTGTCCTAGATTTTATATGTTGGATCCTCTTAAGCCCAATCACAGTAATGACTCAACAACCTCAAGTTGTAGTGCACATAAACCAAGCTTTCTACCCAGTTTTCATTGAGTCTGTTTCTTTTCACATTATGTATGACGCTGTAGGTGCTCCAACACCTCTCTACAGAAGAAGTATTTACAACCTGTGATAGAAATTTTTTTGCGAATTTTGGCAAAAGTCCATGGCCACCATATGTTTCCCACCATGTGAGAGCATCAAATCTGTCTCTGTCTTCCATTGCATGGAAGGCACCAAACAAACCAGTGCCACTGCAGTATCTGCCTATTTCAAGGCCGCACACTAGCACATTCCTCCCTATCAGGTATCAACTTTTCTAATGCATCCAAATATCCTTTAGATACCTCTTCATCTATATGGGGTTTGGTCCTAACCCCACCCCCTGGTGCAGGTTGGCCCACCCAAGATGTAGAGTAGTATTTTGGTGTAAGGATATACACCAAGCAATGTAGTGGAAGATTATGTTTACTCCACTGTACACACACAATCGTGAATCAGTTTGTACAAGTCGGGATCATTGTTATGAACAATATATTTTATTTGCCCCAACATGGTATCCATCTGCTCATGCACCTCGCCAATCACTAGTTTATCTGTATCTGCAAACCAAATCATGTGATAAATGGGCTTGGTGAAATCCAATACTTGCCTCACATGTGCCCAAAACATACCATCAAGAGCGGCCTCCTCCACCAGTTCAAAACCTTGCCTGTTAGTTGCATTTGTAGCCCTTTCCTTTAATACCTGCCAATGTGGACTTGATACCATGCTAGCCAATGACTCTCTTACCTTCAAAAGGCGCCTGACGGTGAGGTAATAGCTACCAAATCTAGTCCTTGCAATCTTCAACAACTCCAATATTGAGTGACTGCGGAAAAGGCCATGGGTATTGCTATGATTTGTAATAAATTTTATCATTTGTTTGCCTTTCTTGTACAAATCACCAATCCATTTGTATTGTTCATTTTTGTTCTTAACAAAATCATGCATCAAAAGGTTCAATGTGTGAACCAAACACCCAGACCAAAATATGTTGGGGTATTTATCCTCAATAATTGCTCTCGCTGAGTTACAATTAGGAGCATTATCAGTGATGACTTGGATGACATTGTATGGCCCAATACGGTCAATTGTTTCAAGTAATGCTTCTACAATTTTGATGGCGGTCTTGAACTTCTCTGAGTAATCATATGCATTTAGAAAGATGGCACCACTAACAGACACAGCAAGAACACTTATCAATGGCTCGCCTTTTACATTTGTTCATCCACCAGATACAATGGACACCCCATGGTCAGTCCAAGAACTTGTCATTCTATTCAAAGAATGTGATATTTTTGCTTTTTCATGATCAAGTCCAACGGTTCTTGCCTTGTCATACCCAGGGCTCTTGTATCCTTTAGGGGCATCATTTATGGCAGAAACCATTTCGTGCCAATAAGGTGAGCGAAGAACATTGAATGGTATCCCACATGCATAGAGAAACCTGTAAACTTTTGAATCCACATCATTCCTACACCCTTCATCAAAGAAATCTGATATGGTTCTACGCCTTAAAGCTAGTGACCCTGTGCCTCCATATCCATTGCCTTGGGAGGATGCTGAAGGAGTTCTTTGTGCTTGTGATTGTGAGCTTGGTTCAAAGAAACCCCTTGATTTTTTAGATTTGTATTGGGCTTCCTCCTTTTCCCTTATGTATTTGGCTCTATCTGTTGTTGACACACCTGCACAAGTTTTGATTCCTATTTGTTTATCTCCATCCCATGGAATTTTCCCGCATAGGTGTTTTCTGGCACGGGTGTATGAACCTTTGTAATTATTGTTGCAATGGGGGCAACGAAATTTAGTGGTTCCACCCCCTTTCCCTGCTTCAGGCCTGTTAACATATTTCCACAATGGGGTTTGGTCTTGTTTAGTTTTTTCAGCTGCTGAATCATGTTCACCTTCCTCCAGCTCCTCCTCACCGAGGTTTTCATCAAATCCACTTTGTTCCCCTTCTTCATCCCCGGCTTCATTTTGAACCCTCCTTTTCCTACTCTCCAGCACCATAATAACCAGAAAAGGAACCAAGAAGAAGAAAATGCCAAGAAATATAACCATGATGTTTGAAATTTGTAGTTTTGAATCTGCAAAATTTAATAAAATGGAATGGGAATGGGAATGGCCCAATGGGAAACCGAAATAGAGAAAAATTTATTTATTTATTTATTTAGAAATTAGAAGTAAATTAATAAACATTAAAAAAAATTGCTAACCTACCTCAAATGTGCCCAAGACTCCTTGCTCCTTGCTCCTTGGCACCTTGCTCTCAGTCTCACTCAAGTCACAATGAATCATAAAAGCCCTCCCTCCCTCATTATATAAAAAAAAAATCGATTTTTTAGCCACGCGATTTTTTTTTCTACTGAATTCGCTCTCGGCCTCTGCACGCGTCGCTCTGGGAGCGAAATTTAAAGCCCAGGAGCGATCGGGGGGCGATCGCTCCCTGACCGCTCCTGGGCTTTAAATTTCACTCCCAAAGCGGCGGGAGCGACACTCCCGAAGTCGCTCCCGGATTTGGCAAGGAGCGCAAATTTTTTTATCAGGAGCGCGCTCCCGAGCCGCTCCTGCCTGGACCGCAGATTGGGAGCGGGATCGACCGGTGGGGGGGGCGCTCCCCCGCAACACTGGATTGAACCATATAACATCAATCATCTAGAAGTTATAATCTTCATCAACCACGTCCACAAGTTAGTAACATACAACATATTGAATCTCATGATTCATCAATCTTAAAGTTTCAAGCTTTCAAAATTCAATATATAACATTTATCATCATTGATCACCAAAGTTGTACTTGTAAGCTAAGTGTAACCATTACAACAAAGAATATCTAACATGAAATGAAATGTTATAAAATGAAATGAAAGGAAACAACTTTCAACTTTCACGAAGCATCATATTCATAATTCATTACCAATGAGTTGTAATTGCCAACTTCAAACTTCAAACTTAAATTGTCATATATTGTTTACAAAAAACATCACAATAAATATGAAAGAGCCAACAGTTATAAAAACTACTAGAAACTAGAAAAGACAAGTAAATCTATTATCTATTGCTAATGCTTGGGCCTCTTGCCACCACGATAAATGTCTAATTTTTTAGTCTTGTTGGAAAATCATGATCTTTGTCCTTAATATCGCCCTCTAAGCATTAACATAAGAGAAAAAAATAGCATGTCAAGTCAATATTTTGTTTGAGTGATGGGTACGTTTTTAGTAAGGTCATGATAGAGGAGTTCGACAACGAAGGTCACTAACATCAAGGTACATAGAGGGATTGGTGCTCTTGATTAAATACGAGTTCCATACCCTAATACATGACAAAATCCAATGGAAACATTGCAATCCCCCTAATCCTGAAATCCTGAAACACTGATAAGTCTGCTGGATTTTGAATGGGATCTAAAATTATACTTTCTCCATATCAAATCAAATGAGGTCGGAACCACTCCCAACCATCCTGAGTCATTTCATGGTAATGTTAAAAATTTAAATAAAAGGATGAAAATGAAGATTAAGGAGAATGTCACATTTAAGAATTTAACATTCCCATGAATCGCATATCAATACTAGGGCCATAGGCTTGATCATTAGGTTGCCCCACTCAAAAATTATTTGTTTCTTTGAAAACAAATTGCATTTGGAATGTTACTGCAAAAACAAAATTGCAAAAAAGGCTAGGGAGAGAAAATTTCACTCCCAGGTTTGCTCCCGAAATTCGCTCCTAGTGGGAGCGATTTTAGGAGCGCGCTCCTGAAGGGAGCAGGGTCGATGGGGGGGAGTCGCTCCTCCGCAACCCTGGTTATACCTACTGCAAACGCATCCCATGATAGTGGTAATCCATTGAGTGCAAAGGTCACAAGTTCTTTACCAAAGACAATTTCATCAATAGCTTGTAGTTGATCTCACAGTTGAGAAATCCTCACAAAGTATGAAGCCACTGTATCGTTCTTTGTCATTCTTATATCATGAAGCTCATTTCTCAAACTTGTGACTTGGCCAATATTGTTGACAATATACAAATCATTTAGAGCATCATACATCTTCTTTGAAGTGTCAAGCTTTGTGATGTATGGAATTAGATGATTCATGATGGAGTCTATAATAATGCTTATGCCAATGATGTCATATTTCTTGTACTTCTTTCCTGCTTCACATGTCGGTTCAGTCACCTTGCCTTGCACAATTTCCAAAATATCTTCCCTTGCGAGAATTAAGTCAATTCTTGTCTTCCAAGCTCTAAAGTTAGTAGCTCCCTCTAATTTGTTCTCTGATTTCATAGTAGGACTTCTTCAAGAGTGATTTTGTGCTCTTTCCTTTACCAAAGCTTTGATACCATGTTGATTTTTCCAGTACAATAGATGCAAGTACTTTATTTTTGAACTATGATAATTAATTCCAATGATATAGATGTTGTGTAGCACAGTAGTGTCATCATTAAGTAATTATACTTCAAAAATTCAACACCATAGACAATAGAAAAATAGAGATCACAAATGAACAAAGAGACAAGAAGATTTTACCCTGGAAAAACCCACTAAGGGAGAAAAACCCAGCCAACCTTTTCCTTAGAGAATCAATGCAACAAGAGATATATCAAAGTCAACTAACCAGCAAGATGGCCATCCACCAAGAACCAAGTCAACCCTCCAAGATCCAAAACAAGATACCCTTAAATTTTTCCACAAAAGGTCTACAATAAGATCTAGCATAGATCTTCAAGAGGGTCGAAATTTTCCCTTTGTCTCAGCCTCAGAATTCAGATGATGCCACAAAAACTTCGCACTATGCCACAAAGAAATATACCTCAGAAAATTGCCCATAACTTGGGCTCCTTTGATTGCTAGAGCAAGGGCAGATAGAGCGAATATCTTCCTTCTGATTTCGGCCTTATACTCCTTGTCTTCTTAGCATGGAAGAGGAATATATGTGATCATCCAAAGTGCTTCCTAAGAGGAGGTCGAATGGCTATTTATAGCCTTCTAGTGATGCAAATGGGTGTCTCTTTGGACAGGCCAACATGATGACTTGGAAGGCCAACTTAGTCTCTTATGGAGGCAAAAATTCAATTTTTTTGTTGCAAATGTCATGAAAAACATGCCTTTCATAAATTTTCTTTATGAATACAAAAATCAATAAATATTTTATTTTTCTTGCAAGCATGAAGTACATGCTTCATATAAATTTTCTTTTACAAATATAATTCATATTCATCATTACGAGTACAAATGAATATTATGAAGACCAACCATAGCTACAAAATTCAACAGTGCTTCCCTCACATGCATGTCTATAGACCAGTCCATCCTCGAGTAAGCAATGTGACTCCTCTCATGCACATTTATAGATCACTCTATCCTGGAGTAGGAAATGTGACTCCTCACATGCATGTCTATAGATCACTCCATCTTGGAGTAGGCAATGTGAGTATCTTGGGCCATTTACCTCTGGCCAAATCAACATGGCCTAGCCAAAGTCCTTCATGACTTCTCAAGTAAATGTATCAATCTCCTCTGGTCAAATTAGCATGACCCAACCAAGCCCGTCTGGCTTCTCAAGAGAGGATCTACCGCTAGACCATTCACCCCTAGTCAAATTGGCATGCCTCAGCCAACTCCTTTTGGCCTCTCAGGTGAATTTCATCTATCTCCTCTAGTTAAATCAACATGACCTAACCAATTCCTTCTAGCTTCTCAGAAGAAGATCTATCTAATCTAGCAATTGCAATGGGCTATGTTGCACGGGTTTGTGAAACCAGGGGTGGGGTTCTCGAACCGTCCCGGGTTCTCATCCCCAAGTACCGGATTCGAGTACGGGTGCTTCTGAAAAGAACCCATAAGAATCGGGTTCTCCATTAAAAAAATTTGGGTTCTTTTGTCTTGACGAGTACGGAGAACCATGATGATGGGTACTTGGAACCCCAGAATCAAGTTCTTTGGGGTTCATTTTAGTTTTCATTTTTAAATTTTTAATTGAATTAATGGGCTTCCCTTAATATTCAAAGTAGCTAGTTTTTCATCTTGCAAGAGGAATTGGAGTATTTATGCCTTTATCCATTCAATAAAGAGAAATAGGTTTGGCCAAAGAAGGCAGAGAACTTAGTGTACATTCATAGCACACTTTGTCTCATATCTCAAAAATAACCTGGGTACAACGAGGGTCCTTTCAAGAGATGGGACCAATACACAAATGATGCTATGTGTGTGGACGAGGAGATACAACCAGATGGCCTTATTGACCTACCTCCAATTGCTATGGATGAGCAAGAACCTCAAAATGAGAATGATTCCTACCTAGAAAGCATGCTAACTGAAGATCTGAGTGATGTTGATGACATGGATGTTGATAACATGGCTTGAGGAAGCCATTGTTCACTATTAGCTATTTTTATTTTAGTATTTTACAATTTCCTAGTTCTTGTTTGGAGATGCCTTAAGGCATATTTTGAATGTAGTATGACAATGGACATATATTATGATTCTTATTAATATGTAAACTCCAATTTGCACTTTGTTGAATAAAGTGTAACTAGGTTCGGACTTCATAATGACATGATCTTTGTAAACGATGTAATAAAAGGAAATAAATTTTTGTATGCCTTGCTACATGGGTTTCATGAGCAAGAAGTGTCACTAGGTGAAAGACTTTCTTTTGATGTCTTTAGGATTTATTTATATGTCAGAGTCATGTCATGTGTATAAAAACTCTTCATGAGTTTATGTAAATGTAAACAAGTCCACAAAGTCATGAAGAAGCCCTCCAAAGACCAAGCATAATCCTCCTAGAAGTTTGCAAGTGAAAAAGAGAAAGAATTCTTCATGTCGGCTTCAATATGAATTAAAATGCATAATTAAAAGTCATGTCGGCTTGGGCAATAGTCACATCCATTCACCCACTCAAGTCGGCTCAAATATAGTAGGCTCACTACTATAAATACCCACGAAGGGTCAGCACAAATCACAGAAGATATCTCGCAATTTGTCTCTGAATTTTCGGTTGATTAAGGGGCAGAAGATCCGCATTTCGGTGAGATAGATCTAGGGTTCAGTTGCCTCCTCGGATGGGTATAAGGAGCAGCAAAACCCAGGCTAGTCTACTCTCGGCATAGCTATGATCTGAAGGTGATGTCCTCGGATGGACAGAGCTAGAAAAAGGTTGCGTGTGATCTGAGCATTTAAATGATGAAGTGATGTCTCTGTCTCATTCTCGGCATACCTATCTCGGATGGATGAAGCAACAGAAACTTAAGATGAGGACGCAGTCACTATGGATGGACTATCCTCGGCATACACTTATATTATTGTCTTGGCTTCATGGAGATCACGCTTGATCCTAAAGATGTTGTCTCAATCTCGGCATACATATTACAGTCTTGACATCATAAAAGGTAGTGACAAGGGTTACATTGAAATTCTACAGGGATCAATGAAGAGGATCACGATGATCCCACAGTTGCGTATATCCCTCTCGTTGTGAATGATATCAGATCACTCTCCTTGTTGTCATTCCAGTCAAACGTAGGATATATCACAGTAGTCTACTCGGTGATCACTACATTGTTGAATCACAACCTTAACATATTAATAAGGAAGGATCTCTGTAATATGTACAGTTCTGTTCCGAGCATGGATAATCATGGAATCATGATATTGATATCTCTGTGACCTCATTGTTTCGATGGTACTACATCAATGATGATCCCATACGAAAGGAACAAAAAATGAAGATGCAGCAGTAGTGGGATGACAGTGGTATGACAACAGTAAGGATGATGATCGCAATGAAGTCAAGAGATCTCAGTGATGCAGCAGTGATGGGTTCAATGGTGCACCAATCATGATGATCTCAACAGTGTTAGAGGAAGAGGATTGATGTCTTGGTCTTGGAGGGGCAGATTGTGTCAAGGGTCATGGTCTTGGTATTCGTCAATGGAATCTCTATAAGAAGAATTTTGCGTGGGTTTTCCTCTCCAAGAGGGAGAGGTTTTGGCCCTGGCAGAAAGCCAAATATTTGTGTTCTTGTCTCTTTTGTTTTGATAGTAGTTTGATGAAGTAAACACACACACTAATAATGCAAAGAAGATCAAGCTAAGATAAAATGTAAAAACACTTCACAAATTGTTATCATGCTTAAGAAGAATCACTATAATTATGCATGCCCTAGATTCTTCAACATGGTATTAGAGGGATGGTTCAGAAGTCAAAGAGAGGGTAGAAAAGAGACATGCAAACTTCAAGTTTCAAGCATAGCAAGCTAAAGAATATCTTGATCAAACCCTAGATCAAAGGATCAGTCTACAACAACAGTATATAATCTCAAGGATGGTTGTCTGTACGATCAAGGAGACAATCTACAACAGCAAGATCTTGTATATCAAAGACTACACCAGAGGATTGAAGTTCAAGAAGTAGCCCACACCAACAAGTCTACAACAGCAAGGGATTTGTAAGACAACAATCAAGAGGATGAAGTAGTCAAATCTCAAGAGGCATAGCAACAACTCGGGTGACTCCTAAAGTTTTGATCCATAGTAATCCCAATCATCTCACAATGGCATAACAATGATTGGATCTTTTCAACAGTTTTGACAACTCAGATTCCTACTCAAAGAAGCAGATCATCTGCAGCATAATGTTCAAAATGGGCCTCACTACACTTCAGTTCACTTAGCTTCTTCTTTCACTTATTATTATTAGTGTTTCTATCATGAAACAGTTACCAAAACATAAAGAAAAATGAGACAATAGGACACAGTTGGCTATCAGCCAGGGCCAAAACCTCTCCAACTTCAGCGGAAAACCCACAAGAATTCTTCTTCTTATAGAATCTTCAATCGACGAATTCCAAGACCTAGACCCTTGACCAAAAACTCCTCCAAGACCAAGTCAATCCTTGCCTCAACTCAAAATCAATTTCTTCTTGATGCTTCTGCAATTTCTCCTTCTTCTTTAACCCTCGACCCTATAACCCTAGTCTGAATTTTTTTGCCTCTCTTCCTTCAATTCTCGGCCTCCTACAGTTGACTACAACTTTCGCACATGTGATAGAATTAGGGAACCTTTAGCCCTTTTCCTCCTTCACTTGGCTTGTGCTAGTTTCTTTGTGACCTCGACCTGCAAGATACCTTTTTTCCTTGACTTTATTCGACATCCTTGATTTGACTGTAACTTTGATTTGTTGCAGTAGGATAAACCCTAATCTCCTCACACGTGTGAATAGAAATAGCCCAAAACAGTTCCAAAATCACTTCGCTCTTCCTTCTTTCTTGACCTCCTCTTCTTCGCTTGATGTGAGACTCTTTCTTGTTCAATGATTGAACTTCTGTGATGTTGCTTGAATGCTCTCCAAAGTGGTCGACTAGCCTTGTATATATAGGCTTCTTGTCACATCAAATAGGCCAACTTGTCACTGTCCCTTAGGCCAACTTGCCTTTTGAGAAGGCTGACTTGTTGCATGCATTTTGACTTGGTCTTGGAGGGTTCCTTGACTCTACTTTGACTTAGATAATTTTCTTTTACAATATGTAAACTTTTTTTCTTTTACAATATGTAACATGCCCAAATGGGTCATTCATACATGACAATGACTCATAAGCCCTAGAAGCTCTCAATGGGAGCTTGACCTATAAAATAAATTCCTCTTAAGCATGAAACCCATGCTTCAAGAAAACAATAACAAATTTATTTTTTCTCATTATATCAAATATATAAAAATCATGATTACATATGTCATTATGAAGACCGTACCTAGTTACATATTTCAACAAAGCAATCACAATTGATTGAGAACATTGAGCTACATTTCCCCTTATCAGAGCTCACAAGATTAGGGAATGATGCAGGAAATATCCTGAGGATGAGGGACCTCTTGTGTAGTGTGTGCCACAAGAGTAGGTCTCACTATGCATCTAACCCACAGTCTCAGACGTGGGAAGAGCCACCAATCTGGCTATTAGGTGTAGTGAGACTTGTTTCTGTGACTCATCTAGGATGCAAGTGTTCCACCACTTGACGTTTAATGAAACCTGGTTGTGTTTGATCCTTGTCTATGTGACATGTGATGATCATTTCCTTTCCAAATTTGTGTCAAGTGGATGATTCTTCTTTAGATTGTGACTTCATAGTTATAGATGTTACAGAGAAGAGTTGAACTGAGATGAACGAATGAGATCAAAGAAAGCATAGATCTTTGATGCATAAATAAATCCCTCCCTAGCTGAGAGGGAGTTGCTAAAATTTGGCAGCTAAGGGATGAATTTCTCATAGAAGAAATCATATCTTTCAATTTTGTTTGAACCGCCTATAATAAAATTTCATTTCTGACAATTCTAATATGACTTTCCAAAAATAGTTAGTCAAATCTCAATTTTTGAAGTGACTTTCCAAAAATAGGAAGTCCTGTCTAAATAATCATGGATGTCTCGACATATGGAATCCACTTTAAAATCAAATCAATCATCATTATACAAGTCAAGAATTAATATTTTATTCTTACTTGTATTATTATTATGATATTCTTATTTATTAAATAGTCTAAAGTCATTCACCTTTAATCGATTAATAAAAACGAATTCTCAATAGTCTCATGGAATAAGTCAATTAAATTGAGAATCTATTACTAGAAAAATCGGACCTCTCTCTTGGAATAAAATATTAACTCCACACTTAAAAGAATGTAAGTCTCTCTCATGATTTGATGTATGGAAAAAGTGTAACAACTCCTCATTAAATGCACTTGTAACTCCCTCACTCAAATCAATTTGTAACTCTCACCAAATATTCTCTCATGTCTAAGTGTAACTGTCTCTCTCCCTAATTCAAATTGTAACTCCTCAAGGCAAGTGTACCTCTCTCTCTATTCTTGGGATCAGTTATACTTCTCCTCAAGTAACTCCTCCCTCATGGAATTCAATTCTCCTATTGTTGACTCAAGGCATGAATTCATTCTGTAACTCCTCTCCTTTATCATCTATTTAAACAAGAGCAAATGAGAGTTGAGTGTAGCATGTTCATTGTGAAGAAGGAGAGCTAGTGTTGAGTGTGTGCAAGAGAAGTGTCAGAGCAAATGAAGAGCAAGAGCAAGCGAAGAGCTAGAGCAAGTGTGAAGGACAAGATCTAATCAAGAGAAAGAGGATATCTTCAAGCAAAGAGCAAGAGCACTTCACCTATAAGTTGATCAGACATTTGTGTCTTGATTCATTCTCATTGCCTCTCTCTCTTTGTATTCTGCTGAACAATTGAAGAAATCTAATAGAAGAAGAATCATTTGGGTTTTTCCCCTTGAGAGGTTTTTCATGGTCATTGGACCTAAATCTTAGTGTCTCATAGTTGTGTTTGGTTGTCTTCATATGATTCTTAAAGTTTATGTTCTATCTACAATTGCTAATCTGAAAAGTTTTGAAGAATAAATTTGCATTCTAAGTAATTGTAACAGCATAGAACATTTAATTTTCTGCAAAGTACTTTCAAGTCTCGACATAGAAGATTCAGTTTTTTGCAAAGTACTTTCAGTGTTCTGCAAGTACATTCAGCTTTCTGCAAAGCACGTTCAGATTTCTACATAGAATTTTCAAATTTCTGCAAAGAATTTTTAATTTTCTCCATAGAACTTTCAGATTTTAACATCCATGTGATTCTCCTACCAGGAAGAGGCCACTTTGGCTTCGTGACACATTGCAAGATGTCAAGAGATAAGGTGTTGCCCATAGAACATTTAGAGAGAGCAAGAAGCCATGCAGGTACCAGGGATATGTTGTTGCAATGAGTAATATGATTCAAGCTAAGCCTCAAAATTTGTAGTGACTTCAAAATGGCTATTCAAGATCAAACATGGAGTCGATGGAAGCACTGAGAAATATAAGGCAAAGTTCTTGGGCCGAGGATTCTCTTAGAAAGAAGGAGAATATTATGATGATATATTTGATCATGTGGCTCGATACACCACCATTTGTTCAACAGTTTCCCTTGTCGCAAGTCAAGGATGGGCCCTTCATCAGATGGATGTGAAGACGACATTCCTCCATGGCATGTTACAAGAAGAAGTATATGTTGAGCAGCCTTAAGGATTTGAAGCAGAGAACTGAAAGACAAATGTTTGCAGGTTGAAGAAGGCATTGTATGGTTTGAAGCAAGCCCCCAAAGCATGGTACACCTGCATAGATAGTTACTTGATGAAGCTGGGATTTACAAGAAATTATATCGATCTCAGCCACTACTTCAAGGTGGTCCAAGGTATGCCATTGATTTTGGTTTTATATGGTGACGATCTATTCTTGATAGGCAGTGAGCCCCTGATGATCGAGTGTAAGAGGGAGCTAGCCTATGAATTCGAGATGAAGGACCTTGGACTCATGCACTATTTCCTAGGCCTTGAGGTTTGGCAAAGGCCTGATGATATTTTCCTTTCACAAAGAAAATATGTCGTGAAGTTGTTGGAGAGATTTTGAATGACAAAATGCAAGTCCCTACCCACTCCAATAGAAATGAATTTCAAGAAGCTATGTGGAGAAGTTGCAAGACCCGATTTGGCGAATCCATCCGAGTATAAAAAGTTGATTGGGGCTTTGATGCTCTTTAGCAAACACCCGTCCGAACCTATGCTATGTAGTGAACACGTTAAGTCAATTCATGACTGAACCTCTTCATGCACATTGGATTGTTGCCAAACATATTTTGAGATATTTGCATGGGACGTTCACCCTTGGTCTGAGATATTCTGTTGGAGATGCTTGATTTCATGGATATACCAATGTTGAATGGGTATGAAACATTGTCAACAGAAAGAGAACTTATGGATGTTGTTTTATCCTCGGATCTGCCATGATATCCTAGATGAACCGGAAACAAAAGCTCATAGCATTGAGTACCGCCGAGGCAGAGTATATTGTCGCTAGCATGGCTAGCTGCAAAGCAATTTGGTTAAGGAAGCTCTTTGGAGAGCTATTTGAGCAAGTCCTAGACACTGCATTGATATATTGCAACAACAAGAGTGGTATTCGACTGGCAAAGAATCCCATATTTCATGACAAGTCCAAGCACATAGAGATTCACTATCATTACATTCGAGACATGGTGCAGAGAGGTGTCGTTAGACTCCATCACATATCGATGGATGTTGAAATATGTAACTAGGTTCAGTCTTCATAATGACATATGTAATCATGATTTTATGGATTTGATGTAATGACAAAAAATAAATTATTATTGATCTTGAGGCATGGGTTTTATGCTCAGCGAAATTTATTATTAGATCAAGCTCCCATTGTGAGATCTTAGGGCTTGTCATTAAGTCTACAAGTCATTGTCATGTATGAAAGACCCATTTGAGGCATGTTACATGTTGTAAAAGCAATTATTTGAGTCAAAGTAACCATCCAAGACCAAGTCAAGTGCTAACATTCACAAGCAACAAGTTGCCCTAAGACAGTGACAAGTCGGCCTAATATAAAGTGAGTGGAAGCCTATATATAGGGCATTCGGCCTCATTCTTCTAGACACACTTCACAATCAAGAAGCTCAACAAAATGGATCAAAAGGTAGCATCAAAAGGAGCGAAGAAGGAGAGGTCAAGAAGAAAGAAAGGCTAAAATGACTTTTGGATCTATTTTGGGCTATTTTTGTTCACACGTGCGAGGAGACTAGAGTTCTTCCTACTACAGCAAACCAAAAGTATTGTCATCTAAAGGAGGCTGAAATAAGTCAAGGAAAATATCTATCTTGCAAGGCGAAGTCTCAAAGAATCTAGCTCGACTCAAGTGAAGTAAGAAGGGCTAAACTTGCCCTAATTTTGTCACACGTACGAAAATTGCAGTCAACTTCAAGAGGCTGAAAATTGCAAGAAGACAAGCCGAAAATTTCAGACTAGGGTTGTAGGGTAGAAGGTTAAGGACGAAGGAGAGATTGTAGCAGCATCAAGTTGCCTTTGACTTAAGGCAAGGGTTGACTTTGCCTTGGAGGAGTTTCTTGGTCAAGAGTTGAGGTCTTGGAATTCATCAATTGAAGATTCTTCTATAAGAAGAAGAATTCTTGGGGGTTTTCCTCTTAGAGTTGGAGAGTTTTTGGCCCTGGCTAATCACTTATATATTGTGTCGTCTGTCCTATTGCTCTTTATGGTTTGGTAGTTGTTTGATGAAGAAAACTCTAATAATAAACAAAAAAAAAGAAGAATCTAATTAATTGAAGTAAGAAGACATCACAAAGAGTTATCAAAGAAAAGAGAAATCACCAACACTTGTTGCCCATAGATTTCTCAACATGGCATTAGAGCTAAGGCAACATGTCAAGAAAGGGAAGCACAAAGAAGGACACTAAAGGGTAGAAGATCAACAAGAGATAAGGTAGTAAGATAAGGAAAGGAAATTTGAAGAGAGGCATCAAAAGGAGTATCAAGAAAAGTCAAAGCATCAAAGAAAACAATGAATCTTCAAGAATACTTAAGGGTCGAGTTCAGAATGAAAGCTTGATAAAATTCTGGGCACAAAAATCTCTAGATCTCATCTTAAAAATAGCAAGGAAGTGACAATGAACTACATCTCTCTCTCAAGACAATGAAAAGAACCAAATCAACTCCAAAGCTAAACAAAGATCTGGCTACAATATCATCCCTTCACCAACAATCTGAATCGTTTAGCAAAGAGAGCAAAGCTCTAAGCAAGGGAAAAAGGAAGACTATTTTGCATCTCCAAATCATCTGCAACAACCTCAGAACCTAACTTCAAGGCATCCTCAAGAAGGATCGATCTCCTCAAGAAGACAAAGAACATCATAATATATATCATTGGTTGCAAAATCTGAACTTGTGGTGAATTGAATTTCTGTGGGCACCAATCATATATACTTGTAACACAAGGCAGACATTCCAAAGGAATTGCCTTGATACTCATCTATACATTTTTTATAAGTAGTTGAACCAAGGAACTACAAGCAGAAAATAAGTGCAATAAGAAGAATCTCCATCATAAAGTTATGTTGCAAAGAAGTCCTGTATCCATCAAAGTAGCAAGAAAGGAGCTACAAAGGAATTTGTGAAGAAGCAAGTCCGAACAAAAGGACAATAATTTCCCTAGTTAAAGACTCATTGAAAGAAATTTTTGAGGGTAGCAAAAAGGTCAATAAGGACAACAGTACCTTTGTTAAGGAACCATGACATCCTGAAATATCGAGCACTACTGGTAGGTATCCATGAGTTATGTATGATATTTTCTTTTTATTTTCAAGGGTCCATCATAGATGTTGTAGGGTTAAAATTATGGCTCTAGGGTTTGTGTTTTGATGAATCATAAGCAACCCTAGTAATGAGAAACCCTAGTCTTAAGGTACTTATTCCCTATGATTTCTAGGGTTTGTTAGGATTCGAGGATATGGAATAAACCCTAGACTGACATGAAGAGAAAATAATATGGTCTAGAGTTTGAACTTAAGAAACCCTAGGATGACCTCTTGATTGCATAAAACTCTAGAAAGATAACTTGACATCATGTTTTGGTATTGTATACTTTGCTTGGGGTGCTTGTCAATAAATATTGCAAGTACAAGAAGTAAAGATGATGGGCTGATCTTTTGTTTAAAAAGGCATGATGGAAGGAGGGAACTATATGGATCCTTGGGCACTATTCATGATGTAATTATGGATACCTAGAAGAAACAGAAGATGGAAGACCTCTACCATGGTTAAAGAATTACAGTGAGATAGAAAGCACAATAAAGTATGATAGGATGCATCATACCAAAGATGACATCACATTGGAAGCATACGATGGAAGTAAGAGCTCATGATATCGTCAAAAGAAGCTTGAAAGATAGCTAAAGTAGAAATCTATAGCAATCATTATTAGAAGGAAGTATACATCATTGGAAAGGAGCATTTGTAGGATGAGGATAATCAAGATCCTCTATTGGAATCTTCATTCGAAGATTCCCGTCTTGAAAGAAGCATGTGTCTCGCTAGGAATTCCACCTTGGATGGGATTCATTGTATGGAAGAATGATGGTATGATGACAAAGGAACGCAACATGCCAAGATGATTGAAGTACTTTCAAAAAGGAAGTTGTCAAAGGAAGTCTAGATGACCAAAAGAAGAAAGAAGTATGTATGCATATGTTTGACAAAATCATGTCATTATCTAGTTGCAAATAGCATGGGTAAATACTCTACCTCATGAGTATGATCAATGGAAAAGGATTTCTTTCAAGATGCATGAAAGCGAGGCTTACATATTGACTAGATGAAATCAACATAATATGTCCTCATATGGAATATGAGGTGGTTGACAAAGATGAAGGAACTGTGGATAGAAGTTCCTGGGAAGCAATATGTGAAGAAAGAAATAAGAGATCATGAAAGATGCAACTACAGGAAGTCAACATCCGACAACTAGAAGAATTGATCATGACATCTCCATGGAGAAGAAGACTGTGATAAGGTCTGTAAAGAAAGGAGACCCTTGACATATGAATTTTTGGAGATGTTTCTATGAATGTGCAGGATGTTGCAGGCAAGCAAGATGTCATGATGAAAGGCCATCACAAAAGGTAATTTTGATTTGATGTTCATTTTTTATTTTTGAACAACATCTGGATGGGTTAATGCAGGGCTACCAAAAAGGAGTTGTAGATGTCACCTAAAACTAGCACTCATGTGGTGAATGGAAGATCATTAAGGAAAAATGACGGGGAAGAGGTAGTTGTATGAAGGAAAGCCAGATGTGGACTAGAAGATCACTTTCCGATTAAAAAAAGGATGACATGACTGACATGAGGAAAGTGATGGATGGCCTGTGCCCTACAAAAAGAAGAAGGCTCCACAATTTTTGAAGATGAATTTCATGACATCGAAAGAAGGAGCTCTACAAGCAGTTGAAGGTCCCATGATCTCCACCTAGAGTAGAAAGTTGTTGGAAGCAAGTCCCTAGTTAAGAGGGAGCTTGGGTACATTCCTTTCATAGGAATGGATACATTCCTTCTTAGGAATAGGTATATCCTCCCTAGTTGAAAGGGAGAGATAGACACATCATTCTTGTCTTCACTTTGGGAAGATATGTGGAGGATTGGGTAAGCATCTGGCATCTGATACTCTTTGAGGATGTGGTAGGGCATCCATGATAAGAGTAGTCGTAGAGGACCGATATTCTTTGAGGATTGGGAATCCAAGATAAGAATAGTCCTAGAAAGACATACCCTGTGAACACCCAAGTGGGGCATGTTCCTTGAGAGACAATGATGAAGGTGTCTATAAATCATTAGTCCCGCCAACATTGTGCTCTGGAGAGATAGAGTTGTTAGTCAAGGCCTTGCTATGTGACAATGTTGGATGATATGATGCTAAACAAATGGGTTACCAATCCGACTCTTCTTATGAGAATTCTTCAGATTGAGAATGTCAAAGTACCTTGTATGGATTATGAATGCCTCCTTAGTTAAGAGGGAGTGTTGAAATACGTAATAACTAGGTTTGATCTTCATAATGACATATGTAATCATGATTTTATATCTTTGATGTAATGAGAAAAATAGATTATTGTTGATCTTGAGGCATGGGTTTCATGCTCAAGAGAATTTATTTTTAGATCAAGCTCTCATTGTGAGCTCTTAGGGCTTGTCATTGAGTCTACAAGTCATTGTCATGTATGAAAGACCCATTTGGGGCACGTTACATGTTGTAAAAGAAATTATTTGAGTCAAAGTAACCCTCCAAGACCGAGTCAAGTGCTAACAATCAAGTCGACGTTCACAAGAAACAAGTCGGCCTAAGACAGTGACAAGTCGGCCTAATATCAAGTGACTGGAAGCCTAAATATAGGGAATTCAACCTCATTCTTGTAGACACACTTCACAATCAAGAAGCTCGACAAAAGGGATCAAAAAGTAGCATCAAGAGGAGCGAAGAACGGGAGGTCAAGAAGAAAGAAAGACAGAAGTGATTTTTGGATATGTTTTGGGCTATTTATTTTCACACATGCAAGGAGACTAGAGTTCTTCCTACTACAGCAAACTAGAAGTATTGTCACCTCAAGGAGGCCGAAATAAGTCAAGGAAAATATCTATCTTGCAAGTCTAAGTCTCAAAGAATCTAGCTCGAGTCAAGTGAAGGAAAAGAAGGGCTAAACTTGCCCTAATTTTGTCACACGAACGAAAATTGCAGTTAGTGGGAGGCCGAAAATTGCAGGAAGTGTTAATTTTAGGTATGTTCTATGCTAGAGCAATTTATTTCAATTTTCGCAATTAGCTCAATATCTTTTCCAGATTAGCAATCACATCAGCATTAAAGTAAACTGTAGATAGAACATAAATATAAATCGCAGAAGACAAGCCAAGACAAGAGGACACAAGATGTGGCGCGAGCCAGGGACAAACCCCAATGTGGGGAAACCCTTTATCAATTCTTCTTTTATGTTCTTCAATAGTTCAGTAGAGAAAGAGAGAGAGATAGTACATTTACAACAGAAGTCAATATTTTGACTTTCTATATCTATATGAGATCAGTTGAAGACACGCTACTTCAACTGATTCTTCAAGGTGACTGCTTCACCTATCATGGTGTTGCATTTCGTCACAGTGCTGCACCTAATCACTGAGCTACTCCCATCACTGAGCTGCTCCCATCATCATGTTGCACTTTATTATTATGTTGTATTTCATCGTCTCAGTGTTGCACCCAAATATCACTGAGCTGTTCTCAACATCATGGATCTGCATCTAATGTTGTACACATCGTTGATATGCCTGCCACGCTGTACTTGATTATCAATTGCACTTGTCACAGTGTTTTCACCCAATCATATACTTAATACGTCATCATGCTGCAATGCCTTGTTGCTACATCATGTTGTTGTTATACTTCTGTTGCTTCATTATACTGCCATATGTATATCAGCCTTAGCTGCTTGCTATGGCTTGCAGCCTAGCAAAGCAACTAGGCTATAGTTCCAGATTCAAAGTAGACCCAATCTAAACCCAAGGTAGCAGCTTAGCCCTCTGACTTCTAATCTGATGACAGCTGCTCCTAAACGTATATCATCCATGCTTTTGACCAGCAATGAGATAGTTGCAGCTATGGCTAGATGTGACAACGTATGAGGTCATCTTCATGTCTGAGATAAGGGCCTCTTTGGGCCTCCTTGCTGCGGCTTGATATCTCAATAGACAACGAATTTGGAGACTCATTTTAGACAGCAGAATAGGGCTCTTAGGGCTGTGGATAGGAGCCTTTCAAGACAGCGGAATAAGGTCTCCTTTAACAGCGTTTAGAGGATCTTCTTTGACTGCGGATTAGGGCTGCGTATGAATCTCCCTTGGACAGCGAATAGGTCCCCCTCATAAGTCAGCTGCAAGGGCTTCCTTCAACTACGTCTAGGCTTCATGACTGCGGCTACGCTATGGCTAATTTTCCTTGCAAGAATAGCAGCTATATCATCTCCTTCAGGACTGTGTATAGATCCTTTTTCTGACTACGAATAAAGAGTCTTTTTCTTGTTGCGTATAGGGTCAATAAACAACAGATTCAGGCCTTCATTTAGGGCCTATATTAGCCCTCCTTTCATCTGCGGATTGAGCTTCTTGAGACAGCATATAGGGGCATCTTTATGCTGCACATAAGTCTCCTCTTTTCTACGTGTAGATTTCCTCGTAAGCCTGCAACTTATTGCGGCTAGGGCATCACCTGTGGCTAGGGCATCACCTTAAGGCCAGCATATACTCTTAGTGTCTCTCCTTCATCAAAACACAAAGACGTGGAGAGGAGCAGATCACATGAAGAGTATGTGTGTGTGAGAAATGACTTCAAATCCTCTTCTATTTATACTAAAACGTAGAGGTTGAATAGACATGACTGTTGGGCTTCTGAGCCTACATAAGTTGCTGGCCGACTTGACAATTTGTCCATAATCAAAATAAATTCATATCTTCATAAATACTTATCGGAATCGGATGATCTTTAGATCAATCCTACACCTCTCGATGAGAGGGATCCAATAAAAATATTAGCTACCATAAATAAGATGACCCACATGGAGTTTGGCCCTAGTTGCCAATTTTAACAGGAAGAGAGGCCAAAAATTTCAAACTAGGGTTACAGCCGAAAGATAAGGACGAAGGGGAGATTGTAGTAGCATCAACTTGCCTTTGGCTTAAGGCAAGGATTGACTTGGTCTTGGAGGAGTTTCCTGGTCAAGGATTTAGGTCTTGGAATTAGTCAATTGAAGATTCTATAAGAAGAAGAATTCTTGTGGGTTTTCCTCTCAGAGTTGGAGAGGTTTTGGCCCTGGTTGATCGCCTATATATTATGTCCTTTGTCTTATTGTTCTTTATGGCTTGGTAGTTGTTTGATGAAGAAAACTCTAATAATAAACAAGAGAAAGAAAAAACTAATTAATTGAAGTAAAAAGACATCACAAATAGTTATCAAAGAAAAGAGAAATCACCTACACTTGTTGCCCCTAGATTTCTCAACAACAGATGAGCAAAGTGGAGATATTCTCACCAAAGCTTTGCTGAAAGGGAAGTTCTTGGTCTTCAGAGAGCAGCTTCAACTGATGGATGTGACCCCTCTTGATATGGGGCATAGTTGATCGAGAACATTGAGCATAGTTCTTACCCCTTGGTTGAGCTCCCTAAGGAGGGAATGGAGCATTGAGGGCTCCTGGGGTTGAGGGATCTCTAGACAATAGGGTATCGCCCGTATCTGTCACCCATAGGATGGAAGACGTATGCTCCCCTATCTTGGTCTAGCAAAGTATACCCCATTTGGCATCATATCCACAAGTCGAGCTTGTTGGGATTGTCCCACCCCGTTTAGCCAACGGGTTGAGGAGACTTGGGGGCATGTGATCCTTACCTTTGGTAAGTCGAGTATCCCACCCAAGCTCGATTATGATGCAGGTGTTCTACCACGTGACTCTTGAGGGTCATTGTTGGTAAGATCAGGGAGCAATAGGATGGATGAGATGTTATATATCGCCTATTGCTCGATATAGGGTGGAAGATGTATGCTCCCCTCTGAGATGACTTGGGGTGAGAGTGTCCCATAGGACTTTCCTCATTGTCCCAAGAGAGTGGTAGCTTTAGCTCCCAGATGATTCTTCTTCTTTAGATTCAAGGATGCTTCAGCAGATAGAGTTGAGTACAGATGGGACATGATATGATGACATGATTCATGTGATGATTACATGATGCAATTGGAATTTCTCCATAACTGAGAGGGAGTGTTAATTTGGTAGCTCAACGACAAATTCCAATCATGGTACTAGATTCCTCTTTCCGAGAGGACCAATTTTGACCTTTGAAGCACTTAATTCGAATATGGGAAAGTGTATATTAGAAGTGAAGCCCACAATGCCAAAATTGGCAAGGTCAGCCTAAGGACAAATTAGCCCTCCAACACATATAAATACAAGTGACCTCAACTTCATTTGGCACCTCATTAATTCAACACATCTCTTCTCTCTCCTCATTTGATTGGTTCGTATAGGTCTAAGGCAACGCTTCTTCTTCATAGGTGCGAGGTTCTTGGAGGCATCTTTGACTTTTTCTGCATTAACTTTTTGTTGGGATAGTTTCACTGAGATTTTCTTCATGACTTGACTTACTTTGACTGGGAAAACTTCGATCTCTTGAGGCCAAGTTGACTGGCACAGAAATCGAGGCAATCTGGGTAGTGTGACCAAGGGTTGACCATAGACTTTGACTGCAAGAAATTGTAGATTTGGCCACAAGAAATTCTCTCCTTTGACCGAGTTTGACTACATATTTTGGACTATTTTTGGCTTGAATTTGACCAACACATGAGGCCGCATTTCTTGTTGATTTGAGCAAGCTTATTTGAAAGGTTAACCGTTGACTAGTTACGGTAGATATTCACTGTGGTTGACTTGGACAGAATTGCAAATTTATGGCAGTTAACCAAATTTGATTCTTCATCATTGGTATATTGATTTTATGGTTAGTTGACATGTTTGGTAGTCAAAGCCTTTGACTTTGACTCTTGTTGATGGAAATTACTCATTGTACTCTTTGTTAAACATTTTATGACAATCTAATAAAGGAAGAATTTCAAAGGGTTTCCACCTTGTGGGGTTTTTCCCTGGTCTTTGACCAAATCAGTATCTCTTGTTGATGTGTTGATTGTCTCCTATTGTCATTGCATTTATTGTTCTATCATCATTTACTATTCATTATTGGAAGAATTAACTATTGTTGAAAACATTGCTTATTGAAGAAGTTAATTGGGCTAAAAGTATTTAACATAGCATAGAACAGTGTAAAAATTAACACCTTCAAGCTAGACTTCCTTGGCCAAGCAAGGACTTTTCCATCTATGAAAGCAACTTTGAATCCTTTGTGCTCTAGGGTAGATATAGATACAAGATTCTTTTTCAATCCTGGCACATATAGAACCTCCTGTAGATGTATAGTTTGACCAAAATCCAAATGAAAAGAAACAGACCCAGACTCTTGAAAAGATATGTAGCATTATCTCCAAGAATAATCTTGAAATTGGACTCCCTCTCAAGAAGGTTTGAGAGGACTTCACGATAACCAATGAAGTGTCTAGAAGCCCCACTATCTGCTAACCAGCTATCAAAAGAATCCGGAGGAGAGGAACTAGAAAGATTAGAAATAAAAAAGTATTCAAATTGATTTTCAGTTGCATTATTATCATACCTTGAATTCCTTGATCTCTTGGGAGGACTACAAGTCTCTGCTCGAGCAGGGGGTCCTCCTCTCTTCCCTTTTCCATCAAAGTTGTTCCTTGGAGCACTTCTTTCTTTAGGACAATCTCGGCCATAGTGGCCATGCTTGTGGAAATTGTAACATTGGATCTTGGACATGTCCTTCTTGAATCCTCTATTGTTGTTCTTGAATCCTTGACCTTGTTTTCTTGACTTCCAATTTGAGGGCCTTCCTTTCTCCTTCTTCTTCTTGGCTTGAGCAAGAAATGTAGTAGGTTATCCTCCTTCGTGCGTTTGAATTCTTCCTCTAGAGATCATCCTAGACTCCTCTTGAGTGCACTTGCCTAAGAGCTCATCAAATGTGGGTAGCTTGTCATTGTTGCTAATAGTTGTGATAAATGTCTCCCAATACATAGGGAGGCCTCCAAGTGTAACCAACACCAACTCTCTATCAAGTATAATTTCACCAATAGACAAAAGTTGATCCTTGACTTGAGATATCCTCATGAAGTATGCTTGAATGGTCTCACCTTTGTTCATCTTGATGTCCCTGAGTTGATTCTTCAAAGTGATGATATGGCTCAAATTGTTGACCTCATGCATTCCAATCAACTTGTCATACATTTCCTTGGACTTCTTCATCTTTGACACATAAGTAATAAGATGATCCTTCAAGGAATCAATAATGATCCTTTTAGCTTTGATTTCTCCTTTCTTGTACTTGGGCTTCATAGCAGCAGTTGCAAACTTTGAAGGCTCAAGTACCTCGCCTTAACATATTCCATAACATCATTTTCTTCGAAACTCAGATCTAGCCTTGCCATCCAAGCAGCAAAGCTGGAGGAATCATCTAGTTTCTCCTCAACCTTGAAGTATGAGGTAGACATCTTGAACAAATCAAATGTTCTTCAACAGCAAATAAGATATCTTCAAGGGGTGATTTCTCTTGTCTCCTTGGACTTGTCTTCACCTCAGCGCTGATACCATGTTAATTTTCACAATGTTCAATGTTGTAACAATTACTCAACAGTTTCTTCTTCCAATAGCATTCACTTTACCAATTTATTTTCAATCACCCAATAACAATAAGCAATTGTAGATAGAACAGTAAACAATATGCACAATAGAAGACAACCAAGATTAATGAGACACAGAGATTTAGGTCAAAGACTAGGGAAAAACCCCACAAGGGGGAAAACCCAACCAGATTCTTCTTCTATTAGATATTCATCAAATGTTTAGCAGAAAATAGTACATCCATCAATGAGTCAAATTCAAAGCCTTGACTTTCCAAATCAGCAATCCAAAACCAAACAATGATGAGAGATAAAGTCAAATCTGGTCAAAGTACCAGTCTGCAATTTTCGGCCCTGTGGAAGTCCAGCCAACGGCAACCCTAACCAGTCAAAGTCAATGGTCAAAACAGCTCAAAAGAATTTGTTCAAAGAAGCAATAAATGCAACCTTCCTTCCTTAGTCAAACCCGGTCAAAACAGTACTGAAATTCTGCCAACAATTCATTAAGCCTTCAAAGTCAACCTACAGTCAAGCCTGGCTCAGAACTGTAGTCGAAGATGGTCAAAGTGCCCAAGTCAAATTGATCAGTCTCCCTGAATTCGGCCTCCCAAAACAAATCAGAAAATAACCAAGTCAAAGTATCCCAAGCCAATGCTAATCAAAGTAGGCTGAAAAAAGAAGATCGATGCTAATCAAACAAAAGCTCTCCTCTTCCCTTCACACACGTGAACTCGACCCTGCAATTTTTAGAAGATATCAAACCAAATGAAGAAGATGTGATGATGTGATGATGCCCCCAAGTGAAGTCAACGAGCTCAAATTTATATGGGAGTTAGGAGGGCCAATTTCTCTCTCTTGGGCCGACTTGTTGACTTTCAAGTTGACCCTAACTAGCAAAATAATAATATTTTCCATGTGCAAATTTGATTTTTCCCAAGTGGAAGAGGGATCTCTTTAGGGTTTTGTGGTAGCGGTTACAACCACCCTCCAAAATTCTGCCCATGCTTCGTTTTGGAGCCTCCCTTCTAGTTCACAGCAACTCATCTTACACTGATCTAGGTACTTGTGCTTTGATTGAGCCTCATCTTTTGCATCTTAGCTTGTGTTTGTTTACTTGGTTTACTCCCTAACCCACAAGCCGATCTCTTGACTTGGTTTCCATCCAATTCCGAGCTTGCCTTGGAGAATAGCGCAATCCTTGAGGGCAACCAGCCTTGCTCTCGGGAATTGCGCAGTCCAAGCTGACAATGAGCCTTGAGCTCAAGAATTGCGCAGTGCTAGTTGATAGTCAGCCTTCAGCTGGGAAATTGCGCAAAGCATGAGAGGCAACTGAGAGCCATTCAACCCAGAAATTGCGCAGAAGCCTCTTTCTCAAAAGTTGCTCAGTGCATGAGCCAGTGAGTTGCCCAATCCTTCCTGGAACTGCGCAATCTCTCCAAGCAATGCATGGCATCTTTTCCCGAAAAAAAATAAATAAATAAATAAATAAAGTGAAAAAGCATCCCTAAAAATAAGGATCTATTTTAGCATTCCGAATGAGGCACTTGAGTTATTTTGGAAACTGTTGCCAAGTGTCGCTTTTTTCCTTGATTTTTGGCCTTCACGTCATAAACCCTAAATTGACCAAATCTATTTAACTGACGCTACCAGAGCTCATTTGCACATTCGATCTTGGAGCTCTAGTATTCCTGAGAAGATCAAGGAACCTTCAATGCGATCATCGTCAATTTTTCGGGTAAGTTTTTCTTTTCTAGTCTTTTCTCGCTTTTTCTGTTGCTTTTGCTTGTTTAGCTTGTGAGAGTGTTGTTTCACTTGTTTTGTTGAACGAATGCTGGTGTTTTAACTTGTTTTAGCTTGTAGAAGTGTTGTTTCAAGTTTTGCATTGCCTTTCCCAAGTGTCGCATGCATTACCTCGTTTTTGCACTAACAGTTGTCGTTGCGGCGACTCTCTTCACATGATTTGTTTTCCTTCAGTTTGATTGATTCATGCACTTATTTCACTTGCATGCATCATCACTTAGTCAAATCTGCACTCAGAATCACACCATCCTTCGGATCTACTCGATTTCACGCTCCCCTTGCCTAGATCTCGCTTTCCATTGCATGCACTGCGCATTTTGGAAGCTCAAGGCCTATGCCTTGGCTTTTGGAATTGTGCAGAGGCTTACCTAGCCTGGCTCCAACTGTGCACTGCGCAGTTGCAAGAGCCAGCCTCCCAATCTTGGCCGCTCAGACTGCGCAATGCGCAGTCTCTCTTGGCCTATTCCCATACTGAACTGCACATTGCGCAGTTCCAGTCAGCAAGTCTCCCCCACTGATTGTTGGCCTGTGCAATGCACAGTTCCAGCAAGCAACCAATGACCTCTACGAACCAAAATTGCGTAGTCTATCCCATCATAAGCCCGATTTGTTGCTTAGTCTTGTCTTGAAGTTGCTTTTGGTTTTAAGCTAACATTGGCCTGCCATGAGTGTCCTCTTTGTCTCCAGGTATAGCAGTTGTTGAGCATCTCTCTAGCAGTTACAATTAACATGGCCTCCAAGAGAGTTGCATCAAAGGAAACCGTCAAGAGCAGTACTAGGGAAGCAGTTGAGCAAACGTCAGTTAATCTACCAATTTATGCAGACACTCAGTTGTTCATTGAGAAGGGCACAAAGTTGACATGGCAGCAAATCAAGGATACTTTTGCAGAGGACTTCAAGGAAGACTTAGAGGACCGAAAGGTATATATCAGTATCCAGTGGTCAGGCTTATACAAGGTTGCATGCAAGTACCCCGCCTTCCCATGTGTGGACATTATCAGCTGGATTGTCTCACACACAGATCCAGAGACTATGACATTGAGCAGTGCTAGCAGGATAGAGCTTGCCACCTTCAGGGCAGAGAACTTTTACCAGATGTATCGTTTACCTTAGCAGGCGAAGCGCATGGACACACTTTTCTATGCCATCCATAACTAGGTGAACACGAGAGATATAGTCAAGCACTGGGTGAAAGAGTCATCAAAGTTCAAACAGACACCCAATCATGTTTACAAGACAAAGTCTCTTAGGAAGGCCTACCAATTCTTGATCATCTTTGCATGTCGAATATACGGTCAAGAGAGCACAGAGACCTTTCCTGAAGGTTGGGTAGTTGTATTGGACCAATTGGTGAGTGATGGAAGGCCATTCAACTGGTCAGACTTGTTGGCTCATCAGTTGAAAATCCATGTGACTAACGCCTGGAATCTGCCCAAGGATGAACAAGCAATATTCTACATGTCCGCATACTTACTAGATGCAATTTGTGCCCAGCAATAGTTTCCTGGCATGAGCTAGACATGGACACCGAAAGAGACTGTCGTCAACATTTATTGCAAGTTGCTTTCTAACTGTAGCTACCAAGAGTAATGGCAAGGCTAACTGACCATTTCATCATCCCATTGTATAAGCTTATCCTTGAGCAGGATCCACCTTGCATGTCCCAAGAAGCAATGGAGGCAATACTTAACATCGCAAATTGGTATGCCTCACCAGGTGGCACCTTCATCAGAGTGTTTGGCGGAGAGAAGCCTCTGCATGTTCTACCAAGGTATGTCACAGACAAGCTAGTCATGCAAGAGGTCTCATATCACCTCTCCACAGGGTTACCAGCAGAACTGCATAGGAAGAAGAAAGCGCCATGGCCCACTCTTCCTTTGCGGATCAGATTATATGAGATTAAGAGATTGAAAGATGTAGATGTCGAAGCTAAGGAGATATTGAAGTTTGCGATCAGCACCAAAGACTTTAATCCGTATGATCCCCACAGTATTTGCAAGAACCATTATGCGAAGGTGTACTATCCATGGATCCACGGGACATTTCACTAGCACGAGGAGGACCCTTGGAGGTACTGTTACAATGACTCCAAGCTCCACGAGTTGGTTAGTATAGCCACAGCTTCGAGGGCTGCTCTGCAGGCAGTAGCAGTGCAGGAAGCAACAACAACAACAGCAATAAGCAGCAATCCAACGCAAGACAAGGGTAAGAGGAAGATTGTCGAGAACCCAGAGGCAAAGCAAAGCTACAAGATGAGAGCAGATCCTATCATGGAGAAAGCAGCTTTGGCATCAAAGGCAAAGAGGGAGCAGTGGATAAAGAGAGCAGAGTGAAGGAACAGATAAAAGCAAAGGTTGCAGGAAATGGAGAAGAAGTTGAAGGAAGAGAAGGCGCTGAGAAAGAGAGAAAGAGAAGAGAAGCAGAAACAAGAGGAAGAAGAAAGGCAAGGCACAACGATGGAGCAAACAACGCTCATACAGATTGAGGAGTCGGAACAGCCGACAGCTGAAGAATAAGGTGAACAGATGCAGGATCAGGATCTTGCTCAGCAGATTGAGCAACTGATTGAAGTGGCGGGCATGGAGTTGGGGCAGGAGCCACAGAATGAATACACTAACCTTATGTCGAGAGTGTCAGAGGTCATCTCTCAGTCTCCACCACCTCTAGTGTCAGAACCAGTCCCGAGCGAGCAAGGAGAGGCTACTCCCCTTGATGATGATTCGGTCATGGATGTGTACAATCTATCATTTGACGAGTTGCAGAAAAAGATTGTACAGGCACGGAGGAAGCACTTTCTAGATGATCACGCATCACTTGCATTCATAAAGGAAAGGGTGATAGTGTCAGATATCAGAAGCATCTAGCTGCCCTTGCCGATGCCACCTTGGCCTATGCAGGAGCAACGAGCTCAAATGTTAAGTTCCTGTTGGCCGAGAATGAACAAATGGCAAAGAATCTGCAAGCTGTCAGGCAAGAGGTAGAACAACTTCAGCAGCAGAGTGCAATTTCCGCAACGGCAGAGATGAGGAAAGCGATACTTGCTCAAGTATCAACACTTGAGACTACCATGCGAAAGCTCAACGAAAAGGCTAGGCTTAGGCTTAGGCTTAGAAAAGGCTTGGGAGTATTGAGACGAGACTTGACTTCTCCACGGCATAGAGAGAGTATAGTCCTTTGGAGGAGCAGGTATTCTTGACTATATTGTTCCATTATTGGGGCTAGTGGTCGTCAATGGTGTATGTATGGATGGAACCAATGTTCCACCAAGACTCCAAAACGAGGAGACGCGAGTGCAAGGAGACGCACAATGTGTGGGAGTACCCTCAAATTTTAGGGAAATTTGGGGGGGTGGGAGGATGTCAGGGTATATAATTTTTTTTCCTTTTTAATATATATATATATATATATATATATATATTTCAAATTCATATTCAATAATGAAAGCATAAATACAATGATACATACATAATTGAATTAAATAATGAAATACATTGATCCATACTCATCATCCTTACTAATACATACATGATTCATCCATAAACCATGAGATTCAATAATGAAATACTTTGGTCCATATTCATTATTCATTATTCACCATTCTAGAATCTACATTGATTTAAAAATTAAATTCATCATTCATCATTCATCATTCTAGATTCTAAATTGATTTAAAATTAAAATTCATCATTCATCATTCTAGAATCTAATTAGTACTAAGCAAAATAGACTATAATAGATATTGAAATCTGAAGACTGGAATAGTAAATTGATACAACTAAAACTCAAAAACACTGGAGTGATGAGCCTAAATGTCACTCTAAAGTACACATAGGGCTTTGTGCTCGTGATTAAATACTAATTCCATACCCTTGTACATGACAAAATTCAATGGAAACATTGCAATCATCAAATCCTGAATTCCTGAAAAACTATCAAGTCTGTTGGATTTTGAGTGAGATCTAAAATTCTACTTTCTCCATATGAAATCCAATGAGGCTGGAACCACTCTCAAACATCCTGAGTCATTTCATGGTAATGTTAAAATTTTAAGTAAAAGGGGAAATGAAAGATAAAGGAGAATGTCACTTTTACTTTAAGAATTTAACATTACCATGAATTGCATAGCATTCGTAGGGAAATATGGTCACACTAAGTTTCCCCTGTCATAAATCATTATTTACAAGCAAATTTAAGGGGGGACACATAGACCATTTTGAGGGGGGAAACGTCCCCCCCTGCGTCTACCCACGTCCCCCCAAAAGGGGGACGTGGGGAAACATTTCCCCAGACGTCCCCCCATCCCAGGTGCGTGGGGTGCGAGGGGTGCGTGCACCTGACCCTGGGGGATGCGTCCCTGTGGAACACTAGATGGAACTTTCACTTATAATAAAAATAAGTTAATACTAGAGCCAACACGCTTTCATGCATATGTTGTTATTGTAGTTGGACTATTCTGGTTGCTTTAGCAATGTATGTTGTTTAACTTACGCATTTTCTTATGAACTACTTTGTATGCAATTGTATGAATCTTGTTGGATGCGTGTTGTTGGATTAACCCATCACTTTAATTTGTGGACTATTCCGCATTTTAGCTTGTGATGTCATTCCACTCATGTGTTCCTTTGAAGCTACATAATATTACAAGCTTCTAAGGGGCACACTTCCTTTCCCCTCCACGTGTTAGAACCCCCATGCATCGCACTCAATGTTTTTAAAACCAGAACCGGTGACCGAACCAGTCCACCTAATGAACCGGTTTACCAATCGAAACCGGTCTAACCGAGACTGGTTTGGTCTAAACGAACCGGTTTTAGAAAAATACATTAAATAATTAATGTTTAATGAAAAAAACTATTTTTAAGATTTAAAACCATGATTCCAAGCCAATAGAGACAAAATATGCGAAGATTGTTCATTTATATACCATGTAAAGGTGAATATATCAAAATGGCACCGAGTGCAATACATATCATCGACAAAATACATAAGCAATGAGGCTCTAAATGGCCTCTAGAGTGCAAAAACAAAGCCTACAAACTATGGGACCAGTGGCCTACTACAAGACTCAAGTCTACATATATGATAATACTATAATAGTGATCAACACTATCACTTGAAACTTCTCATGAGTCATCATGATCAAACTCAGTTGGTTGAGTCTCGACTCCCAAACTTTGCAGTCACAAACTTCTCTATTGGTTCAGTGACTTGAGTCTCAAACTTCTGAAGGTATTATGCCCTAATATGCCCTATTATTTCATTTGGTGCTCCACATGGCTTTACATGGCCTCCTATCCCAGCCAAGTGTTGCTTGAACCTGTTAATACCCTCTCCTTGAATGGATTTTTGGCAATATTTGCAAATCATTTTGCCATCAATCATATCACAATGAGCCCATGCAGTATCTCTGGCTTTTGGAGGCATGATGACTACTACTTAGCTTAAACTCTATTGTTCCACTACTCCAGCAAAAACTCAACACTCTCCAAGCTCCCAAGCAAACTCACAAACACTCCAAATGAGATGTGTGAGACAAATGAGAGGGAGAGGGGCCTCTTCAAGGCTTGGAGAGGGTGTTTATGGAGGGAAAGCACCCTTAGTTTCCCTCCAAAACCCCTAAAACACAGTCAAAAAGTTGTTTTTCAATTGACCGTGGGTGTGTTTGTTCCGTCCTAAACCGGCCAGTTTGATACAAACCAGCCGATTCCATCCTAAACCGGCCAGTTAGGACCGGTTTTTTGCAAAAAAAGGAGAAATGCCCTCCCTGACCAGGTTTTTTGGCTGCTTTTGACCGGTGGGCCTGCTAACCGGCCGGTTAGATCGGTAACCGATTAGCAAGGCCGGTTTTGAAAACATGATCGCACTTGACTCTCCGTAGGGTCACACACTTGCTCTCACCCAAAGTTATCTTACTTACCTCTATGCGCTACCTCGGTCAAGGCATTACACTACCAACCACTGCTGGGACTCCTCCTCCAAAGGGTTTGAGGTCTAGCTGGGGCCTCATATCAGGGAGATCTCCTGAATTTGGCGGATCCAGCACCGTCAACAAGTTCGTTGGGCATCCCCAAAGGGGAAATTGCTCCCTCAGTTGCCAATTTCAACACCACTTAGGGGTTGGGAACACCTAATAAGGTCATCTATTAGCCACTCCTACCCATGGAGATAACACCATTACGAGATCAAAGCCCCAAATTTTGAAGGGAAGCCCCACATGAAGTCTCAATTTGCCCTTGATTGACAAGCTTGGTCCACTTAGATGCACTAATGAATTATTGTACCTGATGGTGAGGATGCAACACTAGACATTATATGTGATTGATAGGTGGTTTCATCATGGGTTGGGCAACTTAATTAAGGCCCAAGTCCACCAGAGGATCATATTGACACCCCCAGGTGAAGCGTTGAGAGCCATGCGACTCCCATCATGTGTAGAGCATCATTTCATGCCATCATTTCAGCTTGCATTTAGATGACTGATTCATATTTTTGTAAAGCTACTTGGTCAGCTTGTGACCAAGGGATGTCTCTTGCCCAATTTTATAATGTTGAACGGCTTCTAGGCTAAAATTGCACTTAGTACATCATGTATAAAAAGATGAGAGCTCATTTCAGCTACTCATCTTCATCACACTTGTATTCGTTCTCTTGAAAAGAACTCGCACTTGTATATTTGGCTATTAGAGAATCTTTTGGATGCATTTTGACATTTGGAGCTAGTTCAAATTTGTCTTTGAAGCTACTTCTTGGATCTTGGATGGATATATTGTAAGTGTTTAATGTTGATGGAATATATTATATTTCTCTTGAACTTGTTTAATGTATGGAATTGTTGCTTCTAGAATGTGCTAATTGTGCCCTAATTGTTGAAAAATAATTTTGGAAAGCTTTCTAGTTGAGTTTTGCATATGTTATTCAATGTATGGCATGTAATGAATGTTCCTAATGGAGGAAAATCTTTGAATTCTCCATGAAACTCCACTATCTTTTGAAGTGGGTAAATGTTTAGAATTGGTACCTAGGGCATCAATTTTAAACCTCCTTAGAGACGATTTAGCTCATCTTAAACTTCCTTAGACTCCATATGCCCAAAGGACAAGGCACTAGTCCAAGTCCTTAGTGGTCAAACTTACTTTTTATCCATAACTTTTCCTTTCTAAAATTTGGTCCCCTAAAGTAGGATGGCTAGGCTAGGGCATAGAGCGAATTTCATTAGAGAGTGATTTGGTGGATTCTAGGAGAATAGACACCAAGCCTAGGGTCTTATCTCCTAGACCTCAAAGTTTGGTGAGCATCCAATTGGTTTTCATTCATAAAATCTCTTGCCCTAGGTATGCCCTAAAAGGGAAACCCTAGCTTGGATTGCCTCGACTTAGGTACTTCTTTGACGGTTCTATGTGCCTAGTACTTGGTGAAGTAAATCATAAGAAGCCCTTTCTCCTCCTTGCCTTGACCTTGGGAGTGCCTCTATACACGATTACCTAAAAAATCCTAGGTCTTGTGCGAATTTTTTCTATGACTCTTAGAGGGAGCGAAGTACCTTCAAAAGCATCATTTCATCACTTTAAGCTTCCCTTGAGAGGTTCTACCTCATCACCTAGCACCATAAACCCTAGAATATCTATCAAAGGTGATTATTATCTTACTGGGACTCCTCCCATCAGTGAAAGTCTGTAAATAGCAGGGGACATTGGTTGTGGTGACAGTGGGCCCTTATCCCATTGTTAACACTTAGTTTAGCTCTTTGTTTTATAGAGCTTCCCTCTTCAAGGCCTGCTAGATTTTGCGGTAATTGTTGAAGAATGTAACTAGGTTCGGTCTTCATAAATTGTATTTGAGTCATAATGTAATGTATTTATCAAAAGAATGAAAAATAAATTTTTATTATTAATAATATGACTTATTAAAGCATGGGTTTCATGCTTGGGTCATCATGTTTTAGGTCAATGTCCTCATTGAGGACTTCTACGATTTATTCTGAGTCATTAGAGTCATTGTCCGTTAAAAGAGACCCTTCTTGGGCTTTTGAATCATGTAAAAAGAATTAATATTGAATCAAATAAGCTATTTATCACCTCCACACCAAGTCGGCCTCAAACTGGGTAATTCAACCTCACCAGAAGACTATATATTGAAGTAGTTTGAATTCATTTGGAGGACACTCTCTCACTCAAGTTCGATATCCCAGAAGAAGAGTTAAAAGAACCATTATGCGAAGGTGTACTATCCATGGATCCACGGGACATTTCACTGGCACGAGGAGGACCCTTGGAGGTACTGTTACAATCACTCCAAGCTCCACGAGTTGGTTAGTATAGCCACAGCTTGGAAGGCTTCTCTGCAGTAGCAGTGCAGGAAGCAACAACAACAGTAGCAATAAGCAACAATTCAATGCAGGACAAGGGTAAGAGAAAGATTGTCGAGAACCCAAAGGCGAAGCAAAGCTCCAAGATGAGAGCAAATCCTATCACGAAGAAAGCAGCTTTAGCAGTGTTGTCGCACAAATTGTCTAGGCAATGCAACAACACTCAGACCGGGTGTTGTCTTCTTGATCCCTGATCTCTCTGTTTAAGCCATCTCCGTGAAGCACGCTAAGGGGGTAGACCCTATGGGATAAATGAAGACCAACTGGGAATCAGCTGGTTTGGGAGACACAACAGGGGAAAACCAGCACTTGATCGATTTTAGAATTTGATTAGATCTTTAAATGCTTAAGACCAGTGCCTTATGGAGTTAATGAAAACCAAGTAATTAATTAACTGTTGCTGCTTATGAAATAATTTAATGATTGCTTGAAAAAATTTACAAAATATCAAACATGTAACGAGCATTATATAATCCAAGCAATGATTAATTTCACCAGATGCAAAATATTCAATAGATGCGCAATGTTCTAGCAAATAAATTTCAAAGGATTAAAATTCATTACTCAACCATGAAATTCAAATGCTAACAAGTTCATAAAACGATTCATCACTTTCAGATAGCTAATCTCCAGATAAAACTTAAGCGCATTCAACTATATAAAAATGACAAATATTAATCTCACAACAAAAAAAAGACATCAAAAAGAATTTTCAATTTTTTATTAGTCTTTTTTCAAAAGTTTTTTCTTTTTTTTTTAGTTATTTTTTAATTATTTTTTAGTTATTTTTTTTAATTTTTTAATTTTTATTGGACCCTTGAACTTAGCCTTTGGAAAAATCCCCTAGGACCTAGGACTTATGAGGGGATAAAATATTTTCTAACCCTCAAGACACTTTACATCATGACTTTTACAATTTTACATCTCAAGAGGGAAAACCCATTTGACATAGACCCTCATAGACCACCCAGTTGTGCGACACAAATATCATCTAGCAGATCAAGCAATTTGTAATAAGCTAACCAAATAGTTAGGATTATTTCTAACTTAATTTTACATACACTCGAAGCACACTAGGATTCCCCTAAGATTCTAATGACAAAATCCATTCTGGCTTTGGGGTTAGGCTGAAGGAAAACTCTGCCGACCATGGGTCGGTGAGACAAAAAACCTTCCGGAACATAGATCATCACTAGAAGTTTAGGTTTACCTAGGCAAATACATACATGACACAGATCTGCTAAGATTATTTACAATTTACACATGCAAACTGGGTTTACAACATAACACGATCGTGCTGATGATGATAGTCGAATCACACGGACACATCGATCAAGCGCTATCCGTTTTGTGAAAAAAGGTGGTGTACTGCTATGGGTAGTTGACACGTAGTGGTCAACATCTGGCTCTACTTGGGGACACGTTGCTGCGTTGTAGGAATGTGAGAATCCAGAATCTACATCCACGCAACACACAACAAAACATGAGTAGCGTCAATCCAAAAATCATCATATAACATTAAGCATAGGAAAGATATAAGCTCTTCATTTATTAACTATTTAGTAACATGAAAAGTAAATCTAATCCTAAAACAGAAATGAAAATGTTGAAAAAACAAGGAGTAGGGTTAGAAATACAGAGGATGCCCCATGGCATCAGATGTGTTCAATATAGTGTATACTACGCATTTTCCTGCTTTCACGCAAATCTGTCGGCTACTTCTCGGATGTGCCATGTCCAATTCTGCATACGGTAGGACTTTTTCCTATCCGAAAATCAAGTTGCTCGCGGCCATCTGATGCATCAAATCTTCTTCTCATTCTCTTTCTCTTGCGTTTTTTCTTTGTGGCAAGCTGTATCACTGATGACGTGAAACTTTTTGCTTCAAAGCTCTCAGATGAAGTATGTAAGATATGTGTGACATGTCTTTCTTCATTCTGCATCTGCTCTGTCAAGGATGATGGATCAATCTCACAGGTGTCATGAGTTATAACTTGATCTTCTAAGACTCGTGGATTAGCCGTGTGAGCATCAACCTGACTATTAATTTCCCTTTTATCCAGGTCACCTTCAATTATCCACTTTTCAATGGAACAAAGGACCTCATAATAAGATGAAGCTTGTTTCATTAGATAACGAGGCTTCTGATCTATTGACGTTCCCTGGTTTCTTTCATCCTCTGACCGCTATTGAAATTTCTGAACCTATATTTTAATGGCATCCATCTGACTAGAGTGTTCAACCTTCATAGTAGTGATTTCCCGGGCATGGTCTTCTTCCATGGTCAGTAACTTATTCTGAAGACATATTTGACTGGCTTCCATATCTTTTATTACTTTATCGTTCTTTTCCTTGATGGTCATCAAGCAATGCTGCATAGAATTTATCTCTTTCTTATAATTTTCTTGCATGATAGCCAACTGATTATTATGATTGAATGTCATGATAGTCATTTCTTCATGCATAGTTAATAACTTGTTTTGCATAGAATTAATTTCCCTATCATGATTAGCTTTCATGGTCTCAATTTCCTTAGCATGCTAACTTTGCATGTCGGTTACGTGATCAGAGTGTTTAATTTTCATGATTTCCATCTCCTTATCACGTTTTTCCAGGTGGGTGCATAAAGTTCTGATATCATTGGCATAAGTAGTTTGATTGATCTCCATATTTTTTACCAGCCGCATTAGTTCTTCTATAAGTTGCTTATGATTTTCCCTTTCATTGTCAACACTGATTTTACAATTTGTCCCTGCTTTTCCACTATGATGGATTTGATCTGCAATGGTACAGGTGGATGGCACATTCTGATATGAAGAATTGTCTTGAAATCTTTCATCGAACGCTGGACCCTTCATAAGATTACTTTCATTTTGTTGCACAATTTTAGGGGCATAAGGCGAGCTATCTTGATAACCATATCTATCTTTAAAAGCATTGACAATGTCTTGTAAAGAAGTGAAAGAATCTTTAGGATAATTATTAAACCAATTCAAAGCATCACCCTCTAAAGAAAGGACAAATAGACGCATTTTATCATTGTATGAGTAAACTTGCCTAGATGCTTTCTAACAACGACTTAATCACCACTCGAGAACAAAGGTAATTTAGAAATGGCCACTTCCGGAACATCATGGAGAACATCAGTAAAATGACATGGGGTAAACGAATAATCCATGATGAATAATGAGGGACCAAATGGATGATAGAAAGAGATCTCTGCTCAAGAAAATCAAGAGATGAAAAAAGTGGAGTCACCACTTGAACAATGAATCTAATTCTAGGATCCAAAAAGCAACAAACAAGCAGATATGAGGGAGGCTTCTTGTCTGGGAAAAATAAAAGAAATGGAATCGCCACCCAAACAAGAAACAAACTGAAGGGTAGTTGCTGATATGACGAAAGATAAGGTGATAAAAAGATCAAATGACATCAAAGAATGTTGGTCATTTCACAGGTTAATGAATGGCGGAAAAGATGAGATGATGCCAAAAAATGTTGACCCTGCCCGCTCAAATGAAAAGATTCAAGATTCCAGATGAGAGAGAAGAATGAGGATGAAATGTCGTTGAAACGCCAGGGACAAAAAAACTCTATCCCCGGCAACGGCGCCAAAAAATGTTGTCGCACAGATTGTCTAGGCAACACGACAACGCTCAGACTGGGGGCTGTCACCCTAATCCCCGATCTCTCCGTTTAAGCCGTCTCCCTGAAGCAGGCTAAGGGGGGTAGACCCTATGGGATAAATGAAGACCAACTAGGAATCAGCTAGTTTGGGAGACACAACAGGGGAAAACCAGCACTTGATCGATTTTAGAATTTGATTAGATCTTTAAATGCTTAAGACCAGTGCCTTATGGAGTTAATGAAAACCAAGTAATTAATTAGCTATTGTTGCTTATGAAGTAATTTAATGATTGCTTGAAAATATTTACAAAATATCAAACATGTAACGAGCATTATATGATCCAAGCAATGATTAATTTCACCAAATGAGAAATATTCAATAGATGCGCAATGTTCTAGCAAATAAATTTCAAAGGATTAAAATTCATTACTCAACCATGAAATTCAAATGCTAACAAGTTCATAAAACGATTCATCACTTTCAAATAGCTAATCTCCAAATAAAACTTAAGCGCATTCAACTATATAAAAATAACAAATATTAATCTCACAGCAAAAAAAAGACATCAAAAAGAATTTTCAATTTTTTATTAGTCTTTTTATTAGTTATTTTTTTAATTTTTCAATTTTTATTGGACCCTCGAACTTAGCCTTTGGAAAAATCACCTAGGACCTAGGACTTATGAGGGGATAAAACATTTTCTAACCCTCAAGACACTTTACATCATGACATTTACAATTTTACATCTCAAGGGGGAAAACCCATTTGACATAGACCCTCATAGACCACCTAGTTCTGCGACACAAATATAATCTAGCAGATCAAGCAATTTGTAATAACCTAACCAAATAGTTAAGATTATTTCCAAACTACTTTTCCATAGACTCGAAGCACACTAGGATTCCCCTAAGATTCTAATGACAAAATCCATTCCGGCTTTGGGGTTAGGCTGAAGGAAAACTCTGCCGACCATGGGTCGGTGAGACAAAAAAACTTTCTGGAACGTAGATCATCACTAGAAGTTTAGATTTACCTAGGCAAATGCATACATGACATAGATCTGCTAAGATTATTTACAATTTACACATGCAGACTAGGCTTACAACATAACACAATCGGGCTGATGATGATAGTCGAATGGCACAGACACGTCGATCAAGCGTTATCCCTTTTGCGAAAAAAGGGGGTGTACTACTATGGGTAGTTGACACGTACTGGTCAACAGGCAGCAAAGGCATAGAGGGAGCAACGGATAAAGAGAGCAGAGTGAAGCAACAGAGAAAAGCAAAGGTTGCAGGAAACAGAACTAAAGTTGCAGGAAACGGAGAAGAAGTTGAAGGAAGACCAGGCCCTGAGAAGGAGAGAAAGAGAAGAGAAGCAGAAACAGGAGGAAGAAGAAAGGCAAGGCGCAACGATGGAGCCAACAACGCCCATACAGGTTGAGGAGTCAGAACAGCCGACAGCTGGAGAAGAAGGTGAACAGATGCAGGATCGGGAGCTTGCTCAGCAGATTGAGCAACTGATTGAAGTGACGGGCATGGAGTTGGGGCAGGAGCCACAGAATGAAGACATTGACCTTATGTCGAGAGTGTCGGAAGTCATCTCTCAGTCTCCACCACCTTTAGTGTCAAAACCAGTCCCGAGCGAGCAAGGAGAGGCAACTCCCCTTGATGATGATCAAGTCATGGATGTGTACAATCTATCATTTGATGAGTTGCAAAAAAAGATTGTACAGGCGCGGAAGAAGCACTTTCCAAATGATCACGCATCACTTGCATTCATGAAGGAAAGGGTGATAGTATTAGATATCAGATGCATCTAGCTGCCCTTGCCGATGCCACCTTGGTCTATGCAGGATCAACGAGCTCAAATGTTAAGTTCCTATTGGCTGAGAATGTACAAATGGCAAAGAATCTGCAGGCTGCCAGGCAAGAGGCAAAACAACTTTAGCAGCAGAGTGCAATTTCCGCAATGGCGGAGATGAGGAAAGCGATACTTGCTCAATTATCAACACTTGAGACTACCATGCAGAAGCTCAACGAAAAGGCTAGGATTAGGCTTAGAAAAGGCTTGGGAGTATTGAGATGAGACTTGGCTTCTCCACGGCATAGAGAGAGTATACTCCATTGGAGGAGCAGGTGTTCTTGACTATAATATTCCATTATTGGCGCTAGTGGTCGTCAATGGTGTATATATGGATGGAACTTTCACTTATAATAATATGTTAATAATAGAGCCAACATGCTTTCATGCATATGTTGTTATTGTAGTTGGACTATTCTGATTGCTTTAGCAATGTATGTTGTTTAACTTACGCATTTTCTTATGAACTACAATCTTGTTGGACGCGTGTTGTTGGATTAACCCATCACTTTAATTTGTGGATTACTCCACATTTTAGCTTGCGATGTCATTCCGCTCATGTGTTCCTTTGAAGCTACGTAATACTACAAGCTTCTAAGGGGCACACTTCCTTTCCCCTCCATGTGTTAGAACCCCCATGCATCGCACTTGACTCTTCTCACCCAAAGTTATCTTATTTACCTCTGCACGCTACCGCGGTCAAGGCATTACATTACCACCCACTGTTGGGACTCCTCCAAACGGTTTGAGGTCTAGTTGGGGCTTCATATAGGGGAGATCCCCTGAATTTGGCGGGTCCAGCACCATCAACAGGTTTGTTGGGCATCCCCAATGGGGAAATTGCTCCCTCAGTTGCCAATTTCAACACCACTTAGGGGTTGGGAGCACCTAATAGGGTCATCTATTAGCCACTCCTACCTATGGAGATAACCAGTGTTACTTGGGAGTGAGAGCGAAAGTGGGGAGCGGGAGTGAAAACGAGTGCGGGAGCGACATTTTCAAAAGCTCCCAGTTTGGGAGCAAAACGTGGAGCGATTTTTATATAATATATATTTTTTTTACATTTTTTATATTTTGATACATATATGTCAACAAAAACATGTAGAATGATGAATTAGATATAAAAAACATAAAAAAACATAGATTGATCATTGAACCATATAACATCAATCATCTAGAAGTTATAATCTTCATCAACCACGTCCACAAGTTAGTAACATACAACATATTGAGTCTCGTGAATCATGATTCATCAATCTTAAAGTTTCAACTTCAAGCTTTCAAAATTGAAAATTCAATATATAACATTTATCATCATTGATCACCAAAGTTTTACTTGTAAGCTAAGTTTAAACTTTAACCATTACAAGAAATAATATCTAACATGAAATGAAATGTTATAAAATGAATTATGAAATGAAATGAAACAACTTTCACGAAGCATCATATTCATAATTCAGAATCATTACCAATGAGTCATAATTTCCAACTTCAAACTTAAATTGTCAAAGTCATATATTGTTTACAAAAAATATCATTATGATATAAAAGAGTCAAGACTCAACAGTTATGAAAACTAATAGAAACTAGAAAAGACAAGTAAACTATAAATCTATTATCTACTACTTCATGTGGCCCTTGCCACGAGAAGTGTCTGATGTATGAGCAGGTCGTGGTGGTCTTCTAGGAGTCTCCTCCCGTACAAACTGACAACCAGAACTAGAAGGCACATGCCCTCCACGTGAGGGTGTAGATGGAGGCAGTGACAACAAAGGAACAAGACTCGGAAGTCGAGCACTGCTACTGGATGGTGGAGGTGGCATAGTTGTTGCTTCAACTTCCTCTCTCATAAGTTCTGCTTCCAGTTCTTCAAGATGTATAGTGCCATCCTCCAAATTATCATCTCTGGGTGGTTGTCCCAAATTTTATATGTTGGATCCTCATAAGCCCGATCACAGTAATGACTCAACAACCTCAAGTTGTAGTGCACATAAACCAAGCTTTCTGCCCGGTTTCCATTGAGTCTGTTTGTTTTCACATTATGTATGAAGTTGTAGGTGCTCCAACACCTCTCTGTAGAAGAAGTATTTACAACCTGTGAGAGAACTTTTTTTGCCAATTTTGGCAAAAGTACATGGCCGCCATATGATTCCCATGAGAGCATCAAATCTGTCTCTATCTTCCATTGCATGAAAGGTAGCAAACAAACCAGTGCCACTGAAGTATCTGTCTAATTCAAGACGCACACTAGCACATTCCTCCCTGTCAGGTATCAACTTTTCTAATGCTTGCAAATATCCTATAGATACCTCTTCATCTATATGGGGTTTGACCCTAACCCCAACCCCTGGTGCAGGTTGGCCCAACCAAGATGTAGAGTAGTATTTTGGCGTAAGGATATACGCCAAGCAATGTAGTGGAACATTAAGTTTATCCCACCATATACACACACAATCGTGAATCAGTTTATACAAGTTGGGATCATTATTATGAGCAATATCTTTTATTTGCCCCAACGTGGTATCCATCTGCTCATACACCTCGCCAATCACTGGTTTATCTGTATCTGCAAATCGAATCATGTGATAAATGGGCTTGGTGAAATCCAATACTTGCCTCACACGCACCCAAAACATACCATCAAGAGCGGCCTCCTCCACCTGTTTAAAACCTTGCCTGTCAGCTGCATTTGTAGCCCTTTCCTTTAATACCTTCCAGTGTGGACTTGATACCATGCTAGCCAATGACTCTCTTACCTTCAAAAGGCACGTGAAAGTGAGGTAATAGCTACCAAATCTAGTCCTCGCAATCTTCAACAACTCCAATCTTGAGTGACTGCAGAAAAGGCCATGGGTATTGCTATGATTTGTAATAAATTTTATCATTTGTTTGCCTCTCTTGTACAAATCACCAATCCATTTGTATTGTTCGTTTTTGTTCTTAACAATATCATGCATCAAAAGGTTCATTGTGTGAACCAAACACTCAGACCAAAATATGTTGGGGTATTTATCCTCAATAATTGCTCCCACTGCCTTGCAATTAGGAGCATTATCAGTGATGACTTGGATGACATTGTATGGCCCAATATGCTCAATTGTTTCAAGTAATGGTTCTGCAATGTTGATGCCGGTCTTGAACTTGTCTGAGTAATCTTATGCTGAAAGAAAGATGGCACCACTAACAGAGACAGCAAGAACATTTATCAATGGCTTACCTTTTACATTTGTCCATCCATCAGATACAATGGACACCCCATGGTCAGTCCAAGAACTTGTCATTCTATTCAAAGAATGTGATATTTTTGCTTTTTCATGATCAAGTCCAACAGTTCTTGCCTTGTCATACCCAGGGCTCTTGTATCCTTTAGGGGCATCATTTATGGCAGAAACCATTTCATGCCAATAAGGTAAGCGAAGAACATTGAATGGTATCCCACATGCATAGAGAAACCTGTAAACTTTTGAATCCACATCATTCCTACACCCTTCATCAAGGAAACTGGTATGCTTCTACGCCTTAAACCTGGTGACCCTGTGCCTCCATATCCACTGCCTTGGGAGGATGCTGAAGGAGTTCTTTGTGCATGTGATTGTGAGCTTAATTCAAAGAAACCCTTTGATTTTTTAGATTTGTATTGGGCTTCCTCCTCTTCCCTTATGTATTTGGCTCTATCTACTGATGACACACCTGAAAAAGTTTTGATTCCTATTTGTTTATCTCTATCCCATGGCCTTTTCCCACAGAGGTGCTTTCTGGCACGGGTGTTTGAACCTGTGTAATTATTGTTGCAATGGGGGCAATGAAATTTAGTGGTTCCACCCCCTTTCCCTGCTTCAGGCCTATTAACATGTTTCCACAATGGAGTTTGGTCTTGCTTAGTTTTTTGAGTTGGCTCATGTTCACTCTCCTCCAGCTCCTCCTCACCAGGGTTTTCATTAAATCCACTATGACCCCCTTCTTTATTTTCAACCCTCCTTTTTCTACTCTCCAACACCATAATAACCAAAAAAGGAACCAACAAGAAGAAAATCCCAAGAAATATAACCATGATGTTTGAATCTGCAAAAAAATGGAATGGGAATGGGAACGGGAGAAAAAAAATTAAAAGATGGAATGGGAAAGGGAATGGGAGAAAAAAAATTATTTAAATTTTATTTATTTAGTAATGATTCATGAACATTAAAAAAAATTGATAGAACCTACCTCTTTGGCCTCCAATCTCCCCTCCTTGCTTTCTCTTGCTCCTTGCTCCTTGGCACTTGCTCTCTCCTTGCACCTTGCTCCTTGCTCTCACTCTCACTTGCTCTCCCTTGCCCCTCACTCTCTCTTGCTCCTCACCCTCTCTTACTCTCCTCTTGCTCTCACTCTCACTCTCTTCTAATTTTCTAAAATAATGAAATTGATTGGAGGGAGGGTTTATTTATATTCCCTCCCTCCCTCCCTTTCCTCCCTTCTTTCCTCCAAAACCAGCGATGCCTTTTTTTTCCGCCGCTTTTTTTTTCCTGCGCGCGTGTTTTTTTTCGCTCACCGGCTAGCAATGTTTTTTATAGCCCAGGAGCGGTCAGGAGCAATCGCTCCCCAACCGCTCCCGGAGCGACGAGAGCGATCGCTCCCTACTTTGCTCCGGCAATAGGCAGGGAGAGGAATTTTTTTTTCCGGGAGCGCGGATTGGGAGCGGGATCGGGGGGGTCGCTCCCACGCAACACTAGAGATAACACTATTACGAGATCAAAGCCCCAAATTTGGAAGGGAAGCCCCACATGAAGTCTCAATTTGCCCTTGATTGACAAGCTTGGTCCACTTAGATGCACTAATGAATTATTGTACCTGATGGTGAGGATGCAGCACTAGACATTATATGTGATTGATAGGTGGTTTCATCATGGGTTCGGAAACTTAATTGAGGCCCAAGTCCACTAGAGGATCATATTGACACCCCCAGGTGAAGCGTTGAGAGCCATGGGACTCCCATCATGTGTAGAGCATCATTTCATGCCATGGCCACCTTCAGCACCACCAACAGTATGCTCATTGCCCCAGGGCCCACATTATTCACAAGATGATGCACCTGTACCAATGTGCCCCATCCAACTTAGCATTTACCACGTGGTGTGGTAGTTGATCCAAGGCCTAGAGGAGGTTTGTTTCACCCCTTGAGACATGGGAAGGAAAGCATCTTAGATCCCTCAGCAGTGGAGCATCTCAGGTTGTTCTTCCACTAGGAAACCCATGAGAACTAGTTTTTGTGCCCCAAACACAAAATTGGGGCCCACATAATGACTTGCATGGACAGTTAGGGGTCATCCCCTAGTTCAATATTTATGGAGCCCTCTCACGCATTTTAGCACAAAGAGGACTCAGTGTTGCCTTCAAGCATCCCTACATCAGCATGACGTCATCATTTCAGCTTACATTTAGATGACTGATTCATATTTTTGTAAAGCTACTTGGTCGGCTTGTGACAAAGGGATGTATCTTGCCCAATTTTATAATGTTGAGGGGCTTCTAGGCTAAAATTGCACTTAGTAGATCATGTATAAAAAGATGAGAGCTCATTTGAGCTACTCATCTTCATCACACTTGTATTTGTTCTCTTGAAAAGAACTCACACTTGTATATTTGGCTATTAGAGAATCTTTTGGATGCATTTTGACATTTGGAGCTAGTTCAAATTTGTCTTTGGAGCTACTTCTTGGATCTTGGATGGATATATTGTAAGTGTTTAATGTTGATGGAATATATTATATTTCTCTTGAATTTGTTTAATGTATGGAATTGTTGCTTCTAGAATGTGCTAATTGTGCCCTAATTGTTGAAAATTAATTTTGGAAAGTTTTCTAGTTGAGTATTGCATATGTTATTCAATGTATGGCATGTAATGAATGTTCCTAATGGAGGAAAATCTCTGAATTCTCCATGAAACTCCACTATCTTTTGAAGTGGGTAAATGTTTAGAATTGGTACCTAGGGCATCAATTTTAAACCTCCTTAGAGATGATTTAGCTCATCTTAAGCTTCCTTAGACTCCATACGCCCAAAGGACAAGGCACTAGTCCAAGTCCTTAGTGGTCAAACTTACTTTTTATCCATAACTTTTCCTTTCTAAAATTTGGTCCCCTAAAGTAGGATGGCTAGGCTAGGGCATAGAGCGAATTGCATTAGAGAGTGATTTGGTGGATTCTAGGAGAATAGACACCAAGCCTAGGGTCTTATCTCCTAGACCTCAAAGTTTGGTGAGCATCCAACAGGTTTTCATTCATAAAATCTCTTGCCCTAGGTATGCCCTAAAAGGGAAACCCTAGCTTGGATTGCCTCGACTTGGGTACTTCTTTGACGGTTCTATGTGCCTAGTACTTGGTGAAGTAAATCATAAGAAGCCCTTTCTCCTCCTTGCCTTGACCTTGGGAGTGCCTCTATCCACGATTACCTAAAAATCCTAGGTCTTGTGCGAGTTTTTTCTATGTCTCTTAGAGGGAGCGAAGTACCTTCATAAGCACCATTTCATCACTTTAAGCTTCCCTTGAGAGGTCCTACCTCATCACCTAGCACCATAAACCCTAGAATATCTATCAAAGGTGATTATTATCTTACTGGGACTCCTCCCATCAGTGAAAGTCTGTAAATAGCAGGGGACATTGGTTGTGGTGACAGTGGGCCCTTATCCCATTGTTAACACTTAGTCCAGCTCTTTGTCTTGTAGAGCTTCACTCTTCAAGGCCTACTAGATTTTGTGGTAATTGTTGAAAAATGTAGCTAGGTTCGGTCTTCATAAATTGTATTTGAGTCATAATGTAATGTATTTATCAAAAGAATGAAAAAGAAATTTTTATTATTAATAATATGACTTATTAAAGCATGGGTTTCATGCTTGGGTCATCATGTTTTAGGTCAAAGTCCTCATTGAGGACTTCTAGGATTTATTCTGTGTCACTAGAGTCATTGTCCATTAAAAGAGACCCTTCTTGGGCTTCTGAATCATGTAAAAAGAATTAATATTGAATCAAATAAGCTATTTATTACCTCCACACCAAGTCGGCCTCAAACTGGGTAATTCGACCTCACCAGAAGCCTATATATTGAAGTAGTTTGAATTCATTTGGAGCACACTCTCTCACTCAAGTTCGATATCCCAGAAGAAGATTTAAAAAAGTGTGAAGTTGGAAAAGGAGGCTAAAAGGAGTGCGAAGTTGGAGAAGAAGGAAGAAAAGGTCAAGATCGAAATTTTGGGCTATCTATCTCTCTCTCGTGTGGATTCCTCTAGGAGATCGAAGTCTTTTTTGTCAAGTCGAAGTTGTTGTTGTTGCTGCTGCCAGTTGCTGGGTCGAAATTGCTGCTGCAAGTTGTTGCTGCTAAGTCGAAGTTGTTGCTGAAGGATTATCATCTGCAAGAAGGAAGAAAGGGCTGACTTGGTGTGGAGGAAGTTTGTGTCTAGGTCAAGAGTCTTGGATTATCTTAAGAAGTTATCAAGGAAGTGTTGTTGACTGGCTTTTCCCCTAGATAGGGGTTTTTCCCTGGTTGTCCACCTATATCTAGTATATGTGATCTTTGTGCTAGTGTTTTGGTAATTGCTCGATGAACTAAAAGATAAAAAAAGAACATAAACATAAGAAAGTCACAAGTAATTATCTATATAAAGAAAATATTTCTGCCTTTCTGATTTTCTAATAGTAACAAGGACTTTATGTAGGACAACTAACTTGATAATTCATGGTTAAGATCAATTACCTCTTGTGTCTGTATTTTGGGTCCCTTCTTGTCATTATCATGCCCAACTGTTAATCAACCCACTTTCCATACCTTTATTAAGTCTATCAAGAGGCTTCTACCAGTAACCGTATCTAAATAATGGGACTCTCTTGTGATCAATTACACCTAATGCTTATTCCAACAAGTGTCAAGTACCATTTTTCATATGCATGGTGGAGAGTTCCTTTTGAGGCTATTATGCCCGATCTTTCAAATATCCAAGCCCTAATTGATCAAGCTGGAGCTCTAACACTGTAAAGGTAGTCTGGCTGACATATCACCATTTAACCATGATCCATTTGTCCTTATCCCCTTACAGTTAAAAAAGCAAACTGTAGTTAACAGGTTTCACATGTAAGAAATTAATGGCACATGCTAGTGGATCAATATCTCTACACATAAATAAGACTATATATGAGCAAATTCCTACTTGTGGATCTCTACTACATGCAGACAAACCCTTGGGCTACAACAAAGGACATCTAATGTTCAAAAGGACTATAGATAAGGGGTATCTCAGGGTAAGGAATTACCAAAGCATTGTGCATGTTGCCAGGTGATGCTGAAATGAAGATATCACTCTGCATACTGACGTGATAATCCACAGCAGCCGAAATAGAAGCTTTCCCTTCAAGTTGTTTCAGTTGCTCTTCTGTCGCAAGACTCTTCTTATCTTCCATTAAAGGAAACAACTGCCGCAGTATTGAAATTCTTGCTTCCCCTCCATATACCTAATCCAAAGTTCCAAGATTTAACAGACACGAAATGGAAAGCTATTCCCAAAAAGCAAATTTTTAAAATCCTTGAGTTAACTGGATTTGCATACCTTGTGAGAAGCAAGGTAAAGTCGAGTCCTATTGCCAAAGCCTAAAGCTGCTAATAGTAATCCAATTTCTTCAGGGGTTAAGGGGCACCTTCCTTGACCTCTAAGCTCTTCATCAGAAAATTGAGAATTCAACACTCTTCCTTGCCAAAGAACTTGTCTATACTTTGCAAGGGCTAACATCTCTGCCCTGCCCCCTCCAAAATCGCATGCAGAATGAGCAGCCATATCCTGCATGACAATGATAGACAACAGTAAAATCAATAACCTTATTTAAAGTAATTAAGTCAATATAACTTTAAAATCTAAATGTGGATCTGGCTGCAATGTGCAATAATAAATAAAAACAGAACAAGTACAACCATATAGGTAATGAATAGGAAGGTTTAATTATCCATTTTAAGTGGATAGAATGAAAAAGAAAGATTGAGTATAAAGGGAGCTAGTAGTACATGAGAAATTCCAACAAGTGCAAAAATATGCATTGATATCATAATAAGAAATGTTTTAGTGGTGATCATGAATGCACGAGTGCAATCAAACCACCACTAACAAGCTGAATGGCTTCAAAAAATGCTATATTCAAATTCAGGTAATTGTTCCAACCATAAGTGGTGTAAATAATAAGCTTGGTTGAAGTATGAAGTGTTATTGTTAAGGCCCTATTGTTAAGGCCTTTGGGCCCCCATATTAAGGCCCTAATAAACATTCATTATTAATTTATCTGTTATATTAGGAGGTCAGCTAGACCTTTGCATTATACCCTTTCATTGTAATTGTATCCTTTTGTCTCCTATATATATGCCAAAGAGAAATAGTCTTAGGGTCATCCTATGTCTTGTATTGTATTCATTGTAAACGGAGGTTCCACCCTCGAAGTGGATTGTATTCATTAACATTTTATCATTCTTAAGGTGCAAGGTTCATAACATTTGGTACCAGTGCAAAGGAACCTTCAAACAAAAGAGCTATCCTCTAAAAATAAGTTAGAACCAAACAATGATTTGAAAAGAGAAAAGTGTCAATTCAGGGTCTATATATAAGGAAGTTATAGTAAGGCATACATCAAAGAGGTTTTGTCCTTTCCCAGAGCCAATCTAATCTTCTCCCATTATCATGCCATCTTCACTATAATTTTTTTGGGGGGGAAGCCTTAGACTGTGATATTTTGAGATGACAAGGAGAGATCTCAAAGTACATCTGATCAAAATTTCAGATTCTAGTTTGCCATACTTACAAAAGTACACCCTGGTTTACCATGCATGTGTCAACAGTTCCAAGAAGCAGAGTACAGAGTAGTGGACAACAAATTTTAAGTCATTGTCATCATTGTAATCCCAAATTCTGCAATTTTATTGTAAAAATGATTATAGTATGACTATTAAGCTATGTAACAACACCTAGGTAAGCCTTTGGTTCTTAACAAAGGGTTTCACTCTAGGGAGTCTTTTAACTTCCAAGTTCCCTACATTATTTGTGTTTTTAAGCACGAATAATTAGCAGAATTTTTCTCCCAAGTATCCCCCAAAGCTAGGGTGGAATCCTCTGATTAGGTCTTAGGTGAGTCCTAGTGTTATTGAGTCTATGTATTTTTATCATACAAGATCATGTGTCATATGTCGCAGAATTTGGTTGACTCTGAGAGGTTGTGTCTATTGTGAAATTCCCCTTATATGGGTGATTACTGTAATATCTTGATGTAAAAGGGTCGTCTAGGAATATTTTTGGTGGATGGTTACTCATAATTAGAACACCCGGACACCATTGCCAAAATATTTTTTAGACCCACTTAGAGGGTGGAAAAATATTTGTAATCCCCTCTTGAGCTTTTTATTTAATTTTTTGGCAAAAATAAAAATTAATTAGCCAAAATTTGTCAAAAAATAAAATGAGAGTTAAAATTAATTTCTCTCCAAGTGGAAAAATCATCAAAAAATTATTGAGGCTATTTTTCAAAGGGAAAAATTCAAGTCAAAATTAAAGGGCCTCATTTCCAAGGCAGAATGTCCCAATCAAGAAATTTGTCGGACCAAGAAGACTATTTTCCCAACAAACTGAATTTTTGGACCAAGTGGTTAATTATTTTGCACAAGTTATGACAATTCTACTTTTTGAAGATTTTCCAAGGGACCAGATGCACCTAGAAATTTTACTTCAGCCCATCTAGCTCATTTCTCAAGGAGGTCAAATTTTTTGGAGATTTGTGCACCAGTTATCAATGGATGAAATTATTTTGGCAAGGATCAAGCCTGGGATCAAGTCAAACTAGCCGTTTTTCCACTTGGAGGGGTCTAGAACTCTCATTTTTTCTATATAAGGAAGCCTAAGGCTCCTCATTTGATATCACATGATGTACTAAACGAAAAATCTTTAGCAAGTTGTTGGATGTAATTTCTCTTTTGCACTAATAAAATCAACGACTTTGGGGGTTTAACTTGCGATGGTGTTCCTTTTTTCTTCTTGGTAATGTTATTCTGAATCGTTCTCTAATGCTCTACTGAATTTAATTGTTGCAGTTATTATTTCATTTTCCAGTGGTTGGATTATCTATTTGCAAAAGTATCTTGCATTAAGTTCTAGATTTAGAAAAAGGTTCTACTTCACTCGATCTAGTATGTATCTCTAGATCTTAAGGGTTTTAACGTGTATCTAGCCCTTTACGATCTAATAATGTAATTTCAAGTGTGTAGAGATAATTTGATATTTAGATCTTGGGCATGAGGGGAAGTCTTCGGTTGGACCAGATAACTTCCAAAACAACTGGTTTAAAAGCCCATCGTGTTAAATTTTCAAAGTCTTATCTAATTATTCGTGTGCAGCAACTTGGCCATGGCATAAAATTAAAAATTATTTCTCCACTCGAATTTTCTTCTAATTCAATTGTGCAATTAACGTTAGATCCGCTTATTAGAGCTTGTAATTCTTATTTTTCAATATTATAAATAATTTTGTAAAATTATTTTACTAACCCTTGTGTTTTATTTTCCTAGTGTCAATATCAATGTTGCAGGAAACGTCCCCCCCCGGATCTAATACCTGAAGCGCGTACCGTACAAATGTGCCCAGGAAGCGTCCCCGGAAGCGCGGTTCCGAAATTCTGAAACACGTTTCGAACTGATATGGACGCTTCCTGGAAATTCCGGAAGCGTCCCTCCAAAATGCGTTTCAGAATCTCCGAAGCATGTTTCGTAAGGCGCTTCGGCCATACAAAGCGCAGCGCTTCGGAGGGCGAATCGTACGATTCCCGTACGGTTTCGTACACGCTTCCGGAAAGTGCGCCGCACTGTTTAGAAAATCATTTTTTTTTTTTTTTTTTTTTTTTACTTTTAGGTGAGTTTACATATTGGGGGTGGGTCCACCTTAGGTTAGGGTGAGGAATGAAGGAAAAAAAAATATTAAAAAAAAAATATAAATATAGCAAATACTCCCTCACGGTAATGTTAAATTCTTAAAGTAAATGTGATATTCTCCTTTATTTTTCATTTTCATCCTTTTAATTAAATTTTTAACATTACCATGAAATGACTCGGGATGTTTGAGAGTGGTTCCATCCTCATTGGACTTCATATGGAGAAAATATAATTCCATATCCTATTCAAAATTCAGCAGACTTAACAGTTTTCAGGAATTCAGGATCAATGGGATTGTGGCATTTCATTAGATTATATCAAGCATGAAGGTATGCGATTAGCATTTAATCAAGAGCACCAAGCCCTATATGTACCCTAGTGTTGGTGGTGTTAATTGTTGAACTCCTTTGTCACGCCCTTAGCAAAAAATTACCTTTCAATCAAGTCAAAATCATCGATCAAGCATGTTAAGCTTTTTCTACCATATTTTAAGTCTTGAATGAGGTAGTTTGATCAAAATTGGGCAATGCTGACTAATATCCCTAGACAATCGAGGTAGAGGCAAAGGCTAGACAAGAGGAGAAGAATCTAGATTCTAGATGGTTGATGCATCTAAATGGTTGATGCTCCAATAATTAATCATTAATGTACAATGGATGCTATATCTATCTTGATTTATGCAAAAATATGCACGTTTTCATGTCTTCTACAACTAATTTGGTATTTGGGATGTTTGTTTTGAGTATAAATGCAAAAATATATATATATATATAAATATATATAGATATAGCAGACGCTTCGCTTCCTAGATTTTTGGAAAATGACGCTTCCGCGTCCCCGCTTCCAAAAAACGTCCCCGTTTCATCCTTGCTTCATGCAACATTGGTCAATATTAAGGGGGTTTTATTTTCAAATTTGAATTTTATTTATAAATAGTGGACGATCTCTAGCCTTTTATGACTTTGTAGGTGTTATATCACAAGCAGTGTGGAAAAAGTCTGCAAAAAATCGGAATTAAATCCTAAAATTGCGATTTTTTCAACAAAACAATTTAATCCTCCAATTTTTTGCAAACTTTTTCAGAAACGAAAAAATCGCGATTTATTCATTATATGCCCGATTTTATCGGGAGTCGACCGTAAAAGTCGGTCATCTTTGCTGAATGTGGGATATGACAATGGTGTTTAAGGGCTATCATATAGTGATTTGATAAGAAAAATTACTGAGTTGCCACTACTATTAGAGCTGTTATACGATGAATTTGACGAGGCAAATTTGTTGTGAGGAGGCTGAACAATAAGGGTTTTGGACAACTAGTATTCAATGTCTTGGAAGGGCCAAACCATTGTGAGTTGATGATATACTTTGATGCTGATTGTACAGTGATTTGGTGGTCAAATCCACTTGAGAAGTAGATTTGGTTAGGGTTGAATATATTGTGTATTTTGGAGCAGCAAATACTCAGTGAGCAATTGATGGCAAATGAGGCAAAGGACCTGCCAGGTGTCAAGGACAAAAAATGTAGAAAGGGTTGATCTAGATGGGCTACTTCAACAAGTAAGCTATATGTTTGTTCTTGTCTATTTCCCATTGGTTAGATTGCAACTCTGATGTTGCAAACTACAAGCCCTAATGGACTGTGGATACTCTAGATGTTAAAAAAATCAAAATAAATGAATATTTTGTGTTTTTTTAATTTTTTCGACTTTTTGCCGACTTTTTCAAAAAACTCCAAACTTTAACGAGTTTTTCAACTTTTGGACCCTTGCCGATTCAATCCCGGCTTCGAATTTTTCCACATTGATCACAAGATCAAAGGCTGATTTGAATTTGTGGAAGGGGAAAACCCTCACCTAGCCTAGCAACTAGGGTTTGAGGGTTGAATCATATTTTAAGGAAGTCATCCAGCCTAGGGAAGAAGGCCGCAAGGGTTTTAGGCCTTGATCTAGCCCTAGGAGGCCTAGATTCACCATTTTGAGCCTCTAGATCATCAACGCTTAGCCATATTTGGAGCCCACAAACCCTTATAGGGCTAGTATCCATTGCAAATCAAAATTCTTCCAAGAATTCATCATTCAAGGGTTTGCATATGATTTTTTTGCTTGTTTCAGGTTCATTGATAAGGGATTAGAGGCTCAAAGTCTGAATTCAAGCCTATTGAAGCTAGCCACAAGACTATCTTGGCCTCCAAGATCTAGCCGCAGCCCTTGGAGACTTGAAAATTTTATTGCAAATTGATTTTGGTACTAACTTCTCGTGCTTGCAAGCCTAAAATAAATTTTCTAAGGGTTTTGAGTGGGTTTCCCATTGCTATTTTGTCATTGCAATTCTCTGACCTATATAAGCCTTGTATCACTGGTTTTGTATGCTAATCATTTGTTTTGCGGGCTTATATTCCACTTGAAGCAAGTTGTGAGGGCTTGGCATTCATTGTATGCATCATACTAGCTCTCTAGCCTTGGTCACTAGGCCTAGAAGGCCTAGCCGCAAGCCATAGAGGACTCAAATCATCATTAAATATAGTCTAGGGCTAACTCTTTGGCGGTTGCAGGTGTCTTGAAGGATTTATCATTTGTTTAAGGGCTAAAACACTGATTTTGAAAGCTTACCTTTGTCATATCAGTCCCCTAGGCTTAGCCGCAGGCCTAGGAAGCCTTTTTTGCCTTAGTCGTGGAGAATTTAAGGTCTGCTATTATTTTTTGAGGCTAACTATCATGGTTGCCGGAGCTACATTGCATTTTTGAGCCTAAACGCTATCATTAAGTGTCTTAACTTGGCAGAGTATTGATTGGAGTAAGGCCTCAAGGCCTTGTGGGTTTGTTTGATCCTCTCACTTATCCTTGGTTGACTGTCATAACATAATCAGACCTGAAGCAAAATCTACAGTGGTCTAATCACAATAATACATAACAGTAATAAGCTTAAAGCACCTAAAGACATCATACATTAATTAACTAAGGCTTAATCATTGTTCTAGCTCTTGTCCTTGTTCCATTTGTGAGTTGGATTGGGTTGTTGCTGAGGTCTGATACAAATTTGCAGAGGTTTGATCTTGCTCTTCAATGGAATTACATTAGCATTTTTGCCTTACTTTTGGCATAAGAATTGATCACTAAGCTTTGGCATTTGTTCTAGCTTCTTTGCTCTTTCATTTATGATTGATTCTTTTGTAACAGTGAACTGATTTGAAGTGGCAGTGTTATCTCTTAAAGTCTGGTGCATTTTCCTAAGTAACCATTGTGTGCTTAAAGCATTGGATGGTTGGTTGCATTGGTTGATTTCTTGTTTTGGGGATAGACTTGTCCTTTGCATATTGTTCCCTAGTTCGGTTACTAACTTTATTTTCATTCTATTTTGCATAATCATTTCATGGTTAGTTTTGTTCCATCTTGTTATTACATGTTGTTGATTTCTGATAGCATCGGATGTGCTCTAAGTCTCAAATTTTGCAGGGAGGCTTGGACACAAGTATTCCAAAGAACACAAAAAGCGTTTTAGGAAATTCCACCTAGAAACAGTTTTATTAAAATCATTATTTTTTTAATGGGACCCTAAGTCTAAACTTAGAAAAATAAAAGAATTAATGGGTATTAATCTAAACTATGGGTGTAACTTCTAAAAGAAGGCGAGGATCAAGGAAAAGTGATCTTAGCCACTGATTAGCTTCTAATCTGAGTCGTTGAATCTCAACGAGGAAATTATTTAAGGAGGCTTGAGGGTCATTTGGAAAGACACACAGAGTGAGTTCAGAAGTTCAATTTTCTGAAGCAGAGCAGCTGCCGGGAGAATATCGATAGTGAGCTTGTGCAGTGAGGGGCAGGGATAGTTGGGTTGGAGTATCTTCTCCAAAGCCTAGGATACGCAACAGAGAGGCAGAGAGACACCAGAAGGAGGCAGCGCAGGACCCAGGAGGGGTTGACGTTGAGCCAGAAGGGCTCACGCAGAGGTTGACGCTGAGCCAAAAGGGCTCACACAAAAGCATCACAGTTCTCTAAGCAGAAGTCTGAATTTACTAAGGGAGCTGACATTTCTGAGTCGGGAGGGTTGGAAACTACTATAGAAGGCAAATCGATTCCTAGTTGAGCTGACGCAAAGCCTTAGAGGCTAACGTTGGGCCTATGCAGAGGTTGCGCAAAAATAGTCGGGGACACGTTGGTTTAGCTGTCGGATCAGCCGAAACTTGCTGGGTAGAGTGAGGTAATCTCACAAATTTCTTCTATCATTTTATTTCTATATAACTGGATTGTCGGAAGGGCATCCAAGGTTGTATTTAGAAAACTATTGCATAATAATAAAAACCCTCAAAGCTGCTGCACCGGTTTTCCCACATTGGGTTTTTCTGAGGACATTTGTCCAAAAAATATTGTGTCATTTGTGTTGTATCTTTCTCTATTGTTTTGTTCTTGTTTTGGGCATATTATTTAATTGGTGTAGGCTGCAGTGTATTAGCTTTGATATTTGATGTAGGAAGTAGTAAATAATTTGTTTTAGTAATTAACAAATAGGAGAAGTTTAATTAGTTGTTGCAGTAGGGATTCCGGTTTGCAGAATTTTCACATGGTATTAGAGCAAGTGCAAGTGAAGCAAGAAGAACAGTGCCAGAGAACCCAGCGCAAAGCAAAAAAGGATGTCGAAAAAGCTGCAGGAGGCAGCAATTCGATTCCCAGAGGGGTTTGCGCAGTTCAAGCCGGGAGGACACAATTTCAAGGTAGTCTCTCTCTGAGTGAGTCGACAAAGAGAAGGGCTTCCCAATCGAGATCTTGTCGCAGCAAAGGGAGCAGCGCTGAAGCCTCAACGTGAGGAAGAGCTGGTGGGGACGCAGTTTTTCTACAGGCCATTTTGCTGGGCAGAAAAATGTCAAAAGAGAAGAGAAGCATTGTGAGGGAACCTTTCCTTAGTAGACTTCCCACCAAGAAGTTCGTTCTCTTATTGGCTGAGCACAACAGTAAGAGCAGAGAGGAGCAGTTCGACAGTTTTCGTGGCAGAAATGGTAACCAGTGGCTTGAGAGATTAGGACAAGTTGGATGGGGCATCCAACTATGTCATCTGAAAGGTGAGAATGCCATTCCTTCTAGATGAGCATGCTCTCAAGACATATGTCGACAGCGTGGTGGTTGTGCCTATAGATGCAGATCCATTGAAGAAGTACAAGGCAGAAATGGCGAAGGCAAAGAGAATGATCCTCGACGGAGTGAAGGATCATGTTGTCTGTCACATCGCTAGCAGAGGGACTGCTAAGGAGATGTGGGATGCGTTGTCTATGTTGTATCAAGGATCTTCCGAGCAGCGGAAGATGTACCTTGAGCAGAAACTGAGATTTTCTCAGATGCAGAAGGGGGAGCATGTGGATCCATTCCTCACGAAGCTTCAGGAGACCCGAGATGAGTTATCAGTTGTGGGGTCTACACCTCAAGATTCCAAGTTGGTTACACTGACCCTCAATTCTGTCTCAGATGAGTGGCAAGTCTTTGTCCAGAGTATCCTGGGTAGGACAACTTTGCCGAATTGGGATGAGATGTGGGCAGCTCTCAAGCAAGAGGAGCTGAGGAGAGACTTGGTCAAGTGTAAACTTGATGGAAGCAGCAGCAGTGGGTCGAAGCCCAAGGAGGAGTATGAGAATGCAGCCCTTTCATCTAAGGGCAGCAGTAGCAGCGGAGGCAGAAGAAGGACGGCTCGAAGATCAAATGCTTCAGGTGTGGTGAATAGGTCACTACGCAACACACTGTCCTCTCAGAAAAAAGGACAAAGATGAGAAGCACGATCCACAGACTGCACCCGCGAAGATCGAGGAGGAGGAGTTCGCCATGACAGTCAAGATACCTCCAGGAGGGAGGTGGGCTAATTTGGAGCTGTAGTTTGAAGGAGGTACAAATGGGCAAGATCCTTGAGGAGCCCACCTCTTGGATCATTACCTTGCTATGGGAGCCCAGTTTTGTGGTAGTAGGATGGACTAGTGTCAAATGGTGCCGAGGAGTGTCGAAGAGACAGTTGCAGTGGCTAAGAGTGCCAAAGACTGAATAGCGCAGAGCAGAGTTGGCAGCAGTGCAGATGGCACAGAGCAGAGGTCAACAACAACACAGAAGATTCAGAGGGTCAGCACAGAGACTAGCAGTAGTCAAGTTCCAACATTCACATGGTATCATACTGAACACAATTAGTTCAGTAATTTGGGATGTTTTCCCATTGTTGATGCAGTAGCAGCAACAACAACAATTTTCAGTGCAGGGGCAGTGCCAACAGCAACACGGATGTAGAATTTCAGAGGGAGTTGCAGTACAGATGTAGTGTTGACAATGGCAGGGTCAGCAGCAGTACAGATGCAACATTTGCACAGTGGTTGGTGGACAGCATGTCAGACATCAACAACACAAAAGGATATGTTACAGAACAAGGTGATGCTTCAGCAGGATGCATTGTTAGAGCACATTCGTCGCTCAAAGGGAGTGTTGATTTCTGGTAGCATTGAATGTGCTCTAAGTCTCAAATTTTGCAGGGAGGCTTGGGCACATGTATTCCAAAGAACCCTGAAAGTGTTTTGGGAAATTCCACCCAGAAACAGTTTTATTAAAATAATTAACTATTTTTAATGAGACCCTAAGTCTAAACTTAGGAAATTAAAATAATTAATGGGTATTAATCTAAACTGTGGGTATAAATTCTAGAAGAAAACAAGGATAAAGCGGAAATGATATTAGCCATTGATTAGCTTCTAATCTAGGTCGTTGAATGTCAACGAGGAGATTATTTAAGAAGGCTTGAGGGTCATTTGGAAAGACACACTGAGTGAGTTTAGAAGTTCGATTTTCTGAAGCAGAGCAGCGGTCGGGAGAATATCGACAGTGAGCTTATGTAGTGAGAGGTATGGATAATTGGGTTGGAGTATCTTCTCCAGAGCCCAGGATACGCAGCAGAGAGGCAGAGAGACACTAGAAGGAGGTAGTGCAGGACCTAGGAGGGGTTGACGCTGAGCCAGAAGGGCTCACGCAGAGGTTGACACTGAGCCAGAAGGGCTCATGCAGAAGCAGCACAATTCTCCAAGCAGAAGTCTGAATTTGCTGAGGGAGCTGACATTTCTGAGTCGGGAGGGCTGGAAACTGCTCCAGAAGGCAAATCGATTCCTAGTTGAGGTGACGCAGAGCCTTAGAGGCTGACGTTGGGCCTATGCAGAGGTTGCGCAAAAATAATTGGGGACACGTTGGTTTAGCTGTCGGATCAATGGAAACTTGCCAAGTAGAGTGACGTAATCTCACAAATTTCTTCTATCAGTTTATATCTCTATAACTGGATTGTCGGAAGGGCATCCAGGGTAGTATTTAGAAAACTACTGCATAACAATAAAAAACCTCAGAGCTACTGCACCATTTTCCAGCATTGAGTTTTTCCGAGGACATTTGTCCAAAAAATACTGTGTCATTTGTGTTGTATCTTTCTCTATTGTTTTGTTCTTGTTTTGGGCATATTATTTAATTGGTGTAGGTTGCAGTGTATTAGCTTCGATATTTGTTGTAGGAAGCAATAAATAATTTGTTTCAGTAATTAACAAATAGGAGATGGTTAATCAGTTGTTGCAGTAGGGATTCTGGTTTGCTGAATTTTCACACATCACTATTAGCAATCTCATCTTGTTACTTATAGTTGTGCTCTTGCTATCTTGTAATTTTTTTTGGTTCAAAACTGCAAATTTAATAAGTGAAAGAGAATTCCTATTAAGCATATATAAGTGATAAGAGGATACTGCTATCATTGCCATAATCATCTCATCATGCTTATCTTATTGTGCTTTAAGTTTCTCTTGTTCCTAATTGTTACATTATAAGTAAGAGGAATTCTAATAAGCACATTAAATCGTTGCTATTATTGAGAAATCTTAAAGTGCTTCATTTATCGCTATTGGCATCTTGTGATCTTGTGTTGATAAGTGATATTTGAATATCTCGGTTATAAGTGATTTAATATTGTCATATTGAGCATTTTACATACTTGTAATCTCATTAAAGCAAGCAATTCCATTATCATTTGCATCTTCATTTTAGATTAGAAGTGCATATTTAAAATTTACCTCCAAGCATAAGCTTGGTTGATAGAGATTTAGGTCCACCTTCACTCTCGATTTGCGACACTTGACCCTTGCGCTGAGGCTAAAACAGGTGACCTTGCAATTCTTTTGCAGGCAACCCCTTGTAGGAACGGAGGCATCTGGGTCGTTAGAATTTCGGGGTAGGTATCGTTAATGAGGCCTTAGCCTCCTTCCCCTGGACTTCTTTCTACAACCTTGTGCAAGACTTGCTTCAAAACAATTGAGGTGAAGGCTCTCACTTAGAATAAGAATCTAATTAAAAGTAACCAACATTTTTGCATCTCACTTTAGATTAGATCTTGTATCTCATCTAGGATAGATTTTGCATAGCATCCTTGCAGCACTTGTTTGTCTGGTAGCTTGACATATTAATCTTTCTTGTGAAAGTATTTACTAATTTTAAGGCATTGGTCTATCATTGGTATATCTGAATTATCTGATTATTTGTGTTTATCGATTCTACTTGCCTTATAATTTAAATCAAGTTGCTTGGACATTCATTGTATCTCCTAAACTTGTCGATCTTCAACAAGTCTTCATCCTCTTCATCCATAGGAACTACCCCCCTTAGCCTACATCTAGGAGATAGCTTATACGGAGTGGGTCGAGATCAAAGTGACAGCCCCTGCCTTGAGCGTTGTCGCATTGGGTGTACAACTCGGGCGACAAGACACCCTATAGAAGTTAGGGTTTGTGAATGATCCTAAAAACAATTTCAAACAGAGTTATCTTGGCATTTTTGCTATAATTTTGTTTCTGTGACATTTCAGACTGTGAAATTTTTAAGAGATTGAGATCCTAGGTACAGTTACCACTCAAACTAGTAGGGGACCTAAAGGGGATCCCTAAAGGGCAAATGCTAGGGCAAGGGAAACAAATGGAGACTTCGCCCACTGTCAACTTACGTAAGGCTCACTTCTATTTATAGACTTTCACTGATGAGAGGAGACCTGGTCTATGATGGAGTCACAGATGAAGGATAAGTCAAGGAAATTATGTGGAGTGACCCAAAAAATCCCTTTCTCGGAAGAGTTAGAAAGATAAGGCTTGCTTGCCTTTTAAGCAAAATGCAATGTCTCCTAGGGAAAGGAAGGGAGGATTTAAGGGTTCGGTTTATGGGGATATGACTTATGAAGGAACATCCCAATCCCTAAAATCCTTATTGTAATTGGTATCCCTGATGGTTCTTGAAGAATAGTCTTTTCAAAGGAATGGGACCACACGAGACTAGGTGGACCCGGTCTAAGGTAGGAGGAATGAGTATAGCAACCAATAATATTCTTACCCTAGACAAGGCGAGGAAAGGATCAAAGAAAGAATATTCACTTGAAGGTGTCGATTTGATCCTATGAGGTACTAGCCTTGGGGATGCTAAGGCAAAGTTTGATCTCGGAGCTAGGGCTTGACTTTTCTCCCAACTCCACCTTTAGAATGGTTTCAAAATTGGAGAAGACCTCGAGGAAAGACCAGCGCACGAAACCCTAGGAGATCGAACTTTTTGGAGAGCTAGCTTGTTGGGAAATTGATGCCCTAGGTGCCCCAACATGGCTAAACCTGGAAGAAGGTGAAAGAATGTGATTTTTTGTGACCACCTTTTGGTAGATCAGTGCCTTAGTCTTTGGGAGAATGGAGTCTATGATGAATATGAGTAGGATTTCTTGATTCCCAGTCAAGGAGGCCTCAAGACCACTTCGCTAGCCTTCTAGGTCAAGGAGAAGCAATCTTGCAACTTTTATACTTTGATGTGCAAAGGAAATGGCTTATCAAGGTCAAATTCTTTGATAGAATTACCCTAGGAGATTTCGTTCATATTACATGGCCCATACATTGAGAGATGCTATAATAGAGACAAAATTCCACAATTTTAAGCAGTAAATGCATGCAACAATTAGCCCTAGAACAGCGAAAATCCCAATCCAATGTATATGACAAAGTAAAACAAGAATAACATTAAAAACATGTACTTACATGTAACAAAATATATCCAACCATTCACAATTGACAAGAGAGAAGCTCCAAGAGAAGATAGACCAATATCCACACATCAAAATTAATCCATAAAGCTAGAAATGATGAATGGGATAATAATGAATGGACAGAGGATAATATAAGCGGATAATGGAGTGGAACCATGCAACCAAAATCGGGTTTCCCATGAAATACCATCCCTAGAGCCAAGTGGTCAGTAAAAGAGATCCCACGGGACTAAAATCCAAGGTTAATACCTAAAAGGGGTCTAGGGGACAAGAGCACAGACCTAGCCCATTCTTTCCGCCAAATCCCCCCATTAATCCATGCCCAGAAATGTCCATGATAAGCAAACTACAATACTCAATTTCCAAATGACAAGGCATACCTTTAGGTTCAGGAGGCCCACCTTCAAACATACAATCATGGCAGATGGGCGAGGGACCACATGGCTAGCTCAGGTGGGAGAGAAATGGCACAATAAGGTCGTTGGTGGCTGCAAGGGGCTGCTAGTTGTCGACTGAGGACTATCTCAGAGAAAAAAATTCTCCTAGGGATATTACCCACAAAATGGTGGGTAACAGGGACAACTAGCAAAAATTTTAGATTATGATTCACTATATTTCAAAGATATACAGTATGGAATTTAAGGTTTGTGACTAGTCCTAAAACCATATTTTAAACAAATCATCTTGGTAGGTTCATTGTAACCTTATACCAGAGAAGTTTCAGACTGCAAAATTTTCAAGGTTAAATACTTGAGGTAAAAAATTTCATAATCATATTTAAAAAATTGGGCACGTGGCATGATATACAAGTTCACTCTTGGGAAGAGGCCAAAAATCAACAAGTTATGGGAAGTTAAGATAACTTTAACTTGGCATATCAAATTTTGGTCAGAGTTGTGGATTTGCAAAGAAGACGTATCAAAGTACTACAAGCTACAGTTTCAAATTCAGGAAAGATCAAATTTTAGAGATATATCAAGACAAAGGTCAGCCACCGAGATAGTCTACAACTTAGGGTTTTGAAAGGTATGTAACTTATAATTGCCATAACTATTAATTGGAAGATCTATTTTTCGAGATTCAAAATTTGTGATAAAGAGATAAAAGAGAAGCATATTATCTACTCACGTGGCTCCTATGGGTGCTTCAAAAGTTACTTCACCAATTAAACCTCCACAAAGCTCATCCATGGGTCATGAAGAAATAGAAGACATGTAATACAAAGTATCCAAGTTGGAGGGTCAAGTTAAGAAAATAAATGGTATTATGAAGGTTGACTTGTCACAAATGCAAGAATCAATTAAAAGGGTTATGGAACAAAAGATGAATGGAATGGAACAAAAGATTATAGACGTTGTAAATGGGAGGCACATTAGAATTGATAATTTGTTTGAAAGGACTTGCTACTGCAAAATCTAGCAAGCCTAGAGCAAAGGCAAACTAGGCAACCTAGGTCTTATGGCAACAAGAGATTGGTTACTACTATCACCTCAGTGGCCTCTCTCTAGCTATTGAGTAGTGGATGGTATCCCCACAAGGGAAGCCTCCCTAAAGAAATCATGTCATGCTAGAGGAGAGTTAAGAGTGAAAGATATCATAGATATTGAGGATCACTCTCTTGCTACTTTTCATCATTACACTGTTCAAATTTGGGGCAGCGACGGAACTAATTTTCCCTTAAGAACCCAACTACCCCAAGGAAATCCCATCTTGCCCCTAAGAGAATTTATATTGGTTAAAGGTAAATATTATTATTAATGTGTTAACTTTACTTGGGAAAGCCATCATCAAATCAATTTGGGCAACCAATCATTAAAGCACATGGAAAATATATTTAATATTGTTATAAGCAAGTTTGAATTTAAAATATTTCCCTCCAATCTCTCAAGTCGGCTTGACCCCTCAAGGCATCTATTTGAACCATGTAAATGTCTATAAATAGAGGATCAATCCTCCTCTCAAATGGGTAATTTGGATCACACACATCCTAGCAAAGAACTAAGGTTGACTACCTTGAAGAAGTGTGAAAGTCTATCTCAGTGATTCGCAATATCTTCTATAGTGACTCGCAATTATATCTTCTGCAGTGGCTCACAATTTCTATAACTCACATCTATCTCTGAGGCTCGATATATTTTTTGTGTGGTTCATATGTTCAATTCTGAGGCTTGCATAATCATCTATGGCACTCAATTGTATTGCTATCGCTCATATCATTTTGTGTGGCCTTGCATACTTATCTATGTCTTGTGGCTTGTATATACTTGTGGATCACAGACTTCTCTATGGCATCGCATTATAGTAGCTCGCTCTATGGCATCGCATTATAGTGGCTCGCTTAACTCTAAGCCTCACATTACAGTCTCGCATACATAATTATGAGGCATGCTTTCGATTACATTGCAGTGGCTCGCTTAACTCTAAGGCTCGCATTACAATAGCTCGCATACATAATTATGAGGCTCGCTTTCAATTACTTCACAATGGCTCGCTTAACTTTGAGGCTTACATTACAATAGCTTGCATACATAATTATGAAGCTCGCTTTCACTTACATTACAGTGGTTTGCATTAGTTTTCCTATGGCGCGTTGTGGTTTGCATCATGTTATGTGGCCCGCAGACTCTGTTTTGTGGTTCGCATTATTCAATGGCTTGCATTATTCTATGGTTCGCATTCCTTATGGCTCGCTTTAAAATACTTTGTGGCTCGATTATATCTCTGAGTGATTTGGATACATGTGACAGTGACTTGGAGACATTTATATGACAATGATTTGGATACATATGATAATGACTTGGAGACATTAAAATGACAGTGACTTGGATGCATACGACAGTGACTTGGAGGAATATGACAGTAACCTTTGACATAGTTGTAACTTTGATATGACAATATGGTAGTGACCTTAGTGCATGGTAATGGTAGTGACCTTGATAAGGCAGTATTCTTGACATGGCAGTGACCTTGGGTGTATGATAGAGACACTTTGATGTATGGCTTGTCTCTATGACATGACAATGATGTATATTGTGTTCCCATGACAATGTGATTTGGAGGCCCGCCTACTGCTGGATTGTCCTAGTAGGACTAATGTAGTAGATGGTGTAAGATGTGTCTCGTACTTACTGTATCTTGTATCTCAGCTAAACATTTGATGAATATCTAAGAAGAAGAATCTGGTTGGGTTTTCCCCCTTGTGGGGTTTTTCCGATCAACCTAAATCCTAATGTCTCTATTGTGCATGCTTTTCTTCTAGTGTTCCTTATTGTTTTGCTACATTGTTGATGTTATTGTTCTCTCTACATAATTGCTAATGATGATATGATGTTATGGGGTGAATATAATGTAAAAATGGTGAAAAGTTTAAAATTGCAATTATCTACATCAGAGAACAATCTAGCCCTAAAAATTAAAACACACTTGGAATTCAGCCTCTTCTTGAGAGCTTGATATAGCCTTTGTTAAACTCGCTACTTGTGGAGATGTAATTTTTATAGTGCTATTGCTATTGGAGATTCGCTTATGTCTTGGAGATGTCTTTGTGGGATTGAAAGAAGGCTTAATCATGGAAGAATTACAAGTTTATTATATTTTTAATTGTTTTACAAGTAATTAATTATTACTAGGGTTTTTCTTTGTTCCATGTCTAAATGCATATTGTTTATGGAAAACCTTGGATAATTGTTGCATGTTAGATGTTCCTTGAAATCCATAGGAGACCTCCTAGTGAGCTTCCCCTACTTATTTTCTCCCCTCATAAAAAATATATGATTTATTTAAGTGAAAACAAGAGGTTTTCCCCCTTAATCCAAGCATTTGTCCATTATCTCTTAAAGTAGCCCTAAAGATTCCATCACCCAAGTAGGATTAGGCACTGGCAACCTTGGTGTTGATCAAAAACTTTAAAAACCTTACTATTCTTCCTTCCTATTGTATAACCCTTTAAAGGCAAGCCGCTAGGGCATTTAGGTAGTGCCAAATTGATTTAGAGCTCTTTTGGATGGACGGTTGAGGTGATAAAACCTAGATCTTACTTTGGTGATCCTTTTAACTCAAAATCTAGCCTTTTGCATGGTGAGACTCACCCTAGGAGGGTTGACATCATCCTTCTCTAAGTATTTTTGTGGCCTAGAAACCTTAAACCTAGCTAGGGCTTCAACTTGAGGTTTAATTTGAGGGTTTGTTGTATTCCTTTGATGATCATATCTTTAGTGAACCCTTTCTCTAACTCATATGTGCCTCAAAACTCCTTTGTTGCTGCATATAAAAAAAAAATGCTAGGCCATATGTGCCCTCTCTAGGCTTGGTGTATGATATGCTACTCCTTCATAAGAAGAATTGAGCCTTTGTCCATTAAAAATTGTCTTCATTTGGCGTATATCTCCATCACCTTAAACCTTTTAAAATGGAATAACCATTAGGTGATCATTGCGAAGCCTCCCTTGTGGTGCAATTCCACTAAAGAGGAGGAAGATTGTCGAGGTGATAGTGGCAATCCACCTCATAGTTGAAACAAGGTTTGGCTTTTGTCTTGTGGGTCCCTTCACAAGGCCTTCTAGATTTTGAGGCAACATTTCCTTCTCTCAATTGGGAAATAGAGTCATTTAGGGCAAGTTCAATGACAGACAGTCTTGGATGAAGAGGGTGGAAGACTATATTTATTCCCTTAGAAACCCTAGAAACTTCTCTATATGGGAGATTTAGGCTCAAAGGATGCATACATCAAGTTCATTTGATGGATTCTTGCAAGACAAATTTTACATACCTTAAATAATCAAGATTTTAAGAAAGATATTACACTTTTTAATATGGCACAAATAGAAACCTTGATTTCATAAGGATAGCATGCAAAATTGCAGATAATAGCAATAAACTTACACAATTCCAAAAAGAGTCACTCCATCAATCCCAAACAATTCTCTCCATGAAAAAATTTCCCTCCCAAGATAACGCGTTCCATTAGATGTCCATTGTGTCCAAGAGAAAAGTACAAGAGAGCTAGTATGCACTCTTTAGAGAGAGAAGAGTCAAAATGTAATGACTCCAAAATGAAAGTTACTTCCCTCTATTTAAATGAGATCAACCAAGTCATTTTTCATAATATTACAATAAAATCCCTAAAAATTTTGCTTGGAGAATTCAACTAGGCCTAAAGGTCACAAGCTGACCTTAATATAGCTAAAAAACATAAGAAATATATCAAAATCTCCCACACGTGGGAATAAATGCTCTCCAACATGACGTCGTCCTCCTAAAATGGACAATCTCTATCAAGCAAGTGACAAAGTGGGTCCATGAGTGCTCCTCACTCCAAGGTACATCATCAAAGTGCATGGGTACATCTCCAAGTAACATCTCCTCCACCATGATGTCATCATCAAGGAGGCTCATCTCACCAGAGATGTAGGGATGATGTGGCAATCTTTGGGGGAAGCATTGGCATCTAGGCATGTTGTGCTAGCCCCCATAAATCATCTCAATGATCTCCATCATCGTTCAAATTTGCACCCATCCCAAGGCTTCTAGCCCATCCCAGAAGTGTCAAAAAAATTGGCCATAAAAAAAAATCATAAATTTAAAATTACCTGTCAATTAAGAAGGTGAAAATAAAATAAAAATAAAAATAACCCTGTGATCATTACCATATTATTATCAATGATCACAGCTACCATTTATCATTCTCATAGGAATGATTGTCACATGTCATTTTCTTGTAAATCATGACAGTGACATATATCATTGTCTCTGACATCAGGGTCTGTCCATACATCAGTGTAATGTTGCACATCATATACGTTGCCATATATCATAGTGCCATTCATCAAAGTCACTGTTATACAATTGCTATCAAGGTCACTGACAAACACAGGTAATCAGTGAGGTTAAAAAACCTCCTAGGATGGAATTCGTCATCAAATTATAGGCTTACCTAGGTTGTTACATAGACTCAAGGTTTACTAAGATCATTTACAATATATAACTTGCAAAATGGGATGACCATGACACATGGACTGTTGATATGTGATCCGATCCTTGTTGAAAAAGTTGGTACTTCTGCTTCCCCGAAACTTTGACAATTTGAGTGCAACAAGGAGTATGGGGAACCTGATGGTGGGACAAATCGGGCATATCTATCACGCAAATTGTGTGGGACCAAGATGACAGGAGGGGTTACATGATTGAAATACCATCTAGCTAGACTCCCTGGACATGATGTTGGGCTTCGTACGGTTTCTAGTGCGGAGCTTATACAAAACTCTCTTGAAGCAATTAATGAAAAAGACAAAAAGAAAGAAGAGGCAGAAAGAAACAAGGCTAAACGTGCAGGTAGATCTTTTGGGATATTTGCTTCCGAATTTGAGGTTGAGGGTAGTGGGAGGGGCCCCACAACGTCACCGGCTGATGTTACTGGGAGTGGGAGGTCATCTTTTTTTGTTCCATGAACCGGACATGGAGCACAACCTTCCATAGAATCAATTGTTAAGAAAAAAGGAGAATCAAGAAGCAGATAGAGTTATGGGAAGGTGTCTTTTTCTAGAGTAACTTACCTCTCAGCATCACCAAAAACAATCCATTTTGGCAGCCGACGTGTGATGCTATTTCGATTGTGGGCCCAGGGTACAAAAGTGCTACATATGAGGAGTTACGGGGGCCAATCCTTCAAGCAAAAAAATAGGACATCAACTCTAGATTGGCAAAGTTGAAGCAGACATGGGAGGTGTTTGAATGCACAGTGATGTCTAATGGTTGGACAGATAGGAAGGGTAGGACCCTTCTAAATTTCTTGGTACATTGTCCTAAAGGTACCATGTTTATTAAATCAGAGGATGCATCAACACATATAAAAGATGTAGCATTGATATGTGAGTTGTTAGATGGGTTCGTCCAAGAGATTGGTGTGTAGAATGTGGTGCAAGTCATAACAGATAATGCAGCGAATTATGTGGTTGTCGACAAGATGCTTATGGAGAGGCACCGCACATTGTTTTGGACTCCATGTGCATCACATTGTATCGATTTGTTGCTTGAGGATGTGGGGAAACTCTCATTCATCATGGAGGTGATTGATATGGCTAGGAGCATCCCAAACTTTACATATAACCATGTTTTTGTTGTTAGCCTCATGAGGAGATACACTAGAAACAGGGAATTGCGGCATCTTGCAATCACATGTTTTGCCACCAACTTTATTACTCTTCAGTCTTTGCTTTGATGCTTGTTTGAGTTGAAGCAAATGTTTGTTTATGATGAGTGGCACGATTGTAGATACAATAGGAGACAAGATGGGAGAGCCATTGCAAAAAAGGTGTACACTGACACATTTTGGCAAGGAGTAGAAGAAGTGTGCTCAATTAGTGAACCTATAGTAAAGGTTATGAGATTGGTAGATGGGGGGGGGGCGCAATGGCTTATTTGTATGAGGCCATGGATATGCCCAAGGAGACCATTCATGCTTATTATGCAAACAAGGGTTTCACTGGGCTTAATACACAGATGATGTTATGGGATATGATTGATAGTCGATGGATAGGGATGCTTCATCAACCCATCCATGCAGCAACACTCTTCCTCAACCCCCCATTTTCATACAAAGGTAGCTTTGATTTTGATAGCAAGGTGATGGAAGGGCTCCATTCCTGTATTCATAAGATGGTACCTGATCCCAAGCTTCACAACAAAATCAATCGTGAGATACATTTTTATCAGGATTGTGTTGGACTATTTGGCTTTGATGATGCTATTCAGGAAAGGATATGTTGAAGGAAATGTAACTAGGTTTGGTCTTCATAAATGTACTTTTGATATTTGTATTTATTCAAGAAAAGATATTATTTTTATAATATATGTCAATGACTTTTTTGCTCATTGAAGTAGGTCTAACACATCTTAAAGTGCTATAGGTGAGTCAAAAAGTCAAAATAATTATGTTGAAGACCTTAAGGGTATGTTACATTATGTATATTTATGGATAAGAGTCAAAGAAGACACCTCCAAGGAAAGTCAAGTCTCCTCCTAGCAAAGACACCATCAAAAGAAGTAATGGCACCATTAAAAGAACCCATCGAAGCAAAGGAAGTCAAGTCGGCCTCAAGGCAGCAAGTCGGCCTACAAGTCAGCCTAAAGGAGGGACAATCCTCTATATATAGAGGTTGTCCACTCCCTCAAACGACAAGCAACTCACTTGGAAATCAGCTCAAATAGAGGACCGAAAAAGAAGTCAAGAAAGGGGCGAAGAAGGAGCCTATAGTGCAGCGAAGAATCAAGAAGGAAGAGCGAAGGTTTTGGGACTGTTTTAGGGCCAATACCAACCACACATGAGAAGAAAAAGAAGGGCTATCTACGGTTAGGACAGCAGCAAGTCACCTCTCAATATACCTCATCGTTTGGGCTACAAACTAGGCCTACTAGGACTCCTATCCAAGCGAAGAAGAAACGATCTCAAGCGAAGGAAAGTGGAGCCATATAACATCAACAAGACCTCTCACACGTGCGAGAATTAAGGCTGCAGTGCTGTCACACAAAGCCTACAACTATACATCAAGAAGGAACTCTGTTGGTCAAGAGAAGGAAGGAGTATCCTTAGGTGAAGGATCTCACTAAGTACAAAAGATAAGTGTCTCTTCTAGAAGGACTACTAACAGTGGAAGGAAGAACGAAGTGCCGGAAGCAGGACAAAGTGTTGGGGAACGAAGTGTCGGAAGAAGGTGGACAAAGTGTCGAGGAGACAGTGCAGACAAAAGGAAGGACTTGACTTGTGCTTGGAGAATCTTCTAGTCAAGGGTCTAGGGTTTGGCATTGATCAAGAAAGAAGATTCAATAAGAGAAAACTTACCGAAGGGTTTTTCTCTCAAGAGAAGAAAGGTTTTGGCCCTGGCTGAGAGCCAATATCTTGTGTTCTTGTTTCATGTTTTTTATAGCAATTTGATGAAGTACACACACATGCATTAATAAGAGACGAAGAAGATTAAGCTAACAAAGACAAATTGGAAAAAGACTTCACAAAATTGTTATCTAGTCCCAAAGAATCACTCCACATCTCATTTCCCTAGGGCCTAGATTCTTCAACATGGTATCAGATCTAAGGTGACACATCAAGGAAAGGGCATCTCAAGAACACTCATAAGATTGACTCATCAAGGAAGCACATCTACAAATTTGAAGCATCAAGCCAGGAAGTCTCAATCACTTCAAGGACAAGAAGGCCTACCATCTATCATTCATCAAGGAAGACTACAAAGCAAGAAGAAGAACCTTACATAAAGGCACCTACAAAGAAGAGCGGATCAAAGAGGGACCTACATCATCTACAAGTCACCAAGCAAATCTCATTATCAAGCAAGTCCACTTGGAGAAGGCAACTTGAAGAACATCAAGATCCTAGGAAGGCAAGCCATCAAGTCTTCAAGGAGGAAGCAAATCCACTACATCTAAAAATCTATCAAGTATATGTCCCCTTCTGAATATACATCAATGTCTTTTTGCAAGGAAAGCAACAAATTGGTAGGTACCAATAACTTTCTTGCATGGAAGAAGAGGACTGATTTACTTCTCAAGGAGAATGAACTTCTAGAACATGTCAAAGGGAATATCACTATCCCTACTAAGGAACAAACCCAAGCCTTAGCCAAGTACAATAAGGATGAGACAAGAGCTCAAAGGATTCTAATAGAATCTATCAAGGACTCTCTCATTCCTTATGTCTCCAAATTTGAAACATCAAAAGAAATCTATGATAAACTAGTAGAGTTATTCTCAGTAACCACTGCTAGAGAAGTGATATATCTAAAAATGAATTGTATAAGATGAAGATAAAAAAGGAAGGAATAGTTCCCTAATTCATGAAAATCTTTGAGATGAGAGATCAACTTCAAGAGCTAGGGGAAGTCATGTTCGACAAAGAAATGCCAATTGTAGTACTGAATGCTCTACCTGAGGATTGGGACAACTTCACATCTAGCATATATGCCAAGAAGGAAGCTACCACACTAAGTGAAATGTGGTCTCTATGCAAAACAGAGGAAACCAGACTCAAAGCCAAGGAAGATGTGGGATCAAAGGAGCAAGCATTTGCTACCATGGCCAAGAGAAAGGGAAAATTTGGCAAATTTGGTCCACAAAGAACAAACAACAAAGATATGTCCAAAATCCAATGCTATGGATGCCAAGAATATGGACACTACAAAAGGAATTGTCCTAAGCTTAAGGACAACAACAACAAAAGAAAGGGGAAGAAGCTCACATGACTCAAGAGGTGAAAGAAGAAGAAAAGAAGCAAAAGAAGGAAGATCCTCCGGATCTCTACTATGACTAAGTCACACTCTTTACTTAAACTCTTGTTTCAAAATTTTGAGTAGGATAGGAGCATGTAGGAATAATTTAAAATTGCATGGCTAGAAACATCTTCTAGAATCTAGAAGCATTTACTACATAGAATTCTAGATATTCATGTAGAAAGAACAGTTATAAATGAAAACAAAATGCAAGGTTAGAAATATCTTCTAGAATATAGGAGCATGATGGACATAGCTCAAGATATTCATGTAGAAGGAGCATACCTAGAATAGGACCTCATCCTCAATGAAAGAAAATTCATCATGATTAAGAATCTTAGAAGACCTCCATCATCAAAAGGAAAGAAACATTTGCAAGGAAACGGTCTTTAAGATCTTATGATGGAATCTTCAAAAGAAAGTTCATAAACCAAAGCAGATGTCTCATTGGGAATCCCATTCATGGGATTCAAGAAAAGGATGATATGCAGGCAAGCTAAGATGAAGCAAGAAGGGCCACACCAAGGAAAACCAAATGAAGCTAAGATGATCAAAGCAGAATCAAGATGAGGTATGTATGCATCAAAGTTTAGTCATGTTATTATATGTATATTATTGAGTCATGGTAATAGCTCTATGACATGATCAAGTATGAAAGAATCTCTTTCACCAATGACATGCTCGAAGGCATGTACTACAATGCAATGAAGGTCAACAAAACGAAATACTCACATAAGGAGTATAAGATTGTTGACTAAGAAGCAAGTAAAGAAGAAAATGTTGACTAGTCCTAGAAGCAAGCAATGAAGAAGTGCTCCCACAAGGAGCATAAGGTGGTTGACTAATCTATCCAAGAAGAAGCAAATGAAGAAAGAGATCAAGCATGTGAAGAACACCATGACTACCAAGAATCACTATCTGACCAAATACTTTGAAGATATCTCCCGAAAGAAGGCAGGACAACTCTGACAAAGGAAGGAAAGACCCTTGACACCTATGAAGGTCTTGGAGATACAAAAGGTGCAGATAATTGATTTTACTCTACAAATATGTCATGATGAAGAAAGCCATCCAGCAAAACTCCAAGCATGGAATGGAAACAAGCAATTTCAACGAAGCATCCATGAGAAGAGTATTCTGAAGCATGGATAAGATGACAAAGAAATAGCCAGATGACAAAAGATCCTAATATATGACAAGAAGACCACTTTCCACAAAGGAAGCAATGAAATGAAAAACCAGGAAGGAAAAAGTTATCGATGGATGGTGCCCTACCAAAAAGGAAGTTCGAATGAAGACTTCATGACATCAAAGGAAAGAAGAAGATCAAGCAGTTGAAGGACCGACGAAGAATCAGTTGTTGATGAATGGACAAGTCCCTAGTTAAGAGGGAGTTACAACAAGTTCCCAATTACAAAGGAACTTGGACAAGTACCTTGTCAAAGGATACTTGGGCATGACTTCCTCAATTGAGAGGAAGTGATAGACACAACACTCTTGTCTTCACTTGTGAAGAAAGAATGGGAGGATTGGGTAATCATCTGGCATCTGATACTCTTTGAGGACGTGTAGGGCATCCAAGACAAGAGTAGGCAAGAGGGCCGGTATTCTTTGAGGGTTGGGAACCCAAGATAAGAATATTCCTAGAATGTCATACTCAGTTAACACCCGAGTGGGTATGTACCTTGAGAGACAATGACTATGGTGTCTATATGTCATTGGTCTCGCCAACATTGTGCTCTGATCTATTGAAATATAGAGTTGTCACTCAAGGCCTTGTTGTGGATACATTGTTGGTTACTATGATGCTATAACAGATGGATTTCCAATCCGGTTTCTCTTATGTGAATTCTTCAAAATTGATAATAGCCAAACACCTTGTAATGTTGTATGAATATCTCCCTAGTTAAGAAGGAATGTTAAAGGAAATGTAACTAGGTTCAGTCTTCATAAATGTACTTTTGATATTTGTATTTATTCAAGAAAAGAAATATTATTTTTATAATATATGTCAATGAGTTTCTTGCTCATTGAAGTAGGTCTAGCACATGTTAAAGTGCTATAGGTGAGTCAAAGAATCAAAAGAATTATGTTGAAGACCTTAAGGGTATGTTACATTATGTATATTTATGTATAAGAGTCAAAGAAGACACCTCCAAGCAAAGTCAAGTCTCCTCCTAGCAAAGACACCATCAAAAGAAGCAATGGCACCATTAAAAGCACCCATCGAAGCAAAGGAAGTCAAGTCGGCCTAAAGGAGGGACAGTCCTCTATATATAGAGGTTGTCCACTCCCTCAAACGACAAGCAACTCACTCTGAAATCAGCGAAGATAGAGGACCGAAAAAGAAGTCGAGAAAGGGACGAAGAAGGAGCCTCTAGTGCAACGAAGAAGCAAGAAGGAAGAGCGAAGGTTTTGGGACTATTTTAGGGCCAATACCAACCACACGTGTGAAGAAAAGGAAGGGATATCTGCGGTTAGGACAGCAGCAAGTCACCTCCCAACATACCTCATTGTTTGGGCTACAAACTAGGCCTACTAGGCCTCCTATCCAAGCGAAGAAGGAAGGACCTCAAGCGAAGGAAAGAGGAGCCATATAACATCAACAAGACCTCTCACACGTGTGAGAATTAGGGCTACAGTGCTGTCACACAAAGCCTACAACTATACATCAAGAAGGAACTTTGTTGGTCAAGAGAAGGAGTATCGTTAGGTGAAGGATCTCACTAAGGACAAAAGATAAGTGACTCTTCTAGAAGGACTACTAACAGTGGAAGGAAGAACGAAGTGTCGGAAGGAGGACGAAGTGCCAGGGAACGAAGTGTCGGAAGAAGGTGGACAAAGTGTCGGGGAGACATAGTGCAGAGAAAAGGAAGGACTTGACTTGTGCTTGGAGGATCTTCTAGTCAAGGATCTAGGGTTTGGCATTGATCAAGAAAGAAGCTTCAATAAGAGAAAACATGCCGAAGGGTTTTTCTCTCAAGAGAAGAGAGATTTTGGCCCTGGCTGAGAGCCAATATGTTGTGTTCTTGTTTTATGTTTTTGAAGCAGTTTGATGAAGTACACACACATGCATTAATAAGAAGAAGATTAAGCTAACAAAGACAAATTGTAAAAAGACCTCACAAAATTGTTATCTAGTCCCGAAAATCACTCCACATCTCATTGCCCTAGATTCTTCAACAGGATTTGTTAAAATTGGCAACTAGGGCCAAACTCCATGTGGGTCATCTTATTTATGGCAGCTGATATTTTTCTTGGATCTCTCTCATCGAGAGGTGTAGGATTGATCAAGAAAGAAGCTTCAATAAGAGAAAACATGCCGAAGGGTTTTTCTCTCAAGAGAAGAGAGATTTTGGCCCTGGCTGAGAGCCAATATGTTGTGTTCTTGTTTTATGTTTTTGAAGCAGTTTGATGAAGTACACACACATGCATTAATAAGAGAAGAAGAAGATTAAGCTAACAAAGACAAATTGTAAAAAGACCTCACAAAATTGTTATCTAGTCCCGAAAATCACTCCACATCTCATTGCCCCAGATTCTTCAACAGGATTTGTTAAAATTGGCAACTAGGGCCAAACTCCATGTGGGTCATCTTATTTATGGCAGCTGATATTTTTCTTGGATCTCTCTCATCGAGAGGTGTAGGATTGATCTAAAGATCATCCGATTCCAATAAGTATTCATGGAGTTATGAATTTATTTGTGTTATAAGACAATTCGTCAAGGTCATCCAGCAACTAAACAACACCCACATGTGCTCAACGTTTTAGTATAAAAGGAGATGACTTGAGAGTCATTTCACACACACTTCTCTCTTGATTTCTCTCCACTTGTCTTGGGTTTTAGTGGAAGAGAAATCTAGGAGTAGAAGCCCTAAAACACAGTCCTAAGGAGGAAGCCCTAAACACAGTTCTAAAGTGGATGCCCTAGCCGCAGTCCTAAGGAGGATGATCTAGCTCTCAACGTAGCTATGGAGGAGAGATCTAAACACTGTCCTAAAGAGGCCATGACACCTAGCCGCAATCAAGGAAGGATCTATCTACACTAATCTAAAGAAGACTCACACACGCAGTCAAGGAGGGTTAGGTGCCCTAGGTAATAAGGGATGACACAGCAATCCTATACGCTGTCCTAACCTGGCTGTTAGGGAGGCTGAGGAAATTCTGGATAACGTGATTTGGAGAAGACATAAGAAGGAGAATTCGCATTTTGGAGAGGAGATCTTATGTTCAGGTCGCAGGTCAGTAGGCACCTCAGCGAAGGAGAAAAGGTTAGGTCTATAGCCTTTTCATGACTGTTTTGAGGGCTACAAAACCAAGCAAGAGGGCTGAGTTGTGCAAGGGTGATCTGGGCTACTTGTGACGAGTTTGAGGGTTGTCTTCCTATGATTGTTACACTAAAAAATGTCACCATGACTATTTACAGTTAGTATGGCTCTATCAACAGTCATGCTATCCTCCTGGGCAAGTCTTATGCCTCTGCTCTCCATGTCAAACTCCAAAAAGAGAGAAAGTCTTTATAAATGTATTTATCTCTGGGTACGCAGGTTCTCTCAACCTTACCTGCGGGTACGCACCCAATGTTCACAAAAGCTGCGTCCTTGGACGCTCTGTATGTAAAGGGGCAGGTGCGTCCCCCTGTAAAGGTCAAAATGCGCAAGTTTCATCTTTAAAAAGTTACTTGTGGTCATTTCTAGAGCATTCTAGAAGGTTGTTCGACGTGTATTGAGCGCCTCCAGATGGTTCATGTACCCCTACCAAAGAGGAACTTATCCCATCAATAAAGGAGCTATCCCATCCAAAGAGGGGATTATCCCATTGATGGTGGACCTGATTAACTTCCTCTTGAGCACTATAAATACAGGCATTGGGCCAGAAGGAGGGGAGGTTGGAAGCTATACATTTCTAAGGGTAAATGCTGCAGGAATTAGGACTCCCATTTAGAAGCTTGTGAGGAGAGATTGCCATCTTTGCTTGTTCTATTTGGAAGTGGGTGAGCTTTGTCAAAGTAAAGGAGAACTCTTGATGGACCCTGGGAGGGACTTGCACAACACCAAGGCTCAGGTTGTATTTGTTCCTTTTGTTACCTATTAATGCAAATGAGTCCATTCTTCTCAATAACTTGTTATTTATGAGTTGTTTCATGTACTCCTTGGTCTATGTGTTAAATATGTTTTATTCTATGAGATTATCAAGTGCTATTTAATCGTTTGATTGTTAGTGTATGCAGGTTTCAAAGTGAAGGAGGAGCTCATCCGGATCAGCGGAGCTGGACTGCTACAACAGCGTTGGACTACAGGTAGGATCTAAACACTTGATTTCCCATATAGTAAATGCATGTTTAGAGAAGGATTGCTCTTGTTTGTCTTGTTTGTCACTAGAGAGTCTTAGGCTCCTAGGGAGGTTGGTTGTGTCCGCACAATCGACTCTTTCCGCCTGACAATGATCTAGGGCAATGCCTACAGCAAGAGACCGAGGCCTGTTCTGAAGTAATTAAAGGGCTAGTTGGAGAGTCTTGGGGCTAGGAATTAGCCTTAAGGACAGCGCATTAGAGCAGCAAGCTTAGAAGGGAAGACCACAGTTGTAGGAGGTCTTAAGAGCTAATTGGAGGGGTCTAACAAGGACTGTAACAAAGCCCTAACCAGTTTGCTGCAAACATATCAGACCTCAATACAGTGAGCTAAGGCATGTTGTCTATGACATCTCTTGTAGGTGTTGGATCCTAGATGAGGATCAATTTGAACCAGATTGTTGGGCAGACTGTGGGAGCCAAATTGGTGGTTGTACATAGTGGTATGGTACATGGGTATTTAGTGCAGGGAATTCATAGTGCTGCTACGGTATGGCAAAGCAAAATGGGACAACCATGACATAGTGCAACAGTGGCACAATGGGATAGCCATGACATTGTGCAGCAGTGGCACAATGGGACAGCCAAGACATTGTGTAGCAGTGGCACAATGGGACAGCAAGCATGTCCAGCATGGTGTTGCATGATGAGGTGCAGCATGATGACGAGATGCAGCGCTATGATAGGTGAAGGAGTCACCTTGGAGAGTCAGTTGAAGCAGCATGTCTTCAACTGATCTCACATATCATCTTGTTAGAGATGATCTATGCTCTTATCTAGATAAGTCAAAGTGTTGACTTCTGTTGTAAATGTACTATCTCTCTCTCTCTCTCTCTCTCTCTCTCTACTGAACTATTGAAGAACATATAAGAAGAATTGATCAAGGGTTTCCCCACATTGGGGTTTGTCCCTAGCTAGCGCCACATCTTGTGTCCTCTTGTCATGGCTTGTCTTCAGCGATTTATGTTTATGTTTTGTCTGCAATTTACTTTAATGCTGATATGATTGCTAATCTGGAAAAGATACTGAGCTAACTGTGAAAATTTAAATAAATTGCTCTAAGCATAGAACATACCTAAAATTAACAGGATCCTCTACTACATCATATATATCAATGATTTCTTCTTAGTTATGTGCAATGTGTTTATTTCATGTTGTTATTGCTTTATATGTTTAAAAATATGAAGAAAAAAATGAATACATTACGCATTTTTTATGTTCGCCAATATTGCCGAAAAGATGTTTTTAGGACCCACGTCAATATTATGTCGATACTGATATTATCAACACTGCTTTCAACAAACTAATGAGAGGAGGAATTCAATAGACTAATTGAAATATGGTATTTCTGTGAAAATTCATGAATCTAACACATCAGAAACCCCTACTGCAATTTTTTGTTTACTATCTCCTATTTGTTCTTTACATTAACGAGTTATTTAATTGCATAAATATTGAAGTAAACACAAATACAGCCTTCACAGATATACAGATCATGTACTGAAATAAACTGAGACAATCACACAACGGACACCGTTATTTTTGGACAATCATCCCCGGAAAAACCCAATGCGGGAAAACTAGTGTAGCAAATATGAGGGTTTTATTATTAAGCAGATTCTTGAATACAACTAGGGTGCCAGAAATGGCTCACCCTTCAAAGAACATCCTTGGCAGTAATACCTTCGGAGACAGATATTCCGTCAAATCAACAACCAGATGATCAACCCCGCAGTGACTCTGACTGTTCCTTGTGCTGGACAGTGAAAGTTGCTCCAAGCACTGCTCTGGAACTGCGTCACCCTCTCCCGGCTCAGGATCTATTGATCAGCTCCCAGTCTGCCCCACAGAATCTCCCAGCGTTGTCCCTGAAGCCCTTTGCGTCCTCTACGCTGGCTCCTCAGGCCTCTGTGTTAGGCCTTCTTGGGTTTGCGCTGTCTCTCCCGGCACTTCACTGCCTCTTTGTTATGTATTCTTCAGCCTTGGATGGAAATCCCTTGTTGAACTGCCCCTCACTGCAACTAATCACTAACTCGATTTCCTCAGCAAACCCAGCCCCAAAAAATCAAATTCTTGATCTCTCTTGGTGTGTCTCCAACTAACCCTCAAGCCTCCTCTTATACTTTTCCTGTTGACGATTCAACGGCCGAGATTAAGTCCCTAATCAACAGCTAAGATTAGAACTGGCTTGATCCTCGTCACTTAGAACTTTCTCACCCATTTTATATTAATACACATTAATATTTTTATTTTCCTAAGTTTAGACTTAGGGACCCATTAAAAATATTAATTATTTTAATATCTATTCATCCGGGTGGAATTTCTCCAAACAGTTTATGGGTCTTAGAGATCTCATGTGCCTTAGCCTCTCCACCAAATTTCAAGGCTAGAGCACATCCGATGCTACCAAAAATCAACAGTTTGATTAATGAGTGTTAATTTTAGGTATGTTCTATGCTTAGAGCAATTCATTTAAATTTTCATAGTTAGCTCAATATCTTTTCTAGATTAGCAATCACATCAACATTAAAGTAAATTGCAGATAGAACATAAACATAAATCGCAGAAGACAAGCCAAGACAAGAGGACACAAGATGTGGCGCTAGCCAAGGGCAAACCCCAATGTGGGGAAACCCTTGATCAATTCTTCTTATATGTTCTTCAATAGTTCAACAGAGAGAGAGAGAGATAGTACATTTACAACAGAAGTCAACAGTTTGACTTATCTAGATAAGAGCATAGATCATCTCTAAGAAGATGATACATGAGATCAGTTGAAGACATGCTGCTTCAACTGATTCTCCAAAGTGACTCCTTCACCTATCATTGTGTTGCATCTCGCCATCATGCTGCACCTCACCGTGCTACACCATGCTACACCCATCATCACAACGTCGAACCTTATGACCATGTTGTACACATCATATTGTTGCACCTTATGCTGCATTGTTGTCCCATGTGCCATTATTGTTACACCATGCTGCCATAGTTATCCCATGTGCCATTGTTGCATCATGTTGCCACACTATTGTCCCATGTGATATGTTGAACCAAGTTGACATACAACATGTCTCATGTGCTTGCAGCACCATGCTTGTCATGTTGTCCATGCTTGTTGTTGTCCCATGTTTGCCTTAGCATTCCTTTGTTGTCCCATTTACTATGCAGTTGTCCCTTGCCACTGTTGCCTAGATATATTGTTGTAGCTGCTGTCCCTAATAGTCATGCTATACCTTGTTGTTGTCCCCTTAGCCTTGCCATACCTTGCTGCTGTCCCATGTGTCTTAGCAGCACCATGTAGCCCAACTGTCCCATTTACTAGCACTGTTGTCCTGGGCATGTTTGAGCCCTCAAACTCTCCATGTTGTCCCTATTTTGAGGTGGTTAGGACTGCGGCCTACCACAGTCCCACGCTGTCACCTACAGCTCACCTTTTTCACTGCCCAAACAACCCTTCTTCAACTCGGCCTACCCTCGGCCTCCTTTCAGCAGCTCGGTGCCTTGTTTTAGGCCTTAAAACAGTCCTCCCTTTCAGCTGCATTAGGCCTGCGGCTAGGGCACCATTGGTATGTTTAGGACAACATCTATCTTCATCTTAACAGCGGCTAGGATACCCTTGAGATAGCGTAGGTTGGGGCTGCCTTAGGATAGCGTTAGGGCTGCCTTCTTGGACTGCGTTAGGGCTGCCTTCTTGGACAGCGTTAGGGTTGCCTTTAGGACAACATTTAGGGCTGCCTTTAGGACAGCATTTAGGGCTGCCTTTAGGACAGCGTTTAGGGCTGCCTTGGGACTGTGTTAGAGCTGTCTTTAGGACAACGTTTGAGCTGTCTTTAGGACAGCGTTTAGGGCTGCCTTTAGGACAATGTTAGACTTCTTTCTTAAGCTCTTTAAGTCCACGCATAGAACCCTTCCATCGCTTTGCTGGCCTGCCTTCTTTGTTGCGGCTAGGGCAACCTCTTTTCCTCCAACATCTAGGGATTCCACTCCTAGATTTCTCTTCCACTAAAACCCAAGACAAGTGGAGAGAAATCAAGATAGAAGTGTGTGTGAAATGACTCTCAAGTCATCTCCTTTTATACTAAAATGTTGAGCACATGTGGGGTTTATTTGGTTGTTGGCCGACCTTGACGAATTGTCTTATAACACAAATAAATTCATAACTCCATGAATACTTATCGGAATCAGATGATCTTTAGATCAATCCTACACCTCTCGATGAGAGGGATCTAAGAAAAATATCAGCTGCCATAAATAAAATGACCCACATGGAGTTTGGCCCTAGTTGCCAATTTTAACACTCCCTCTCAACTAGAGAGAACTCCATCCACTGATCCCTCTGTCCGACTGTACTATCTCTACCATCAGTGCCCTGCACTGCTCTTCTCTACTCTGCTCTGCTAAACCATGAAGAAGAAGAATTGATCGAAAATGTATCATACCATTCTCTACTAACCCGAAGTCAGTTCCATATGAAGAGAGTGTGTCATACCACTCTTACTGAATCAAAGTCAGTTTCATTGATCCCAGATCAATATGACAAGAGAGTGTCTCAAACCAATCATACTGATCCCAGATTAGTTTCATTGATCCCAAATCAATGGAGGTCATCCTAGCATAGGGAGTACGGTAGATACAACGATGCGTGCATCGATAGTACTACGATGGTCCCTAACCCCATTTCCCTGCTCATTGGCCAGATGAGAGGTACTTCCCATAAGTCTCAGACTACATGGATAGGATGCCTAGATAGGAGAACCACTCATCCTGTCCCTAAGTCGCCACGGGGTATCACAGGGGAAGGCTGAGCCATTCACCCTGTACACAGCGCACCATTAGGGGAGGGTGAGTCGCCCTATGGTCGCTTGTTGCTCCAATAAGTACCCCAAGCCCCCCGGAGCTCCCAGAGCTCAATGCATGCAACATGCAGGACCCTCATAAGAAGGTCTCTCAACGACTCCAAGTCGTTCGGGAAAGTCACAAATTTGACCTTTCCCCGGGGCTTTGACAGAATGTCTGCGACCTGTACATCAGTGTCAATGTGAGAGCCTCCTAGCTCATCGACGTACCATATCCCAGATAAGGTAGTATCTGATGTCTATATACTAGAGCAATCATAGAATACGGGATTCCTCAACAATCGAATCCCCCCCTGGTTGACACAGAAGATCACGGTGGTATCCATCATGTGTACAAACAACTCACTGAAGAGCTTCCACAACCAGGCAGCTTCACACGAGGTCATACTCGTAGCTATGTATTCGGTCTCAATGATGCTTATAGCAACCGACTTCTGCTTTCTGCTCATCCAGAATATCGAGCAGAACCCAAAGAGAATCAGCACTCAGAAGTGCTCTTGAGATCCTTCACACTGCCTGCCCAGTCAGCATTCGAATAATCATGCAGTTTCATATTTCCGACAGTGTATCTCAATCCATGAGGGATTGTGCCCCGAAGATATCTAAGAAGATTCTTATCACCAATCTAGTGAGGCTCAACCAAAATATGAGCCCAACATGCTAACTGCAAAACATATATCTGGACAGAAGTTCACCAAGAACATCAATGCGAATGAGTTTATGAAACTCAGAGGCATTTCCGAAATCTGGTCCAACATCACTACCATATAACTTCTAAAAGTTAAGATCCTTGAGGTAGTCACGGGCTTGCAATTTACCATTCCACATCTGGAATCCAACTCCCTCTTACTTCTGCAAATGAGAGGGCCTGCACCTGTCAAAAATAGGTCGTCCTTAGATGGTGCCGGTATGAGAGGTCTATCATCCACAACCTTCGAGCAATGGTTTGGATCGGCTTTACTCCTAGTGAATCTTAGCTTCATCAGACAACTATCAATCCTCTCATACTATGCTCAGGGTGTTTTGTTTCAAGCCATACAGGGCTTTCTTCCCCCTGTATACATGAGATTCCCGATCTCATGTATACAGGTTGTTCCAGACCTGTGGACCTGCTACATAAGGGGAATGGTCCCCTTGTAAGATTTTCCTTCGGTACATCTCAGACATGTACCTTCATGCTCTTCTTGGATTCAGGCATCCCTATCATCATCTGACTCACATTGGGTAGGGTCCCATAATAAGTAGACCTGCGGTGCTATAGATGAGATGTGACAACTGACATGGTCCCCAATGGACCTCCTGCAACTTGATGCAACCCTGAACTCAAAAGCATCTTTGAAAATTCCATTTTCAAACACGTACCTTTTCGTCGATGAATGCCACCCTGAAACTTTTGACTTCCATTGCTGAAATGGACACCAGGTTCTTTTTGCGATCAAGTACATAAAGAGATTCAGGTAAATGAATAGAGAGATCACCCTTCTATCCAATGAAGTGTCTTGAAGCACTACAATCAATAAGCCAGATTCCCACATAATCTGAAGGAGAGGGCCAATACAAGATAACGCTTCTTTATCTTATTAAAAACAACATTTGATTCTTCATACCTGGGGTTCCTTGCTTTCATTGAAGAGTCGGTTGTTTCCTCGATGACCTGCATTACGTGTCGTTCCTCCAACATTGAAAATGACCCTAGAATGATTGTTACCTTCATCAAGAGATGTGTCCCTACCATTCAAACACTCCTTCGCATAATGGTCGAACTTATTACAAACAAGGCATCGGTCTTTCTTTCCACCCTTAGATCTAGAGTTCCCATTGAAGTGATCTTTAGGTGGGCCATCAGAAGCTTCCGTTGTGTCATTCTGATAATATTCTTTGCTTTAACTTCACCCTTGGCGAATTTGAAGAGGGATGAGGAATCCATTGATCCTTTTGTCCTTTCCCAACTGTTTTCGGTGATTGCTCTTTCACTCTTGCATGGGCTTTGTCTTCACCTCAGCTCTGATACCATGTTAATTTTAGGTATGTTCTATGCTTAGAGCAATTTATTTCAATTTTCACAGTTAGCTCAATATCTTTTCCAGATTAGCAATCACATCAGCAATAAAGTAAACTGCAGATAGAACATAAACATAAATCGCAGAAGACAAACCAAGACAAGAGGACACAAGGTGTGGCGCTAGCCAGGGACAAACCCCAATGTGGGGAAACCCTTGATCAATTCTTCTTATATGTTCTTCAATAGTTCAGCAGAGAGAGAGATAGTACATTTACAACAAAAATCAACACTTTGACTTATCTAGATAAGAGCATAAATCATCTCTAAGAAGATGATACATGAAATCAGTTGAAGACATGTTGCTTCAACTGATTCTCCAAGGTGACTCCTTCACCTATCATTGTGCTACATCTCGTCATCATGTTGCACCTCACCGTGTTGCACCATGCTGCACCCATCATCACAATGTTGGACCTTATGACCATGTTGTACACATCATACTGCTGCATCTTATGCTGCATTGTTGTCCCATGTGCCATTGTTGCACCATGCTATCACAGTTGACCCATGTGCCATTGCTGCATCATGTTGCCACACTGTTGTCCCATGTGATATGCTGAACCATATTGACATACAGCGTGTCTCATGTGCTTGCAGCACCATGCTTGTCATGCTGTCCATGCTTGTTGCTGTCCCATGTTTACCTTAGCATTCCTTTGTTTTCCCATTTACTATGCAGTTGTCCCTTGCCACTGTTGCCTAGATATATTGTTGTAGCTGATGTCCCTAACAGTCATGCTATACCTTGTTGTTGTCCCCTTAGCCTTGCCATACCTTTTTGTTGTCCCATGTGTCTTGGCAGCACCATGTAGCCCAATTGTCCCATTTACTAGCGATGTTGTCCTGGGCATGTTTGAGCCCTAAAACTCTCCATGTTGTCCCTATTTTGAGGTGGTTACGATTGCGACCTACCACAGTCCCACGCTATCACCTACAGCTGACCTTTTCGCTGCCCCAATTAACCCTTCTTCAATTCAAACTACCCTCGGCCTCCTTTTAGCAGCTCAGTGCCTTGTTTTAGGCCTTAAAACAGTCCTCCCTTTCAGCCACATTAGGCCTGCGTCTAGGGCACCATATGCCTGCGGCTAGGGCACCATTGGTATGTTTAGGACAACATCTATCTTCATCTTAACAGTGGCTAGGATACCCTTGAGATAGCGTAGGTTGGGGCTGCCTTAGGATAGCGTTAGATCTGCCTTCTTGGACTGGACTGCGTTAGTGCTGCCTTTAGGACTGTGTTAGCGCTGCCTTTAGGACAACGTTTAGGGCTGCCTTAGGACTGCGTTAGGGTTGCCTTTAGGACAATGTTTAGCGTTGCCTTAGGACTGTGTTAGAGCCCTCTTTAGGACAGCGTTTAGGGCTGCCTTTAGGACAGCGTTAGGCTTCTTCCTTAAGCTCTTTTAGCTCCACGCATGTTGGAATTTCTAAGTCTATCCGTTAGAAACCCTTCATGTACTTTCTGATTTATTCTTACCTACTTGTTCTGTTAATTAACAAGTTATTTACCATGTAAATACTGGAATTAAATACAAGTACATGCTCAACACATTATAGATCATCAACTGAAGGAAACAGAAACAAGCACACAAATGACACCGTTGTTTTTGGACTAATGTCCCTGGAAAAACCCAATGCGGGAAAACCGGTGCAGCTATCTGAGGGTTTGATTTATTAAGCAATTTCATAATACAATCTGGGTGCCAAATCCAACTCACCCAACAGAGAAAAATTTCGGCAGTAGTACCTCTCTACTTGGAAGGAGATACTCCAACCAAAACCCCAAAGAAACACTCCAGCAGCTCCACAGCTCCAATCTGCCCCACGAAACCCCAACGTCAGCCTCTGGAGGCACTGCGTCAGTCCTCTGGCCCTTTGCGTCACCCACACTGGCCCTCTGAGGCACTACGCAGCTCCTGGCTGGCTCTGTGTCCCTCTCTTCGGCTACTGCGTTGATTCTCCCAGTGCTATCTCTGCCTCTATGCTTCTATATTCACTGCCCCTCAGCTGCAACTCTGATCACTCTCTCAACTTTCTCAGCAAACCCAGCCCCAGAAAGTCGAAATCTTGATCTCTTGGTGTGTTCTCCAAGTGACCCTCAAGCCTCCTCTTATACTTTTCTCGTTGTCAATTCAACGGTCGAGATTAAGTCCCTAATCAATGGCTAAAATTAGATCTGGCTAGATACATGACTTTTGGACCCTTCTAACACAGTTTTATACTAATACACATTAATATTTTATTTTCCCTAAGTTTAGACTTAGGGACTCCATTAAAAATATTAATTATTTTAATATCTCCCAAACTATTTAGAATTTGCCCAAACCCTTTGTGGGTATTGGAGATCTCATGTGCCTTAGCCTCTCCACCAATTTTCGTGGCTAGAGCACATCTGATGCTACCCCAAATCAACAACGCATAGAACCCTTCCATCGCTTTGTTGGCCTGCTTTCTTTGTTGCGGCTAGGGCAGACTCTTTTCCTCCAACGTCTAGGGCTTCCACTCCTAGATTTATCTTCCACCAAAACCCAAGACAAGTGGAGAGAAATCAAGATAGAAGTGTGTGTGAAATGACTATCAAGTCATCTCCTTTTATACTAAAACATTGAGCACATGTGGGGTTTATTTGGTTGCTGGCCGACCTTGTCGAATTGTCTTATAACACAAATAAATTCATAACTCCATGAATACTTATCGGAATCAGATGATCTCTAGATCAATCCTACACCTCTCGATGAGAGGGATCCAAGAAAAATATCAGCTGCCATAAATAAGATGACCCACATGGAGTTTGCCCCTAGTTGCCAATTTTAATAATGAGTGATGGAAAAATACAATCCATTGTCCCATTGATATGGTAGGGCTCTAACTCAACCCTGCACTCTCTTGCTCTTGTGGTTTTATATTTGAGGTTGGAGTTATGGATGGATTCCTCCAATGTGTTAAGAAGATGTTGCTAACTTCCACTAAATGTTCGAAGATTTCAAAATACATTCAAATATATAGGTTTTCCAATGGAAAATTTCGCTATGACATGGTTATCCAAGATAGCACCACTAGAATGCCAAGTAATCTTCAATTTGTTTCAAATTTTGATGTCTTTCCTTTCTAACCATTTGCTACTCCAGAAAATTAATTTTAGGCTTTGATTTTTTTTCCTTTATTCTTTGTAGTGTTTGGTGGACAAACTATCATGAAAGAGTACCACATTTACAAACATTGCCCATTCACTTGTTTAGCCAAACATGTCGTTCTTGAGGGTGAGAGAGCAAATGGATTCCCTTTGAAAAAATGTACACCAAGAAGAGCAACAAGTCAGAAACCAAATTAAATTTGTAATTTTATTTAATTTATTAATTTATGATCTGTAGCCCTCTAGTTATCATATGAGCCTCATATAGGTTAAAATCTCAGCACCTTAACGACATGGTCTATCTTTATTGCAATCCCCAATTGTGGCTGAAGCAAATTGATGAAACCCCTAACATTAAGACTATTTGTTGGATGCAATTGATACCAATACTTAATGGAGGGTCGAGGCCATAGGCCTGTCATGGGGGAGGCAACTGAGTGGTTGGAGGAGGATGTTGATGTGCCAAAGGAGGTGGCAAGGGAAGAGTGAGGAAAAGGAGGAGGATGTTGATGTGCCAAAGGAGGTGGCAAGGGAAGAGTGAGGAAAAGGAGGAGGATATTGATGTGCCAGAGGTGGCGGGATGGGTGAGGAAGATAAGGAGGATGTTTCACTCCCAGTGTAGACACCTTTGAAGGGGGAGATTGAGGTTGCACCACTACCTACACAAACACAAGCAACTAGTAGAAGATGTTTCACTTCCACTCTAGGTTTCACCTCAACCCCCATGCCTTCCACCTCAATGCCACCACGAACTACTTCCAGGGGAAGAGAGGTTACCTTTGCCCCTGAAAGTCATAGAGAGAATCGATAACTCCATAGTATATTTATCATTGTATAATACAGCTGACTCATGTTGATGAATCATTAAGTACATGTATTATTTTCTTTCATGTAATTATGTATCACTTGACATCTTATATATCTTACATATCAAATTTCTTTTGCGTGGCTATGTTTGTATTAAAAAAATGAATATTTTTGTATTTTTTAAAGCTAGCCAGTATTTTTCCCTATATTTGGTAAGTTATTTTCCAGACCGTGATATTTTCACTGACACAATATTTACAACATTGTTTCCCACATTATAAGAAAGTCTTAAATTTTTCTAAATGCAGTATTGAAAGTTAAATATTTAGACACCCACGAAATAGGTATTGAAAATGCAGAAAGGGAAACAAAAATTCATACCTTGTCAAATCGAAGATGTAAGACCACAAATTTTCCAGACCCTTTATAAAGATCTCCATTTGATTCTGTTTGGAATTTTCTTTGATCTGTTTCCTGAATGCTATAAAAAGGTGATCTGAGACGGCTTACAAGAGCATCTCCAATAGAGCGTATGTAAGGAACAAAAACCAATGCCTGAAAATTAACTTTACAGCGTAGTCGTTGGATTTCTACAGGCATGTTATCAAAAGCCAGCCGGTGAGAAAAGGGAGCAATGGCAACAATTCCATAACTGCAGCAAGCATAATTCAAATTACATTAGGTCATACGTGTCTAATATGTCAGTTTTAAAATAAGATGCACAAGAAAAACTTAAACTCAGTGGGGGAACTACTTCTCTTCATTGACATCAAGTTAATTTGAAAAGAAAAACCTTGATTCCCTCAATAATTTTAATGAAATACTACCTAGTCCGACTGTCTATAAATGGAATTTATTATCTAGCATTATGTTTCACTTTCAACGAACTGATAATTTAATTTGGATGTCTATGTATTTCAAAGTTCAAAGTCAGACCATACATGGTAACACATACAAATCCGGTAATCAAACAATCCATCACAAAACAAAGTTACATAAGCAGCATATATTCAAATATTCAAATATTTGGAACACCTGAAACAAAGAACTTCCATGGCCCATGTCCAGACTTGGCTCCATGGAATTTTTCCTAATGTTGCTATATTGAGACTTGGCTCTGAAAGTTGTGCAGAGACTTGTCTCCATGGAATATTTTTCCTAATGATACCACATAGAGACTTGGCTTTGTGAGACGCATAAAGATATGGCTCCATGATATTTTCTCCTTTTCCAGACTAATTTTCTGAATACCCTGCAGGGAACTCATTGAAGTTCCATTAGAGGAATTTTGAGGTCTAAAATAGGCCTCCTAAGGAAAATAATAAAACAATAATTAAAATAATTAAATAAGAGTGATGAATTTTTAAAGAAAATTAAAATAAACTACCTTTTTTGTTGTATTTTCGGCTTATCTCCTTATAGTTTTACACAAATGTCAAGTGTAGACAACTGTTGGATGAACTAGTACCCATTCTGCATACTTCTAAGTAGACCCACATCGAAAAAAATTGAAAATATTTGAAAAAAGCGTGTGAAAGTCATGTGGCTCTACTCAGAAGTATGCAGAGTGGGTACTCGTTGGATGTGGAATTTAATTCTGCATCCAACAAATGTCTACACTTGACATTTGAGTAAAACTATAAGAAAATAAGACGAAGATATAACAAAAAAGTAGTATTTTTCTTTTGCCTCCAAAAATATTTTTCCTTGGGATGACATCATCATCTTGAATCGTATTGGTTCTCTTAAAGCTAATTTTGTTAGTACATTTTTGTTTTGAGGCCCATTTTTTACCTTAGAATTCCCATAATGCCTATAACAGATAAGTTCTTCTTTTGACCTCTCCTTAAATTCCTTTATTTTGATTTATCCAAGTTACAATATAAAGACTTCTAAGATTTGTTTATATGAACGTTCACTCTATAAAATGAGTAAATATATTTATTGTTCAAGTGTGATAATCATAACAATTCCTCTGTACATCAAGGAAAAACAATCACTCATGTAAGTTCTTTCACTTTAGAAAGATAAAGATTTATGTCTGCTTTCTTAATGGGTGACAATGAACATGTTGTTGGGTTGTGTTATATTCTTTCCACGACTAGCCTACGTAGTTTACAGAGGGGTGGAGCCCCGCCTTCGTTGCACCGATTGTGCAACGGGGAGGTCACGGAGGGGGTGGTAGCCTCCCCTGTATGGGGGGTTTGAGGGGGCGATTAGCCCCCTTCTATGGGGTTCGGGGCAGTGCCCCCGGAAAAAAAATTTGGACCCTATATTAGGTTGGGCGGACCTACCTATGGTTTTGTGCATGGTTTTCGCACATGGTTTTGGACGTGATGGTTTTCGGTCCATGGTTTTGGACGCAATGGTTTTCGGTCCATGGTATTGGATGCTTCAACATGTATAAATATGTATTGTAACATTGAAAAGAAAATAATGAAAAATCAATCTAGTAGTCCCGGTTTTGGGATCCAGGGGAAAATCTCTATGTATATGTATTTTATGTGTTATGCTCTCGCATTGTTTATTTTCTGTGTTTTAGAATTCGTACGTAGGTAATTTCTGTATAGGGTTAAAACCTACACATGTCAATGTTGGAGACATCCAATGCTAGAACACACAATATTTATCTTGAAAATCATCTCCCTATGTAAGCTACCAAAGTTATGATTAAATATGATATTTTTTTCATTTTCCTTTTTTGTTTTTCCTTTATATAAAATTCCCAAGAGAAGCCCCATGCATTTCCCCTCATCCTTCTTGTTGTAGCTCAAGCAAGTATTTCCGCACAGGCCTAAATGTCTAGGCGTGTAGAAGTCGCCCAAGATATCCTTGAGACGCTCAAGTGTGAGCAAGTTGCTAATGTAACTTAACCTAAGTTTAAATGTAGGAAAAGCACATAATTATTATGTTGGCTAATTTAGCTAAAGAAATCTAGGAAAAATAAAGTACATTACTTTAATGATTATGTTTTAACCTCAGTTGTTGAGATCTCAAGTGAGGCATGTTGAAGGAAATGTAACTAGGTTCGGTCTTCATAAATGTACTTTTGATATTTGTATTTATTCAAGAAAAGAAATATTATTTTTATAATATATGTCAATGAGTTTCTTGCTCATTGAAATAGGTCTAGCACTATTGAAAGTGCTATAGTTGAGTCAAATAGTCAGAAGAAAAGTTTGAAGACCTTAAGGGCATGTTACACCTTGTATAAATATGTATTAAAGTCAAGAGAATACCTCCAAGCAAAGTCAAGTCTCCTCCTATGCTAAGGCACCATCAAGAAGCTCCTTCAAGCATGCAATACCACCAAAGAAACCATCTGAAGTCTACTCTACAAGTCAGCCTGCAAACAGTTGACAAGTCGGCCTTCTAGTCAGCCTAAATGGAGGGGTAGTCCTCTATATATAGAGGTTGTCCACTCCTCTATAACGCACTCAATGAGCTCTGAAATCTGCGAAGGTGAAAGGCAAGAAAGAAGGAAGGAAAAGGGTCTCCAAGGGCAACGAAGAGGAAGGGTATACCACCGAAGTCAAGAGGTTTGTTCTAGGGCTGCTGCAGTCACACGTGCGAGGAAAACAGAGGGATGTCCCTGTGGCTAGGACAGCAGCAATCCATAGACACTCATCTATCTTCGTTTGGGGCTAAATCTAGGCCTACAAGGCCTCCTACTCCAGCATAGAAGAAAGACACTCAAGCGAAGGAGAGAAGGGCATATAACACCTAGTAATCCTCCCACACGTGCGAGAAACTAGGGCAGCAAAACAACAGTACAGTCATACACTCATATCTCAAGAAGGATCTCGGTTGGTCAAAGAAGAAGTCTACTTGAGCAAGGGATAGAAGAGGAACACCTCATCTAGAAGGCTCACTCAAGGAAGGTCTATCTCTAGACAAGAATCAAAGGAGGAGGACGAAGTGCCGGGGAACGAAGTGCCGGAAGGAGGAAGCCTATGTGCCGAGGAACAAAGTGCAAAAAGGAGGAGAGGACTTGACTTGTGCTTGGAGGATATTCTAGTCAAGGGTCTAGGGTTTGGCATTGATCAATAGAAGCTTCAATAAGAGAAATTCACTCAAGGGTTTTCCTCTCAAGAGAAGAGAGGTTTTGGCCCTGGCAGAGAGCCAACATCTTGTGTTCTTGTTCTTATGTTTTGGTAGCAGTTTGATGAAGTACACACACATGCATTAATAAGAAGAAGAAGAAGATTAAGCTAAGAAGAAAAGTAAAAAGACTCCACAAATTGTTATCAAGTAACGAAGAATCACACTACACCTAATTTTCCCTAGATTATTCAACATGGTGTCAGAGCTAAGGTGACACATCAACGAAAGGGCAACTCAAGAACACTCATCAAGGAGAAGCATCTACAAATTCGAAGCATCAAGCCTAGAAGTCTGAATCACTTCAAGGACAAGAAGGGTCTACAATCGATCATCATCAAGGAGGTCTACAAAGCTAGAAGAAGAGCCTTACATAAAGGCACCTACAAAGAAGAGCAGATTGAAGCAGGACCTGCATCAAGCTACAAGTCATCAAGCAAATCTCATCATCAAGCAAGTCCACTTGAAGAAGGCAACTTGAAGAACATCAAGATCCTAGGAAGGAGACTTGGTTGCCTCAAAATCAACCTTCTTGGTGGCTAATCTATCCATTTTAGGCCTTGATTTATCTTGCCCTAGCTAGTTTGCCCTAGGGAAACCCTAGTTTGCTAAGCTTCAAATTGAGGACTTGTTGAAGGTTTCATATGCCATTGGCTTGCTAGTATTCATTGTTTGGAAACCTTTTCTTCGTACTTTGACCTTAGGACATTCAATTTTTCTCGTTATTTCTCAAGAGCTAGGTCTAGCATGCCCTAATTAGGCCTTTCTAGAGGATGCCAATTGCCTTATTCTCATTGGTTGAACCTTGTACATAAGTAGAGCCATCCTTTTGTGTCACCTTGAACCTTTAAGCCTAGAACACCTCTCATAGGTGACTTATATAACTAAAAAACTCACATTGGTGAAAGTCCATAAAGAGCAGGGGGTAGTGGTTGTAGTGACAATGGGCCACACCTCATTATTGTCACTTAGTCTAGTGCTTTCCTTGTAGGGTCCCCCCCCCCTACAAGACCTACTAGATTTTGAGAAAACATAGCCCATGTGTAATTCCATTCAAGGCCTATTGAATTGAGACATGAGGACAACATAGTCCAACCAAGCCCCCTTAGCCCTTGCCATTCTAGAGACAACATCATCAAGCTCAACACTGATGCTTTCATAATGATTGATGGGACATCAAGTCCTTCTCTAAATTAAATGTTGATAAGGATCTAATTCCTTCCTTCACCTGTTCTCATGATCCGACCAGCCTCTTTGATACTAAGGTGCTTGTTCCTCTTTTCTTTCTGCCACTGCGTTTTGATATCCATCCTGCTCCTTGTTAATGATGTGGACCTCCTGGCCTCATCTCCAAAGCGGTTGTAGAGACAGTTGGATACCTTAGCAAGTTAGCTCTTTCCTGCGACCTTTAGCAATTGACGGCCAATATGGGTAAAACCAAGATTATGATCTTCAATAGCTTGAAGAAGCCTCAAACCTTCATTTCTTCTTCAAAGGGGAGGAGATCAAGATCACCAGCACCTACACATACTTGGGTGTACAATTAACATGACCCTGCTTCAATTTGCGACCAACCCCCCAACCTAGGATCAAGAAGGTCTACAAACTCTTAGACATTCTCAAGAGATCGTGCTCTCAACACCATTTTCAGGGCATCTCATCCAAGATGTCCCTCACGGACTCTCTTATCCAAGCCACCGTACACTATGGCTCAAAGATTTAGCCTTTAGGGGCCTTCTTTACTTGAGACTGATTGAGCCTCAGCCAAGAGAGTTCAGACCCTTCTCCTCCAACACATCATTAGATGCAAGCAAACAATCCCTCAATACATCATCCTAGCAAAATTTATGGCCCGACCCTTCCAACTTGAGATGATGTTCAGGCTAGTCTCTTTTTGCATCGCATCCAAACCTTCATTGACTTAGTGAAGGGGTAGGCCAATACTCATACTTGGCCTATTGTTCCTCATAGACCATTGCCCTCTCTATCCCTTTGGGTTTAGCTTGAGGTTGGTTAGCAAGGGTTTTAGATCTTTTAGAGTCAATGGGCATTCCAATGGAGCATCTCCCTTCCTTTAGATATTCCTCGGATGAACCTAGCCACCTCCTACAAGACAAGAGTTGAATAGGATCATCAAGCATGACAATTATAGGCAATTTACTTATATCATTTGGGTTAACCCTCGAGGTGGATTATGCCCAAATATTGCCTTCTACATCAATCATTTCTTGGAGTTTAGATACAAGCTCAATGTTCAACCATAGTATACAGTCCACCATTGGGTGCATGCTCTTCACATTCCCCTAAGACAGTCCAGAGTGGATTCTCATAGACTTCAAGTAGAGACAGACCACCAGATCGATCAATTAGAAGAGATTTTCCAACTATGCCAACTTTTGGAGGTCAAGACAAAGGAACACTTCATCTTCCATTGCCCCATTGCCTAATCAAGGGGACTTAGACCCTCACTGGTGTTTTAAGACAACCTGACCAAAGGTGCTTGGCCTTATACATTAAAGAGGCCCTCAAGCTCCAAGCCCATATTCTTCAACCTCCTACTAGACCAAATTCTACCCAATGTATTACTTCCTTCTTCACAGTGCTACACTCAAGAAGGGGTACTAAGAGAAATATCAATATCAGAAAATCTCTAGACTATAGATCAGTGCCGACCTATTGGGCCTTCTCTTGTCCCATGAGATTTTAGCAATATGACCAGATCAAATCCCTCCCCATGAGATAGACGAGATCCCCAAGGCCTCGGTCATGAACTACCTCTTCCAAACAGCAGCGTAGTAGATGAGGGTGGTGGGGTGGGGTGCTACCTCTTCCAAGCATCCCACTAGTTCTCCCTCTAGACATCATACTACATTGAGCTTCCTTCATTCAACCTCGAATGTTAGAAGAGATGGGTCTACTCCATGACCTAACCCATTACTTTTGGTTCTTGTTGTTCCTGAATCTTCTCCCCTTATACATCTCGACTGTAGAGCAAGTTTTTGGGCTTGGCATCCAAGGTTGTTCATGCCTCAACTTAGATCTCACTCTCCATTCTACCTTTACTTTCTACATCTTGCCTTTTATAGGAGACCTTTTGGTACTCCTGCTTTGTAATAACATCAGCGTACTCAATAGTCCCTTTAACCTACTTTTGTGGTCATCACTCGAACATTAATGAAATTAATATATCTTATCTACTTCAACATCTAGGGTTAACCCCTCTATATTGTTATTTACTTCTTGTTCTTTTACTAATATAGATTCTAGAATATTTTGCAGATGCCTCAGGCACTTCTGCACTGTCATTGTTGCCTGATGCACTTTCAAGTTTCAATTCCCGTTGACCTAATTCAGCCATTTGCAGATATTAATATAATCTATTTCTTTCTTTCTTTCAAACAAATTCTAACATTTTTTGCAAATTCTGACTGGGAATACCTCTGATTCACAGGATCACTGTAATACCCATAAATTGGAAAACAGGAAACATGTAAATACTCATAAACTGGAAAACAGGAAGCTTAAAAACTTAATTTTTGCACTTACCTGAACTGCTAGCTGATCCCGTGCAGTTGACGATACTGTTGATGTTGAGCTCCAATTACCCAGGGAGACCAATTCCGCCCAGCCTGATTGAGTAGAAGTTGGCTACTCAATCCAGCAAACTTCTCACAGAAGCCCACTGTCCCCCGTGCCCACAACCTCAGACGGACTAAAGCTCTTCCAGTAGCAAATCTCTCTCACTGCTCAATTCCTCCTCTGGTTTCTCTGCTGAATTTCCCCCCCCCGGTTCTCGGTTCATAAGTTCGGTTTTAACCACGGGCCTGGCGGTGGCCGCCCTCCAGCATGCAACCACCGCCTTCCCCTGTCCCGACATGCCTTCTATGCTTTGTGTCTCTCTCCCTGCTGTCATAGCGTTCTGAAGTTTATCTTGCTGGAATTAAACGTCCCCCGTACATGAGGGTCTTTATTGTTATATACTTTATTTTTATAAAGTTCACTTATACTTTACAACGTTTAATTTATAATTATATTTTATAAAGTTAATTTATATATTGTAAGGTTTAATATATATATATTTTATAAAGTTTATAATTATATTTTATAAAATTAATATATATATATTGTAAAGTTTAATATTTATATATATTTTATAAAGTTTAGAATTATATTTTATAAAGTTTAAAAAATTATATTTATAAAACTTTAAATAAATTTATTATTTAAAATTCATCACATTTGTTTTTATTATAAAGTTTGAAACTTTATATAGTGGATTAGTTTAGATGGGCTGTTACATACACTCCCTCTTCTGTAAACTTCGTCCCGAAGTTAGAGTTTTAGGTTTAAGGTTTTAATGGATATGACTTTTTCTATCCAAGTCCCCAAGCTATCCTCAAATCATCCTATCCTTCCTAATCTCTTCTGCTCCCATCCTATCCGTCCTCTACTGGAGTATGCCATGGCGCCAGTTTTACTGACCCGACCATTCATAAACTCTAAGGTGACAGCGTCGATTATACCGACCTAATCCCTAGTAGGCATCCGGCAATCATCATCACACGTCTAGGGGAGCGTGACTTGCACAGTCCTCCCATGACTCCAGGGTTCGGAGGATAAACGGTGGGTTAACACCTCCACCCCTCCCAATAGAACTCAGGGTTAACACCCTATCATAGAATCACTTGAAGCTTTAATTTTTCTGAGGTTCTGTCATCACGTGGTCATCCCGGTAACTGTCTATTACCTGCAATCAGATGCTTATCCATGCATTCGTAAAACGTGCATCAGCATATTCAAGTAGCTCACTTATTATCCCTTTATGAGTTAATCTATGATACTATAGTACCACATATTTTGCTATATTCCACGCATGTCTTTGGACGTTTATCTAGAATGTATTCACTTCCTGATTTCTATCCCATTGATCATATTGACATAAATAAACAAATCAGATCTATAATATCTTAATTTCTATCAGAAGAAAACTTATTCAACTGTCTTAACTTTACTTCAACAATTATGATTTAGTAAAATAAACCACATATATTGTTTTGGTATCCATGTACCAGCAGGAATTAAACATATATTATTTTGGTATCCATGTACCAGCAGGAATTAAACATATATTATGCCACAAAATTTCATGTTTATCCATAATCATTCAAAATGTTTTTGAGTCTCTGATTGTAGTGAAGTAAATATATACTAAACATAGTGTAAGGTTCTTCAAAATGGACATAAATTAGGGTATCTCTGGCATATGTCCTCTGTATCTTCCCAAGTCGCTGATCCAGGGCTATACTTGTCCCATTGGACCTTAACTTGGTCCACCAGGCGGTTCCTCAGCTGTCGAACTCTACGTTCCAGTATACGTAACGGTTCGACCGTTACGATTCCCTTGATCCATACCTGAAGATCCCGCTATAGTAGGTTGATGCGCTGCTTGGTCGTTGCTGATTACTGCATGAATTCTATGATTATCTTGATTGTTTGATATTGGTCCCTCTCCAGTCCTATGCGACATATTCGACGAAGCTTCAGGGCAATCCCGTTGAAAATGCGGTCCCCCACATCCCCAACAATTTAGCGGCATTGATCCTCTTGACTCAGGACGTGAATTTCTAGAGAACGAGCTTCGTCCTCTCATGCTGATTTCTCTCGAATTTCTACCTCTGCTGGCAGTCCCTTGAGATGACCATGACCTAGCGTTCGATGATTCCGAGGCTATAGTGTTTACTGCCATGGGAGCTCTTGTTACAATATTTCTAGAGGTAGACCTGTTATCGTAAGGTGGCCTTGAGCTACCTCCGTTGATAAAGTTTCGAGGAGTCTTTCCAGGAAATCCTGATTGTAAAGGTTCTGCTAGCCCTATCTCTTTTCTGATTCCAAGGTGCTCTTCTGCATAACGACCACACTCAACCGCCTCGGCTACTGATGACGGTTTCCACATGCTTACCAAGGCTCTAATGCGAGGATTTAACCCAAATATGAAGCGTTCAGCTTGACGTTCATCAGAATCTAAGTAGTGAATGTATTTTACCAGCTCCATAAACCTGATTTCGTACTCTTCCACCGTTTTACTTCCCTGAATTAGTGTATGAAAGGCTCTGGCTTGCTGTTGTTGAAAGTATGGAGGTAAATACTTCGCGCGGAACCTTTCCTCAAACAGATCCCAAGGAACATTATCCGATGTAAGGTGCAGCTGCTTTTCCAGATTTCCCCACCAAATCAAGGCACTTTCCTTTAGTTGAAACACGGCAATTTTTGTTTTTGCTGAAGGCGAATATTCTCTTAACCTAAAGCACCAGTTCATCCCCTCCAACCATGCCTCAGCGCGTTCACCAGCTCGACCTCCCGAAAATTCTAGGAGTCTAATTTTCTGAAGCTCTCTAGAGATGTCTTCTCTCGATCTTCTGGGCTCCAAATTATTTGGTTCCGCTGAACTGGTGGCTACATGCTGAAATTCCTCTTTGTTTTTAGCCTTAGTTGATTCCTTTACTGTCTCCAATAAGGCTTCCAAAGAGTTCATTATCACAGTCAACTCTGGCGTTGGAGCGTTTGATGTTGACGGTGGTCTTGGTGGTGATGAAGGTGATGGGGATGATGATGGCGACGGTGGCGGCATTAATGGTGATGATGCTGCCTGGTCACGTCGTCGTCGCTCATACGTCCTTACCATTGTAATGGTTCCTGAACACACATAATAAAATTCCGTCAAATTTTGAGGTGGATAACCGAATTTTAACACACAAATTTTCTTTTGCAACATCACATTCCTAAACGGGTATAGTTTTGCTATTTATACCCGCTAGGCGGATCTTACTGGTACCGAGGTCAAGGAGGGTGGTCTCGCGACCTCCTTGTCCTAATGCAGGGTATTCTATCCTAATATGAATAATGCAGAAGTATGGTTATTAGCTCCAAAGGTAAGACATCTAAGGTTTATTTACCTAATAACATCTACAAAATGAAAATGTTAGATGTCTCGTTTACAATGCACATCGGTAACATACCTGTCATACCTCAATCTGACTATTACATTTAAGGGGGTCATATATATCTATATCCCGAATATATTACTTGGATATGGGTTAAATCCATAAAAGAAGGGTTGTTTTGTTTCCATTTTAGATTAACCTTTAGCCGTAAAATTTACCATAGACATGTCTTGGTTTATGATTTCGATACTTTAATGGTTGATGCAAAACGCTTTTTGACTGTAATAGGATTTATAGAGGATTCATACACATTTATAATTCTAAAGTAACGAAATCCTTTTATTCACATTCAACACTGATGTACTTAACAGTCCCAGGAGACTCATTTTATTTCTTCTTTACAAATCTGGAAATCACAGAAGCTCACCCTATTCCAGATCTGCCCTAAGAACTAGAAGTCTAGATACACTGTTTTCATACCTAAATCCTAGACTAGAGTTTGAAGCTATAAAACTGCAAGTTGAACCTTCTGACAGCATACTTTAAGACTCAAGAGCAGATTTATATGTGTGTAAAAATCTGTCCGTCAAACAGATAACAGAACCTTGAGATCGTACCTTCATCACTGATCATTTTTAGCCCATAACACAAGTCATACTTATCATCCCATTTGAATAGGTTGATATATATATACTGAGCTAAATGTCATTCAACCTAAGACCCATTTCATAGTACCATCTAGATGCATGCAAGTTGTAACTACGAATATTTTATGACCATGCTATTGACATACTATAAGATGAATTATATTTGTCATCAAGAAAATGTAACCCAATTTATTCAAGTGTCACGCACCAAAGGGTTATTCCATTAGTGTTTGTACCCTTAAGGGATTAGAGCATATATATAATTGTATCAGTTTATTTCTTCTTGCTAAATCCAATTTTATCCAGTCTTAGTACCGTCAAATTTAATTGAATGAAACATGAATAGAACTACTGGCAGGATCAACCAGGTAATCCGCAGTTTCAGAGTATGAACTAATATTTTATAAAGTTCTCTCAACTCAGTCACATTCTTGGGGTTGGCCAGTGGAGAAATAAGGAGTAAAAATTCAAGAAATAAGGAATGAAATGGAGCAAGCTCTGGGTGATTGAGAAAATTACCAGGCTTTAGGCTCCTTGACACAATTTGATAGGAAGCAAACTAGCCGCTTTTCATTCTAAATATATTGTCCTTTATACATAGAAAATAGTGAGAGAATCAATTGTAGAAAAACTTAAGTTACTAATAAATTCATTCAGGTTCATCTTCTGTTATAAGTATTTGACAGATGCTTGAGTGTAACCCCTCTGTAGCCTCCAACGATCCTTATTAGTAAGATCATTGAGATGTGCCATGGCTTTCAAAACCCATTGGACCATTTAGTATTATGCGGTTCACTGTACTGTTCTATTATGTTCTAACTTCTGGTCTATGCCATGGTTCCCCACGGATTTAACATCCTTAAAAGGCCTATGCAAAATAAAATCAGTATTTACATTAAAATCTAAAGTATCATTATTACATTATGTAATAATAATTGTTTACTTTCAATATTAAGAAAGAAGAAGAAAACACAAATTGCAAATATGAGTCTGGACTTGGCATACAGAAGCATTGCTTATCTGCTCTCTGTCCCTAGATCTTTGTATGTTCTCTTCTCTAGGTTAATAAATAGGCATTGATTGGGACTGGCATAAATGATCCATTTCCTTTGCAATAAATTTTATTTTCAAAAACTTGTAAGCGGTTTAACATTCACTGCTGAAGTTCTTAAAGAGCAACGAAAGCTGAAAATGATACGTACATCTGAGCGGAACTTTGTTAAGAGCCACAAATTTTGTAAAGCTCATGGTTCCAGTTCTATCTTATCATCGGTTGGGCAATCGAACCTGAGAAGCGGAGATTGCCAGCAGCTAGAGCTTTCTTCAGGTCGAAAGCATTGATTTGGCCTGCTCCCGGGAATTGTCACAGTAAATGAACAACTAAAGCTTGATCCACGCTTAAAATGTAGGGTTTTCCACAATTTTACACATTTATTTACTTTTCTATACCCTTCCCCAATTCTCGAGCTATAGGTTTGTCACCGTCTAGGGCATCAAAACTGTCTACAGATTGACAAAGAGACAAACCCATGACATAAAAAGGACGCCGATGATTACTGCAGAGATTTCATCATTCGCCTGCAAGAGCACTAAAAAAAAAAGCAGCCAATACACACCATCCAGTGCCTGTTGAGACTGACAGCATGGAGTAATCAAAGAAATAGAGAAGCGTTAATCTCGGAACGTGAGATCCCACAAGAATCCACATGAATAGACCCAGACTGAGATAATAGAGGCACTGAAGGCAAACAATCTGAGAAACTATCAGCCATGGATCCCAAACCATCGCCCCATAGAACATGGTGTTTAACCTTCTGCGAACTGCCTCGCGGATATATATCTTGAGGCCGCGCAGGCAGCCCAAATGCCTGCGGGCCTTGCCTCCCGTTTTGAAATTCAACTTCCAGCAATCTCTGGAGCCTTAGCCCGTCAAGCGTTTACAACCTCATGCAGTTTCAGATTTCCTCCCGAGAACTTGCAAAGCCAAATTGGTTCATGCATCTGGGAAAATTTTCAATCGATGGTTGTGCCTTAATTAAGAATTTGCTGAATAACAAGGAATTTAAATTTTAACAGTGAAACATAGTCTTGATGCAATAAGATAAGAATTGTCGATACCCAGCACTGAACGACCAATTGTCTATTAACCTCTCAGCCTCGAAAGCTTACTCCTTGGTCAACTGCTCGATAATTGAATCTTAGTGCGTTGAACTTATCTTGCGAACAAACAAATTCCTGCAGTTTTCGCTTTCACTGCATAATCTGAACTGTTCTACCTTAAATTTGCCCAATATCTGGCGTGTTTAAACTTTTGAAGGTTCAATTTTCAGTTATTGCATCGTGAATATATCCAGATGCCAGCCGACTCCACAACGCAAATGCTCGATTTGGGGGAACCAACGGTGAACGTATTTGCCCCCCTAAATAAGCCTATCAAAATTTCAAATTTATGTGCCAATTAATGTAATCCCGATGAATTTCATTTACCCCAGTCCGCCGAACACGCATGGATGAAGGATTGCATATATTACGGCAGAACAATCTCGCGGTTCCTAAGGGAAATTCGTCGATCTTATTGCCTGGACTGCCGGAATGAATAATTGCTCTCCAGAAATATCACGCGATTAAACTAGGAATATTGTATCCACAGAACTTTTATAACAAAGCACTGCCACAAATTTTCTTTCAGATTCATTAATTGGGCCGATGCGTATGCCAAATGAGGAGAATATTGAGATACCTACTTCGAAGAATTGTTTGCCGCAGCTTGTTTCAAAACCTCATAAACCAGATAAATGTCAGAGAAGAATCATTGAAAGAAAGAAAAGAAAACCCCGACGAATAGAATTGAATTCCGATAAACAATTGAATTGTCACGGGCGTAGGAAGCGAATGCAGGAGTAAAGCAATAATTTATTTAATAAAATTTCCCTGGTCACAAGGGCAGGGGTTTGAAATTGCATTACGGAAGCAATACCAGTACCAAATAGGTTAGAAATTTCACAAAATCAAGCTTCACAATGGACAATTTTACCCAGCAGAATTTAACCACAAAATTTACACGAGCGTAGGGCCTGTGAGGTCGCAGGGTTTGAACGACGGGCTCTGATACCATATGTAATACCCATAAATTGGAAAACAGGAAACATGTAAATAATCATAAACTGGAAAACAGGGAGCTTAAAAACTTAATTTTTGCACTGCTAGCTGATCCCGTGCAGTTGACGATACTGTTGATGTTGAGCTCCAATTACCCAGGGAGACCAATTCCGCCCAGCCTGATTGAGTAGAAGCTGGCTACTCAATCCAGCAAACTTCTCACAGAAGCCCACTGTCCCCCGTGCCCAGAACCTCAGACGGACTAAAGCTCTTCCAGTAGCAAATCTCTCTCACTGCTCAATTCCTCCTCTGGTTTCTCTGCTGAATTCCCCCCCCCAGTTCTCGGTTCGTAAGTTCGGTTTTAACCACGAGCTTGGCGGTGGCCGCCCTCCAGCATGCAACCACCGCCTTCCCCTGTCCCGACACACCTTCTACGCTTTGTGTCTCTCTCCCTGCTGTCATAGCGTTCTGAAGTTTATCTTGCTGGAATTAAACGTCCCCCGTACATGAGGGTCTTTATTGTTATATACTTTAGTTTTATAAAGTTCACTTATACTTTACAACGTTTAATTTATAATTATATTTTATAAAGTTAATTTATATATTGTAAGGTTTAATATATATATATATTTTATAAAGTTTATAATTATATTTTATAAAATTAATATATATATATTGTAAAGTTTAATATTTATATATATTTTATAAAGTTTAGAATTATATTCTATAAAGTTTAAAAAATTATATTTATAAAACTTTAAATAAATTTATTATTTAAAATTCATCACATTTGTTTTTATTATAAAGTTTGAAACTTTATATAGTGGATTAGTTTAGATGGGCCGTTACAATCACTAATATCCTATGACTAGCACTGCCTGACTGCATGAATACAATTGAGTGGTCTGCAATCATTAATGATTGCAGAAAAAATAGCCTGTTACATCACTTAACGAAACCCACATTGTGATTGGGAAAGATCAAGTTCCATAGTTCGTAATTACCTCTCCAATACAGGCAGTACATTTTCCAAATACCAAGCTACTGGAGCGTGAACAGGCGCTGTCTTCACTCTTGTAGGTCGAATCCCTGTTGCATAGTATTGCCGAGTGCTCCAGTAAAATTCCCTTGGTACATCTTTCACTATAGTTACATCATCCTTTAGAATTTGTATGAAGTGATCCACATCAAATATATCTGCAAATGAGCTGCAAAAACATCATCGACTTCATCTTGGCTTTTGCCATTGATTTAACAATGAACTATATGACTCGAACAAAAAACCAATATATTAACTTTCGAAATGACTGAAACTAAATTTGTAAAAGCATCTATTTTCATGATTTGTAACATTTGTAAGAAATGAGTTACAAGCTCCAAAAGCTACCTTGAATCTTGCCAAACAGGGTTCATATCAAATTGAGGAACAACCAGTGTTGCATTCAAAACTTTTGCAACAGCAACTGCATCACATATCTTCAATCCAGGCCAGGATCAATTAAGTTATCTTATAATTTAGTCTATTTTCAGCACAATTATAATTTACATCAGACGATGACAGACATCAATTAGATAAGAATTTCATCAGCTGATCATTGTAACAATTATATGGCGAAAACAAAACCAAAAAGAAAAAAATGAAATGCAGTAAAGTCAAAGGCTAACCCCCATTCGTTGCTGGTTGAGTCCCCCTTCCAGGAATACTTGGACATATCCCCTAGTCTTTCCATGAGGTACTAGTTGAAAAATATTGCCAACAAGACTCAATTAATTTCTGATATCAATATCTTTATAACTAGAAATAAAGCCTCCAGAAATGCCTTTAACGTCTAAAGATTATTAGATATAACTCTATAATCCTTCGATTAAACATACATATATCCACAGAAGTTTTATTTACAACTACACACCCTTTTTCAGCTCATTCATTTCCAAGTTCAAGTACAAGCACTAATCTTTTATGTCGCATGCACTTACTGGATAAAGGCAAACTTTCTGTGCAAGGTTGCCAGCCTTGATTTGGCAACGGACTCCAAAGATCAGAAGGTTCTTTATCCATCTTAAAATCAAACAAGAAGCACCCAGAAGTATTTAGGATGTTGTGACATCATTAAAAAACAATTGCAGGTCAGTTAAAAAAAGAATCACATTTAAGAAAATGGGATACTTACGAGGCGAGATTTTGAAGCAGCTTCCAACAAAGCAGGGTGTCTAGCTTTAGGGGCATTCCATTCCTGTGACAGTATATAAAACCTTATTCAGAATGAATAGTAACTTTTGCATTACACAAAGGTGGCAAAACACAATCCCAACTTGAAAGAACTCACCTCCAACCACAATATTTCAAAACACTCCATATCAAAACCACATAAAGGACATTCAGAACATGAATAATAGAACCATGTACATGCTTTAAACCACTTGTATTAAAAACAAGCTAACAATCTAATAAGAAGGTCCCTATGAAGCATGGAGAGACTTGGTTGAACCTCTATATACCTAGGGCCTTGTCTACACAATTTCCATCAAATTTTCTATGTTTTTGAGTCCTGAACAAAAAGATCAATTGCACTATTACATTAATATTGTTTCCATCTTAAATCTAAACATCTTATTTGTGTGTGTGTATTCCCAGTGTGGTGACTTGGGAGCAAGAGCACTCTGAAGATGATCTATTATATATATAATCCTGTGGTGACCTGGGAGCAAGAACACTCTGAAAATGGTCTATATCATCTTAATGGCAGCTTGCAACACAACCAGCACAAGGAAGAAATTTTACTATTTACACTAGTCACTTTGACATACATCACATTTCTCTCTATGTTGTGAATACCCAAGGAAAAAGGAAATAATTTCAGCTAGAGTCAAAATATGCTTCCAGTAATACATGCGGGAGCATGATCTTCCATTTCTTCGATAAACATAAGTAGCTCCAACAAACAACTCTTAAATACTATTTCTTATCTTCTCTTAAGATAGTATTCTTATCCTTTTTAGATTAGCATTCTTATCTTCTCCATATTAGTATCTTACCTTACCTTATCTAAAATAGGATAATTATCTTCATTCTTATCTTTTTCTAAAGTAGCATTCTTATGATCTTATCTTCTCCAAAATGTAATTTCCACTATCTTATCTCCTCTAGGACTAGTCTTAGAACTGTTTTTATCTTATCCTGCTGTTATCTTGCCTAATTCTGGAAGAAGAAGAATCTATTTAACCACACTAGTACCAGGGTGTAGAGCAGTTTTGGGTAAGTATCTATTCTACAAGTACTCCATGAGAGATTGATTCTCTGGCCAAGTGCAGAGCCCACATTACCCTGGAGACTTGTGCTCGAGTTGGCACCCACAGCTACTCGGGAAAATTTACTGTATTGTCTGAACCAATTAAAAATGGTGTTTGTTTCAAATGTTTTAAATTTTCATATTTCTGATTTTAATAATAAATATAGAATTTCAAATGTATACGTTTAGCTATGTTTTTCCGATTTCAGTCTTATTCCAGGTAGCAGGTTTCTTATTTCAAGTCTTAAGTTCAACACATTTCTAACTAGTTTGTTAGCTGTAATAGTTTGTTTTCATCACAGACTGCTCTTACTGACTTGAGATTCGTGTATGTCATTATGACTTGGCGTTGAACAAATTATCAATATGTCACCCAATATTTAACAAATTTTGGCAGAATATTACAAGAACAGAATGTCATTGAATATCAGGGAATAATGGCATGGGACTCCATAGAAGCTAATATGTTTAACGTGATGATGTATTGAAAAGAAAGCAAACAACAAACATTTGACTAATTGGGTGTAAGAAACTCTTTAGAAGAAATCTGACGGAGAGGAAGTGTAATTAGTTTGAATGGTTCTTCCATATTTATTATATCCAGTAGCTTTTGGCCTCAAAGGATGTCTCTAGTGACCAACATAGATCCATGTTAACTCCACATCTATTAAGCACCAAGAGGAATTAAAAATAGATTGAGATGCAAATCTCTCGGCACTTAAAAAATCCCATGTTGAAATGAATCTAAGCTGTTGTGTGTGGGTGTGTAATATGTATTTATTAATGCTTGGTATTCTTCTCTTAAATTTTATTTTCTTTTTTATATTTTTAATTTTTTTGTATATAATTTTTTCTTTTTTCTAACCATGGACGCTACATATGGGTTGCCATTTTTCTAATTTTTTTAAATATAATATTGGTCTGGCTTATACGGTATACCATATGTCACATAAGAATTACATACAGATTCATAGACAGTAAACATCTCCCTCATATTGGGCTGTAGAATGCATCTCACTTCTCTCAATGCAATGATGTTTTTGGTAGATTTTCGTCATCATGACTCTACATTGTCACATACATTCACCCCAAGAATTTTTGGCCTCTCACAGCATCTAAAAGAATTTAAATAATATTTGATCTTTTGCATATCTTTGGTATATTTTCAACAGTGGCACGACCATAGTTACAATATATGAATTCACAGTCGCATTTGAATTTCATACAATTTAAAAAAACATTATTGATGAAATTCAATTCAGAAAAGATATGAAACTATGCATAGCCCTTAATTCTTCTCTTACAATTTAGGAAATATAAATAAACTAACATAACCAATGCCCTCTATCCTCTGTTAAGGCTATGGGATACTTCTTCAAACCACCAATTCACACCAACTCCTTCCTCTGTTACCACAATGTAACGTAGACAATTTCACAATTAGGCTGTAACCAGCATTCCTACATATAATTGATGGACAGTTACAGTTTAGCAGCAAAATAGCATTGACCATGACCAATTAACCCGCTGCTCATGAGTAAATCGTCCATCTCAACATATTAAACACAGTTCTGTTCATACACTAAATAATGTATAGCTGGTACATGGGCAATTGCAGAAGCATTTTTATACATTTATAGCAGACTGCTTATACAGTTCTTTCAGATACATACAATTGCATTTCCCTCATCATGATGCCCCCTAATGGGAAGCCCACAAGGCCATTTACAACTATTCAACATGATTGGAAACTAACACACAGGACAGAGGCAGAATTAAGCCATCTATATGACAATAATGATTGTGACAGTCTCCAAAACTGCATAAGATCTGCACCAGACAGCCCAGCATGCACTCCTGAGCTTCAATGTCCACGTCCAGAGTTGCAACTTCCATAGTGAGCACATAATCATCAACACATCACTCACTACAAGCATTAGCATCCAGAATATAAACAATACAAATCAATAGTTTAACTGTCATCAGTTGAAATTGAGGAAGTAGCTCCATAAAAGTGTTTTTCCACCTAGCCAGAGGCACCAACTCAAGTGGGTGCCACCTCCATGCCAAGCAATGAAACAAGGGGAATCTACTGGCTAAGACTATGGTTTCCTCACTCAGCCCAATTAATTATTTAAACCAGGAATTTTTCCTCATAACTCACCTTTATTACAGATTTTACGACCAGGGTAGCCACCCTTCAACCCATTAACTCTACAACAATCCCAATTTCCAGCCTCTCTTTCGCCCTCAGCCTTGCACAGCACAAGGAATGGAATCCCTTTCACTGTTAAACAATCCCTCATGCTATCCCACTTCACTCTAATGCTGCAATGCAAGCTGGATAAGGAAATCACTAATGCTAGAGGTCAAGAAATCTCAGCTGTGGCAATTACAGACACTCACAACCATGGTTTTCCTCATACAAGCATAATAACCAGACCTATGGAAACAACATACCTCTGGGCACAGTGTAATCTCAGCACTAACAAACAGCATACCAACATCATCTCAGCATATCCAAATGGTCTCCCAGCATACCAACATCATAGAATTCTCCTCCATTGTTGAGCATACCAGCATCCCGACCTACCAATGCCTTTCTAAACATATTTGCATGGTTCCCTAATATACCCAAATGGCAACCTCTTCTATGGTTTTCCCCCAAGGAGAGAATAAATGAATTAGTTACTGAAAGGTGGAATGAATCCCTTGCCGAGGCTTTTATGCGATGCTGCGAACACCGCGATCAGGATAAAATCAGTGAGAGTCCGGAAAAAGGAAAAATCGTAAAAATCAGCAAAACATCAGTAAAATTTAAAAAACAAAAACAAAAAAAATACACATACACACACATATATATATTCACTTTTTTCAGTCTTTTTAATATCTAGATTCTAAAGCATCCACAACATAAAATAAATGCATTGACACATAAATATGAAAAGAAAACTAATATATAAGATGTGTAATATGTCTAGTGCTACATCACACATAACAGTGAATCATGTCCTGAATCCTGAGTCCTGACTCAGCCTCAAAATATCAACAAAAAATATAATAAATGTATCTCATATCATGAGTCATATACAATGAAATGAACCACTAAGTAACTAATGATTTCCTCTGCCCCTTTTGCAAGAAAATGTAATAGCTTTTCCTCTAGATGAAGAAGGCCTTGGGGCTGGCATTGGACTCTAATGTCCTCTAGAAGAACTAGTAGCTGGAGGACGGTATGGTAGAGAATCCGTTTTAGTAACAGAAACAAGTAATTTCTCAGTTACAGTGGCAGAGGGAGTTGCAGTACAGATGCAGTGTTGACAAGTGGCAGGGTCAACAACAGTACAGATGCAGCATTTGCGCAGTAGTTGGCGGGTAGGATGTCAGACATCAGCAAGCGCAGAGGGAGATATTAAAGAATAGGGTGATGCTTCAGCAGGTTGCATTACTAGAGGACATTCCTCCCTAAGAGGGAGTGTTGATTTCTAGTAGCATCGGATGTGCTCTAGTCTCAAATTTTGCAGGGAGGCTTGGACACATGCATTCTCCAATACCTAGAAATCGTTTTGGGAAATTTCACCCGAAGACAGTTTTATTATAATAATTAATTATTTTTAATGGATCCCTAAGTCTAGACTTAGGAAATTAAAATAATTAATGGGTATTAATCTAAACTATGGGTGTAACTTCTAGAAGAAGGCAGAGATCAAGTCAATATGATCCTAGCCAAACTGGCCCTGCACCGTCTCTCCCTGTGTCACAGCTTCTGTGCTATCCTCCCTCTGCTCTGCGTCTTCTTCCCTTGCACTCCCGACTGATGCTGATTACCCTCACTCTCTTTTCCACCGGCAACTCTCCCTCTGATTCGATTTTCTCTTGCCGAACTTCGGCCAGTGAGAAAATCAATCTTACTCGGGTAATTGAGTATCTGCCTCTTGTGTGTTCTCCAAGTCCCCATTGAGCCTCCTCTTATAATCCTTTCGTTGATCAATCAACGGCCCAAATTAGATCCTAATCAACGTTGGACTGCGTGGGAAGTTTGACGCTGGGACAGCGTGGGAAGGTTGATGCTGGGACGCAGTGAGACGCAAAGGGAAGAGAAGCACTTCTCCTGGATCAGAAACTTGTCAAGAAGCGTCTGTAAATTTTCTCACAGAGAATCCTCTTCTATTCTGTTGGTTGTAACTTGTACATGAGATTTTTGCAGAAGAATAATAAAGAAACCCACATCTGTTGCACCAGTTTTCGCACATTAGGTTTTTCAAGGGACGATTGTCCAAAATAGCTGTGTCATTGTGGTTGTATTTGTGCCAGTATTTTCTTTGCATTTACTTTCCGCAGTATTTTAATTGTGAAGGTTGCAGTAGAATTTATTTCGATATTTGTCGTAAGAACACTGTGAATAACTTATTTTTGAGTTAATAAGTAGAAGAAATAATATTAATCACTACAGTTGGATTTCTATTTAGAAATTTTCACACTAGGCTCGCCTACACACTCCCTGCTAGAGTCAGTAGGTCTATTGCCCCTTGCTGCTGCTCAGCAAATGAGATTTTGAATTCCCTGGCTAGGAACTCTCTGAGGAAGAAATTCCCTCAAGTGTCTCTCTCTCTCCCACAGACGCTATTCTTCCACCACTTGCTGCAAAATATCTGCGTCCCAGCTAAAGATATAGTCTGCAAGGAAAAATATGTTGCTCCCTTCTGCCTCTGGAAAGCTTCGATCTTGAGATCAAATCTCTCTGTAGACTGTTGGTAGCATTGGATGTGCTCTAGCTCCAAAATTCTGTGGAGGGGCTAGAACACATGAGATCTCCAAGACCCAGAAATCATTTGGAGAAATTCCACCTGGATTGCATTTTATTAAAATAATTAATATTTTTAATGGGGTTCCTAAGTCTAAACTTGGGAAAAATAAAATATTAATGGGTATTAATAAAAATATGGGTGAGAAGCTTCTAAGAGATGAGGATCAAGTCTAATTTAATCTTAGTCGTTGTTGGACACATAATCCTCTATGGGTTGGTGTGGAATGTGAACAGCCACCGGAGTCCAAGAGACCACTTGGAATATGAATCCAAGGGTCACATCAATGTACTATAAATGTATATCATGTCAATAATATATGTAATTCAATGCTTATCTTTCACATTAGTTGTTTACATTCCATGTGTGTTTAACATGGTATCAGAGCCGGTATGTTCCTAACCTGCTCAATCTTGTTTGAGCCAGTGGTTTTATGGCATCTTTGTGCTTGTCAGTTCTGCCCTATTATCTCTATCTTTAATGTCAGAACTTAAGATTTCTCATTGTGCGCCTATCTTGTCCATAGGGATCCTAACGCTCCACTAAAATTTGTTGTCTGACCAAAGCCATTATGATTATACATTGTCCTTTGCGTTTGGAAAAAGTGTTATTTGCTCTCTGTGTTTGGTCAGAGCGTTATTCGTTCTCTACGTTATTTGCTCTCTTGGCTGCGTCATGTTGTGCCATCGCTCTTCCTCATTTTGGCCTTGTTCTTCTTTTTAAGCTTTTTCTTTCTCTAAGACATATGTTCAGCATCCTCATGTTCACTTCTACTCCTCTTGACAATCGATTATGTTAAAAAAACCTCTTAACTGCCTTGTTGCATCCCTTCATGCTGCTTAAATCCATGTTCCTTATTTTGATTAGGTCTGTCATTTCCTCTTTCAATCCATGTTGTTCCACCAATATAGGATCCAATGTTTTTAAAACCGGAACTGGTGACCGGACCGGTCCACCTAATGAACCGGTTTACTGAGCGGAACCGGTCTAACCGGGACTGGTTTGGTCTAAACGAACCGGTTTTAGAAAAATACATTAAATAATTATTTTTTAATGAAAAAAACTATTTTTAAGATTTAAAACCATGATTCCAAGCCAATAGAGACAAAATATGCAAAAATTGCTCATTTATATACCATGTAAAGGTGAATATATCAAAATGGCACCGAGTGCAATACATATCATCGACAAAATACATAAGCAATGAGGCTCTAAATGGCCTCTAGAGTGCAAAAACAAAGCCTTCAAACTATGGGGCCAGTGGCCTACTACAAGACTTCAGTCTAGACTCTACATATATGATAATAGTAATACTATAATAGTGATCAACATCATCACTTGAAGTTGAAACTTCTCATGAGTCTCAGTCATCATGATCAAACTCAGTTGGTTGAGTCTCGACTCCCAAACTTTGCAATCACAAACTTCTCTATTGGTTCAGTGACTTGAGTCTCAAACTTCTGAAGGTATTCTGCCCTAATATGCCCTATTATTTCATTTGGTGCTCCACATGGCTTTACATGGCCTCCTATCCCAGCGAAGTGTTGCTTGAACCTGTTAATACCCCCTCCTTGAATGGATTTTTGGCAATATTTGCATATCATTTTGCCATCAATCATATCACAATGAGCCCATGCAGTATCTCTGGCTTTTGGAGGCATGATGACTCCCTGGATGGTAGATCATAGAAGTGAGAAGTTTATAACACATAAAAAAAATTAATTCATGGACAACAGTCAAATAAGGAATTTTCAAGTGCAAATCCTTACCTGGAAATGCAAACTAGGTTCCTTAGCCTCCTCTTGAAGATGGCAACTCCACTGACAGCTACACACTATCTCCAAAATAGCTCCAACTCCAACTCCAAGATGACTACTTCAGCAAAAACTCAACACTCTCCAAGCTCACAAACAAACTCACAAACACTCCAAATTAGTTGTGTGAGACAAATGAGAGTGAGAGGGGCCTCTTATAGCTTGGAGAGGGTGTTTTTGGAGGGAAAACACCCTTAGTTCCCCCCCAAAACCCCTAAACCACAGTCAGAAAACCGCTTTTTGCAAGTTATGGTGGGCATGCCTAAAACCGGCCGGTTTAGGACGGAACCGGCCGGTTCCGTCCTAAACCGGCCGGTTTTCACCGGTTAGGGCCAAAATTTGGAGAAATTGCCTTTCCAACCGGGTTTTTTGGCCGGTTTAGACCGGCGGCCTTGCTAACCGACCAGTTAGACTGGTAACCGGTTTTTAAAAACGGTTTTAAAAACACTGATAGGATCCCTTTAAGGCTTTTCTACAGGTGCTAAACCTGGATTTTCATCATTTATATTTGGCTTACCATTTTCAACTTCACCCGAATCCTTCACCATTGATTTTTCTGAAGCCCCTCTAACTGCACATGGGTTCTCCACATTTATCTTTTCTGGAACAGTAGGAACATTATTAACATTCAACTTTTCTGTATTTTCAGTTGAATGAGAACCTATTCCTACCAATAGTTGATTATTAGATGTACCGTTATCAGTGGGTATCTTTGATACAGCAATTGGTGACCTTGAATTCCTGCTTAGAATCATTGTTTTGTTTGGTTTCATCATGAAGTTAAATCTATGGAAGAGAATTGCAATCTTGGGTGTGAATTGATCGGACTGCTTCATATGTCGTGTTTCTTGCAATCTCCTTCTTATTGTTTCCAGGAGCTCCGTGTACGACTACCCATTAATCTCTACAATTGTTGTAAAAGTTGGACAGTGTGTGATTCCTTCCTTTGTATATTGATAAGTAGGAAGTGGAATGTTCTTCTTTATAGCAAGCTCGTTGAGCATGTTCTTGAGTAGTCTTGTCTCTTTAAAGTGGATATCCAACCCCAACTTAAGCAAATCTTCAACCACTACCTGAGTGGCAGCATTCTTTGCTTCCTTCTTATATTTAAATCCGGGAGGCGAATCATATCGTGCGTCGTTCACTGTCACACTGCACTTGAACTCGGGAAGATGGTTTTTGCCTTCATTTAGAGTGGTGTAAATTAGCAAAGGCAAAGAAGTCTTTTGGGCGTACTCTTGTAACCTATTTTTGAACATTTCCGCAGCAGGGCAAAGGGATCGAAATGCAGAAATGAGGTCGAGAGAAAAAGGAGAAAAGAGTGTGGAACAAAGAAGCTAGGGTTAATGCAGGCTCCTAATATCGTAATATAATTTCTCCCAGCCGTGATAAATTTACTGGGGTTTAACAAAATTGAGAGAAATACGGCCCATATGAATTCACGAAATTAGACGAACACATGGACTCAATTGGCTTGTAAAACTGTTTCAACAGGTGAAGCTTCAAATGGTTATAGGTTCTCTGTTGCCAAAGGGGGACAAGGCATTCTGCTTTCTCCAAAATAGCAGAGGAAACACCCTCTTCTCTTAGGAAGGTCGCTCTCTAGAAAATAAGAGGCATATATTTTGCATTGCTTGCGCTGGTGGTTGTTTTTCCAGGAAAAGGAGAGCGCTCCTTCTGTTAAAAGCATTGGATTCAGGCACTGCCCACAACTTCCTATCTCTTGACGGAGGAAGAGGCAATCCAGTACTTTTGGTTTGGTCAGTACTTTTGGTTTGGTCTGTTCTTGCCGACCAACATATTAATTGAGGTTTCTATAATTTATATATTAGCAGGGATTGTTGTTGCATATTCTGCTCCACAAAGCTGGAAATGAACTCACCCAGCTTAAATATATCGAGTGATGGACAGCTGCAACAGAACACCGAATATTTGCCAGCCACGATGAAAATGAATGCCTCCAAGGTTTGAAAACTGCGACCACTAGCCTTTGGATTGTCTCTCTACCTTTGGATTGCCAGTTTGGGCCTTCAATATTTGTGATACTAACAGATTGTCTCTCTGCCTTCGTATTGTCAATTTGGACTATACATTTAAATGCATTATATTCCTCTCAGCTTTGCGTTGAGTTGAAACTCTTTTCGGGTGTCATTTTCTCTTGTTGACACCAAGGTTTTTTACTCTCACTTGCATCTAGAAGATTGTTCATAGTCTTGGAGTCTACTCCTCTTCTTAATGTGCTGAGAGTACAAGTGGGTATATTTTCCTCATTGTTGTATCATTTGTTGAAATAATGGTCAGAATTGATAATTTATTAGAGTTATTAAGAACTCTAATCGTTTCAACTGTTGAAAGCACAGTTAAAGTCAGCAAAGACACTCTCACAGATATTCAAACCTCTCTACAAAATGCACAAGAACAGATTGATTTTTTGCAGCTTGAATCTCAACTGCAGCAGGAAGAATTACAGCAGTGGAGTCATCATTCTGAACCTGTTTCTGTTCAAAACATTGAAACAAACTCCCATAAACAGCAAGTCAATAATGTTATAGTTGATTCAGATCCAGTGCCCAATGAAGCAGCAAAGTTACATGCAGATGCAGAAATTCAGCCTGCACTTCCCAAGTCGGTCATCAGACCTTGGGAAGAGCTTGTCCATAACAAGCACAGAACAAGTCTTGGATATGATAAGGAGGTTTCCTTTCACATTCCAGATTACTCAAAGACCATCGAGTTTCAGAGTGTTGGATTTCTTCATGACAATTCACCTTCAGTTGTTTCAGATTCTGGTCCTCTTCCACAGCAGCCACAACAGATTGTTAAATGCCAACATTGTGACAAAGTTGGCCATGTGAAAGATCATTGTTTTGATCTTCATCCGTGCAAGCATTGTGGTCAGCGTACTCATTCTTCACACAGATGCTTCAAAAACAAGCCTCTTGCAAGAACAAAGATTCATCTTGGATGGATTGCTTCTTGGCAATGGGCTTCAACAGCCAAGAAAATATTTCAGTCATATGTCAGAATTTCTTCTAGAATATTAAAAGGTCTTGCAGTTGAGTTTTCTCCATCTTCTCACCTTGTATCTGACAGGGGGGGAAATGGTGGTCATCTACAAGTTTCAGATCCACATCAAGCGATCCTGAGCCACGACCTCCCATACCAGATTCAAAGTTGTAGCCAGAGATAGAGATGCCCTTGAGCGTGCCTTTGGTTGGTGGTCAGCCTTAAACCATCTATGCGGGGTTGAGACCTCCTTTTTCAAGTTGAGCTTCTCCCTCTTCAAAGAATTGGGGACACTTCCTCTAGCAGAAGACTTCAATTTCTTGCCAGTTTGGAAGAGTTCCAGGAATTGCATTAAGCATTCCAGAGTTGGTGGTCATCCTTAAACCACTGCAACTTGTAGACCTCCATTTTCCAGGTTGAAGGTCTCCTTCTCCAAAGCATTAGGACACTTCCTCTAGCAGAAGATTTCAGCTTCTTGCCAGACTTGGAAGAGTTTCGGGAACTGAACTAAGCGTTCCAGTGTTGGTGGACATCCTTAAACCACCTCCTTATGCCAACATTTCAGAAAGCACATTCAGCCTAGTGCTGTCATGCATTTTTGCACATTTTGTATTACAGCTCTCTTCTTGGACTCATACATACCCCTTCGGATTAAGGGGGGGAATGTTGGACACCTCATCCTCTATGGGTTGGTGTGGAATGTGAACAGCCACCAAAGTCCAAGAGACCACTTGGAATATGAATCCAAGGGTCACATCAATGTAATATAAATGTGTATCATGTCAATAATATATGTAGTTCAATGCTTATCTTTCACATTGGTTGTTTACATTTCATGTGAGTTTAATAGACGTTGATTAGAGACCAAATCACGATCGTTGATATCTCAACAGGAAAAGTATAAAGGAAGACTTGAGAGTCATTTGGAGACACACCGGGCAAATACTCAATAACCCGAGGGAAATCGATTCTCAAGGAGTAAGAGTTCGATTTCAAAGGGAGAGTTGTAGGGTGAAGGAAGAGGAGGGCATCAACATCAGTCAGAGACTAAGGAGGAGGTGACGCAGTGCACCAGAGGGACAGTGCCGAGAGGTAGCGCAGCAAGGGACGCAATCCTCATGCAAAGATGATGCAGAGGTGACACAGTGAAGGCTGGAGGGTCTCTAGGGTGTCAGAATTTCTCCAAAGGGAGGAGGAAAATTATCTCAGGTGTTTTCTCAGAGGTTTCTCTATGTTCTGCAAAATCATTCCTTGTAAAGAGATTGTTGTTGAAGAATAATAAATAAACCCTCATCTGTTGCACCGGTTTTCCCGCATTGGGTTTTTCCGAGGACTATTGTCCAAAAATAATTGTGTTGATGTGATTGATTCTTGTGCTTGTATTTCACTATTCTTTTCTCTATGATATTATGTGACAACTGCAGTAGAATTTACTTTGATGTTTACTGAAGGGTTTTGTAAATAACTTATTATGGAAAATAAGTAGGAGAAATAAATCAATTACTGCAGTAGAATTTCGTGTTAGAAATTTTCACATGGTATCAGAGCTGAGATCGGGCAACAGGATTAGAGAATCTGCAATGAGTCGAGAGCATGATGTTGGAGCAGCGACTTAAAAGGACTCACGCAGTTCTCCCGGGAAAGAGGAAAGCACGGAGAATATAATGGATCACGACTATTCTATGTTAGCTTCCAGACTGAAGAAGAAGTCGCTTGCTTAGCAAGTTCTGCTTCCTCTAAGGTTTGGTATATTGATAGTGGAGCTTTTGCGCACATGACAGGAATACGAGAATGTTTCTCAAGCTATCAAGAAGAACAGATGAACTTCCAAATCACCATGGGAAATAAGTCAAAATGTACCCCCGTAGGAAGAGGTATTGTAGTTTTTCAAACAAAAGCAAGGGATCGGCTTCGAGCTACCAATGTGCTGCATGTGCCTGGATTAGGGATGAACTTACTCTCTGTATCTCAATTACAGAACAAGGGCTATGATGTTTTCTTCATTGGGAAGAAAGTATATGTCAAACATCTGAGTTGGAAGAAGAAGGCCCAAATTGGAGTCAGAAGTAACAGATTGTATAAGTTACAGCTAGAATCTCCAATGGCACTGATAGGTAGCGATGGGGAAAAGATTTGAATGAACTATGGCACAAGAGGATGGGGCACTTACACCATGGGGCTCTAAGAATTCATTAGAAGAAGCGTCACAAGAGTTCTAGAATTAAGTACCAAACAAGACAATGTATGCAAAGGTTGCGTACTAGGCAAGTACGCCAAAGCGGCTTATTCCAAAAGTAACAGTCGGGCAAAGAGTGTTTTGGGATTGATACACTCAGATATCTACAGACCCATGTCCACAAAAGCTCTTAGTGGTGTTGAATACTTCATCACCTTCATTGATGACCATTCCAAGGAAACTTGGATTACTTTCTAAAAACGAAGGATGAGGTTTTTGATCGATTCAAAGAGTTTAAGGCTCTGGTTGAGAATCTGACAGGAAAGAGGATAAAAGTGTTGCGCTCAAACAATGGTGGAGAATACATTGATAAGGACCTCACTGATTTCTATGCAAGGGAAGGCATCAAAAGAGAATGGACAGCTACATATAAACCCGGAGCAGAATGGAGTAGCAGAGAGGATGAACAGAACTATTGTTGAAGCAGCAAGAGCAATGTTGTATGATCAGGATATGCCCAAATTTCTATGGGCAGAAGCATGCAGCACAACAGTATATGTTCAGAACAAGATTCCTCACAGGGCATTAGGTAAGATTACTCCGGAGAGTGTCTTCACCAGCAAAAAACCTGAGGTGAGTCATTTCAGAATATTTGGGAGTTTGGCAAACTGCCATATACCCGAAGAAAATAGGAAGAAGTTGGATCAAACTGCAGAACAATGATATCTTGTGGGATATAACAAGAATGCTAAGGCATATAGAATCTATCTTCCAGGAAATAGGAAGATCGTAGTATGACGGGATGTAAAGTTCATGGAGGACAAAGCTTTTAGGAAATCCCGAGAAATGCCTTTCGAAGAGCAATCAAAGGATGATCCATTGGTCCAGCCACTTCGACCAGCAGAAACCAGCACCAGTATTTCTCCAAAGGACAAGAATCCAAAGGCATCACAGTGGGTGGAGTCTCAAGAGGAGGAGCAAATAGATCTACCCACTACCAGTGGAAGAACGAGCTGGGAACTTCGACAGATACTACGGGATGCAGAGGATTTCATTGGAGCTCCTAGGAACGAGAAAAGGGAGCGTAGACCAGTGTTTTACAACTCCGACTCCGACTCCGATTCGGCCGAGGATCGACTCCGACTCCGACTACGACTCGGTAATGACTCGGCCGGCTCGATTTCAATGACTCGGTCGTTGTAAAAAATACATTAAATATTTATTTTTTTTATAAAAAAACATAATTTTAAATATTTTAAACATAATTTTAAAGATTTTCATTCATGTTTCCAAACACACAGCATTATAATATAGATGGAAGACAACATATGTATTATGATCAAAGTAGGCTCATGAACTAGGAGACTTGTTGGGGACCAACAAGTTCTAGGAGATACACTTAGCTATCTTATGAACTTGATTATAAATTATAATTAGTTCGCAAGTGTAATTAATGAGCAATGTATTAGAGATCTTGATTAGATTAGACACTTCAAGATTTTCATTTAACAGTTAAGATACCAGTGCCTTCAATAACAATGCCCAAGTTATAAATTAGAAACACTTGTAAGTAAAATGCCAAGTCATAAGATGGGTAACTGCTGTAAGGAAAATGTTAGTACAATGAGATGACACAATAGATTGAACCTTTATTATGCAAACTGCCAAGGTACTTCAGTGTGGGAAATGCCCAACCAATCAATATTAACCAATGAAGCACTTCAGAACTGTTTAATGAAATAATGACAGTTGAGACAAAGAGAGCAAATGCTTTAGTTATGCACTTATTTGGGAAGCTTTCCACTTATGATTTAACAGTTAGAAACAAGTGACCAATGAGATGCAACTAAAACAAAGCTATCCAGGCCAGAGAGAACTTATGCAATATTCAAAGGTTCTCCAAATGCCTCAAACAACTCACTGTCACCAAGTATTAGACTACTGTAGCTTAATCCGTGACAAGAATGATGAGAAAAGAGCAAACTATCATAAGATCCACTCTCTGCACTGCTCCTAGGGCTCAATTTTATTGATATTCAGATCTGATATGTGTTGAAAATTCTGCAACGAGGGACTGTGTATTAGATTGCTGTCAAAGAAAATTTGTCTACCCTTATGCAAGATAGTTACCAATATGCAGGGAACAAATGTACAAGACCAATCTTAAAGCCAAGGGCACTGTCTTATACTTCAAAGATACCTCAAATCAAACCACTTCAAACTGCATTACCCTTTAGAATCCATTAACTGCATTTAACTTTTTCAAAAATCACATAAAAAGTGAATTTTTTTCATCTTTTACGCTGCCCAGCCGTAGGTTCATTGACTCGGCCGAGTCATAACGGACCCGGCCGGGTTGACCGAGTTACATATGACTCGGCCGAGTCATATGTGACTCGGTCAACCGAGCCGGGTTGCTGGCCGGGTCAAAGATTTTGGTGCTGGCTCGGTTCGAAACGGCCGATTCGGATTCGAAACGGGCGGGTTGTAAAACACTGGCGTAGACAACCAGATAGATACCAAGCCTTGGTGGCTCAGGTTGGAGAACCCTCTAGTTTTCAAGAGGTCGTTCAACATCAAGTATGGGTAGATGCTATGGTGGAGGAATACAGTTCCATAATGGTCAATGATGTCTGGGAAGTGGTACCTAGGCCTCAGGACATGTCAGTTGTAGGTTCGAGATGGATCTACAAGGTCAAATATGTTGCAGATGGCAGTGTGGAAAAATACAAAGCCAGGTTCGTGGCTAAGGGATATGCTTAGAAGGAAGGGATATACTATGAAGAAACCTTCGCCCCAGTAGCCAGGTATACTTCTATTAGATCTGTGATATCCCTTGCAGCACAGATGGGGTGGGAAATTCACCAGATGGACGTCAAGACTGCGTTCTTGAACGGGGTGATAGAAGAAGAAGTATACATTGAACAACCAAAGGGTTTTGAGACACATGAGAAGAAAACTCATGTATGCAAATTGAAGAAAGCCTTGTATGGGCTTAAACAAGCACCTAGAGCATGGTACGGTCGAATTGATGGTTACTTGCAGAAGATGGGATTTGTCAAGAGTGATGCAGATCCCAACCTCTACTATCTGATTGTAGAGAATGAGCCTCTAATTCTGGTGTTATATGTGGATGACCTTTTCCTAACAAGTTCATCCAGGCTCATCAAAGATTGCAAGGAAAACCTAGCTACAGAATTTGACATGAAGGATTTGGGACGGATGCATTATTTTCTAGGGTTGGAAGTTTGGCAGCAGAAAGGTGGAATTTTCCTTGGACAAGGGAGATACGCTACAGAGATTTTGAAAAGGTTCAGAATGCAGGACTGTAGACCTATGGCTACTCCAATGATTACCAACTGGAAGAAGATTGATGTGTTTGAAGCTAAGTTGCCGAAAACGGCTACCTCCAACCTTAAAACACTATTTTTCCGTTTCAAATCCAGATCCGCATACAAAACGCTAGAAAAACGTTTTTGTTGTCGTTTTTTCATGGAAACGAGAAGTTTTTTACCCAGCCGTTTTCAAGGTGTTTTTTTTTAATTTCCGTTTTAAAAAATTTGAAAATGTTTTAGGAAAATAGTGAAACGTATTAAAAAAATTTAAAACGTTTTTCGAAAATCGTGAAACGTATTTGATGAAAAAAACATTTCGGCACAATGCCCGCTCTGCCCATCTGGAACGGTTGAATTGGTTTATTTCAAGTTACAACTACGCTCATTGACACTTTACCCTAACCTAAAAGTGGAGTGAACGTGAAGCATTATCGTTTATCATTTGCATTTGCCATTATCGTGAAGCATTTATCGTGGAAGCCGTCAAGACTTGTCGCCGCCGAGAATTGCATTTGCCAATTGAGACTTGTCGCTGCAGAGAGTTGCATTTGCCATTATCGTGAAGCATTATCGTGGAAGCCGCCGAGACAATTGACTTGAAACTGAAATCTGAAAGTTGTAACATCGCCGCCGAGGTTCGAGACTGGTTTGGGACTTTTACAGTTGTTCAACTGTTTCATCGCCCGACGCCGCCGAGAGGTCAGTGAACTTTACTGTTTTAAGTTTACTGTTTTAAAATTTACTGTTACAGTTTTAAAATTTAACTTTTACAGTTTTAGTTTTACTGTTACAGTTGTAGATTCTCAATACATAATTGTTCCTTTCTAGCATCCTAGCTTGTGATTTCACTGTACACTGAATAACCCTGCTTTATGGCCAGCCATTAATACCATATTTCTTTGTTTGATGATGACATCCTTTTTCACAGCAATATTTCATATATTTATCAAGGTTGATGACTATGGATCTTGTTTTCTTCTGCTTTTTGCTACACTGCATATTCCACTAGAACATTGTTCCCATATGCCTGTCTCCCTGATACAAACCTTCTCCGTTCTTTCAAAATCAGCTTTTTGATGACAGTATTCATCCTTTCTGCCATGATGTTGGTCATGATCTTATAATAAGTGTTGCATGAAAAATAGGCCAAAATCTTGCAAAGCAAGAAGGATTCTTTTCCTTTGGAAATAAAGCTAGGAAGGAGTTAATAGCTTCTACCTGCTTGCCTTTCCATATTCTATGACTGCCAGCAACTCTTCCTTAATTATATCACAAAGGTATCTTATTTGAAATCCAGATGTGTATTGTACATGAAACTCATTGAGTTGTACTTCCAATTACAATGGCCTGCACAGCAATGAATTCTCCTCTTCCTGAAACACCTTTGGAATGAATTCTAACATCTCCTGTTTGGTTTTGGAGTTTGACCCATTCCAGTTTAATTTCTGAGTAAGGATGTTACAAATGAATTAGTTGCTTGCTTCATTTACTTGACAATGTAAATGTTACAAATGAATTAGCTGCTTGCCATAAAACCAATTACATAGAACCCAACACTTGATCAATGTTTAAAATCTTTATAAACTTTCGAAAATTACCCAAACCACTTAACTAACCTTTGACACCAACTAGCAAACTTGGTTGTTCACTGGGTTTGGGTTATATTTATGAGAATTGACACCCATATTCATCATTATAGGGTTTGTGATGTCCATGTTCACTAGGGTCCCGGTTTGCTATTCAGTTTTACTAGGGGTTTCTTCGAATCTGAAGACTGAGATACATATTTTAATTTTTTAAAATTTTAAGTTTGTAAATTGTAACTTGTTTTGAACTTTTGAAATACATATATGATATTTGTCAATTTTCTTTTTCAGTTGTGTTAGCGCTTGAAATTTCACCTCAGGCTGAAAAAGGTAAACTCCAAGGCAACATCAAACCACTTAGCCTCGTAGCTAGCCCTACGGGGCAGGAGAGGGCTCTCTCCGGTCTATCTCGGTAAAGATCTTCAAAGGGCGAGATAACCAATAAGGAACACTGATTTTAGGCTAGTAAATTGATAAAAGGTTTGATTTGGGATTTTTAGGGTTTTGGTGGAAAGTTGGGGAAAGGCAATTTTGGGTGCGGGGATTGGACACAGTTTTTGCAGGGGGTTCTTTGGGGCAAGGTAGGAGACTGTACTGATGCCTTTGAATTAAGTGAATGGATAGGAATGACCGGTGAGGAGCTAAAGAGAGCAAGAAACCTTCAAGAGTTCTCTTTAGACAGATGAAAACATAAATATTAAGCAAACTTAAAAGCAGAGCATGGCAATCATGAATTCTACTTTAACACTTCATTTGCCTAATTTGCAGAAGGAAAAGTAAGATGATGAATCACATAACAAATTTACAAGTACAAAGAGATACACACCATCAATACATGTAACCACAGGAATCCCAAAAAAGACTGCAAAACCCTGGTCTTTCTTCCTTTGCCAAAATTGCAGAGATACAATGAGTAATACAATAGAGCTTCTCCCTCAAGAGTCCAACCTCTCCAACCTCTGAAAATGACTAAGAAAATACATAATATAGGCAAGCTAACACCTTTCCTTGCCTCTAGGGGTCGAGTTCATCCTTCTAGGAGCTGTTTCAACCAATTCTAAACTGAGCACTAAAAACTAGGCAGTCAAAACAACTTGCCTCTATAAGCTAGGAAACCAATTCATTCATTAAATTTTTGCTATTTCATGAATGAATCTTCTAGAATAGGTAAATAAGTGTTATATCAACATGAAAATACATTAATTACATCAAAGAGGGTGAAAAATCCCGTCACAAGTCAAAACTGGTCAAAGCTGGGCGAATTCCTGAGCTGTAGATGAATTCCTGTGAAAACTGCCCAACGGGTCACGCCCTCTTTCTGAACGGGTCGCGCTACTTTGGAGCTGATTTTGAGGTACTTCCAGGTGTCCAAATGAGGCAAAAGTGGGCTTGTTGGAAAGGTCTGGATGTCTACTTTCCAACCCACGTGGAATTTCTGAATTTGGTGGTCATTTGCCCCTCCAAAATTGCAATCTCCCAAGACTGCTTCCTGTGTGTCAAAAAGGTGGCATAAAGTCATTTTTTGCTTGTTTTTTGACTTTCTGGAGGCCCAAAACTTGGTGAAATTTCTTGGCAATGGCTGAGCAAGTGTAACTTTCCATGACAAATCCAGAAATGCTGAGTTTTCCCAAAATGGAGTTGCCCAACGAAAGGGTCGCGTGCGGCGCGCGACCCATTGGTGGAGAAAACCTGTTTTTTGCCCAAAAAATCACAAATGACAAAATTTTCTCCAAATTTCTTGAAATTTGGGCTGGGAGTCCCCAATAAAGTACCATGCTCAGTCAAAGAGGCTTTGGCCAAAATTTGGAGTGGATCAGGCCTTTTCCGTCGTTTTAGTGCCTTGGCCAACCTCCTTGGATCTAGCGATTGTAATTTTGACATTTCTTTAAAACCATGACACCTGTGCAAAAAGTGAAGGAGGTTTTTCTTCTTTGGCATGTTGTGGACAAAAACCTCTCTCAGTTTTCCAAAATTCATCTTTGATTTCTCTGAAACATCTTTTGAGTGAAACTTATCCCGATGTGTGAAACAAGGAATTTTGTCGAAATGAAGCGAAATGAAGGGGATAAGGGGCTTCTAAATTCTTGGGGAAATTTTTGGAAGTAGGGAGGGATGTTAGGAAGCAGGGAAAGTGGAATCTCAGAGATTGAGTGAGGGGAAGGGGTCCAAAAGGGCAAAACACAGGCCCAACCTAGAAAATTGCCAGGTTGTAGCTAGAAACTAGGGTTTGTGCGAAAATGAGGAATTTGGCGGATCTAAGGGATGGGAAACATTTAATAAGGTACTTTAAGGATAGGGGAAGGTGTATGAACATCAGGATACAAGTTTTGCCGATGATTTGACCATCCAACAGAAATTGGTTTCAAAACCCTAGGAGAGGAAAATGACCTTACCTAGGCGCAACTGAAGCATGAACAAGGTGTAAAATGACTCATTAGACACTGACATGATAATGACAACCCTATGAATGATGATAGACTCAGTTGAATAGTGACATAGATTGGCATTTGGGCAACTTTAGGAGTGAAAGCAAACCCTAGACCTAATGCCTAGTGACCAAATTTTGCTTGAAAACTCTTTGAAATGACAAAATTTGACCTTGACACTCTGAGACCACTTTGTAAGAGCATATTTGATCACTGTAGGAAAGCTGGAAAGACTGACACTAACATTGGCTCCAATGGGGATGGTAGCTCCTTGGAGGAGCCAAGAACCGCAGACCTCTGGGAGAGCAGACCAGTGCTTTCAACCATTGGGCAATGGAGTCAATGCAACCAATCAAGCAGATGCCTTCTTGATTGATTCTCCTGATCAGATCTTCTGGTCAACAGTACAAACCTATCACTGGGCATCCAAAAACATAGTTGACCATGGCTGCAACAAAACACTGTAAAAAACACTTTCACTGCTGGTTGCAACAAACTTGCTAGAGGATCGTAAAAAACATGAAGATTCGCCATTGCCACCTCCTGCTGAAAGATCAAGGTGTCCTTTGTTTCAATTTCTGATTTGCCTTCCTCATGTGCTTCGGTGAAAGTATGCTCATGGGCTTCAAAAAACTCTGAACAAATGGATGAGCAGATCTCTTCTTGGAAAAGCATTTCAGCACATGAAACATATGAAGAGGAATCTGAATGGAAATCCTGAATGTTTTGTTCTTCTATGGTGTGAATGTGCTGTAGGTCATCTTCATATGATATCACAACCAAATTATCAAGTTCCTTATTACATTCTTCAATATTATCAAGCACAGTATTATCATTTAGATCGTTTGCCACAAATTCACTCAAAGAAACTTTTTCACTTGCTTGAGCAAAGATCTCACCTTGCTGTTCATGAGCTGACTGAATGACCTCCTCATGAAGACTCGGTTCTAATGACAGACTGGCAGCACGACTGAGAACATTTGAATCCATACCGCTGTCTATGATCTCAACAACAAAATTCTCCTTTTCAGGATTCAGCACAAGGTATTCTTGGTCATCATGATCTGAATGTTGATCTGAAATAGCTGACTTGACTGCATCACATTCTGAAATTGAATCTTGACCACCCTGCACGCTGTCTTCTTCTGTGGGCAGATCTGAAATAGAACCCTCTCTTTCATCATTTTCAGCCATATGGCCATCTTCAACCTGCTGATATTGATTCTGCTGCAAAATGTCCTGATCATCTTGATGGGAATTCTCTAAGTTTTCTTTATGTTGCTGAAATGGGTTCTCATACAGAGCCTCCATAATCTCAACGTCCATAAAATTATCATCTTCATAATATTTCTCAAGGCTTTCAATAAAAGTTGAAGCATGTTTGCAACAGTCATGAACTAAATTTAATGATGGATAAGATGCTTGATATCTTTCAATAAACAAGGCATGAAAATCCTTTAAACAGTAAATACAGGCCTGTGGCAAATTTTCATACCAGGATTGAGCTGCACCTTCCAGAGTGGCCAAGAATATCTTCATCAAGCAATCTTCAGGAAAATCCACCTTCAACTTGCGAATATGCATATGAAATCTAACTAGATGTAAAGCAGCATCCTTCTTACCATCATCTTTAAATGTAGGCAAATTCCTTGACCAATCTACCTTCGGAATTTTATTTGGAAAACCAGGGATGTGATCTCGACTCAGGGGAGCGTATCTTCTTGCAATCCGATCCATCTTGAAAAGCTCAAAGCTACTGATCTCTCTGCAGTGAAGTCACCATGAAGCACAGATTGCTGGATTCTTGCAGTGAAAGGAGTCGCCAAATGAATGATTTCAGCCTGTGAAAACTCTCAACTTATCATCCAAAAGTTCAGAGTTTACAAATGAACTGGGGTAAAATGCAATCGAAGTGGCCGTATTCACAAGCTCACGGAGATTGACTGAAGCAGCGTTTATCTACTTCCGCTTATGCAAAGCAAAAGCGTTTCGAAGGCTACCTGGCATAACTTCAGGCTCCGTCTAAGACTTATGAAACCAACACATCAATCCACAAACAAGTTTGTTCTCCCCAGTATGGTCGCCAATATGTTAGCACTTGAAATTTCACCTCAGGCTGAAAAAGGTAAACTCCAAGGCAACATCAAACCACTTAGCCTCGTAGCTAGCCCTACAGGGCAGGAGAGGGCTCTCTCCGGTCTATCTCGGTAAAGATCTTCAAAGGGCGAGATAACCAATAAGGAACACTGATTTTAGGCTAGTAAACTGATAAAAGGTTTGATTTGGGATTTTTAGGGTTTTGGCGGAAAGTTGGGGAAAGGCAATTTTTGGGTGCGGGGATTGGACACAGTTTTTGCAGGGGGTTCTTTGGGGCAAGGTAGGAGACTGTACTGATGCCTTTGAATTAAGTGAATGGATAGGAATGACCGGTGAGGAGCTAAAGAGAGCAAGAAACCTTCAAGAGTTCTCTTTAGACAGATGAAAACATAAATATTAAGCAAACTTAAAAGCAGAGCATGGCAATAATGAATTCTACTTTAACACTTCATTTGCCTAATTTGCAGAAGGAAAAGTAAGATGATGAATCACATAACAAATTTACAAGTACAAAGATATACACACCATCAATACATGTAACCACAGGAATCCCAAAAAAGACTGCAAAACCCTGGTCTTTCTTCCTTTGCCAAAATTGCAGAGATACAATGAGTAATACAATAGAGCTTCTCCCTTAAGAGTCCAACCTCTCCAACCTCTGAAAATGACTAAGAAAATACATAATATAGGCAAGCTAACACCTTTCCTTGCCTCTAGGGGTCGAGCTCATCCTTCTAGGAGCTGTTTCAACCAATTCTAAACTGAGCACTAAAAACTAGACAGTCAAAACAATTTGCCTCTATAAGCTAGGAAACCAATTCATTCATTAAATTTTTGCTATTTCATGAATGAATCTTCTAGAATAGGTAAATAAGTGTTATATCAACATGAAAATACATTAATTACATCAAAGAGGGTGAAAAATCCCGTCACAAGTCAAAACTGGTCAAAGCTGGGCGAATTCCTGAGCTGTAGATGAATTCCTGTGAAAACTGCCCAACGGATCGCGCCCTCTTTCTGAACGGGTCGCGCTACTTTGGAGCTGATTTTGAGGTACTTCCAGGTGTCCAAATGAGGCAAAAGTGGGCTTGTTGGAAAGGTCTGGATGTCTACTTTCCAACCCAAGTGGAATTTCTGAATTTGGTGGTCATTTGCCCCTCCAAAATTGCAATCTCCCAAGACTGCTTCCTTTGTGTCAAAAAGGTGGCAGAAAGTCATTTTTTGCTTGTTTTTTGACTTTCTAGAGGCCCAAAACTTGGTGAAATTTCTTGGCAATGGCTGAGCAAGTGTAACTTTCCATGACAAATCCAGAAATGCTGAGTTTTCCCAAAATGGAGTTGCCCAACGAAAGGGTCGCGCGCCATTGGTGGAGAAAACCTGTTTTTTGCCCAAAAAATCACAAATGACAAAATTTTCTCCAAATTTCTTGAAATTTGGGCTGGGAGTCCCCAATAAAGTACCATGCTCAGTCAAAGAGGCTTTGGCCAAAATTTGGAGTGGATCGGGCCTTTTCCGTCGTTTTAGTGCCTTGGCCAACCTCCTTGGATCTAGCGATTGTAATTTTGACATTTCTCTAAAACCATGACACCTGTGCAAAAAGTGAAGGAGGTTTTTCTTCTTTGGCATGTTGTGGACAAAAACCTCTCTCAGTTTTCCAAAATTCATCTTTGATTTCTCTGAAACATCTTTTGAGTGAAACTTATCCCGATGTGTGAAACAAGGAATTTTGTCGAAATGAAGCGAAATGAAGGGGATAAGGGGCTTCTAAATTCTTGGGGAAATTTTTGGAAGTAGGGAGGGATGTTAGGAAGCAGGGGAAAGTGGAATCTCAGAGATTGAGTGAGAGGAAGGGGTCCAAAAGGGCAAAACACAGGCCCAACCTAGAAAATTGCTAGGTTGTAGCTAGAAACTAGGGTTTGTGCGAAAATGAGGAATTTGGCGGATCTAAGGGATGGGAAACATTTAATAAGGTACTTTAAGGATAGGGGAAGGTGTATGAACATCAGGATACAAGTTTTGCCGATGATTTGACCATCCAAGAGAAATTGGTTTCAAAACCCTAGGAGAGGAAAATGACCTTACCTAGGCACAACTGAAGCATGAACAAGGTGTAAAATGACTCATTAGACACTGACATGATAATGACAACCCTATGAATGATGATAGACTCAGTTGAATAGTGACATAGATTGGCATTTGGGCAATTTTAGAAGGAGTGAAAGCAAACCCTAAACCTAATGCCTAGTGACCAAATTTTGGTTGAAAACTCTTTGAAATGACAAAATTTGACCTTGACACTCTAAGACCACTTTGTAAGAGCATATTTGATCACTGTAGGAAGGCTGGAAAGACTGACACTAACAAGTTGCATTTACATCATCATCATCATCATTCATTGAAACTTCAAGTTCAGCCATTCATGAGGCAGAGGAAGTGGAACATGAAATTGAATCAGCCCTTAAAGTTGATCCAAATTCACCACTTTGGAAATATATAACTATTGTTGGAAAGATCCAAGGAGGTGGATCATTGGCATGGGTTTGCAATGAGTGTAAAAAGGAATATAAGGGATCATACACACGGGTTAAAGCGCATTTGCTTGGGTCAAAAGGAATGGGGTTCGAATATGCAGTGGCCCACCTAAAGAGAATGGGACAGATGGAAATGGTTTAAGCAAGGCAAAACTTGCAAAATATTAGAGAGAACAAGGCGAGGCAGATGCTAAAGCAAATGAGGCAAATCCTGCCTCCCATTTAAAACACCCAACAAGGTTGGGAGCATCTTCATCAAAGCCTCCACTTCATTCTCATGGAATTGTTTGTTCAAAGCGATCAAATTTTGGACTGCTTGAAAAGAGTTTTAATAATGACGCTCTAGAAATAGCAGATGCAGCTATAGCCCAATGCATTTATGCAAATGGTCTTTCCTTTAACGTTGTGTGATCCCTTACTGGGCAAAGATGGTAAAAACAGTGAATGAAGCCCCAAGAGGGTACAAGAGCCCTGGATATGAGAAGGTACGCACCACATTGTTGAGTGCTGAAAAGTTAGATTTGGAGGCTAAATTAGGCCCCATTCGTCATTCATGGCTCATTTCAGGGGTGTCCATCATTTCTAATGGATGGAAAGATCAAAGAAATAGGCCTTTGATCAATGTGATTGCTCAGATCCCATAGGCGGCAATGTTTTTGAAGGCAGTGGATTGTGAAGGGCAGATAAAAGATTCTCAATTCATTACTAACATCTTGATTGAAGCAACTGAATTGGTGGGGCCTGAAAATGTTGTCCAAGTAATAACTGACAATGCAACGGTGAGTAGAGCAACGAGCCTAATTATTGAAGGCAAATATCAACACATCTTTTGGACCCCCTATGTTGTACATTCATTGAACCCCATGTCAAGCAAGATGGGGAAGCAAATTGAGTGGATTCGAGTTATTTTTGAAGAGGCAAAAGAAATTCAAGCTTTTATCACAAACCACCAAATGTCCCAGGGCATCTACAGGGAATTTGCTAAGTTTGAGCTCCTTAAGGTACCTATACTTTAAAGTTTATTAAATATCTCATAAATTCTAATTTCTAACTCTAAATTCAAATATCTAAATTGGATTCTCAAATGTCATGATTCGTGAATCATAATAGTTATTCAATCAAATTATGATTTTTAATTTGTTGAAATTTGAAACATTGGCAATTTGGCACCTGTAGGTTGCCGAGACTCAATTTGCTTCTCACATCATAGTCTTCACAAGGCTTATGCAAGTGAAAGATGCATTACAATGAATGGTATGCAGTTCCCTTTGGAATCAATGGAGGCAATCCCAATCTGATAGAGCACAAGCAATGAAACGGTTGGTTGTTGATGATGAATGGTGGGATAGAGTGGAGTACCTCTTGGCATTTACTAAGCCAATTGTGGATTTTCTCCGTATGTTTAACACAGATATGCCTAATTTGGGAGAGGTGTATGAGGGCATTGATTCCATGATAGAGAAGATAAGGTTGGTTATAAATGCCAAGGAGAATGACCCAGATGAATTCTTTTACAACGAAGTAAAAGATATATTGACCAAAAGGTGGAACAAGATTACCACCCCATTGCATCTTTTAGCCTATGCAGTGAATCCAAAATATTATGCTGCAAATTTGCTACGTGATCCAGAAATAACCGCACCAAACAAAGACCCAGAAGTCGCAGAAGGATTTAAAAATGCTTTTAGAAAGCTTTTTGTAGATCCCGAAATTGGGCTTCGGATTCATGCACAGTTTTCTCATTTTGTGGGATCAGAGGGTTGGGGTTGTGATATTGAGTGTATGTGGGACAAGACCAGATTAAGTCCAATTGAGTGGTGGAACATCTGTGGTGGGGCACTTCCACATATCCAAAAATTGGCCATCAAGATCTTGTCACAGGTTGCTAGTTTCTCTTCAGCAAAAAGGAACTGGAGTACATATGGCTTCATCCATTCAGTAAGGCGAAACAGATTAGGTTCTAAAAAGGCTGAGGAACTAGTATATGTTCATTCAAACCTTCGCCTTCTGTCACAGAAGAGAGATGAATACAAATTTGGGCCCACCAAATTATGGGACGTGGAACCAAAGTTGCCTGACTTGGATATGACATTGAATGCTATGTTTCATATGAATTTGTTTGATGCCGAGTCACCAATAGGTGGATCTTCAAGTGGACATGGCAGCAATGTTCCTAGTCCCACTTCTAGAGAGAATGTGGAACCTTCTAGTGGCATGAATGAAGACATATTTGATGATATGTAAATATTTATGATGGTGTTTTAACTTTTAAACTTTTGAACAACCATATGCATTATGAATAATGATAGTAGACTGCCAGTCATAGTTCATTTTGTACTTTGTACTATGTAGTAATTAGTATGCATTATTAATTTTGGTAATGATGGTGTCCGTGTAACTTGTCATGTTGATAACTTGATGTTTGAAATTTGAAACGAAAACTTGATGATATGTTGAAACTTGAATCGTGAATGTTATAATAATCATTAACGATGATGACAATGTTTATGCTGAATTGATGATGATGAATCATGATTGATCATAGATGATAATTGATTATGTAGTTTTAGTCTTTAGATCTAATCTAGATTCTAAAATATGAATGGAAATATGAAATTCTTATTTTTTAAATATATATATAGATATATATATATATTATTTTTATTTTTTATTTTTTATTATGTGTCGTTTCCTGCCGTATTGTATCCAGATTTTTTGAAAATTTGCCGTATCCATTTCAAACCCCATATCTGTATCCATTTCAATGCAACTTAGGTCTGAAGATAAAGAAGTCGATCCCACCTTGTACAAGCAGCTCATAGGGTCCCTGATGTATCAGGTCAATACTAGACCAGACATCTGTTACGCTGTCAACACCCTCAGTCGGTTCATGGTGGAACCGAAGAGGGTGCACTGGGCAGCAACCAAGTGTGTTCTCAGATATATACGAGGAACAGTCAAGCATGGATTAATGTACACTCGAGGCAATGACATCAGGTTGAGTGGGTTCATTGATGCAGATTGGGCTAGAAGTTCAGTGGATCGGAAAAGTACCACTGGATACTGTTTCAACATTGGATCAGGAATAACCCCTGGTGTAGTAGGAAACAGAAATCTGTAGCTCTGAGCTTAGCTGAAGCTGAATATATGGCAACTAGCACAGCATCGTGTGAAGCCATATGGCTTAGGAAGTTGCTTGTGAATCTATTCAGGAGAAGGATGGAAGCGACCAATATTTTGTGTGATAATCAGAGTTGCATCAAGCTCTTTGAGAATCCATTTTTTCATGATCGGTCGAAGCACATTGACATCAGGTGTCACTTTATCAGAAACTGTGTCCAGAGAGGGGTCGTACAGCTACGGTACACTCCGACATGAGAACAGGTAGCAGAAATTCTCACCAAGGCTCTAGGAAGAACAAAGTTTGTTTATTTCAGGGAAAAGATGGGGATGATCGAGAATCCGTTTCAGTAGCAGAAGCGGATAATGCAGGGAATTGTTGTGCAGCAATTAGCAGTGACAGTGCTATGGGCAGCATGATGTAGCATATTGAGAGGGAGCTGCAGTACAGATGTAGCAGTGACAGTGGCAGTGTCATGAGGCAGCAGTACGGATTGCAGTAGCGCAGTGGATGAGGGGCAGCAGGTCGAGCATCAGCAGCACGGAGGATCGACGTTGTGGATCAGTGTGATACTTCTGTTGGGAAGTATTGCTAGAGCATATTCATCACTAAGAGGGAGTGTTGATTTTTTGGGTAGCATCAGATATGCTCTAGCTCTGAAATTTTGTGGAGGGTCTAGAACACATAAGATCCCCAAGACCCAGAAATCGTTTGAAGAAATTCCACCTAGATTGTATTTTATTAAAATAATTAATATTTTTAATGGGGTTCCTAAGTCTAAACTTAGGAAAATTAAAATATTAATGGGTAATAATAAAAATATGGGTGAAAAGGTTCTAAGAGACAAGGATCAAGTCTAATTTAATCTTAACCGTTGATTAGAGATTAGATCACAGTCGTTGATATCTCAACAGGAAAAGTATAAAGGAAGACTTGAGAGTCATTTGGAGACACACAAGGCAAATATTCAGTAACCCGAGGGAAATCGATTCTCAAGGAGTAAGAGTTCGATTTAGAGGGAGAGTTGCAGCGTGAAGGAAGCGAAGGGCATCAGCATCAGTCAGAGACTGAGGAGGAGGTGATGCAGTGCACCAGAGGGGCAACGCAGAGGGACAGCTCGGAGAGGTAGCGCAGCAAGAGACGCAGTCCTCACGCAAAGATGATGCAGAGGTGACGCAATGAAGGCTGGAGGGTCTATGGGGTGTCATAATTTCTCCAAAGGGAGGAGGAAAATTATCTCAAGTGTTTTCTCAGAGGTTTCTCTATGTTTTGCAAAAATCATTCCTTGTAAAGAGATTGTTGCTGAAGAATAATAAATAAACCCTCATCTACTGCACTGATTTTCCCACATTGGGTTTTTTCGGGGACTATTGTCCAAAAATAACTGTGTTGATGTGATTGATTCTTGTGCTTGTATTTCACTGTTCTTTTCTCTATGCTATTATGTGACAACTGCAGTAGAATTTACTTTGATGTTTACTGAAGGGTTTTGTAAATAACTTATTATGGAAAATAAGTAGGAGAAATAAATCAATTACTGCAGTAGAATTTCATGTTAGAAATTTTCACAAACTCACTCAAAGAAATCGATTTCTCCTCAAAGCTTCAACCTTCTGTCCCAAGGATTGCGTTGCCTACTGGGGTTTCGAATTGTTGCCTCTGCAGTGAATTCAAACTCCTCTTCCTTTCTACTTCTGAGCTCTTCTGCTCACGATCTGTGCTCTAATACCATGTGAAAAAATCGGTTACCCGATTGCTACTACATCAAATTGATTACATTTCACCTACTTGTTAAATTAATTGAACAAGTTACTTGCAGTTTTCTACGTCAAATACTGAAATACATGTTGTCGTTCTGTATTTTTGAGGTTGAGGGAGTAAACACATAGGATAGCATCAAACCACTTTGGGAGCTGGGATCTAGCCCTGCCAGTTTCAGAGAGGGATCTCTCTATAAAATTTAGCTATGTTTGATGTAATTTTAGGCTAGTTATTACTGCATTGATTTTTTTTATTGGATTGCTTGGTTGATTAAATTGTTATAATTCCATTGGGCTATGGAGTCTAAAGATTAATTGGATTTGTATCAAATTTTGAAGGATTTTCACAGGGCAAGCTAGGTTGCACTAGTTGGATCATTCAAAATTTTAAATGGATTATGAAACAAAAGAAATGTAAGATTCAATAGAAACTAAGGAGCAACGAAGAATTCCTTAATTTGACTTCAGCAGAAAACATATAAATTACTAACAACCATAATAGGGTGTTATGTATAACATATCTTATTCATCACAGTTTCTGTTATGTAATTAAGGTTTTCAGAAACAACAGACAAAGAAGACAATGATTAAACACGTGAACAGAAGAAAAACATCACCAATTCGTACACCACATGAATCCTGTGAAGAATGTCCTTGTATTATTGATGCTTCCAGCAACTTAGAAAATTACAATTCGCAAAGGAAATTATATTCAACAATCAACATCTATTACTTCAAACTATGAAGTATTTATACAAATTCTAAACTAAAATATCTTGAAAAAAATATCAAGATTTGTTTACAAATATCTCAAACTGTCTTACACAAATAGAACTAAAATATAGGACATTCAAAACTAATGAATCTACTTGGCACTATCTTTGTGGATTGTTGGTGACAAAGAAGAGCAATTTGAATTTGATAGCAACTCTTATTTGATGAGGTGGCCTCCAAGTCACTAACTGTCTTTGAGCTTTTTCCTCCCGAAATTTTGAAAAACAGGGTCCAGTTATACCTTTGAAGATATCAATCCGAGCTAACTGAGAGAGGTTTTTGTAGCTTAGCATCTGAGGAACAAAACCTCCTCCAGTTTACCAAAATTCATTTCTGATTATCCACAATATGCTCTGCAAAAAGGTGACTAAAACAAGACATTGCGTAGTCAGAAAAATAGGCTAAAATGATGAGAGTGAATCTCCCAATCCCTGATAGTTGTGTGAAAAGTGAGATAGGCTTTTGTATCTTGGCATATTAGGAACCAAAACCTCATCCAGTTTCCCAAGATTCATCTCTGATTATCCACAATATTCTCTGCAAAAAGGTGACTGAAACAGGAAATTTCTGGAAAATATGCCTTCAAATAATCATTAGCATCTCCCAAACCATAACAGTTGTTAGAAAACTAAGAGAGGTTTTTGTACAAAAGGATGTTAGCAACAAAAACATCTTTCAGTATTTGAAAATATGTTCTCAGTTGTTTGTAAACCATGTTTGGAAGTATTGTGTTGTATAGGGAAAAAAACATAGTTTTACTTGGCCATGAAATAGACAAATGACGTGGAGGCGGGAGGTGAAATGGAGGTTGGCAGTTTTCGAAGGGGAGTCAAAGCGGTAAGTGGGTTGTGAAGGGGGGGGTCCGAAATGGTGAGGTGATGACACGTAGAGTGGGTCCGGCGGGGAGGAGAACAGTTTTTCGAACCCTCTCCCCCCCCCACCAATAAAGGTAGGATGGCAATGGGGGCCGAAAAGCCCTGTTGACCATTGATCTAACAGAGTGACGATCAGGCGACTGGATGGTGCACGGGACTTAACCACAAGCAACAAACTCCTTTTGTCGTTTTCGTCCCTTATGACATGAGCGGAAAATTTTGGTTATAATACATAATTCCTCCGAACTTTGGATAGAGGCATAATGAACTCAATTATTAGAATTCCATGTAAAATTAACCACATTTTATATTTTTGACCCCTTCTTGGAAATAATTTGGTGGATGAAATATTATTTACAACATTTCAAATATAATAATCATTAGCTATAATCAATTGACTGTATAAAAATTATAGGACCCTAACAATATATACATTGCAGCCTACACCAAAATAAAACTGCAAAAACTAAATACAGCACAGGAGAGAAATAAACATCACACACATCTACAAAGTTATTTTTGGACAAATGTCCCCAGAAAACCCAATGCGGGAAAACCGGTGCAGCAGTTGAAGGTTTTATTATTATGCAGTAATAATTCTAAGTACAATTCGTTGGATGCCCAACTGGTTATCCGATACAGAGAGAAACTAGACAAAACGAAATAGTGAGATGATCTCACCTTGTCACTAGAAGATCCGACTCTGATCTGCTGGAAGAGAGCCTTTTCATCCCTTCTGCGTTAGCCTCTATGCAGAACTGCATCAACCCCACGTAGTCTCTGCATCACCTCTGTTGGGACTGCACTGCCCCTCCTTCTGATCCTCTGTTGGCTGGAAACTTCAACTCTCAGCCTCCCGGTCTCACACCCCGGCTCCCGGCTTCTGAAACTCGATTTCCTCAGCAAGAATTCGATCTCCCTCTCAGGCTTAGCGTTGCCACAACGTAGCTATGCATGGCCCAACGTTAGCCTCTCTGGACGTTGTTCTTCCCTCTCTGCTTTGTACTCTCCAGTCCAAGAAAAACTTCCCTCCAGATACTATCACTGCCCCTCATTGCAAATGATCACTTCAAATTCCTCTTCCGGCAACTGTTGTGTTTCACAAATTTGATCTTCTGATCTCCACTCGATGTGTTTTCCAAATGCCCCTCAAGCCTCCTCTTATAATCCTTTTGTTGAGAACCAACAACTAGATTAGACCCTAATCAATGGCTCAGGTCATTTTGGCTTGATCCTCGTCTTCTTCTAGAAGTTTCACCCACAGTTAGATTAATACCCTTTAATTATTTTAATTTCTTAAGTTTAGACTTAGAGACCCATTAAAAATAATTAATTATTTGAATAAAATTGTCTCCGAGTGGAATTTCCCAAAACGATTTCTGGGTATTATGGAATACATGTGTCCAAGCCTCCTTGCAAATTTTGAGGCTTAGAGCACATTTGATGCTACCAGAAACCAACAATGACTCTCTCCACTCCTTTAAATATTCATCTATGGACAAAACATAATTTTGCAAGAGATCCCCTCAAGTCATGCATACTAGGACTTTTAAAGCCCTTTCCTGCCCCAATAACAAACTCCCACATAGCTTGGTAATAAGGTGAGTAGGAAGCATTAAAGGAGATATCTAGATCATACCACCATCAGGCAATGTATTCAACAGCGGCATGTTTGTATTGCTTCTTCTAATGGCTATCTAAGGTGGGTTGAGTTTGGCTTGATTAAGAGGCACTAGCAAAGGCAAGTTGGGGGAAGGTGTGAAATAGCACTTAATGTTCTTCTTCTTTTTAGGTTGATTGTTAGATTCAAGAAGGGGAGGAACATAATAGAAGGGGTAATGGATATTGGTGGAAGGCATAGAGGAAGAGTCATCAAAATCAACACTAGCACTTGCTCTCATAAGTGCAAGTTGCCTCTTCCTTACAACTTCTTTTATTGCCTTTTCCCTAGCCTTATCCTCTTCAAATTTTTCAAACTAACTGAGTATCTCTACGCTAATCTGCCCTATAAACTCCTTTGGTGCTAGAAATGGGGTTATTTAGCATCTTACACCAAGCCAAGCGCTATTTCAACCTATGAACCCCCCCCCCCATCCCCACTATAATTAAAAAAAAGAATGCAAGGTCTTTGACTCTTGAGGCAATGGAATTTGAATGGGAAGAAATCTACAAATAGAATCAAACATGCAAGTTGCAGCAAATTACAATGCAAACCCTATCTTAAAGTTTAATATGATGCATGCAAAGTTGCAAATGCAAACTAGTAAGATTTAGGAACAAAGAGGGACAGATTTAAACTTGAAAGAGAGAAAATAGGAACCGAATTCATATATGCAATTTTAAAAGAGGGAAAGCATACCAAGGAACGAGAAGATGGGATGTAGCCTCCTCCCAAAGATGCCAAATCCACTGGACAACTCCAAATCAACACCAGAGTCCAAACTAGCTCCAATATGCCAAACCAGCGACTAGTTTGTTGTTTCTCAAGTCTTCAATGTTGTTCCAGAATTTTGGAGGCTCGCCATAGCTCAAAAAGAGAGGTGTGTGTTGAAATTTCTAAGTTTGACACGTTAGAAATCCCTACTGCATTATCTGGTATATTTCATCTACTTGTTTATTCCATTAACAAGTTATTTATACATATAAATATTGAAAATAAACGCAAATGCAGCCTTAACTCGTATACAGATCAGCAACTGAAATACTAGACAAACACACAAGGGACACCGTTATTTTTGGACAATCGTCCCCGAAAAACCCAATGCGGGAAAACCAGTGTAGCAATTCTGAGGGTTTTATTATTATGTAGATTTCTTGAGTACAACTAGGGTGCCGAACTGGCTCACCCAACAGATATTGTTACACGGCAGTAATGCCTCTTCTCGGACACAGATATTCAGCCTCTCAGCTCTAGTCTGCCCCACGAAAATCCTTTTAGCGCTTCTCCTAGGCTCTACGTCAGCTCTACTAGCCTCAGCGTCACTCCTGAAGCCCCTGCGTCAGCCTTCTAGCTCTTTGCGTCAGCTCGCTAGCCTTCTGCGTCACCCACGCAGACCCCTTTGCCTCTACACAGTCTCTAGCTGCCTCTGCGTGGCTCCTACTGCCTCTGCGTCAGGCTCTGCTCTGACCCTCTAGCACTATCCCTGCCTCTCTGCTATGTACTCACTGCCCCTCGCTGCAACAGATCACTTGTTCGAATTTTCTCAGCAAACCCCGCTCCAGAAAATCGAACTGACTGATCAATCTTGGTGTGTCTCCAATTGACCCTCAAGCCTCCTCTTATACTTTTCCTGTTGAGTCTTCAATGGTCGAGATTAAGTCTCTAATCAATGGCTAAGATTAGATTTGGCTTGATCCATGTCATTTAGAACATTCTCACCTAGTTTTATATTAATACCCATTAATATTTTAATTTTCCTAAGTTTAGACTTAGGAACCCCATTAAAAATATTAATTATTTTAATATCTCTCTAATCGGGTGGAATTTCCCCAATCTATTTTTGGGTCTTGGAGATCTCATGTGCTTTAGCCTCCCCACCAATTTTCATGGCTAGAACACATCCGATGCTACCACAAATCAACAGTGTGAAGTAAATAGGAGGGGGCATCAAGGTTTGTTTAAAGCAAGATGCAAATGCTTAGGAAGGGATTTTCTCTATTTTTTTTATTTAAAAAATTGATTAAATGATTGTTGAGCCCATGCAATGGGGTCCAGAGGTGACTCAGCCAATTCAAAATAGACTCGACCGATTTGGTACCAAACCAGCCCCCCAAGTCGATTTGACAGTCGAGTCAACTTGGTTGGTTATCAACTCAATCTATTTGACTAGCTTCAATTCAAATTGAACCTGTTTTTGTTAAATGCTACACCTTGTAGACCAAAAAGGCCAAAGTTCTCCTTCATGGATAGTAACAAATAATGAAAGAACCTTCCATTGGAACAAGAAGAGGAACCTAATTTCCGCAATCTCGGTTCCTCCAATCCATTACTTCTCCTCACTAAGAATTATGTTGATATGAAGCATGAAGTTATCTTCACTCCCACCATCCAAATTGAGCAACTTATCATGTACAATGGTGGTCAAAAGGACCTAGTTTCTCAACAATTGGTCAATTCACTCTAGCATCCTACCACACCCACAAGGTGATATCATCTTGGATGAGTAAAGGTGGCAATGTCATCCACACCTATCACACATAGGTGTTTTGCCAATTTTTCCCTTAGACCTTTCATTGATACAATTAACTATGATGTTAAACTATTGTGTCAACATGACATGCTTCTTCACAAGCCTTGTTATTTTAATATAGGACACAACATTATGGTATTTTCAACACCTACAAGCTTCACAACGACATCAAAAGGTACCAAATCCCATATCCTCCCCTTTGATCAAGGCAAAAATTTGTCAATCACATCAACCTCCACAACTTCAAAACTCTTTGTTTGCTCTGGTGTGCATACCTCTCAGCATGTTGCAGTCTTCCTCATGGACTTCAAGTCTCAACAAAGAGATGCCACTCCAAGCATTGGTTCCACATCCCCCTTGATCCGAATTTAAACAGGAACGCAACAAATTACAGAGATAACCATATACACAAAGATGCAGCGGAAATAATACTTCATTTCATTAATGGAAAATACTGAAATATGCTTACAACCAGAAATGGAAATAAACCAGCTAGGGCGATGGTAGCTTATCTCTGAGAAGAGATGTGATGGCTACATGCCTCTGAACTGTGTTACAATGAGGCTCGAAGGCCTATTTATTGTTGAGAAACAATGGAAAACCCTTAACATTCCAAAACCTAACCCTAGGAGATGAAACGCTGGGGTAAATTGGTACATCAACTTCCCGGGGTCGTAACTTTGGCATATGATCTCCGTTTGACGCATACAATAGCTCGTTAGAAAGATCTATCCGAGTACTACCATTGTTGGAACGCGCAATATCGGTCCATTCCATGGACCCATGTTGCCCCCGGATTCCCCAAAAAACGTCGTTTAGGGCCTCAAAACGGCTCCGGAAGTTCAGGACCCGAAAAACTGCTAAAAATAGTAAGTTGTGCTACAATTAAGGAAACTGAAAATGCTGAGAAAGACAATGGTGGGGTCCAGGTGGACTTGGAAGGTGGCCACCAATATCCACCTGGATCACCCCTCCTCATCCTATTTCATTCCATATTGCCCTCACTTCAATGCTAAAGCAGATGACGTTGCATGTTTCTTAGGAACCCCCTATTCATGGTTCCCCTCCCCACATGTTTTTGCAGTTACCCTTCAACAGCCCATGGTAAGTGCAACTCTTTAGCCTAGATGACATTTCTTCTTCAATCCAAACACCAATAGCTGCACAAGTTCACATTTCAGCTAAGGCTCACCTTTAATTATTGCACTGAGATATTCAAATCAACACATTGATCTGACATCCTACGTTGTCCTTTGCTCGACTATGGACACCGTCGGCAGAAATCAGCAACGGTTTCCACTCAGTGTAGAGGGATTGATGAGACTTCATCTCTCAGTTCCTAGTGGATCTAGTCTACGTAATATAATTGTAATTTACACTTCTCACTTTGTTCTCCCTATCTCATCATATATAATTCATAAGGGGCTTGGTCACACTTGATCGCCCACCTAAATATGTATATTTTCATTGTAACGTGAGGAGACCTGCTCAAAGATGTTTACTCTCCAATTTTGCACCTCTGTATAAATAATGCACTGAAGAGCGTACCATATGTGTACACTGCAACAATCTCCTTTCTACTTACATGCTTGAATTCTTGGTTTTTGCTTTTTCTATTCTTGTATGTGAGGATTTGCATCATTGTTTTGTACCCATGTCACGTGTGGTTCAGTGATAGGCAGCCAATCTATTACCAGAAAATTTAAACATGAGGGGGTCCCCATTTCCGTTGCCAATGGCCAGAGACAGGTTTCCTACCAGAAATACTATTTTTGATGACCATATCGTGGTGTCCACAGCCAGAACCCGTGCCAGGTTCGTTTCCAATAAATGTCACAAGACTTCCAAGATATATCACAAAACGATGACAAAAAAATGGTAATTTCCCAAAGCCATTTCGAGTTTTCCCTCCACCAGTTAAAACAAGGCTATTTTTTTAAAGTGAAATGCAATATACAAATTGAAAAAGAAAAGAAAAAAAAGAAAAACACTTTTTAGGTTTAAATGCCCATAAAACTTCTTTTATGAAGTTCATGAAGCTTGTGGAGCATTCTTTACATTCATTTTCTATTTTCAGCAGACCATGGATGTTTTGGAGAAGACTGGATGGTGATTTTTCGCAAAGGGTTAGTGAATTTCACCTGAAAAAAACATAGAAAAGAAGTAGGTAGTGAGAATAATGTTAATAGTCATTGTGGGCAAATGATTTTCAACTGAAACTTTCTTCATAAGCGTGTTTTTTAACAGTACTCTTTTCTACAGGCTGTCAATAGAGAAAATTGAAGGATTCCACTCCATCCTCTGTTGCACCAAACAATAAGGCATGCCTCTTCAAAGTCAAGGGAATATCTGGATACCAAAAGAAAGGTTTGAACAAATGTTTTGGAACGCTGTTAATGCCACCTACCCATATGCAGGGAGGTCATATTATGCAGTGGGTCATGGATTTGTCCCCATTGCAACCCTAACCGAAGTAGTATATATAGAATGTATAATTGCTTCTTTCCCACAACCTCGCCAACCCCTTTTCTCATCACGTTGTGGTTGCCATCACATTTCCCATTGATCAGCTGGAGCCTTGTCCTGGGTTCACATCCTAGCCTATCCAATTTTCAAAATGGTATCAGAGCCAGTGTTGAGGTTCATTGGCGCTGGGTAGTAGCCCTGAGCCAAAGTAGAGCTTGAGTTAAGAGTGTTTCAAATAGCAATTGACATCATTGATATCGAACGAGTAAATGGTGCCTGCCATGAAATGGGCATGTGGCTCACTGGTAGAGAACCAGTCGGCTGTCCGACTTTCAACAAGAGGTTCTGTGAGTCGACAACATTTCCCCTCTGCCAACTTGCTTTGAGTTAAATTCTGGTGTTTTGGCAATAATTTTGTAATATTTCCAGAAAAATATTGATACAGATTCCTTCATTTTAACAGTGAACACAAGCCCCTTATTCACACAATGAAATTGTCTGTGATCTATAATTTTAGGATTTCAAATAGAATACATTTTTCACGGATCAATAGACAATGAATTTTTGCCATTAACAGATGACAGATATGTCTGATGTTCGAATCTCGCAAAAACAAAAGGCACCATTAAAAAGTAGGCTAAAATCAATTTTAAAATGTACCGAGAAAATTGAAGGCATCGCCTTCCCGAGCGGTGTGAAGAGACGAGGATGCAACAGAGGCAGCATTAGCACCACGACCCCGACAAACACGCCCTGGAAAATTTGCTTCTGGAATTTCATTTTGTTGGTTTTCATGTTCGATTTCTGTGATCACACCTGCGATCTGAACTTTTGAGTGCTCGTATTAGTGTTGCAGCGGGAGAAAATGCCACCAGATCATTTGTAAAGTGCCATATTTTTTTCTGGTATCCACGCAAACATATCTCCAATAGTTGTCTGAAGGACTTAGATCCAGTTACTATTTTGTGAAGTAAGGTAAATCTTTTGGTGAGTTATGAAGTGTATTGTTATAAACCAGTTTGTTAAAACATAAACATTGTCTACTAAGGTTATTGATTTAAAAATTTAGTAAATTTAATTAAAAGGAGAGAATGAAATATTTTTGTGTGGAGTTGTTTTATAGCCGGCTATAAAGAAAACTTGTTAATATTTTTAAATAGGTCTAATGGTTGAATTTATATTAATATGTTTAAAAATCTGTAATATTCATATGTAGTTTAATTAAATTATAATGAACTTAAATCTATTTTAATTGTGGATTTATCAAGTGTCAAGAGGCATTAAATCTCTCGAATATTTATATGTGGTTTTAATTAAATAATAATCTACTTAAATCTATTTTAACTTTGGATCTATCAAGTGTCAAGAGGGATCAAATCTTTCAAGGTGCAAACTTATTTTTTGAGTACAAAACTTAAGGAAATGTTTGCACATCAAGAGATTTGATCTCTCTTGAAGCTTGATAGATCTGGATTAAATATGTTAAATATTAATAGTTAATAATTATAATTATTAATTTTATTTTAATTTAATTTAATTTTTATATTTTATGTAATTTTATTGAGTTAAAATGTTTTATCGCAATGGCCTTTTTGCGGAGTTGTAATTTATTTGTCTCTCGGCACTTTTTGGGCATGTGGTATTGATGAGCCATAGTATTGGCCCATGGAATTGTAACAAAGCCTATTTACGATCTAATAATATCCATGATAAAATGGGGATGAATATCATGATTAAAAATCTTGTTATATTGTATGTATTAAGTTGTTATGTGCGAAATTTAAATATGGTTACAAAATTATTATTTTAATTTATATGGTAAAATAAATCCTAATATATGGCTACTATTTATATTTTATATACTTTGTGACAGAGGGTTTAGATATATCTCAAAAGTAATTATAATTATTTTTTATTTAATTAAAAAATGTTATAAACTTAAATTTGAATAAAATATTTACATAATATTTTGATTGTGAAATGAGAAATAGTTTTTGGGCACCTGGTGTGGTAAAGTAGGTATGAATATCCATGGTTAAAAATATTGTTATATTGTAAGTTTTAAATTTACATGTGCTTATTATTTTAATTTATAAGATAAAAATTATCTTAACTTATGGCTACTACTTCTATGTTATATATTTTAACTTGATAGGTATATAATTTTCTTTTATTTAAAAATTTATCACTAATTTTATTAATAAAAACAAAACTACAATATAACAAATTGAATTTTATTATTTTTATTACTCTTAACTTTTTATGGACAACATCTCCTCCACAGTGGGCAGTGGGTTATGTAAGGCCTAATGTTTGGAGGAACACTTCGTGGAATCAAATGAATGGCATGATCACGATCACGAATAGGTGGGAGGCCTTTGGGAGTCTCAAATACCTTTGAATGGTTGTCCAAGAGCTTTTGGAGATCTTGAGAAATAGATGATTTCGATGTTTGAATCTCTAGTGAGCATAATGTGCAATTACACATCATTGTTCTTTCTTCAAAAGCTTTGCCATGCCATTAGAGTTGATTATCTTTCCTGGTTTCGTTGTGATACCCCTTAATTTAACATCCTTTTCTTCCTAAAAAAAATTCAAGAAAAGTTCTTGAAAATTAAAACCTATCATCCCCAAAGATTTTAACCACTAGACTCCTAGTACAATATCAACACCACCCATTGAAATGAAAAGCAGTGGAATATTCAATACATATTCCCCCATGGTTACTATAGAGCCTTAAAGTAATATAAAGCCCACTGCCCAGGGTGGACGAGATGTTGTCCATAAAATGTTAAGAGTAATAAAAATAATAAAATTCAATTTGTTATATTGTAGTTTTGTTTTTATTAATAAAATTAGTGATAAATTATTTTTTTTTGTAAGCTTGGTAGGACCTTTCTTTTTCATTAACTTTCAACAACAAGCAGGTTACATCCAAATGTTCAATGGTTAGGTGGCCTCAACCTACCCTGAGGGAAACCAGGTTTGTTGACCACTATTGTAGCCACTGCAACACCCTCCAAAATTTTTGCTTGCACTTAAATTTTGAAGCCTTCCTTGGTCTTTTCCTTGATTTTTGCAAAAACTTAACCTCATTTCATGAGCTTTCCCCAAGTTCTTTGAACCCTTTTGCTTGTTGGATTCATTGTCGTCTTTTGGCATGTTTGATTTATATGTTATGTTTGCGAATTTTCTAGTGGTTTCAAAGGTTGGTCTTTGTGTATACGCGTTGTCCTAGTTATGTAAACACTTGTCGCACTCATACACAAAGTTTTGAGCACTGTCACACAAGTGTCGTCACGGTCATCCAAAGGTCTATCTCAAGTGTCACACTTGTCGCTTCTTGTCATGAGGTAGTCACACTGAGGGTAATGCTTTGTCTTGTTGTTTTGGTGGTCTAGGTTGTCGTGTCATCGAAGTATGTCAAGTGTGTGATCACAGTTCAAGTTTATCATGATTCTATCTCCCTCTCGCACTTAGCCATTTTTGGAAAATCTTCCCGACCAAGCAACTCAGCTTCACCGAACCCCGACTGAACTACGCACTGCGCAGTCTCAGTCCTCATTGATGTGACCTTGTTGTCTGGAACTGTGCAGTCATTGTCCTCTAGGGCAATTGTACTATGCAATTCCAGAGTCCAACAACCTTCCTTAACCCCAAAATTGTGTAGTTGTTCCTCCCAGTATGATTTCAACTACGCACTTCACACTTTTAGTCCTCAAGCTTTCCCTTTTTTGTTGGAACCCCGCAATGCACAGAGATCCCAGCCTCCCTTGGCTTCCATAACTGCGCATATGTGTCCTCTAGTGCCCTTCCTCAACCGCAGATCACTGACCTCAAGAACTGTGCAGATTTGTCCTTCAGACCTCTCTGTTTCCCAATCCCCCATGCCTCTTAAAATTGCGTAGAACTGACCTCTCAGGGCCTCATCCTGTGATCCGAACTTAAACATGAACGCAACAACTTATAGATATAATTATAAACATAGAGATGCAGCAGAAAAACACTTCATTCCATTAATAGAAAAACATTGAATTGTGCTTACAAACATAGTGGAAATAAGATAGCTCGGGGCAATGGTAGTTTATCTCTGAGAAGAGGTGTGGTGGCTACATGCCTCTGAACTGAGTTACAATGAGACTCAAGAGCCTTTTTATTATTGAACAATAAGAGAAAACCCTAAACAACCAAAACCCTAACTTGAGGATATGCAACACCAAGAGTTTATGGGCCCCGTAGGAGTTAGTTGGGCAGCCAACTTCCTGGGGTTGTAACTTAGTCATATTATCTCCATTTGACATGTATGATACCTCATTGGAAATATCTCTCCGAGGACTACGGCTGCTAATGTGATTACTTTGACAATCACTTGCCAATTTTTCCAACAACAAAAAAAAACGTTGTTTAGGGCCTCAAAACGGCTCCGGAAGTTCAGGACCCGAAAAATTACCAAAAGTAGTAAATTGTGCTACAATTAAGGAAAAAGATGAAACTGACTGGGAGGTCGAGGTGGAATATGCGGGTGGCCACCAATATCCACCTGGATCTTTCCTCCCCCCTTAGGAATCAATGGTCCCCATTGTGTGCAGAGCCTCCATGAAGTGAGGAAATTTCTATTAAACCTCGTCCCTGGTGAACCACTTGCCTTGGTGAAGGATTTTTCCTACTTTGAAAACTCGATATAGCTATATCCTATGTTTCCGAGTGTTGTTGAGTTGTGTGTTCATGATATGATCAGTTTTCGCATGTTCCATGCAGTCCAGGTTGAGCTCTGATGGTGTGAGTTGTTCTGCAATGTCAGATGTGTCTAACAATGGTGGAAAGTATGGCCAAAGGAAATCTACACTGAACACTGGGTGCAGACCAAGGAACGATGGGATGCTAAGCTCGAAGGCATTGTCACTGATGGCCTTAGTGATGGTGTATGGCCCATATCGGAGCGAGCGAAGCTTGTGGTGGGGTCCAGCAAGGCACTCCTTCTGCAAATGAAGCCAAACTTTGTCACCCACCTGGAACTTGTGTGGCACTCAATGTTGATCATGGCGCTACTTGTACTTAGCATTAGCTCTATCCAATATATCATGGACCTATTGGCGGATGTGTTGAATGCGCTCAATGAAGTTGTTAGCCCTTTCAACTTTGGACTGCATGTGAGTCGAATCTACCAGAGTGGCTGCAAATGGTATGGCCACATCAATGGGGCATAATGGCTGAAATCTCGGCCCTACTTGAAAGGGGTTATGGCATGTTGAGTTGTGGAGAGCTATGTTGTAGTTGTGTTAGACATAGGGTAGAATTTCATCCCATGTGCGTGGATGCTTTGAGTTGTACATGCTGTTACACAATAATTTGTCACTCTCCTGCCATTCCCCGTTCCTAATCCTAGAGAACCCTAGTAGTGAATACTTTGTTATACTTTCACCATGAAACCTATGCTCTTGCATCCCTTAAAGTTTGAAGAAAGAAGTCCTCACTCCCTTCAGAACATTTCCAGAGAATCCTTCTTAAAAACCTAGTTTTTAAGATCAATGCTCTTTCTCAGTGTCTCACCCGCACCGATGGCGGAAGTTTACACTGTGACCCACGTTTTGGCTCCCATTGTCGACAATGAACTATAGCGGAGAACCCTTCACGCACATTTGTGAGTGGAAGAGGCATTCCCCCTACTCTGGATCTTTAGGCTCAATTTTTTGGATCTTTGTGGTGGCCACGGTGGCATTGGGCTCTGCATCAATGATCTGCCTCCCTTTGTCAGTCCCCCTATCAAGTTCTAATTCAGAGTCAGAACTTGCGTATGATTCGGAAGCCTTGAGCTCGGCCACCAGTGACTGTTTGGCCCAACACTCACTTGTATTGTGAGTGGAGCTCTTATGGAACTCACACCATTTTCCCGTGTCCTTCTTCATGTTTGTGGTGTTTTTATTTGCTTGCGGCTTTATCAGGCTGTCCTGGGTAGCCCCGCCTTGGCTTGGTCCCTTGTTCTGTGGTTTGGGGGAGCCTTTTCCTTGCTTTGGATTCGCAAATCCAAAGTCTTGCTTCCTCTGTTTAAACTTTTGCTCAATCTTTACATTGTACCGATACACCATGCGAAGCGAGGAAATGTCCAGGAACTCCATCTCGTTTTGGATGTATTTGTGTAGACCGTCACAGTACTTGAGCACCAAAGGCCGCCCGGTATCCTTGATACCCAACTTCGTGCGAAGGGTATGGAAAGTATTTGTGAACTCTGGCACATCTTGGTCCCTTCCCTATCGTAGCGTGGTACACTTTATGTATTTATCTTCATAGCTCCTGACAGGGTAATACTATTCCTTGATGGTGTCTCGGAAAGAATTCCAAGTGGGTGAAATGGAAAACAACGAGGGTTCACTCTCATCCTTTTGTTCACAGTAGGTTTCTGACAAGTCCTTGACGTGTGGGGCGGCTTTAAGAAGTGCAAATGTAAGCTTTTCTCGATTGGAAAATTCATGAACTGAAAATATCCTTCCAATAGATTTAACCCTTTATCTACGGTGTCTACATCTATCAGGCCTTCCAATATGGGAATATCGATGTTAACTTGTACCTTAAAAGGAATGGCACCTCCAAAGTGGTTTCTGGATGAAGATGCATCGCATGTGGGTAGCTGTCAAAGGATCTAGGCAAATTAATCCATCATCGCGTTCCTTTGTCACTCGAGGGCTTCCTCAAGCAACATTTTGAAAGGATCTCTTGCCCCCTCATCTTTCTTTTCTTTCGCCATGGGAGGTCGTCAGTTTTTGCGAGGCTAATCCTACAATGGTTCAACCAGTTCGAGCCCTAACTCCTTATACCCTGACCTCGTTGGGGACATGCAAAGAAAAATTGAGAAAGAGAAGACCACTCTGATACCACTGATCCAAACTTAAACAAGAACGCAACAACTTACAGATGTAATCATAAACACAGAGATGCAGTAGAAAAACACTTCATTTCATTAATAGAAAAATATTGAGCTATGATTACAAATAAAATGGAAATAAGATAGCTCGGGGCGATGGTAACCTATCTTTGAGAAGAGATCTGGCGGCTACATGTCTTTGAACTGAGTTACAATGAGGCTCAAGGGCCTTTTTATTATTAAACAATAAGAGAAAACCCTAAACAACCATAACCCTAACCTGAGGAGATGTAACACCAAGAGTTTATGGGCCCCACAGGTGTTAGTTGGGCAACCAACTATCCGGGGTCGTGACTTGGTCATATTATCTCTGTTTGACACGTATGATACCTTGATGGAAATATCTCTCCAAGGACTACGACTAATACACGCGATTGCGTAAGAAATTGTTGAGCAATTTTTCCAAAAAAATGTCATTTAGGGCGTCAAAATGGCTCCGAAAGTTCAGGACCCGAAAAACTGCCAAAAATAGTAAATTGTGCTACAATTAAGAAAACATATGAAACTTACTGGGGGGTCTAGGTGGAATAGGCAGGTGGCCACCAATATCCACATGGATAATCCCTCAACACACATTGTTGGCTTGAATTGCGCAATCCTGACCCCTAGTGGCCACTGCGTAATTTCTTTCCCTAATAGGGACTGTGCTGAAAAGTTCCTCAGTCAAGCCTGAGTTGCGCTCTCCGCAGTCTAAGTGATCAAGCTCTCTCCCTGTCACTTGGAATTGTGCAATGCGTAGTTATTGGGCCCTCTCTCCCAGCCTGTCACCTATCTTGGGCCCAATGCATGGATAATAATGCATCATCTTAGGATATGAAGTTTTCGGATTGATGTCGTCTCGTCATGAGTGAATTACAGGAACAGGTACATTATCAAGTCATCACGAGATGATGAAGAAGGAGAAGGAGGGAAGCATGCCTAAAGACTTACTTGTAGCTAAACAGACGAATGGACCTACCAAGAGCAAGCAAAAGGAACATAAGTGTGCAACCACCTTCCAAGACCGAAGATCATTGAAGACCCCACATCATCAAGTTGTGCATAGGAGAAGAGAAAGCATATCTGAAGACACATCTATCACTCAACAACAATAGCGACTTGACATTGCCACATCATCAAGCCATTCCATGTCAGAAGTGTCATGAGTTGTCATATGCCACATCACTATTGTGGGCCATGTATATTGTAAGTCAAATGTATTGTAAAGTGGAAGTCCAATGGACACACATGAATATTAAGAATCATGTAAGTTGAAAAGTCATAGGAAGTTGAATAGTCATGAGGGTAGTCAAAGATTTACAAGGGGTAAGAATCACCCCTTGGTTATATATACCCCCTCATTGTATGAGCAAGGGACTTTTCACCTTGGCTCCTCCCACAAGGCATTAGAGAGATCAGCTAGTTCTTTAAGGAGCAAGGAGTGGCTCCAATGTCCCACTACTGGGGCTAGTGATGTACAATGTAAATATGTGCCTTGGAACTTTTGCTTAATAACAAAAGCCTTATAAGGCCAACACATTCTTCATGCATGAATTAGGAATGTTTGTAAGACTATAATGTGAACGCTTGTATTTCATGTTTGCTTTCACATGTACTAAGATATTTGAACTATTTCACTTATTTTAGTGCTTCTTTTATTTAGAATGTGTTGTAATGGTTGTTACTACTATCTCATCTTTGTGGACTATTCTGCGGGACACTAGACAGACCTTTCTTTGCTTATCGTTTATAACGACTGTCACATCCGCTTTGGATTATTTCGCTAGATGTTAGACAGATCTTCCCTTGTTCATTGGTTGTAACGATTGTTGCATCCATTGTGGACTATTCCGCTAGATGTTAGACAAGTCTTTCTAGTTCATTCGTGTCTCTTCCTGGGTGGTACTATTACCTCTCACTTAGAGATTCACTTTTCACCCCCTTTTTGCAGTAAGAGAACCTAGACACAGTTGCATTGCACACTCACCAAGCACACTCACCTTGATTTTCGAAGATACCATTGCATCACTCTCTTGTGCTGACAACTAGAGTCAATGCAAATATTTAAGGATTTGGCAATCGAGCCTTTATACCAGATGGGACTCCTACACCAAACGGTGTGAGGTCTAATTGGGACTTCATATCGGGGAGATCCCCTGAATGTTGGCGGGTCTAGCACCATCAACATTTCTGGCGCTAGAAGGAAGGCATCCAGTATTTTATGGCTAATTGTCCCACTGACCCCACTAATCCATCTTCTAGTTAAGGTAGTAACGTTCTCTATGTCTCCCCTACTCGTAATTCTAAAGTTGGTAACTCTTCGCCGCCCAGGCCTAAATGTGAAATAACATATCATCAACTTCAGGTTGTCTGCCCCATCACCTATTAGTTTGCAAAAGTTGTTGGATTGATTCTAGGAGTAATCACTCTTCCATATTCTCAAAAGAAGAACAAGACCACCCCCACAGGAGTAGTGGTCTCGTCTATTGAAGAAGTAGTTCTCGCCACTCTTGAAGAACTAGAAGCCATTGTGGAATGGGAAGAATAACATCCACTCTTTCAAGGAGCAGAAGAAGGCAACCCCTTACTCTCATGTTCAAATTTCGGCGGGACGGGCAAAGCGAAAGAAAAGGAAGAAGAAGAAGAGGAACCATCAGATTCAGAAGAGGAAGAGGAGGACAATGAAGAAGAAGACATGGCAGAGAAAAATCTGGATTGGATGACTCAGGGCCCTCTGGCACTTTTTGGTTTCCTGCATAGGATATCGAGGCATGTAGAGAAACTCTTGACGAAATATGACCCTGATAAGGCAATGAAGGTTGAAGACCACCTAGATAATTTCTACCTACATCTGCAAACACTTGAGGTACATTATAATGATGTTGCAAGCAAACTTTTTCCATGTGCCTTGGAGGGTAGAGTAGTTGTATCATATCACAATCTTCCTCCAAACTCCATCCAGAATTGGAGGGCATTTAAAAGAATATTTCTTGAAAATTTTGCTGAAGACAAGACCCCTACCATATTGTTGAAGGAGTTGGGTAGTCTTTAGATGGAGCAGAAGGAAAAAGTTAAAGATTTCAATAAGAGGTTCAATCACATCTTGAACAAGTTTTCGGACGACACAAAACCTCATGACTCCATCACCATAAACTACTACACTTCTGCCTTGTCAACAAGTATTGCATAGTTTGTGAAGTGAAATGCGAGACCAACATTGACAAAAAACTACGAAGAGGTTATTTCTGTTGAGAAGGACTTGCATGCTATTGGAGTCATCTCAGATGATGAACCCACAAAGGACTCCAAGGACATGGGTACGAGGTCTCAGGTCTATGTGAGAAAGGTTAAGGAAAAGGAACCGAATGATCTTGAAAGCCTTACTCATCTCATCAATTCCCTGACCACCGAAATGGCTGAACTCAAACAAAGGACAAGCAAGACTACCGTGAGTAGTAGGCCCCCCAAGTTCATGCTTATAATGAACACAACTTCCGGTAGCAGCATCAATCAGCCAACAAAATCTATATAAAGTTCCAATATGGTGTTGAACATTGAAAAAATTAGCATGGATTCATATTGCATGTTTCATAATGAGCATCATTTGGAGAACACGTGCCCACAGTGGAACTATCTCATGAGCAAAATGGTTGCGCAGTTTGTTGACTCAGTTATGGTTGAGGAGCAGGCTAAGCCCGATGAAGAGAAGGAAGAAGTGGTTGCAGCTGATGAAGCACCAAGCACTGGGCATGCAGTGAACATGTATCATTGCGTTCTCGCAAACCATAAAGGTACTGCCAATAAGAAACCTCTGAGTGATGGTCTGGCCCAGAAGCAGAGCAACCGATATAACTTGAGAAGTCAAAGGTCTACCACTGTGATTGAGGTGCCGAAACAGAAATTCTGCTATGAAACTAGCTCACAAAAGATAGAAATAATAGATCAACGACTTCAAATTCAGCCTCTTCGAGGGGGCAACCTCCTTTACATTACAGAAATGAACAAATTCTTGGATGATACAAATGAAAAGACCTTCTTTCTATATATAGGAGTCTAAGGGGTCCCAATACAATCATAGCCTACATAACAATAATATTGTAGGGGCACAAAAATAAAAATAGTGGGCTTGCATGGGGCACAAGAATAACAACATGGGGACTATATGGGTACAATACTACAATAAGGGGGTTGCACTAATAACAATAAGGGGTTACACTAGTAGTATAGGGACCTAACATGCCCCTCTCCTTCAAAAAGTGTTGTCCTTAACGCTTGAGTAGTTATGGATGCTTCTGTATAAAATTCTCATCCTCCCATGTGGAATCTCCAATGGTTAAGTTCTTCCACTTGATGAGATACTCTGAAATTGATCGATTTCGTAGCTGTCAGGTTCTTGTTTCCATGGTTGCTTCAGGTTCCAATATGATTTTTCCTTCTTCGTCAAGTTTCGAAAATATTGTTTGAACTAGGAGCTTGTCACCTTTAACCTTATTTAAGCATGAAACATGGAAAATTGGGGGCACTCGGGAAGATGTAGGAAGCTCCAATTTGTATGCCATAGTACCAATCTTTTGCAGCACTTTGTAAGGACCATAGTACTTTGGTGATAATTTATTATCCTTCTTAGCTTGCTCGAGGGATATTTGTTTGTATGGTTGTAGTCATAAAAATACCTAGATGCCTATATCAAAACTTCTTTCGCTGTGATGTTGATATTCCTGTTGTTTCATTCGATTCTGTGCGAAAGTGAGGTTATCCTTTTTCTTCTTGATATGTCCTTCTATCTTGAGAGTTTGAGGAGTGGTAATTCCTGCCAATGTATTACAATATATGCTCAGATTCATTTCTTCTTTCTTTGGGGTTGGTTCCTGGTGTATATCCTCTTCTTTTGATGTTTCTTCATCCTTTCCGTCCTCCTCTTCACAACCAATGTAAAATAATTTCCTCTCAGACACTTCTGACCTTTAGTGTATTTTCTATCACAACTATAACAAAGGTCATTTTCTCCTTTTTCTTCCAATTGTTTTGGTGTCAACCTTGTAGGTTGCAGAAGGCTAGGAGCAACAACACTTCCATCTTTATAGTTGTGAGTGGTAGTATTTCTTGTTGCCATAATTTTGCTTTCAATTTTTCTTGCCAACCTAAATGCCTTCTTCAATGAATCAGGTTCCCAAAGACAAACCTCATGTTGAATGTTATCCTTTAAAGTCCCTATGAAGACATCAATCCTCTGCTTCTCTGGAATATCATTTACCCTTATATTCAATTTTTGGAAGTCCTCAATGTGCTCTGCCATTGAACTCTTTTGTTTGATATTTATCAATTGGCTAAAGAAGGTGTTTCTCTTTGTATCCTCATAATGTGTTATCATTTCCTCTGTGAAAATTGACCAGGTGACAAGTGGTTTACGAGAACAAATCCCTTTATACCATAAAAATTGATTCGGTTCTAAATATAAAGATGAAATACGTACCTTTTGTAATAGTTGCACATCATGTAGATCAAAATATTTCTCCATCTGTAGTATCCATGTTATGGGATCCTTGCCACCAAACTTCGTCATATCGATCTTTGGAATATGGTGGGTCTTCAATCCAATGTTATATTCTATGAAATCATGATTAACATTTTTTTTCTTCTCATCACGAGTTTCCTCTACTACCATTTTCGTCATTAGGAGGCCTTTCTTGTAGCAGCTTTGTCCCACCTTCCTTCAAACCTTCCATGTATTTCTTCAAATCTTCCATGCCTTTCTTCAAATCTGCTTCCATACCATCGATATTAGCTTCCATGGCACATATAAAACTATTTATCTTAGCTTCAATCGCATTCTTCAAATCATCCATCCAATTTTTCTTACTAGGCATTTTCTATTTTCTTGGTTCGAGTCATTATTTTTCTTACTTTTAGGAGCTCGATATTTAAACGACTGTAACTTTGTAATTTCAGATCTTCAAGTTCTGCAATATCTGCCTATGGTGTTACTCTAAGTCATCTTTCTAACCCCACCAATTTGATCAATATTGGATTCTTCAATAAAGAGTTATTCCAAATCTCCTATGATGACCTGATTATAGACTGGTTTAGTAGAGAAAACTTGTACGGCCTGCCACGTCTCCCTGTTTCGACCTTTGGACCTGAAATCGGTACAAAAAAAACCACAGCTTGTCCTCTTTTTGTAACTACTTACGAAATTTCATTCTGATGCTCAAAGCGAAAGTTATGTCGATTTTCCCAAGGTCACCTGTTTGGGATGTAATTCGGGATCTTGCAGAAACCCTAACTTCGTTGGATCATATCTTCGAAACTATAGTGAAACAAGATCTGAAATTCGTGCCTGAGCTTCATCAAGATTTCCGCTCAATTGGATTTTAATTTTAGAATCTGAACATTCCTTAAAAAATAATTATAGAGAAAATGCCACAATGTCCTGTTTGCGATGGAATTCTGGAGCTTGCAAAAACCCTAACTTCCTCAAATCATATCTTCGAAAATATAGAGAGATAAGATCTGAAATTCGGACCTGAGGTTCAGAATGATTTTGGCTCAAATGGGTTTTTTTTTTAGCTTCTGAAACTTCGTAGAGAAAAAATTATAGCGAAAATGCCACAATGACCTGTTTGGAGTACGGAACCCTAGAATCCAAAGCTCTGATACCAAATGTTAAGAAACCAGCTCAGAAAAGATAGAAGATATAGATCAATGACTTTAAAATCAGCTTGTTCAAGGTGGGAACCTCCTTTACATTACACAAATGAACAATTCTTGGATGATACAAATGACAAGACCTCCTTTCTATATATAGAAGTCTAAGGGGTCCCAATACAATAAGAGCCTACATAACAATAATATTGTAAGGGCACAAAAATAACAATAGTGGGTTTCTATGGGGCACAATAATAACAACATGGGGACTATATGGGTAAAATAATACAATAAGGGGGTTGCACTAATAACAATAAGGGGTTACACTAGTAGTATAGGGACCTAAAAAATTCAAAGAAAAATTGTTAAGAAAACTTAATCCTTCAGTTAACATAGCGCAGAACGCTCAAAGCAAGTACGGGAAAATAGTTCCAATGAAAAGTGTTTCCGACAAAAATAAAGACATAATTATCCCTCCGGAAATCACAATCCCAGTTCCATCCCCAGACACCTCTTCATTCTTCCCGCTGTAGATTATAACATTGCAGAGGATATGAAGAAGGCTCGTGCAAATATCTCCCTGTTCGAACTTACAAAGATCACGAGCCAGTGGGACATCCTTCTACGAGCACTTGGAAAAACTTCTACCGGTAATGCGACCTCTTCAGACAAGGGATCTAGTAAGTCTCCTAACGCTCTCGCATTTGTACTCAATGCACTCATAATGGAAGCAAACACACTATATCCCACTGTTCTTGTTAACATTTGAAATCTTCAACTTCAATGTACACAATTGCTTGGTTGATTCCGGTGCATCGGTAAATGTCATGCCACTATCTGTGGCCAAGAAGATCAATGCTAAATGGGACAAGACAGATGCACAGATCATTCAGCTAGACAAAACTCATGTCCAGAAAATTGGTGAACTCAGGGATGTCATCATCTGGTTATCAGTTGATGGACGAGTTCACCAATGTATCAACATTGTGATTGTGGACATTCTAGAAGCATATGGAGTGTTACTAAGTAGAGACTGGTCAAGCAAGTTGCAAGGATACTTTGCCACAGACTAGTCACACTTATGGCTTCCGTACAGGGGCAAGAACAATTAGATATGGGTAGAGTCAGAGAGATACATGAAGCACACAATGACTCCCTTGAATGGGCATAATGAGCCAATGGCTTTCGCAGAACTTCTATTTGGCAATTATTTTCTGGAAACACAGTTGGGGTGCTATCTTGTAGAGCCATCCCCAATTCCACCAGATACATAGTTGGATCTCCTTCCATGTCCAACTGGTGATAATGAACTTTGTACAGTTAGTAGTAGTAGTAGTAGTATTACTAGTGTAGTGAGCAATCCCTATACATATGATATGTGGACAATGTACTTTGATGGATCCAAGACACAAGAGGGCTCTAGAGCTGGTTGTGTTTTAATAGACCCGTTGCAGAGAAAACACTTGATCTCTAGTCGCTTGGAATTCGAGTGCACAAATAACACTGCAGAGTATGAAGCACTCGTCTTGGGCTTACAAAAGGCCATTGACCTCAACGTTGTTGTTCTGAAAGTGGTAGGTGACTCCAAAATCATGGTGCGTCAGGTACGTAACACTATACATTGTGTGTCACCTCATATTAAGAGTTATCAACAAGAGGTATGGTGACTCATCTCTCACTTCCAATCTTTTAATATTATTTCAGTACCAAGAATGCGTAATGCAGCTGCAGATGCCTTGGCAAACACAACTACTAGGATGTTACCTTTAAGGGATGAATTTTCTATTAAAATTTTGTATAAACCATCTGTTCCAAATAACATAACTAACTTGCGCATTTTTTATAATGACCAACAGATACTGTACTTTATGGAAAATGTTGACGTATTCAAAGATGCAATGATCGACGAGGACAAGCATGAAAAAACACAGCATGACGCAACTAGTGCAAACAAAGGAAACCTCATCCCTAAAGGTGTGGTATCACATGAAAAGTTGTATGATCTGTAGAACCGCTTCTGAGGACCTGTGAATTCTAATACCCACAGTTCTATGTTGTCGCATGAGCAAATCAACTTAGGAACTGAGAAAGATCTAAAATATGTAAATCTCAATACTTGTTGCACACCACAAGAGAGGCAAGCATTCATTCGCTTATTCAAGCAGTATCATGATGTATTTGCGTGGACATACGATGAACTCAAGACTTATGACACGCGAATCATCTAGCATGTGATACCAATCAAGGAAGGGGCCAAGCCATTTCAGCAAAAATTAAGGAAAGTTCACCCAACACTTGAGCCTCTCATACAAAAGGATTTGAGAAAATTGTTGGATGCTCAGATTATCTATGAGGTGCAACATTCAACATGGGTATCAAACTTGGTTCCCGCAAGAAAGAAGTTCGGGGAGATCCGCCTGTGTGTAGATTTTTGCAATCTCAATCGCACCTCAGACAAGGACAATTACCTAGTGTCATCCATGGAGAAAATATTGCAAATAGTATCTAGGACCAAAATGTTTTCTTTGCTCGATGGATTTTTTGGTTACAACTAGGTTCTGGTAGCAGAGCATGACAGATTAAAAAATACGTTCTGAATAAAGTGGGGCATGTTTTCATTTTGACGAGTGTCGTTTGGGCTAGTTAATGTTGGTGCAACATTCCAACATGCAATGCACATCACGTTTTATGGGCTTATTGTACAAAGCATAGTGGTCTACTTTGGTGATGTGATAGTATTTTCCAAACAACAGCCAGACCACTTGCACCATCTAAAGAAGATTTTTGAGCGATGTTGAAATACGAGATATCCTTGAATCCTATGAATATTATTTTTGTAGTGTTCGAAGGTAATCTCTTGGGACGCATCATTGCTAAAAGTGGGATCAAGGTAGATCCAGACAGGGTTCAGACCATCATGCAGATTCACCACCTGGTGAACAAGAAAGTCATGCAGTCTTTCTTGGGGAAGATTAACTTCCTTTGAAAGTTCATCTCTAACTATGCTCATATTGTTAAACTGATACAGGAGATGATCAAGAAGGACATAGTCTATAAATGAGATAAGAGGGAAAATGATGTGTTTTCCTATATCAAACAAGTTATAGCAGAAGCACCCATATTGTACAACCCAAACTTTGGTAAATACTTCTTTCTCTACACTTGTGCTTCCAACACCTCTCTTGTTGTTGTGCTCACTCAGAAGGATGAGTTGAACAATGAATGACCTATCTCCTTCGTGAGTGCAAGCCTACAAGGACCAGAGCTCAATTACACTGCCTTAGACAAACAAGATTATGCATTGTACAAGGTGGTAAAACACTTCAGACCCTATCTGTTGAAAAATCATTGTATTATCTTTGTTCCCCACCTAGCAGTAAGGTCACTGGTCGTTTAGAAAGAGATGGGTGAAAGGAAGGCGAACTGGATGACCAGATTATAGGAATGCAATCTTGATATCAAGTTAGTTCACACTATCAAGGGTCATGGTCCTTTCCAATTAGCAGTAGAAGCAGTCAACACAAAATAGGAAGAAGAAGAACCCGCAGGATGGCAGCAAGAGATTGAGATGTACAACGTTGAGAGAGCCTCCCCCACTTCGGACATAAACTATTGGTACGTGGATGTGCACCAATACCTTGAGCATGACACTATGCCCTCTCACTTGTCTATGCGACAGAAGAAGGCACTCTGAGTCAAAGCATTGTCGTATTAGTTGGTGATGTTTAGGAAGCACCAAAATGGAATATTTCTCAGGTGTTTGGAGGCACATTGATCTGAAAATGGTGCACTTAGGCTTCTTTTCTAACTTACAAGAACCTCTCCCACTTCCAAAGCTTAAATATTCCCAAGTCTTATTGATTAACCAATGCGGAATTGAGAATATGCTTGAAAAGATAGGTGTCTGCTTATATTTGTTTTAAAATGCTTATGTATGTTTATGTGCTTTTAAAATTCTGTTGTTTGTGTTGATATGTAAATACATATGACAGTAGACAAATGCAGCAATAAGAAAACACATAAGACAACAATTTAACATGGATTTCACCCAAAACTTTTGGGCTATGTCTCCTTGAGCTCTAGTCAACTCAACTAGGCCCTCTGGGATTATGGAAAAGTCCTTTTACAAGATCTTGGCTCAAATCCACTGTTTTACACAGAAACAATGGGTTTAGACACCATTTTATCCCTGGCTCTCAAAGCTCTCGGCTCTTCTGGCTCTCGGCTCTCGCTCTCGACTCTGGCTCTGACTCTTGGCTCTGGCTCTTCTTGCTTTGGCTTAGCTTTCTGCGCTCCTATCTCAGCACCCTCTTCTGTCTCTGTCATTCTATGGCTTTTAATCCAATCGGCGCTGTCCGTTCGTTTCCTTTTCTAGGCTCTCTGGCTCCCAGCCTCTGTACGCTCAAATCCCCCTCTGAGCATTAGCAATCATTGTTAAACACCTTCAGGGATGGTGGCCACCTGTTCTGTAATGGAAGGACCATCGGTGCCTTTGAAATCCTCAGAATAGTCATTCTCTGTTTACACAGAGAAATACTCTAAAACACGGGAAAATCTGCCAATCTGCGATTTATTGGACCTGAAATATCATTAAATCTGCCCTATATTCCATCGGGTCTGCCTTTAAATCGTTATCGCAAGTCGCATGGCGCGGGTTCCTTTGTATTTGGGTTTATTACGAAAATCCAAAATACAAAGAAAATCCCGACAATTTTCCCCATATTGGACTTCAAATGTTATAGTATCCACCCTAATATCGCATAGGGTTCGCTTTTGGCTACTGTCGCAATCTCCATCGTCGATCTCAGTGATCTCCGATCCAACAGTCATCATGCAATTTCGGGCGACTTAGGAGTATGGAGGTTACCCACCCGAAAAGGTGGTTTTCCTCTCTCCTCCGCCAGCCATGTGTCGACCAGTCTGTGGGATTGGGCAGAGCCAGCCCAAAACCATTTACTGCTTGAGGTCCACCCGATATCCGCCTTTACGGAACTCAAATTCTATGTAATCGGGCTTATAACTCCCCTTCAGGTCTGTTTTGTCACTTCAGGCATCATTCCTTTGTATTTCGGTTTTTACACCAAAACGTGCTAATACATAGAAAATCTGAATTTCTGTATTTCAAAATTTATGAATTGTGCTTATGAAATCCAATGGGTCCGGTAATCACTGATCAATGATTTAATCCTGGCCATCCATTCCTCTCGCGATCTGATGGCTGAGATTACCCGTCGCGATCGCTACCACATATCGTGTCGCATGCCGCCCAGGGGTTTTGTGCATCGCCGATGCCAATTCGTCGATCCGATCAATGGCAATTGGCGTATCGCATGATTGCAATCGCGAGATCTAGGGTCCCGATATCGCATATGTGTCTGCCTCCAATTCGATACATCGGATCGGTGGATCGGGGTTTCTTTCACCTTCACTTAAGTTCGTCCCTTTGCCTTTTTTCGATGTGATTTCCCTTTATAAGGGTTTTTTGCCATTTTTAGGGGTTTTTGCCTCTTTTTTCAAAGAAACAAGGCATCTTCTTTATGTGATAACTTCTGCATCCTAAGTCCAATTTAGCCGATTCAAGTTGTAATAGATTTAGAAGGAAAAGATCTCTACAATGGGGTTATTTCCAGGAATTTCCTTGGACTTTCATTTTCCTCTGTGAGGAACACTTAGACTTAGGAGTCTATCCAAAATCCATTTTGGATCACACCTTCCCACTAAAGAACTTTTGGTCTCCAAAAGACTAATATACTGATCTGAACAGTAAACGAGAGTAACAACGCCCTCTTCTTTCAGCCTCCATACACTTGCCTTGCATAGTGCCTCTGAACCAAAGTCCCTGACCACTTTCCTTTCTGGATGTGCTGGTTCTCCTAGGAAGAATTGTCTTCCTTCTTGCCTTCATGCAGAACTTCTATTGAAATGGTCATAGAAGGTGGTTTGAACTTTTCTACCTTGATCACTGATCTAAGGTGGTTCAAACAAATGTGAAGTACATCTGCTCCACAAAACTTTCATTTCTACCTGTTTGAAAAGCTGTCAACAACAACAGAAACACAGACAACAATTGGATGGATTAAACTCCTGCTTCAACAAAAGAAACAAATTTTCACATCTGGTTTACACCTCCATGTCTTACATCTACATACAAATGATGGACTAGATAACAAGCCCACAAAACATGCCTTTAAAACTAATGACCCTTCAAGTCAAGCATGTAGAAAAAGACCATTAGGACTCTTTTTCAAAAGATGAAACACTTCATCATTATCTGAGATCTCCATTTGGAGACCAAGTTAACTTCTCCCAAGTCAACATGGCATCACATGCATGTCAAAGCAATCAACCCTGCAAGTTAATTACACATATATGTTCAGAAACAAGGAAATCATCAACATCCCTGTGTTCATGCATCTCATGCTCATGCATGCATTTCATCCTTCCACTTTCACTTCAGAACACTGTATTTTCGAAGCTGAAATGAAACACAATGTAGATGCATCAATAGACATGCAATCTTAATCGGATAAGAACTCTAATCGTTTCTTACCAATCCCTTTCAAAGGTACTACCTTTGTCTGCACATCAACATCATCATGCGAATCATCCTGAGACACATCATCCATGGAATCTTCCTTTCCATTTCTGTTATCTTTTCTTTCCACTTTCTTCAACTTTTGTGGAAGCATTGTTGGATTCAGAGTCCAACACTTTGCAGCAAGATGCCCTTGCTTATGGCAGTAAGTGCACTACATGTGCATCCTCTTGACAACATGATTTGCCTTGTCCAGTGGACCTTTGGCTTCTTGCTTCTTTTCCTTCAAAAGTTTCCTGTATGTGTCCATTCTCTTCCAACATCTAGAAACATTATGGTTATCCAAACCACAAAAGGAACATGCAATTCTTTTCTCATATTCATGTGGAAATTTATCATGCTCTGCAAAATCAAAAGAAATATGATTAGAACTAGATTTATGCCTTTCTCTTTCACCTGTATTGCCTTCATGAGGAGGTGAATTGAATGAAGAAGTGGCTCCGTTTGGAACACCATCAATCTCTTCAAGGTTGTGAGAGTCTCCCCAACTCTCTGGTTCAAGTGTGTGCCTCTGAACACCTGCATCCTGCAAATGATGTTTCAAGCTATTGCATTCCTCTTGAATACAATCTTCACACTCTGTAATGCAACTCCTTCTTGGAGCTGTTTCAATGGTCTTCATGGCGCTTTGGGACACTTTTTATAAGACTGTCCATAGCCAAGACCCAAATACGTAGGCCTTTCCTCAACCATTATTGGTTCAACAATACCTTGTGCATGCTTTCCCAAGCCCTTTCCTTCATATCCCATCTTGGACATTAGCTTGGAACCTATGCCCCTGGTATGTTTTTCAAAAGAATCAATATAAGCATTCTTAGAATAATTTGAAGACAAACTGGAATGGTTTACCTCTTCTTCAAGTTGATACTTGACTAAGGCTTCTTGGGAAACAAAGAGTTGTGTCTCCAACTCACGCATCCTTCTCAGGTTCATATTTGCAATATGAAGTTGCTTCTCCATTTCCTGCAATTTGTCAGAAAGCAACTGCTTCTCTTCCTTCATGGAATTCAACTGCTCTCTAAGTATGCTACTCTTTCTTCCATCCTCATACATTTCTCTCACCATATCCATCATGGTGGATAAGTCTTGCTTCATGTCTTCATCAAAGAGTCTTGTGATGAAGAAAGAAGAATTTGAGGACTCACTTGTAGAATTAGTCATTATACTAATGAACAAAATAACTTCAAACAAGATTAATAAAGAGCTTATTCAACAACCTTTTGCAACAAACCTCTTGTGCTTCAAGGATTGCTTTGAGGTCCTTTGGGATAGAAGAATGCCGTCAGGCCTTCGTCCTTCTTGTCCTTCCTGGACTGAGCTATTAATAGCTTTGCCTTCACCTCTGCAAACTCAACAATAGCCAGTCTGCAAAACAAGCATACAATCAACCTCTGACTATTTAAACACCTTTTAGACAAGCAATCTTTGCTCTGTCAATCAAGCATGCTGATATAACCTTCTTTGAAGGTGTAGTTAATCAATCTCAAGCTCTGATACCACCTGATCTAAAAATGGTGCACTTAGGCTTCTTGTCTAACTTACAAGAACCTCTCCCACTTCCAAAGCTTAACTATTCCCAAGTCTTATTGATTAACCAATGCGGAATTGAGAATATGCTTGAAAAGATAGGTGTATGCTTATATTTGTTTTAAAATGCTTATGTATGTTTATGTGCTTTTAAAATTCTATTGTTTGTGTTGATATGTAAATACATATGACAATAGACAAATGCAGCAATAAGCAAACACATAAGACAACAATTTAATATGGAGTTCACCCAAAAATTTTGGGCTATGTCTCCTTGAGTTCTAGTCAACTCAACTAGGCTCTCTGGGATTATGGCAAAGTCATTTTACAAGCTCTTGGCTCAACTCCACTGTTTTACACAGAAACAATGGGTTTAGACACCATTTTATCCCTGGATCTCGAAGCTCTCGGCTCTAACTCTGGCTCTTGGCTCTGGCTCTTCGACTCTGGCCTCTTGCTTTGGCTTAGCTTTCTGTGCTCCTATCTCAGCACCCTCTTCTGTCTCTGTCATTCTGTGGCTTTTAAGCCAATCGGCGCTGTCCGTTCGTTTCCTCTTATGGGCTCTCTGGCTCCCGACCTTTGTCCGCTCAAATCCCCCTCTTAGCATTAGCAACCATTGCTAAACATCTTCAGGGATGGTGGCCACCTATTCTATAACAAAAGGACCATCGACGCCTTTGAAATCCTCAGAATAGTCATTCTCTGTTTACACAGAGAAATAATCTAAAACATGAGAAAATCCGCCAATCTGCTATTTATCGGACCTGAAATATCATTAAATCTGCCCTATATTCCATTGGGTCCGCCTTTAAATCGCTATCGCAAGTCACATAGGCATGGGTTCCTTTGTATTTGGGTTTATTACGAAAATCCCAAATACAAAGAAAATCCCGACAATTTTCCCTATATCAGACTTCAAATGTTATAGTATCCACACTAATATTGCATAAGGTCCGCCTTTGGCTACTGTCGCAATCTCCACCGTCAATCTCAGTGATCTCCGATCCAACTGTCATCATACAATTTCGGGCGGCTTAGGAGTATGGAGTTTACCCACCCAAAAAGGGGGTTTTCCTCTCTCCTCCGCTAGCCACGTGTCGACTAGCTTGTGGGATCAGGGGGAGCCATCCCAAAACTGTTTACTGCTTGAGGCCCGCTCGAAATCTACCTTTACAGAACTCAAATTCTACGTAATCGGGCTTATAACTCCCCTTTGGGTCCATTTTATCGCTTCATGCGTCGTTCCTTTGTATTTTGGTTTTTACACCAAAACGTGCTAATACACAGAAAATCCAAATTTATGGATTTCAAAATTTATGAATTGCGCTTATGAAATTCATCGGGTTCGGCAATCGTCGATCGCCAATTTAATCCCGGCCATCCATTCCTCTCGCGATCTGATGGCTGAGATTGCCCGTCGCAATCGCTGTCGCATATCGTGTCGCATGCGGCCCAGGGGTTTTGTGCATCACTGATGCCGATTCGTCGATCCGATCATCGGTGATCTGCGTATCGCATGATCGCAATTGCCAGATCCAAGGTCTCGATATTGCATATGTGTCTGCCTTCGATCCGATACATCGGATCGATGAATCGGGGTTTCTTCCGCCTTCGCTTAAGTTCGTCCCTTTGCCTTTTTCCGATGTGATTTCCCTTTATAAGGGTTTTTTGCCTCTTTTTTCAAAGAAACAAGGCATCTTCTTTATGCGATAACTTCTGCATCCTAAGTCCAATTTAGCCCATTCAAGTTGCAGTAGATTCAAAAGGAAAAGATATCTGTAATGGGGCTATTTCCAGGAACTTCCTTGAAATTTCATTTTCCTCTGGGAGGAACACTTAGACTTAGGAGTCTATCCAAAATCCATTTTGGATCACACATGATTCAGAAAAGGTGTTACATGATCTCTACAACAGACTAGTCAGGGGACACTTCACAAACAACACTACAACACATAAGGTTATGTGGGTAGACTTTTACTGGCCTACATTATTCAAGGATGCTCATGACTATGCCCACAAGTGTCTGGTCTATCAAAGGTGTGTTGACAAAAATCAATAGTCAGCAACCTCGCTGCAACCTGTTGCAGTGGAAGAACTATTACAATAGTGGGGCTTGGATATCATTGGGGAATTTTTCCCACTCATCGAAGCAACATCACTATATCTTAACTTATACAGACTATTTCAAGCGGTGGACAGAGGAAGTTCTTCTAAAACAGGTGAACGATCAAGAAGTCATAAATTTTGTGTAGCAAAACATCATCTCCAAGTTCGACATCCTACGTCCCTTTTTTTTTACAATGAAACATATTTTTCATCATTAAGACTTTATGATTTTGCATTTGACAGTGGTATTATCTTGAAACATTCTGCAAATTATTATCCTCAAGGAAATGGTCTTTTTGAATCCATGAACAAGGACCTCATCCATATCATTAAAAAGACCATATTCTCTGAGCAACAAAACTAGCACTTTGCTTCGGTGAATGCCTTATGGGCTAACCGAGTCACGCCTAAACCTTCTCTGAACACCTCCCCTTACTACTTGGTGCATGGAAAAGAAGTCATCCTCCCACTGAACATCTAATTTCCTGCTCTCCAATTATCCCAAGAATCCCAAGGCAAGCCATGTATTTTAGTTCAGTGTAGGATGGACACTTTGCACAAGCTATAGGAAGAAAGGTTGAAAGCAAAAGAAAAAAATTCAGTTCACGAGAGTCATATCAAGAGGTGGTTTGATAGAAATTCTGCAGGGAATAATAGCTTTAGTGTGGGTGACTTAGCCTTGAAGTGGGACAAAGCCCACGAGGACAAAGGCAAACACACTAGCTTTTAGTCCCTGTGGATTGGTCCTTATACAATCCACAAAAAGCTTGGCCAACACACATATCATCATTAATCACTTGACGAAAAGATTGACTCTCTCCCTGTCAATGGCCAACACTTAAAACAATATTTTCAATTAAGACTTGGGGCCGCGCATCGCAATATGTCCATAGTCTTTTGTTTTTTGTTGTTTATGTCTTTTCTTCAGTTTTGTGTTGTTTTGTCATGTAAATAAGTGTTGTGCCTTACTGTGTTGTGGCTTTTAAGTGTGTGTGTGTGGCTGAAGTTCAAAGAGTCTTGTGACACTGCAACGCTTGGCTAGCCTTCTGTCCGTCTTCCTTGTGCTGGTTGCATCTTTTGGCCGATGAAGTTCTTACAGAAAATATGATCCATCCGTAAGGAGAGTTTTGGTCCAACCATGAACCTGTGTCTAGTCTGGAAACTTCATGCATATACTCAGTTTTCTGCTTTGGTGATTTCAAGCCTATCCAACTAGTAGAAATGAAGAAGGGGAGAATGTTGGGTTGTGTTATATTCTTTCCACGACTAGCCCACATAGTGAACTGGGGGGTTACTTCGTTGCGTCGATTGTGTAGTGAGGGGGTTTGAGGGGGGTGGGTAGCCCCCCCTTTTTTACGGTGATTGCGTAGGGGGGGGGGGGGGGTTTGAGGGGGGCAGGTAGCCCCCCTCTATGAGGTCCGGGGCAATGCCCGGGGAATTTTTCTTTTGGACCCTATATTAGGTTGGGTGGACCTACCTATGGTTTTGTGCATGGTTTTCGCACATGGTTTTGGACGCGATGGTTTTCGGTCCATGGTATTGGATGCTTCGGCATGTATAAATATGTATTGTAACATTCAAAGGAATATAATGAAAAATCAAGCCGGTAGTCCCAATTTTGGGATCAGGGGAAAATATCTATGTATATGTGTTTTATGTGTTATGCTCTCGCATTGTTTATTTTCTATGTTTTAGAATTAGTATGCAGGTAATTTATGTATGGGGTTAAAACCTACAAAAAAATATAAACAAGAAAACCTAAATCATAGGTATTTATGTGCTTCTCTGAAGGAACAACCTCTCTTGTTCCTAATAAGTTGGGATCCCTCTTTTGCCCCAAAACAAATAATTGTTGATGCATAGTTATCTTTAAATAAATAAAGGCGAAAGAATAGAAAGACTTCCTACGTAGAGAGGTGAAGAAAGCAACTACGTAGAGGCACTATCCAGGCTTGTTGGCAGCGGAGCAATGTTTGTGTTCTTGCGTGACTCCATCAGGGTACTGTCCAGGCCTGCTGGCAACAGAGCAACACCAAAGATGAAAAACTATACTATGAAAATATTAAGCTTGCTAGTCAAACTACCCTTCTCAACTCGAAACATTGTGATTATGATGAATCTTATGTTGTGTTCAACTGAGAAGGTATAGAGGGGACCATGTCTTCCCATGGGATAAGTGGGGAAGCCAAAGTAATCTGCACGATGAATCAATACTCCCTGAAGAACCAAGGACCTGCACAAAAGAAACTAACCAAGACAGAGAAGTTGGAATTCAACCACTGTGTCGCCAAGAAATGTAGCAGCTACAACACCCTCCAAAATTCTAGCTTACACGCAAATTTCATAGTCTTCCTTGGTCTTTCCTTGATTGTTGCAAACATTTAAGCTCATGTCACGAGCTTTCCCCAAGTTCTTTGAACCCTTTTGCTTATTGGATTAACTGTCGTATTTTGGCATGTTTGATTGATATTTCATGTTTGAGAAGCTTTTTTGGCAGTTTTGAAGGTTGGTATTTATGTATACGAGTTGTCCTAGTCATGTAAACACATGGCGCACTCATACACAAAGTTTTGAGCATTGTCGCATAAGTGTTGTCACGGTCGTCCAAAGGTATATCTCAACTGTCGCACTTGTCGCTGCTTGTCATGAGGCAGTCACATAGAGGGTAATGCTTTGTCTTGTTGTTTCAGTGGTCTATGTTGTCGTGTCATCAAAGTATGCTAAGTGTGTGATCACAGTTCAAGTTTATCACGAGTCTATGTCCCTCCTACACTTAGCCATTTTCGAAAAATCTTCCCGACCGGGCAACTCAACTTCACCAGGTCTCGATTGAACTGCACACTGCGTAGTCTCAACCGTCGTTGATGTGACCTTGCTTCCTTGAACTGTGCAATGTGAAGTCACTATGCTCCAGGGTAGTTTTACTGCGCAATTCCAGAGTCCAACAACCTTTCTTGACCCCAGAATTGTGTAGTTGTTCCTCTCGGTTTGATTTCAACTGCCCACTTCGCACTTTCAGTCCTCAAGATTTTCCCTTGCCTACTGGAACCTCACAATATGCAAAGAACCCAACCTCCCTTGGCCTCCAAAACTACACATATGTGTCCTCTAGTGCCTTTTCTTAGCCAAAGCTCACTGACCTCAAGAACTGTGCATATTTGTCCTTCAGGCCTCTTTGCTGCCCAGTCCCCCTTGCCTCTGAAAATTTCATAGAACAGACCTCTCAAGGCCTCATCCTGCATCACCCATTGTTGGCTTGAACTGTGCAATCTTTATCCCCAGTGGCCAGTGTGCAATCTTGACCCCAGTGGCCACTGCGCAAATTCTTTCCCCAATAGGGATTGTGATGAAAAGTTCCTCAGTCAAGCCCCGAGTTGCGCTCTACGTACTGAGTTATCAAGATCTCTCCTTGTCACCTGGAACTGCACAATGCACAATTACTGGGCCCTCTCTCCCAGCCTGTCACCTGTCCCGGGCTCAGTTCATGGATAATAATGCATCATCTTAGGATAGGGAGTTTTCGGATTGATGTCATCCCATCATGAGTGAATTACAGAAACATGTAATCTATCAAGTCATTATGAGATGATGAAGAAGGAGAAGAAGGAGGGAAGCATGCCTAAAGACTCACTTGTAGCTAAACGAATGAGTGGACCTACCAAGAGCAAGCAAAAGGAACACAAGTGTGCAACCACCTTCCAAGACCGAAGATCATTGAAGACCCCACATCATCAAGCTATGCGGAGGAGAAGAGAAAGCATATCCAAGAACACATCTATCACTCAACAATAATAGTGGCTTGACATTTCCACATCATCAAGCCAGTCCGTGTTAGCAGTGTCATGTCAAGTCGTGTCATGAGTTTCCATATGCCACATCACTATTTTGGGTCATGTATATTGTAAATCAAATGTATTGTAAAGTGTAAGTAAATTGGACACACATGAATATTAAGAGTCAGGTAATTTGAAAAGTCATAGGAAGTTGAACAATCATGAGGGTAGTCAAAGAGTCACAAGGGATAAACATCACCCCTTGGTTATATATACCCCCCTCATTGTATGAGTAAGGGACTTTTCACCTTGGCTCCTCTCGCAAGGCATTAGAGAGACCCGCTAGTTCTTTGAGGAGCAAGGAGTGGCTCCAATGTCCCACTATTGGGGTTAGTGATGTACAATGTAAATATATATCTTGGAAATTTTTCTTAATAACAAAATCCTTATAAGGCCAATACGTTCTTCATGCATGAATTATGAATGTTTGTAAGACTATTATGTGAACATTTGTATTTCATGTTTGCTTTCACTTGTACTAAGATAGTTGAGCTATTTATATTATTTTAGTGCTTATCTTGTTGAGAATGTATTGTAATGGTTTTTACTATTGTCTCATCCTTGTGGACTATTCCGTGGGATACTAGACAAACCTTTCTTTGCTTATCTATTATAATGATCGTCACATCCGTGGTGGACTATTCCATTGGATGTTAGATGAATCTCCCCTTGTTCATTAGTTGTAACAACTGTTGCATCCTCTGTGGACTATTCCGCTAGATGTTGCATAGGTATTTCTGGTTCATGTGTGTCTCTTCCTGGGTGGTACTATTTCCTCTCACTTAGAGGCTCACTTTTCTCCCCCCTTTTGTAGTAAGAGAACCTAGACACAGTTGCACTACACACTCACCTTACTTTTCGAAGATACCATTGCATCACTCTCTTGTGCTGACAACTAGAGCCAAGGAAAACCTTTAAGGATTTTGCAACTGGGCCTTTATACCGGATGAGAATCTGACACCAAACAGTGTGAGGTATGATTGGGACTTCATATCAGGGAGATCCCTTGAATGTTGGCGGGTCCAACACCGTCAACAACCACCTAAGAACATGATAAGCCATCCATTAAAAAAATAGAATAAGTCTATCTAGCCATGCTAGAAAGGTCTGATTATCTTTATATTGCCTATCATCTAGATATCTATAAATATATAGAAAGTATTGAAAAGACAAAAACTTTTGCATATACTAAAAGTCAAAACAAGGTGAAACACAAGAGTACTCGTCATCAACTGAGTCAACTAGGGCCGGGTCTTTTGCACTTAACCCGGGAAGTTCAGATTGAGGAATGTAAGGGATGCGATGTTCTACACGATTGAGATGACCATTTTTCTTATGACGCTGGAATTTGATTTGCTAAAAATCCTGGATATAATTCAAGAAAGTCTGAGTTGTTGTGGTTGAGCTTGAGGGAATGTTCTCTAGGGATTTGCCCAAAAGGCTCTTCATCAACCAATATAAGTAAATTTTCTACTTGTACTGCGAGGTGCGACCTCGAGAGTGCCCAAGATAAGGCACTAGAGTCAACCATTCCTCTGTATCAATATCTTGAAACTCGAATTTCTTATTTAATTCCTCTTCCCACTGGGCTATTAGCCGACAAATCGGGGTTGAGCCCTTATGATATGAAATGGCTGCTTCGTTTATGATCCTGGAGGTGGACTTGTGCCCACAAGTTTTTCCATTATAAGTACTAGGAGAAGCAGCATGAGCCATAGTGTTTGAGACAGGGGACAGACACAATAGACATAAACCAACCGATGTGAGAACAGAAAACCAATGCCGAGCGAGCCAAAACCCAGGAGCTGAGAGCTTCCTAGGTTCACACCTAGTTGGGGAACCTATCAGGGTGAACAAGTGTAAGAATCAAGACCCATACAAAAACTGCTGGTATCTCTTAGTGCAACCCAGGTCCTTGAAACAAGAATAGTCCCAAGGCTCATGAACATAAGTCCACCAGAACATAGACCAATGGAGGGTATCATGACAAACCTCGTCGTTACCGGGCCAATAGCTTAAGAATTTAGGGACACAACCACATACAACCAAAGAAAAACATAAAAGGATACTCCATTGACATAACCAGAGAGACGAGGGGTGGCCCATGGGCCTTACCATCAACATGGCTATGTGAGCAAGCAGAACTCCAAAACTACCAACACATGGATACAAAGAACAAGACAACTCTCAAACAAATCAACAACAACATAACCCTCCCGGGAAGACCTCTGTCATACCATCCATTCACTGCGCATCCCTTCTTCCATGAACCCTGCAAACAATAAAGACGAGCCATGATAAAGAGATATATGAAAAGGCAAAGGACATACCCGAGACCAGCGACCTAAACCCACTGGAGGAGGACTCGAGCCCTTCGAACGACCACCACAGAGTTCCTCAACGGCTTGCTGAACTGCTCAAATCCACTTTAATGCCAAAACACAGCGCAAACGAAATAGTTACCAATTTCACTGAAGGGAAGGTCAGGAGCTTGCCACATTTTCCTGTTAGCAACACCTTACAACCTTGCATTGAATGTTAGCATGCAATCTTCCACCACACCATGCGCTTCATGCATGTGGAGGGTGGCGTAGAGGCCCCTTGGGATCCACATACCTCCCATTCCAAATTGATTTGATGGAGATTTGCCCGCTCGCACCCTGATTGAGGGAAAATTAGTGATAATTTTTAAAATAAAAAAAATTATATTATATATATCAAGTTAAAATACATAACATAGAAGTAGTACTTATAAGTCAAGATCCATTTTATCTTATAAATTAAAATAATAAGCACATGAAAACTTTAAAACTTATAATAAACTTACAATATGACAATATTTGTAACCATCGATATTCATGTCCACTTTACCATACTAGGTGCCCAAAAACTATCTCTCATTTCTCTCATTTCACATTCAAGATATTTTATTCAAATTTAATTTTATAACAATTTTTAATTAAATCTAAAAGCAAAAATATTATAATTACTTTTGAGATATATATAAACCCTCTATCACAAAGTACATATGAGATAAATAGTAGCTATATATTAGAATCCATTTTACCATATAAATTAAAAAATAATTTTGTAATCATATTATAAATTTAGTTAATAAGCACATAACAACTTATAATATAACAAGATTTTTAGTCGTAATATTTATTCCCACTTTACCATGAATATTATTAACTCGTAAATAGGCTTTGTTACAATACCATGGGCCAATATCATGGCTCATAAATACCACATTCCCAAAAAGTGTCGAGAGTATGGAATAGACGCTGTAATGTCTTGTTATGTTATGTTAACTAAAATTTTTGACTAAGTCAAATTACATAAAAATATAAATAAAATTATTAATTATAATTATTAATTAAAATATTTTAACTCAAGAAAATTACATAATAATTAGATTTAAATATCATAATTATGAAACTAAGTTAAAAATCTTAATGCTTAATGTAGTCTATTTAATTGTTATTTTAATTATTCATCTAACTCTGGTCTATCACTCATGAAGAGAGATCAAACCCCTCCAGATGCAAAAGTTTCCTCAAATTATTAATCAAAAGTTATTAAACCTAATAATATTAATATTATAATATATCAATATTAATATTAGGCTTAATAATAATAATAATAATTTAATATTAATATTAGATTTAATAATGTTTTTACGTGACATAATAACAAAATTTATAATAAAACTACATCAAATTAATATTTTCAAATATTACAATTTTGAGGTAGAAATATTTATGTTTTTAAAGATTTTAATATATCCATAAGATATGGTTTTTCTTTTTAAAGATTCATTTTACAAATATTTAATTAAAGGAAATATTAAAAGATTTTGGAGCATCATTTTCATATTCTTGGTGTTTAATTGTTTTGTAGTTTTTATATTTATATGGTAATTTTCATTTTTGTTTTGGGATGACATCAATTTTTTAAATTTTATTTATTTATTATTTTTATTATTATTCTATTCGAGACATGAAATATTTACACATCCCCCTCCTACTGGGTTGTAGAATTCACCTCTCAGCACAATTTGTTTTTTTAAGGAAGAAAGTCGTGAGAGGGGTTGTTTCCACCCTAAAGGAACTTGTGTGCATTCATATGCATGTGGCTTGGAGCATGCATCCAATAACCAAGTCAAATTATATGCCCTCTTTCAAGGAGTTAAGCTAGTAATCTCTTTGTACTCATATTTCCTTATCATTATGGGTGATTGTTATAATGCCATCAAGCATATTTCCATGGGATCTCATCCCCAAGACCCCAAAGTGTGTTCAATTCTCAAAAGGATTCAAGTGGAGCTCATGACACTCTCTAAAGTGAAAGCATATTATGTGCCTAGAAACATTAACTTCAAGGTTGATGAGATGGCAATCATGTAGTAAATTTGACTGAGGGCATCCTACATGTCAACAAAGAGATATCATGCCAACTGACCCCATGAGCCCATATAAATACACACATGTCATGCAACACTAGCAACAAATGGTGATTGGGTGTCAATAAAATTCAATTAGGTTTACATGCACAAGTTGTAATGCATGCCCCCTCAACATCATTATATATTCATGTCTATGAATCACACTGAAAGTGAAATGAGGTATCCAATAGAGGTTCATTCACTGTGATTTCAAGGGTATTGTCTTATTTACTAATCCTTTGATAACGGGCTTTAAATCGATGGATTTGAGGGTACTTTGTGAACCTTAGCATCTTATCTTTCTCAGTTCTCCTAGGCTCTACCTTATCGTTGAAACATTGTGGTTCCTTTGTCTTCCTCCCCTGGTAGGAACTCTCCCTTGTGTTGTAGCTCAAGCTTGATGACCTTCATAATGCTCCATGTAGACTTCAAACTAGAGTGAATCAATTAGCAACATAGCTTTTCTCCTCACTGGACATTTTGATCCATCACATATAGAAGTTTTAACAATTGGACAATGAACTTAGTTAGCTACGTAGCAAATTAGAGGATTTCTCTTTAGTCCTCCCCAACATTATGCCCTCCTCTCTCATCTATGCATCCAACTTCCTCTCCATATGAACTACTTGCTCGTTTTCATACAAACTTGAATTTAGAAGCCCCAATAAAAGAGCTAGAAGCTCAATTCACTATTTTGGATGTTTCTAATGGACAATAATCATGCATTTTAAAGCATGTAGAATTTTGTGGGTCTTTCTCTGAATTTATAGTTACAAAAGATTAAATGCAATAGAGACTTGATTCCTTGTGTGCTTATAGGCTCTATCATGATTTAATATAGATAAACAATTGTATATGCAATAGGTCACATGTTGTGTGCATCTCCCACAAATTTTCATTAATATAATTTTACAATTATGATTTTTTTAAAACTAAAGTTCTATTTCTTAAACAACAAAATACACATTTGATCTAGTTCCACTGTGGTTTGTGGTGAGCCCCGGTATTGCACCAAGAGTGTTGCAACTCCCAAGGGATCCTCAACTCTATTTATCAACCCAGGGTTCGTACAAACTTCGAGGTGACAGTGTTATATGCACAACAGATGGGAATCTACTCATGCCACCGTCAACTAGGACATTTGATCAACAATGCTCCAAGACCATTCCTCCTACTAATTTAGAATGAAAATTAGCTAATGAAGGTGAAATTTAGAAGCTACCTCTAACCATGAAAAGGAAAGTCCTATGAACTTCAACCTGCAAATGCTATTGAATCAATTCATGAAAAGCCAAGAGCTACACTACTTGCAGAAAGGAAACTACATTAACTTGTAATCAACCATCTAACTACCAAATCTACTTACTGACAAGAATATAACCTACCAAATCCTAACTCAAGATTCCATGTATCATCTATCTAGCTCATAGTTGCATATAAATCAATGTTCTCTTTGTGCCAAATATGTGATAAAGAAACTAACGCTATTCTATTGTGGAGTGAATGAAAAGGAGGGTTCGGAGTGGCCCAGGTGCTGCCCTTGATCATGGAGTCACAACTAGGGGTCAACATCCTTCTAATCTAATTCCAAATTGCAGCAAAGGTAACGATTGGTGAAGAAATAGGCTGCTACAGGTGTGCAACAAGAGACTGCTACAGGTGCCTTGTATTGCTACAGGAAGGCCTGTAATGCTACAGGAAGGTTGTCGAGAAGGTTTAGGAGGTGGAAATGATGGGTTCAAGGGATCAAGGTGGATGGAGGTTGAGGTAAATGGATGAAGGGTTGCCAAAGCCCCTAGCCAAGCTCAGAGCCTTTTGAAGGCCTGTTTTGCACTAGGAGAGCTACTCACAATGGTCTAGGAAAATGATCTCAAGAGTAGAACTTTGAAGACAAAATTTGGGATTCATAAAAGAGGGTGAGGAAGTCCAAGATGGAGGTGGTGAAGGTGCCCTTTCCTACATATACAAACAGTCGTGTAATCATCACATGCATATACCCTTTTATCATTGAAAAAATGAAACAACTAGTAGTGGAAAAAATGAGTCGAATTTGAATGCCATCTAATCTATGCCAAAAACTCTCATCTAGTCAATAAATCAACACCTAAGCTACAGTAAGCACATGAAAAACAAGATGACTAGCATAAATATTCTTTCAAGAAATCATAAACATAGTATTTTTGGGTTGTGATTATAGATCCTTCTATTCATGCTCCCATGGGAGAGATGAGGTAGAGGTTGCAATCACAGGATTTTGATGGGTTATTTTCTAATGAAATGAAAGAAACTAATAATCACTTTCAACCAAAAGGAGATTCAAATACACAAGAGGAACTTAAGCCACTAGGGTTGGGCTCAAACCCAAGACCCTCAACCCTCTGGAACTAGCTCAATGATGAACTAATAAGCAACTTCTCATTATCATTGCATCAATGTCTAATACATAATATAATAGTAAAAAATAACAATGCCAAGTTCTTGAGCTCAATAGCTACCTTGATGAAAACAAAACTTGAATCCTAATGAGATCTTTTACATGTTTATTTATACAAGAGGGTAGCTACTAGAAACTCCCTAGAAAATAGGAATGTTTGCCTCCCATGACTCAAGAATGGTGGATCTTGATCTTCATTAGCTGCACTTGCTTGTCTGCCAATGACCTCGTCTTGCTTGGCTACAAATGACCTCGAGCTGATGAGAGAGAGTTTTGTGATCTTGGGCTGATTGAAGGAGTTAAGAAGGTGGGCAACCTCCTAGAATCTCTCTCTGATGTCTACTCTGAGCTCCTACATGGAAATTATCTAAAAAATGCTCCACTTCCTACAATTAAACCATATTCGGCCACATGACATAGAAAAACACCTTTTACCCCTCTCATTAAGCATAATACAACAAAAATTGTAAATAAATGTGAGAAAGAGATAGTTATAAAGCTGGAGGATGGCATTATGTCCCTTATAATGTGCCTATTGATGGGCCTCATCATCACCACCCTACTAAAATTGTTGCTCATCCTCTGAGCAACTCAGTCATCTATGTGCATCTCTTTCATGGCCCTGGTGGCCTCCCTGACATCCCAGGGTTCCTCAAATGGTTTGCCTTCTTGTGGATAGAAACCTACATTCTTTTCTATTTTTGCCCACTCCTTCTGCTCTTCTACTTCATTTCTTCCTTCTTGTAGGCCTAGAAACAAGGGTGGACTAAGCTTGAGTCCTATCCACTTAACTTTTAATCTTTGCATGATCCTCTTGTACAGGGGTGTCCTCTCCAAGGCATTCCTTAGCCTTCAGGAGAGTGATATTCTCTGATCTGGAGGCTGTGGGGTAAGGCATGCCATCTCCTCTGGCAGGCTTGTAGGATTTATGTTCCCAACAACTTGAATGTGTCTTCAAAATGTAAGATGGCTTGTTCCTGGTTGGCAAGGTATTTAGGTGCTAAGTCAATATCATTGGAGATGATGTTATGATTTCTAATGATATCAATTGGGATCACTAGCTCTGCCCTGATATATAATAGTTCATTTTCTTCCTTTGCCATGACTCTCTTCACTTCCTTAGCTTTTGTCTCCTCATGAGTCATAAAGGATGCCAAGGCAATCAAATGTGTATCCCCCAATCTTGCATTGGAATCCCAAATATTCACATAAGTCAAAGTGAGGCTATGAGTGTAAAACACAACCAATTTTGCTTTGTTCGCCATGCTAGCTTGGTTGCATAATTCAATGAATTGTTTGTAATCCTTAAATGGAATAGATCCATGTTGTGCTAAGGTTTTGATTTGGAATTGTAGCCACTTCTCTTTGAGAAAGAGTGCATAAGACTTGGATGGTTTTCTGCACTATAATGCCTCCATCGAGAGGCTTGCCATGGTGGCAAGTTGGGTTTCTTTCTCTTGCAACTTCTCTCTCAACCGCGTGGTTTTTTCCTGTAGCTGCTCCTTCATTGTGGACTCCCCCATTCTCAACTCCCTTAATTCTTTGATCATTTCAAGGACCTTTTGTTCCATGAGGCCTACATCCTCTACTTTATTAGACTTAGCAATTTGCATCCACCTGTGGGTTCTTCCTCTTTCTGCTTCTAGCTCATAGAAAAGCATGATTGAATTTTTTTTGGGGAATAATTCTCCCTCCTTCAATGAATTTATAATAGGAGCTTAGGCTAGGTTGTGGACTAGGCTCCTAGAGCTCTAGGAAGTCCTTCTCAAATGTTTTTGGGGAGGATGCTACCTCCTGTAGCTGTTGTGTCACATTTTTCCCCTCTTGTTGCTCATTTTTCCCCTCCTGTAGCTCATTCTGCCCCTCTTGTAGCATCCTCTGTCCCTCCTGTAGCTTCCCATTTTCTTCTTGTTGGAGGGTGGTTGGTGTCTTGGGTTATTTGAAGGAGGTTGATCTAGTGGTGGGCCTCCTTGCATATTTTATAAGAGTCTTTTTTGTGGGTTTTTGAGAGGTGACCTCTTCAATTTTTCTTTCAGTTGGTCCCACCTCCTCTTTCTTGTTTGGGGACTCCTCAATGGTGAAGGGGACCTTTGTGGGAATTTGTGGCCTTCCTTGCTTGATCTTGGTGTTTTTCCTAGTCTTAAAATATAGGGGGCTTGCCTTTGTCTCTTCCTTTTAGGTTTTATTGGGGTGCTTAAGGTAGCTAAAGTTTCATCTACCTCCTGTTCAGTGGTTCTTGGAGACAAACTTGTTTGTTTTGAGGGTATCTCTATTTCTCTGGGCTTGGTAGTCTTCTCAGGACTTGATTTTCCTATTTCTCCCCCTCTACTTTTTCATCTTGTTCTCCTCCTACCTCTACCTCTGGTTCTTCCACTATCCTTTCTACTTCTGTTTCTCTTTCCTCTTCTTCTAACCTTGTTGCTTCTTCCTCTTATTTACTTTCCCCTTCTTCTTCTTCCTCTATTTTTCCCTCTCTTCCTCCAACACAAGAGGCTGGGGTCTCACCTGGTGTGAGGGTCAGTGTCTCAACGAAGGCTTCTCTATCCATGTCTATGAATTTGGAACAAAGGACATGGATTCTCAACTAGCTCAAGGCATCCACTACTATTAGTTTAATGAGGCCATGGTGGCCTAGGTGTTGGTGTTTTCCTTCTCTCACTTTTTGAATCATGTACCTGATGGATTGTAGGTGGAAGTATGGCACGCTAAGCCTTTGACCAAGAGGCAATTCTGCCTAGAACCCGAGTTCATGAAGTAATCTAAAGTGGTAGACATATACCACACTCATTATTCCCTCACAAGAGATGTATTTCATAATATGATAGGTCACCTCATCCCAAGGATAGGGTAGGCTTTCCCTCCTAACTCCATTCTTGTGCTTAACATGATTTTCATTGGCAGTGAAAAAATTCTTTTTAGTAGTGACACTGGTGGCTTTGTCCTCTTTTATCCTCTTTATCCCTAGAGGTAAGGCTGTCACTCTGTTGATCAATTCAAGGTCGAGTGAGATAGCCAATCCCCTCACCACAATGGTGGAATTGTCCTCTATTTTTGAATTCAGAGCCATGGAAAATTCAAAGGAAAGGTCATCATCATACCATTTCAACAACTCAAAGAATCATAGCCACTAGTGTCTTCTAAATATGTCTACCACAGGAGGGTGTAGGTGGATTCTCTTGGTATCTAAGGGCTCTCTTTTGTTAAATCTTCCCCCCATTTCTTCTTTATATTCTTAATCATGTGAGGGAGAGATACTTCTTTAGTAGCTTCAATGTGTAATTTAGTGGCAATAGTGAGTTAAAAATTCCTTGTTAATGAAAATTGTCTACATTCCAATTACCCTATTGCTCGAAAAGACCTTTTAATTTCACAACTAGATTGCCACTTCTTATAGATTTTGAAGTGAAATTTTCATGCAATCTGATGGATGGATGAAGGAGATGGTGGCACTTAATTTTTTTTCAAGTAGCCTAGGATGACGGTGGTAAGTTGGAAACCAATTTGAACCTTGGTGGCTTTCCTCTACCTTCCCAACTTGCCTGTAGTAGCAGGCTTGCTCATAGCTCCTTCCTGTAGAAATTGTAGAACAGGGTTCAAAACTCCTCGATGGCACCTCAAGCTTGTCCTCTCCCTAACTATTTTTGAAATGGGTGATTATGCAAAAGAATTTGAGCCCCAATACATCATATTCTATTTTTGGCTTAGGCTTAGAGAATTGTGATGACCTGGCAGTCACACGGGGTTTCCTGTTTTGGACTGTTGTCCCCACTATGAGTAATTATTCATCCTTTCCTCATAATCACCACCCACTATTTGTGATCCCAATTCGGCCAATGCGACATCTCCACGTTGCATGAGTGCTTACCATCACTTTTAGTTTACTAGCCGATGGTGGCCAAGTTAACTGGCCACCTGTTATTCACACATAAGGAGGAGGTAAGATTTTTCCATACCTGTCCCTACTTCAAGTTCGAATTGCTGCAACGGTTTGCGTACTAGAGTAGATCCACATCATTGGCATCAAGGGAGTTGATTTACTAGCTTATTTCCTGTGTATTTCTTCATTTCTCCTCATGGTATTTGACTGCTATGTTTGCTGTGTGTGCAGATACTTTGTTGATGTTTAAGCTGCTACTGCTGGTGGAGAGCCCTCCCGGGAGTGATATGACTACTTCAGAGTGGCCTCATAAGTTTCCATTAGACCCCTACTGATCAGAAAAAAATAAGATTAGTGCTTTCTGTGATGTGTGCGCAGGCTGCTACAGGAGGAGGTTTTCTTCCTGTAATAGTCCTTTCGTTTCCTTCTGGGGCCTTCAATCTGCATAGGGGTGATGAGAGAAGTTGTAACAGGTCTTGAGGACAATGCTAAGACCATGAGGGAGTAGTGTATACTTGTAGAAGTTACGATAATGGATTCTGTGTGTGTGTGTGTGTGTGTGTTTTTAAAGGACAAAGTGACTGAATAGTGAGTGATTTTTTTGTGAAATGGGATGGATGAGTGATATATGGATGATGGACCATGGTGCGGGAACCTTATTCATCATTATCAAGGTCATTGGGTCCCTATTGGGCTATCGTTGTCCTTGGATCTCCCTCCTATAGCTTTTCAGAACCCTCTTGTAGCACTACATGACCTTCCTGTAGCAGTCCATAGAGGGGGTGAACAATAATTTTGGGCTAATTGGATGGTGGAGAGAGGTGATCACATGGGTGTGGATCATGGATATGAGGTGGATGGATGGAGGAATGAAGGAAATCTTGATAATTTTGGCCCTGTAGCCATGGAATCTGCCACTGTATATAATCCTACAAAATGACAAAAAAGGTTAGCAAACATGGTGTAGATCCATTTCTTGCGGTTTTTTTTTTTGAGACACACATGTTGCCTCAAAGGAGGTTTTCAACCTGTATGCCTGCCCTAGGTGCCTCAAGAGAGGTTTTCACCTAGGGATATTTATTATTTTTTCTTCTCTTTTTTGCTCCTAAGCTCCCTAAGAGAGGTTTTCAACCCAAGAGTTGGCCTCAAATGCCTCATAAAGGTTTTCATCTAGGCATTTTATTTGTCTCTTTTTCCTTCTTTTTTTAAACAAAAATATATAGAAATGTTGTGGACTAGAAGCTACGACGATCCCAATCACATTGACTTCTCTGCTGGCAGCACTGATGAATTCTTCCTTAGACATTGGTTTTCTGTATATCTTCAGCCTTTAGCCATTAATAAGCAAGGGGATCCCTTCCTCATCAATGGTCTTGATTTGAACAACTCCATTTTCATGACATTTTTATACTAGGTATGGGCCTAACCATCTTGTCATTAGTTTTCCTTTAAAATATTTGAACCTAGGATCATATAATAATTCCCAATCCCCTTCTTGAAAATCCTTTTCCTTGATAAGCATATTGTCAAACCTTCCTTTTCAATTGTATAACTTCAGTGTGTAGGAGGGTCTGCATTCTAAACTCATCCAAGCCATTCAATTGGAGAAACCTCTCTTTTTGTGCTTGGGTGACGCTGCCATTCTCAAAGTATATACTAAAACTCAATAGAAAGCAGAGCTTTCTTTCCATAAACCAGATCGTTTGGAGTGAACCCAGTAGTTGTATTCCAAGTGGTGTTATAGGCCCAAGTGGCCTCCACTAATCTATCTACCCAATATCTCCTGTTGCTGCTCACAACCTTGGTGAGGATGCTCTCCAATTCCCTATTTGTAACCTCTACTTGCCCATTTTCCTGAGGGTGATAGGCAGTAGATGTTCTGTGTTTGATATGATGTTGCCTTAGAAGATTCTCAATTAGATGTGATGTGAATTGAGCCCCCTAATCGGTGACTATCTCCCTGGGGTACCCAAATTTGTAGAAAATATTTTCCCTTAAGAACTCAACCACTTTCTCCTCTGTTGCTGCTTTGACAACCTTTGTCTCAGCCCACTTTGTCAAGTAATCAGTGCACATAATGATGTACTTTTTCTGCCCTGATGGTGGATCAATTGGCCCAATGAAATCCATGCCCCACTTGTCAAATGACTCTAAGGCCACTTGGGGTTGTAGATGCATTTCATCCCTAGGTGTGGATTTCCCCATACTCTCGCACTGATCACATCTGCTAGTATACCTTCTTGCATCTTGATGGAGAGTGGACCAATAATAGCCAGCTTGTAGAACTTTGGAAGTTGTTTTCTTGGAAACAAAATGACCTCCATAGGGCCCATCATGACAGGTCAAGAGGATATCAAAAACTTCCTCTTCCCTGACACATCTCCTTAAAATATGATTTGGTCCTAGCTTGAAAAAGTTGCCCCCAATCCAAGTGAAAAGGGCACTTTTCCTTACAATTCTGCTCTTCTTCCTGGATGATAGATTTGGAGGAAATATCCCAGCAATTAGGTATTTGGCTATGTATGCAAACCATGGAGAGAGCACTGAGATAGAAAATAGGTGCTCATATGGAAAATGATCATCGACCATCCCTTCATCACCTACAGGCAAAGCAAGTCTAAACAAAAAATCTGCAACTACATTTTATTTTCTTGGTTTGTCAATGATAGTCAAATCAAACTGTTGTAACAATAACAACCATCTAATTATTCTAGAATTCACGTCAAACTTATTAATCAAATATTTAATAGATGCATGATCAATATGCACAAAAGTTTGGTATTGAGTGACGTAGTGTCTAAATTTGTTTAAGGAGTGTGCAACAACTAAGAGCTCTTTTTCAGTGACAACGTAGTTCAATTCAAACTTAAACAGATTTTTAGTAATGAAATAAATGGCATAGGGTAACTTATCATCTATTTACCCCAAGGCTTCCCCCACAACTTTGTCTGATGCATCAACATGGATATGGAAAGGAAGAGCCCAATTGGGACCCCTAAGTAGGGATGCAGTGATTAGTTTCTCTTTCAAAATCTCAAAGGCCTCTTGGTAGTTACTTGTCCAACATAATTCTGATCCCTTAGCCAGCAATCCAAACAATGGTGAAGCCACTTTATTGAAATCCTTGATAAACCTCCTATAATAGCTAGCTAAGCCCAATAAAATCCTAACATTCCTCTGTTTTTGAGGAGTAGGCACCCTTTTTATGATGGAAATCTTGTTTATATCCACTTGTATTCCCTCCCTAGATATTGAATGGCCAAGGACAATCCCTGCATTCATTAAGAATTCACATTTCTCAGGACTAAGCAAGAGGTTCAATTCAATGATTTTTCTCAGGACTTTTCCCATATTAGAGAGAGCCTCCAAGAAGTCACACCCATAGGGAGTAAAATCATCCATGTAGATCTCCACACAGACATGGAGAAGCTCAACAAAGATGCTCAGAAATTCCCTTTGAAAAGTGGTAGGGGCATTTCATAGACCAAAAGGGAGGACCGTATAAGCAAAGATACCCCAAGGACATGCGAATGTAGTTTTGTCTTGATCCTCAGGGATGATCTAGATCTGATTGTAACCACTAAATCCATCAAGGAAAGAGAATAACTTATTCCCTGCAAGACCATCTAAAACTTGATCAGTGAAAGGCAGAGGAAAATGGTCTTTCTTGGTGGCTTTGTTCAATTCTCTATAATTCACATAGATCCTCCATTTTACCTTCTTCTTTGGTACTAAAACTAGAGGGCACACCCGCTCACTATTTGAGATGGGGTATATGAACCTTGCATCCATCAACTTTTGCAAATCTTCCTTTACTATGTCCTTGAGGGCTGGGTTTATTCTCCTATGAGGTTGGCGCACAGGTTTGCATCCCTCCTTGATGTAGGTGTGATGAGTACAAATCGAGGAATGCACCTCCTTCATTTCTTTATAGTTCTAAGCAAATGCATCTAAGTGTTCTCTCAACATCTTGCACAATTTCTCTTCTTGGTTGGCCGAGAGAGAGGGGTTAATATTCAAGGTTCTAGATGGACCAAACTCTACAATTTTTACATGGGCATGACTTGGGTCAACTGAGCATAATTCAGTCCAAGGATTACTCTCAAACTCTTTCACTAGATCACCAAGAGGTATGGTATTGGGGGGGGGGTTCTAAAGGGGTAGGATGTTGTATGATACACTTCATCTTCCTCCTCCTCTTCTAGCCACAAGGGTAAGTCACGCTGAATGGATGGTTGAGTAGGAGGATACAATACCAATTGTTTGGACAAATGCCCATTCTTAATGGGAATGTTTGCAGCCCTGCAACTAATTTAAGCATCAACAATGACTAACCATGGTCTTCCTAAGATGAGAGGATAGCCATTGAATTTGGTTTTGGGCTGGAGAACCAAGAAGTTAGTAGGATACTCCCAAGAGTCAATGGAGACCATGAAATCCTCAACAACTCCTTGAGGAGCTACTGTGGATCTATCTTCAAGTTGCAGCACTGTAATGGTTTTTCTCAAGGCTCCTTGGAGGTTTAGTTTTAGCATGGTTTATTTGGTCATCACATTGACTGTAGCCCCAAGATCAATTATGTTACGAGGGATGATGATGCCATCAATGTGCACATCTACTACTGGACTTATAGGGTCTAAATATTTTGGACAAATCACTCTCCCCAACATCAAATCAGATAATTGACCAATAACTTTGATGGCGACGGTGTCTTTTTTTCTTCTTCTAGGGTGTTTGAAACATTTTTCCTTGATCAGCTTATTATAGATGGGAACATCCTTAATGGCATGGAGAAGGGGTTTTTTAACACACACATTCTTCAATTTTCCCAGAAGTTCGATCTCTTCTGGGGTGTGTTGGATACGGTGGATCAATCTCTCAGGAAAAGGAGGTGGATTTACTTGAAGGATACTCTCTTCCTTTTCCTCTTCAAGTTCTTCAGGTGGAGATGGATGTTGGTTATCTGGAAGCACTCTTCTAGACCTAAGGTTGATTTCCTGGTTCTCCACAGCATAGGTAGGATAAGGTGTCTCTCCAATGTAGACCTTTTTCGCCTGCTTGTTATTCGGGTTCAGATTGGGTTGAGCAGGAATCTGAGGTTGCTTGGGTGGAGTAGGATGAGTGAGTTGTGGTTGAGGTGGAGGTGGAGGCAGTAAAGCAGGAGGTTGGTTGAGTTAAGGCCTCCACCCTTGTGATGGGTTGTTCCATTAAAGAGGTTGGGGGACATATATCTGAAATTGTTGATTGATAGGTTGAGGAGGATATTGAAGAGCATAAGGCCAAGAAGGAGGTGTGGACCATGATGGATGAGTGGAAGAGTACCAGGGTGGAAAGGGTGCATTCTGGTTGGGATGGTAATAAGAGTAAGATGCACCTTGCATGCCCTGCTGGTATGGCCGAGGTCCTTGAGGCCTCCTTTGATTTATAAAGCAGATTTGCTCAACCCCACCTTCTGCCCCTTCGTATACAACTTTTAAACCAAGAAAAGAAGGGAATTTATCTGTGGCATGGTTTTCCTCACAAATTAAGCAAACGTCTGTGACATTTAATGGGCATTCATTTCTAGGGTGCCTTCTAATGCATTTAGGGCTAAAAATAGTTAGGGCTCTCTCTACTTCTTGTTTTTTCCTCTTGATCTGCATGGTATCCAATTACAAAGCAAAGGTATCTAACATTTCACTTTTAAAGTCCTCCAACATGTTCCCAATCTCATTCTTGATGGATGTGTTAGAACGATAGGAACTGATCAAGCCTTGACTAGCCCTACCCTTCTTTCTAGCAGCCCTAGAGTGATTCTTGAACATAGTTTTGATGTCATCATAGGATAACTGATAGATATCTCCCCGAGACATCATGTTGAGGGTTTCCAACATGTCCTCCCTGATCCCTCAGAGAAGAACTAGCTTGAGTGATTCAGGATCAAGGGTGCATCTGGCCCTCCTATAACTGAGTTGAAATATCTCCTCATAGTCCTCTAGGGATTCATCAGGTCCAAGAATAATTCTAAAGATTTCTTCCTTGGTTTCTTTGGACCTACAATAGTCCCTATACTTTTTATTAAAGGCTTGTTGCATTTGAGCCCAGGTAGTGACGATATCCCCAGGCAGACCCATAAACCAGCCCAAGGTTGCATCCTTAAGGGTAGATGGGAATAACTTCAACTTCTGGTCATTAGAGGCATAGTCATAGGTCCTACAGATAACAAAAAATTCAAACATGAAGGTATCAGGATCCTCAGATGTTAAGCCATGGAAGTGTGGAAGGACAGTAGGGCTTATATTCTTCATTATAGCCTCTCCATTAGTCTCTCTGATAGGGAAAACCTCATTGTTCTTATTCTCAACCATGATTTGGGTCGGTTAAGTGGGTTCTTATTCTTCCCCAATAGGTTCTTCAAAGATCTTAGGTTGCTCACCTAGAGGGTCTTCTAACTCCCCTCTAGTCAGAGAGGGAATTCGACAGTCACCGAAGAAGAGTGAAGGCTGACTGCTTGAGGGTGTGGGGATGTTTGGTAAGAATTTTCAAGAGTATCTCTATTCCTTCAAGGCATGGAAGAAAATTTGTCTCTTTTCTTTTATGTTTCTTTTTCAAAACCGTATGTAAAACAAAAAATCAAGGCTTAAGCAGAAATAACATCTATCTAGACACCTCCTCAACAATTACACCAAAAAGTGTTGAGCTCTGGTATTGCACCAAGAGTACTGCAACTCCCAAGGGCTCCTCAACTCTATTTATCAACCCGAGGTTCTTAGAAAGTTTGAGGTGACAGTGCCATATGCACAGCAGATGGGATTCCACTCATGCCACCCTCAACTAGGACATTTGATCAATAGTGCTCCAAGACCATTCCTCCTACTAAATTAGAATAAAAACTAGCTAATGAAGGTGAAATTTAGAAGCTACCTCTAACTATGGAAAGGAAAGTGCTATGAACTTCAACTGAAAACGCTATTGAATCAATTCATGAAAAGACAAGAGTTACACTACTTGTTGAAAGGAAACTACATTAACTTGTAATCAACCATCTAGCTACCAAATCTACTTATAGACAAGAAGTTAACCTATTGTTACACAGTATTTTGTCACACATCCTATTCACTACCTATTCCATATCCCGAAGTTCCAAAACATTGACAACTGTGCAGTGTATCCATCATGATATACAGACCAAAACCTCCTTGAAGAATCAAAGGAAAACTGCCCTGAATCCATTATGAAGAAGGTTATCTGAAAACCTAAATTTAAGCATCAACGTGTTTTGCTACATTGCCTGATCATGCTGATGGCAGGTTGCACAATTCTACTCTAACGCTCCCAGTGTGGGTTTTGATATGAAAAATCGTGCTGATGGCAGGTTGCACAATTCTACCCTAGCACTGCCAGTGTGGGTTCTCATATGAAAACCGATGCTGAACCTCTTATGGCAAGTTTTCCCAAACTGGAGGAGAAGCTTTGTGCACTAGAACCTTCGAGAACAACGAGATGGATATTGGTTGTTGTTGATATGGTCGAGCTCTCCCATTTTGACCTCTTGATCTTATCATCGTGAGCTTTCCCCTTGAGATGTGGACCTTAATCCCTCTTTTGTGGATCCCTAACTCCCTCTCCCTTCCTATAAATTCACTCCCTTCCATCCCCAAATGGTTGGTCATTGATTTTTGCATCCCTATGCTGAGATTATGCTTACATGCTACCCATTCTAGCTCAGAGAGGGAGTGCTTGAAGATTCTTTGCTTGGACTTGGACATCCACCAAAAGGAGGTCTCCAACATCAAGGCATAGGTTTCGTGCTTCCCTTTTTAGCTCATTAACATATAAATTTGATGTTCACTTTCCATAATTGTGTAAATGTTTATGCTTTTAGCTTAATAGTCCTTGATCTAGTAAGTAGTTTATGTTTGATGTATGCAATATATGCTCGTGTATCTTGAATATCTCTTTGATATTCTTTGTAGGTACTGAGACATGAAGAAAAAGTAAGGAGTGAGGCCTGGAGCGAAAGATTCAAAGTCATTTCCAAAGGATTGAGCGATTAGCATCAAAGCAAGGTAGGTTTCTCCTTCTCTTCGCATTTGTTAAACGTAAACTAGGAAAGTGTATGTTAGTTTGTTTAGTTTGTTGCCAGACCCACTCATTGGGCTAGAGGGTTCACCTTTGTCCGCAGAGGGGATTTACCTTCACAACAAAATGAGGACTCCACTGGGGAAGCTATTGCCTCTTTATCCTCTTTTCTCAATTGATCTCTTAATAAATTTGATTGACCATCGTGTTCTCATTTAGTTTGAGTTTGTATAGATATGCACATTCACTGATTACTGCCTTAGAGTGCTAAGTTTGGAAGTGTTTGTGGAAATATTTTTATTTTTTGCCTTATTCCTCACCCAGCACACTTTTTTCTTTGACAATTACAATGCCAGTGCACTTTATCTTAAAACAGTCGCGCTGATCCCCTATTCAGCGACAATTTGGACATAACAACGCATTGTTCTTAGAGATTGGCAAGAAACCTAGGGTTTCTCTGTTAAACTCCACTATATCTGAGCCCATGTGTTCTTGTCTTGTCCTGTATGATTGGATTTATTGATGTTTTGATTGATTACCTGATTTCATTAGCAAATTCTTACCTTTTTGAAATTTCAAGTGTTTGAGTGCAATTGGATTGATTTTAGGGTTTATAGGTCATTTGATTGTCACTTGCCGCTTGAGGGTGTCATTGAGTATGTAGTTTGTTGATTGTTTATATTATCTGGTAAAATCATTTGAAACATTGATTTGCATTAGTTTTGGTTTGTCTTTTGCAAAGTTGCTTTTCATTTGTATTAGGTCATCTTGCATTTGAAACTCATCTTTGTTATTCATCAAGCATAGATTACATTTCTTGGTTTACAAACTGAAAAGAGTGTGTTTGTTTATCTATTCAAAAGAGAAACTGAAAGACATTTTCATTGAGTGCTTTTGGATTCGAATTGGTGTTGCTTTGATTGGTGCATCGTTTGCATTAGGAGCCTTTGAATAAAAAATTTCGTTTTTTGCTTAATTGCATTAGAACATCTAAAATCAAAGAGACTTCATTTAGTTAAAGTGCATCTTAGTAAAGTAAAAGTTATTTTTTCTTCCAATAGATTGCATGTTTAATAGTGGAAGTGAAGTTTGAATTTTTCTTTTGCATATTGCATTTGGAAAAGAAAAGTCAGTGGAGGCATATTGTTTGATGCATTAATTTATTGAACTCTCTTCCCTGCTAGTATAGCATTCATTGAAGTGAAAAGTTTTCCTTTTCTCATATAGTTGCATTCTAGGATTCAGGTGACATCGTTTGAGCCCAAAATTGAAACATAATTCAAGAATAACATTAAAATTTATTTAATTAACCTAAGGAGCATTTCAAACTTAACACAAACATTTAGAGGTCTAGGCTACAGATGTGTTCCAGCGTCTATAAACCTAGCAACTGTCGTTAACTGCTTGCACTGTATCCCATGGGTGAAATCTTGTTCCATTATGGAAGTATATTAGAGGTTCTCTAGTACTCTTGGCTATATAGGAGTCACTCTAGTATGGCAAGTATATGGGAACGCTCTTGCCTAATGATTATGCATTAGACAATGGTAACATAGACTCGTGCTCCCCTATTAGGTCCCTATAATACTAGTGATTCCCCCATTACTATTGTCATTGTATCCCTTATTGTTATTGTTGCGCCCCTATTATCCCCATATTATTATTATTGTGCCCCATAGAAGCCCACTATTTTTATTTTTGTGCCCTTTTATTATTATTGTTAGGTCGTCTTTGATTATATTGTGACCCCTTAGACTCCTATATATAGAAAGGAGGTTTTTTCATTTGTATCATCCAAGAATTGTTCATTTGTGTAATGTAAAGGAGGTTTCCCCCTCGAATAGGCTGATTTCTAAGTCGTTGATCTATCTTTTCTGTCTTTTTGTGGGTTGGTTTCATAACATTTGGTATCAGAGCTTGGATTCTAGGGTTTCATTGCTCCAAACAAGTCATCGTGGCATTTTCACTATAACGTTTTTTTTGTGACATTTCAGAAGTGAAAAAAAAAATCCATTTGAGCCGAAATCTCTCTGAACTGCAGGTCTAAATTTCAGATCTTATCTCACTATATTTTTGGAGATATGATCCAAGGAAGTTAGGGCTTTTGTAGGATCCCGAATTATATCTCAAACATGTGACCTAGGGAAAAGCATCATAATTTTTTTCTTCTTCTGAGAATCAGATTGAGATTTCATAAGACGTTACAGAAAGAGGACAGACTGTAGTTTTCTGTGTATCAGTTTCAGATCCTAAGGTCAAAACAGGGAGATGTGGCACTTCGTACAATCTAGCTCTACTAAACCAGTCTATAATTAGGTCATCGTGGGAGATTTGCCATAACTTTTCATTGGAGAATCCAATCTTGATCAGAATTGTGGGGTTAGAAAGAGTACTCAGAGGGTTACCACAGGAAGCAATTTCAGACCTTGGAGATCCAAAATTATAGAGATACAATAGATTCAATATCTAACTAAAATGTGTGTAGTTTTTTTAAATTTTTGCATAAGTTTGGTTTGAAAAATTAGTTTGAAGGAATTCAAAGGGCATAATGAAGCATTATTATCAGTAATCGATGCCTTGAATAAAGGAAATGGAAACACCTAGTAAGCAACTTGAAGCTCTAGCATGACTCATGAAGAAGAGGAAGAAATGCAACATGATATATCAAAATTACAAGACCAAGTGCAACAGATTTCACTAGCACAAAAAGTAACAGAAGCTAAGATGGATGGTTTAAAGAAAGACGTAGAAGCTAAGATGTATGGCGTGGAAGCTAATATGGATGGTTTAAAGAAAGGCGTAGAAGTTAAGATGAATGATGTGGAAGCGAAGATGGATGGCGTGGAAGCTAAGATGGATGACATGGAAGCTAAGATGGATGATTTAAAGAAAGGCATGGAAGCCAAGATGGAAGATTTGAAGACAGATTTGAGAAAGTTTCCACAAGAAATGCTTACTAATGGCGAAATGGTAGTAAAGGAAACTCATTATGAGAACAAAATAAATGTTAATTATGATTTCATAGACTCTAACGTTGGATCGAAGAACCACCATGTTCCAAATATTGATATGAGGAAGTTTGATGGCAAGGATCCCGTAACATGGATACTACATATGGAGCAATTTTTCGATCTCCATAATGTCCAAAACACACAAAAGGTATGAATTGCAACTTTATATTTGGAACCGAATCAGTTTGTATGGTATCGATGGCTTTGCTCTCATAAACACATTGTCACTTGGTCTATTTTTACGGATGAAATGATAGCACATTATGAGGATATAAAAATCAACACTTTTTTTAGCCAATTGATAAGTCTCAAACAAAAGGGTTCAATGATTGAGCACATTGAGGACTTACAAAAATTGAATATAAGGGTAAAAGATATTTCAGAGGAGCATATAATTGATGTGTTCATAGGGACTTTAAAGTATAACATCCAACATGAGGTTTGCCTTTGGGAACCTGATTCATTGGAGAAGGCATTCAGGTTGGCAAGAAAAATGGAAAGCAAAATTATGGCAACAAGGAAGCCTACCACTCACAAACATAAAGATGGAATTGTTGTGGCCCCTAGCCATCCACAACCTGCAAGGTTGACACCACAACAATTTGAAGAAAAAATAGCAAAAGGGATTTGTTATAGTTGTGATAACAAATACACTAAAGGTCATAAGTGTGCCAAGAAGAAATTATTTTACATAGATTGTGAAGAGGAGGAAGAAAAGGAACAAGAAATTTCAAAAGAAGAGGATATACACCAGGAACAAACCATAGAGAAAGAAGAAATGAATCTGACCATATCTTGTAATGCATTGGTTGGAATTACTACTCTTCAAACTATCAAGATAGAAGGGCATATCAGGAAGAAAAAGGTAATAGTGTTGATTGATTCGGGCAATACCCATAATTTTATTCATTGTAAGATAGCAAAGGAGTTGAATTTCTTCCTATATCTAGCACCAGAGTGTCAAGTGATGGTTGCAAGTGGAGGAACCATAAATTGCTAAGGAAAGTGCCATAATATCAAGCTATCCATGGGAGAATTTGTATTGAATAGCCCAACGCTTTCTATTCCAATGGGTGGTGTTGATGTTGTACCAGGAGTCCAATGGCTACAATCCTTGGGTACAATAGCTTTTAATTTTCAAGAACTTTTCATGAAATTTTCTTCGGAAGGAAAGGAAGTTGAATTAAGGGGTATTGCAGGGAAACCAAGAAAGATAATCAGCTCTAACGGAATGACAAAGCTTCTAAAGAAAGAACAACGAGGCATAATTGCACAATTATGTTCACTAGAGGTTCCCACATCGAAATCATCTATTTCTCCAGATCTCCAAAAAGTCTTGGACAATCATTCCAAGGTATTTGAGACTCCCAAAGGCCTCCCACCTATTTCTGATCATGATCATGCTATTCATTTGATTCTAGGAAGTGTTCCTCCAAACATCAGGCCTTACAGATATCTCTATGCCCAAAAGAGTGAAATTGAACATATGGTTGCAAAAATGCTAGAGGCTGGTATAATTCGACCTAGTCAAAGTCCTTTCTCTGCTCCAGTAGTATTGGTTCATAAGAAGGATGGATTATGGCGCATGTGTCCATATTATAGGGAGCTCAAAAAGCTCACTATTAAAGATAAATTTCGCATTCTTGTCATTGATGAATTATTGGATGAATTGCATGGATCAATTTACTTCACCAGGTTGGATCTTCATTCAGGATATCATCAAATCAGAATGAAGACTGAAGACATTCCAAAAACAACATTTACAACTCATGAGGGTCATTATGAATTTTTGGTCATGCCTTTTGGCCTTACCAATGCACCTTCTACATTTCAAGGTTTGATGAATTCCATTTTCAAACCCTTTTTTAGAAAATTTGTATTAGTATTTTTTGATGATATACTAATCTGCAACAAGTCTTGGAAGGATCATGTTCAACATGTTGACGGGGTGCTCAAACTATTGGAGGAGAAACAATTATATGCAAAAAGCTCCAAATGTTTCTTTGGAGTAGAAGAGGTGAAATATCTGTGTCATATTGTATCTCATGAAGGTGTTAAGGTAGACCCTAGCAATATTAAAACCATCAAGGAATGGAAAATCCCCACATCCATAAAGCATCTACAAGTATTTCTCGGGTTGACAGGGTATTATCGTAATTTTGTTAAGAATTATGGGAGAATAGCAACACCTCTAACAACATTATTGAAGAAAGATGCATTTTCATGGACTCCAGAAGCAACGAAGGCCTTTGAACATCTTAAAGAGGCAATGTGCCAAGCACTAGTCTTAGCTACATTAGACTTCACAAAAACCTTTATTGTGGAATGTGATGCGTCAGGAAATGGAATTGGTGTTGTTTTTAATGCAATAAGAAAGACCCATTGCTTTCGAAAGTCGTCCAATCAAAGGAAAGTATTTACACAAAGCTATTTATGAGAAGGAAATGTTGGCAATAATACATGCAATTAAGAAATGGCGACCCTACCTAATGGGAAGACACTTCAAGGTAAAAACAGATCATGATAGTCTTAAATACTTTTTAGAACAAAGATTATCTTCAGAAGAGCAGCAAAAATGGGTCACAAAGATGTTGGGTTATGACTTTGAAATCATTTACAAAAAAGGGAAGAAAAATGTTGTAACAGATACACTCTCAAGAAAGGATGAGGATGTGGAAGCATTTATTTGTGCCATTTCTATTATCCAACCAGAGTGGATAAACAAAGCAAGGGATGAATGGAAGAATGACGAAGAAGTGTGGGCACTCATTCAAAAGCTACAACAAGATCCCAGTACATATGATACATTTAGCTGGAAAAATGGTTCGTTATGGTACAAAGATTGGTTATACCTATGTAAGAACTCCCAACACAAACAAAAGATTCTTAGGGAATTGCACACCTCTCCCTTAGGAGGGCACTCAGGATTTCTAAAAACTTACCACAGGGTTAAGAAGGATTTTTTTAGGGATGGCCTTAAATTGGATATTCAAAATTTTGTGGCGGAACTTTTGGTTTGCCAACAAAATAAAGTTGAAACAATTAAGACTTCCGGTCTATTACAACTTTTATCCATTCCAATTCAACGTTGGGAGGAGGTTTCAATGGATTTTATCACATGTTTACCCAAGTCCGGAGGAAAGAGTGTTATCATGGTGGTAGTTGACAAACTTACCAAGTATGCACACTTTTGTGCATTATCTCATCAATTTAAAGCGAGTATAGTTTCTACTGCATTTATGGAAACAATTCAAAAGCTACATGGTAACACAAAGATTATTGTAAGCGACATAGATCCCATTTTCACTGGAAATTTTTGGACATAATTATTTTCTTGTCTTGGTACTCAGTTAGCTCATAGCTCATCTTATCATCCTTAATCTGATGGGCAAACTGAGATAGTAAACAAATGTTTGAAAGGATATCTTCGTTGCTTTCTATCTGATAAAGAGACACAATGGGTCAAATGGTTGCCTCTGGTTGAATGGTGGTATAACACTTCCTTCCATACTGCAACAAAAATGACTTCACTTATGGCACTTTATGCATATCATCCACCATCCATAAAATCATATTTAAGAGAAAATTCTAAGGTTCAAGCAGTGGAAGATCACATCGAGCATCAAGAACAATTTCTCCAACTCTTAAAGGATAACCTCACCTTGGTGCAGAATAGAATGAAACATCAGGAAGATCAACATCGCAGGGAAAGAAGTTTTGACGTAGGTGATTGGGTATTCCTACGGCTACAACAATATAAAAAAATGTCCCTCAAGCAAGCTAAGAAGGATAATAAATTATAGTGATTATGGTCAGTACAAGTTGTTGCAAAAGATAGGTACTATGGCATACAAATTGGAGCTTCCTGTAGCTTCTTGAGTGCACCCAGTTTTCCATGTGTCATGCTTAAAGAAGGTTATAAGTGACAAGATCCAAATTCAAACAATATTTCCAGAACTTGATGAGGAAGGAAAAATCATACTGGAACCTGAAGCAGTCAAAGAAACAAGAACTCGACAACTACGAAATCGATCAATTTCAGAGTATCTCATCAAGTGGAAGAACTCACCCGTTGAAGATTCCACATGGCAGTATGAGAATTTTATACAGAAGAATCCAGAACTACTCAAGCGTTGAGGAAAACACTTTTTTGAAGGAGAGGGGCATGTTAAGTCCCTATAATACTAGTGATTCCCCCATTACTATTGTCATTGTATCCCTTATTGTTATTGTTGTGCCCCTATTTTCCGCATATCGTTATTATTGTGCCCCATAGAAGCCCACTATTGTTATTTTTGTGCCCTTATATTATTATTGTTAGATTGACTTTGGTTATATTGTGACCCATTAGACTCCTATATATAGAAAGGAGGTTTTGTCATTTGTATCATCCAAGAATTGTTCATTTGTGTAATGTAAAGGAGGTTGTCCCCTCGAAGAGGTTGATTTCTAAGTCGTTGATCTATATTTTCTATCTTTTTCTGAGCTGGTTTCATAACATCCTCGTACTGTCGAGTATATATTGGGAGACCCCACTAGGTTGTTATGCTTTAGCTATAGGTAGCCGAGTCAGCAACCTTGTAGACGTGATACACAGAACACAACATTTGGGGAGATCGATTGTTGTACGTTAAGTCCTTGGTTTCGGCTAAGGTGTATATAACGGTTCACAGATACTTGGTAAACCCTCCTGCCTAGCACACCTTTTATTTATTTCTTGTTTCTAAGTTCTAAAATTTAATTGTCCACGATAACATGACTTACCTATGCAGTTATCCTTGGCCTCATATTTCCCGATTAATAGTAAATTTTAATTATAGGCTCAAATAAACCACTCCTTATTGTTTTTGAGATAAGGTCATCATGGTTGAACCATCGGGTTCACCTTACATTTCCCCTTCATCATCTGACACTGAAGGGTCATCACAAGGAGTTCATCCTGAGATTTCATAGTCACTTGAAGACCAAGGTCTTGAACTTGGAATTATCCCGAGTATTCAACCCCTTTCTTCTCATCCTCCACCTCGAGACTCATCATCTCAGGAATTTGACTCAGAAACTCTTGAGAGTCCACAAAGGTTTGTATTATTCCCTCTGAATCCACTTTTTGATCCATTGGTCATATCTCCTCAATGGCCATATAGTCCATACGATAATCCTGGTGTGCCTTTGGAGTTATCTCCACCATCATCTCGGATTCCCCCTCGCCAACTATTTCCACCCATGGCATTAGAAGGTGAGTTTCCAACCTCTCCTCAAGGTCCTCCAGAAGTCTTAGCCACTCACACTCCTGGTGTTGGCGATGATTCTGAATATGACTTTCCACCTGAAGGCTTTCCGTATGTGGGAAGTGTACCACCTCCACCACCGCCTGAAAGCAGTGAACCTTTGTTTCCACCTGGTTATACCTCTTTGGCTCAATTGGTTTCAGGTACTCCAAGTGTGTCTTCACTTTATCACAATCCCATTTGGTTGTTGGGCACCATGCCTACTTCTGGTTCATTTGTTTCAAGTGTGGCCTCTCAAATTCCTGTACTGACTGCAGTTTCTTCAGTTCCTGTACAACCGACAGTTACAGTTGGGACAATTAATGTCCCTATAGGTTCCTCAGGTCCTCCATTAAGTGGACAATATGTGCCACCACCTATCCCACTGCATGGGGGGCAAACCACCTCCTCCATATGTACCTCCTATTTCAGGTGGAACTTATGTGAGTGGATCTCAAACTCACGCTACTAGAGCTAGTCAAAATGTTGGCAGTGTACCTTATCCTAGTGGATCATCTATTCCATCTGGATCAGGCCAAATCCCGTATCAATAGCCTCTTTCAGCCCAGATACCCTACCAACAACCGTACCCTCTGTATGGCTCACAATAACCTCAAAATCCACCTTTTACTCAACATGTAGACCCCCAAATGCATCCTGGTTCAAATCCTTCATTTGGGGCTTCTGGTCAATTTTAAATTGGAACATATTAGTACCAACCTGGAACTCAACAAATTCCACAAGGAACTTTCCAAAAACAACAACCTTATGTACAACAAGGGCCTTATCAACAACCATTGCAGCAACAAGGAAAACCCTTGCAGCAACAAAACCAAAAGGCCAACCCTTAAAACAACAAGGTCAACCCTTGCAGCAGCAAGGTTAGCAATTTTACCACCAGGGTCAATAGTTGCAACAACAACCATATAATCCATACGCTTTTCAAGCTGTTTATCCACCTTATGGTTCTTAAAGGCCCATGATGGGTCCGTATCAACCTTACCCTAGTCAAAACCCACCTTTGTGGGTGATGAGCCCCAGAAATGGGTAACTATATGGGCTCATTCTACCTATTATTTTCATTTAATCTACCATTCTCCATATTTTTGTGCATGTTTTTGAATATATTTATGTCAATAGAGTGAATGGGGATAGTCACTTTGCCACATAGTCTAATGAGTGTTTATTGCAGATTTTTGGACATTTTTGGACAAAGACCAGGCATTTATGAGCATATTGGCAGCCAAACTCAAGGAAACATGGCTGAGGACTTATAGGAGGGGTGTATCCTTCATTAATGACCCCTTCCTCGAGTTCTCCATCAACAACTCGGAGTACAAAGGCCCACAATGATGATTCCAAGGGGCAGCCGAGCAAGTCTAGTGAAGTTGTTGTTATCTTCAGTTTTAGGCAGCCGAGTTCCTGAAGTTTAGGAGGACTGTTGGGAGTCCTCACTTGTATAAATAAGAAGGCTTCAAGCCTCAGTAGGTTAGCTATTTGATAGTATATTTTCGCACTTTACCGCAACCTTGTACTCATCTCATTTTTGAGCTCTTTTTGCAGATAGTTTTGTGATGTAACTATTATTTTTTGATCAATGAAGATGAATCCAGCTTTGAACCAGCATTGATCTTTCCTAGAGGGTTGCAACTCTTGGGTTTGGGCCCAACCCAAGTGCCCAACACCTCCTTTGTGTATTTATATGTTTTTTTCTTGAATTCATGAAATAATTTCTGTTGTTTAGGTTAAATCTTGGTTTGTTAATTAGGTTGCTTTTGATGGTTAGAATAATTGTTCTTGCTTTAGGTTGATTAGATAGTTTGCTGCAGTAACAGAAAAAGATCTAAAAAGGCTACCAAGCAGGCCTTGATCTTATTTTTCCCTCCTTGGGACCATGATTTGAGATCAAGGCACTGTTGCTGCCACCAAAAACACTGTTTTTGCTTTCCAATGAAATTGCTAGTGTGAGATTTCGAGTTGAAGAAGTTGATATCAGTTGGATTCACATGCTTAGATCCTTTATTTTTCATTTTCCATGGCTTTCTCGCATAGTTTTCTTTCCATAAAGTTCTGTTAAGCATTTCTCTAGTTTTAGGTCAGATTTTAGGTCAAAATAGGCAAAACTCTGTTTTTTGGTTCTTGCTTGGGTCAATTTTGAAAAGTAAGTGTGCAACTCACTTGTAGAACATTCCAGCTTATCATTATTCCATAAAACAGCCTGTACCAGTTCATCTCTCAATATTTCCTCCACTCATTCACCATACTTCTCTAGTCTGCCCTAATTTCTGCGTTTTTGTGCAAAATTGCTTTCTTGACCTTTGAACAAATCCAACCATCTCCTTCATTCCTGATCTTCATTGACAAAGTCCTAGACCCCTTAACACCTCCATCTAGCCTTCATTTCCCTTATCCCATCATTTTTCCACCTTCAAACCTCCAAAAACCACTTTCGGCCTCCTCTTGTAGAACATCCTGTAGATCCCCTGCAACCTCCTGTAGAAGTTCATGCGAGTGACTTTTCGAAGTCTGATCGCAATGGAAGTCTCTAGAAGGGTACTAGGGACTTCTTAAGACCTCTCCAAACCTTCCCCAGCTCCTGCAAAAGCCAACTCCATCTCCGTTCGCCACCAAACCTCTGCACAGTCACAACTAGTTAAAACACAAGCATAATAATTCTACATGAAATTGCTCAAAAGTACAAAAAGATGATTTCTTCTCATTTTCCTTCAGAAGTAGCTTGAATACATGCATTTTACCTTTTCAGTAGTCAATGGCATCCATTTCAGTAGTTTCTATTTCTTTTCTTGCAAAAGTAGGGTTAGTGGGTAAAACTAGGATTCGCTAGGGTTTGCGTTTCCTTTCAGTTTTCATTCTTTTTCTGCAAGTAGAATAACCTCTTTCGAGTTAGCTTTCTTCCATCAGAGTTAAAATCTTCTTCTGAGAACTCATAGAAGTTGGCTTAAGCTCCTAGCGAACTTGTGCCAACAGATCAAGTGACAGCCCGCAGTAAGAGCTAGTACTTGTGCATATAGCACCGTCGCTTCTAAGTTTGTTACGAACTACCGGGTTCATAAAGTAAAGTAGGGAGCCCCAGGAGTGCAACATTATTGCTGCAATACTAGAGATCACCATATTTTTGGTGCCGTTGCCGGGGAAGCGTCAAAGTATTTTGTGATTACTTCTTTTCTTCTATTTTTCTACTGCAAACATTCTGCTACATAGTTTATTTTAGCAAGAGTAGAGTAGTGGTTTCATTTCAATTCTATAATCTCAATTCTGCAATTTCCTTTCTGCAAGAGTAAATTAGGCATTTCCTGCTTTCATTTCAATTTTGCAATTTCATTTCAGCAAGCGTAAATTAGGCATTTCTTGCTTTCATTTCAATTCTGCAATTTCATTTCAGCAAGGTTTATTTTAGTTAGTTGCAATTGTTGTTCAATCCATTTCAGTTTTTGCAGGTACAAGTAGAAAAAGGAACACAAAAATCACCCACAAAGAGATTTCCTTTCATGCCTCGTAGGAACATAGACAATTCAATAAAATTCCTACCCAACACCCCCACCACATTACTAAGTCACCCTTCTCTCTTCTTTGGTGGCAGTGATCCAGAAGAACCTATAGGTGAACCTCCAGAGATATACGAAGATCCTATAGCAGAAGAAGAGTAAGAAACCATTCCTCCTGAGACCATGGTTGAAAGCAAAAACGTTAGAGGAAATGGGGAAAGAATAGAAGGTGCCTTTCCTATCCAAGAGACCAATGGGGACACAAAGATGAAAAACATAAGTCCCTTAGCCTTACCTCACTTCCATGGATTGACTACTGAAGACCCTGATACCTTCTTGTTTGAGTTTGCTGTCCTCTTTCGAACCTATGACTATGCAGAAGACGAGCAGAAGTTGAAACTCTTTCCTCTACCCTCAAGGATGCAACATTACGCTGGTTCATGGGGTTACCTAGAAACAGTATCTCAACTTGGGCTCAGATGCAACAAGCCTTTAACAACAAATACCGGGACTACTGTAGGTCAAAGGATACAAAGGAGGAAATATTCCGAATGACCATGGGAAGTGATGAATCTTTAGAAGCCTATGAAGAGAGGTTTCAACTTAGTTATAAAAGGGTGAGGTGCACACTTGACCCCGAATCTCTGAAGTCGGTCCTGCTCAGAGGAGTCCCTGAAGACCTTCTAGATACCCTCCATTTGCTGGCCGAGGGAGACATCTACCAACTACCTTATGATGACATAAAGACTGTGTTTAGAAACCATTCTAGGGCAGTTAGAAAGAGAGGTAGGGGAAGTCAACGTTTAGCCAATATCCCCTTTTCTAGTTCATCCCTTAAAAATGAACTTGCGAATTAGATAGCAGATTTCAAAAGCAAAATGAGGTAGACTATTTCCATGCAAATGGATACCTTGCCAATCCAAAGGAAGCAAGAGGAAGCCGAGAAGGCTTTGGCCATCTTTTGTCCCAGGTGCACTAGAAAGCATCCTAGGAATGAATGTCCATTGCACTTTGTAGAAGTGTGTTTTGTCTGTGAACAAGACCATCCTACGAATCAGTGCCCTTCTTTGCCCAGATACAAAGCTATGTACCAAGGGGCTGAAGGAGCCACTGAACCACTTTACTTCATGAACCAAAGGAGGCCATATGGACCTAGAGCTTACCAACAGGGAATGCAAGGGACATCCCATACTCATTAAAACCCTAATCAAGCCACTTCCATGCCTTCTTGGGGTCCCCTTGCTCATCCTTCCTAGTCCACACTCCCTCCTTGGTCGTATCCCTCTCAATATCATACTCAACCAACTGCTCATTCGTTTCACTCTTATGCTTAGCCACAACCTCAGTGGAATGCACTTCATCAGGGGTGGAGGCCCCAATACAACTCTCCTCTCGCTCTTTTGCCTCCACCACCTACTCAACCACAACCATTACCTCCTGCTCCTCCAAGACAACCCCAAATACCTGCTCAACCGAACCTGAACCCCAATAACAGACATGCCCAACAGGTATATACTAGAGAAACAACATGCCCTACCTATGCTATGGAGATTCAGGAGATCAACCTATGATCTGGGAAGGTTCTCCCAGATAGCCAACCTCCTCCTAAGGAGGATGAGGAAGAGAAATAGGAAAGTGAACCAAAAACCATTCCACCCTTTCCTGAGAGACTAATTGGAACCACACAACTGACCCCAGAAGAAACTGAACTTTTGGGAGAGCTAAAACAATTATGTGTAAAAATACCACTTCTCCAAGCCATAAAAGATGTACTAATATACAACAAGTTGATCAAAGGGAAGTGCTTCAGGCACCCAGGCAGGGGCAAGAGAGATGCCCCAACTATCAATGTCATAGGACAACTGTTCGACATGATGTTGGGGCAGGTAATCTGTCCAAAATATCTGGACCCTGGGAGTCCTATAATCAATGTCCACATCAATGGCACCATAATCCCCCACGCCTTGATTGATCTAGGGGCTGCCATTAACGTGATTACCCTGGAAATTATGCTCAAACTCAACCTTCAGAGTTCCCTAAGAAAGACCTCTACCATACTGCAGTTGGCAGACCGCTCCACTGTGACCCCTAAGGGGATTGTGGAAGATGTAATGGTCTCTATTGACTCATGGGAGTACCCTGTTGACTTCCTGGTTCTTCTTCCAAAGGCAAAGCTTACTCGGTATCCTCTCATCCTGGGGAGACCTTGGTTAGCTAATGCAGATGCTTACATCAATTGTCAAGCTGGGAGCATGACCATCAAGAATGGGCATATGTCCAAACAGCTAGTCCTATATCCTCCTGCCCAACCTCTGCTAGAACATGACTTACCTCTCTGGTTGGAGGAGGAAGATGAGGATGAAGTCTACTCCGCACCATTGTGCACAGTGGAAGCTACCAAGGGGGGTCCACAAACCGAGGATGATCTTATTGAGAACTTGATTCAAAATCCACCCCCCAGTGTGTTGCCATTAGAAGAGTTGGTGGAAGAAACCCAAGCCAATGCTTTAGTTGATCTCTGTGTGGCTGATCCGACCTCTCTTCGAGTTAAGAATGTGGAATTTGGTCCAGAAAAAACCTTGAAGATCAACTCATCCCTATCCACCTCTCAGGAGAAGGAACTGTGTAGCTTATTGAACAACCATTTGGATGCTTTTGCTTGGAGCTATAAGGAGATGAAGGGAGTCCACCCTTCAGTCTGTACTCATCACATTTACATTAAAGAAGATTGTAAACCAGTCAGGCAACCTCAAAGGAGGATGAATCCAGCCCTTAAGGACATTGTCAAAGAAGAATTGCAAAAGTTGCTAGATGCAGGATTCATCTACCCCATCTCTGACAGCGAATGGGTTTATCCTTTGGTGCTAGTGCCAAAGAAAAACAGGAAGTGGAGAATCTGTGTAGATTATCGGGAACTAAACAAGGCCACCAAGAAGGACCATTTCCCTTTGCCTTTCATAGATCAAGTGTTAGATGGCCTGGCAGGGAAGAAGTTCTTTTCCTTCCTAGATGGGTTTAGTGGGTACAACCAGATCCAAATCACCCCGGAAGACCAAGATAAGACCACTTTCACTTGTCCATGGGGTACCTTTGCCTACCAGGTCCTTCCCTTTGGGTTGTGCAATGCTCCTGCCACTTTCCAGATAGCAGTACTGAGCATATTCACTGAATTGGTTCATGATTCAGTGGAAATCTATATGGATGACTTTACCCCTTATGGTTCTAACTTCCAGGAAGCTTTGATTAACCTGAGGAAAGTTTTAGCCAAGTGTATTGAAATGAACCTGTCCCTCAGTCTTGAAAAATGCGAATTCCTGATGACTGAAGGGACCGTGTTAGGTCATACAATTTCTCAGCAAGGATTACAGGTAGATCCCAACAAGATTGCTATCATCCAAAGGGTTCCACCTCCTCAAAAGGTAAGATATGTTCGGAGTTTTCTAGGCTTAGAAGGGTATTATGGAAGATTCACTAAGGATTTTAGTAAGCTAGCCTCTCCGTTGTTTGGTCTTTTGGGAAAAGATGCTGAGTTCATATGGACTGACAACTGTCAAGAGGCTCTAGATGCCTTGAAAGGTAAGTTGATAGCTGCCCCAATCTTGAGAGGTCCAAACTGGGCCCTACCTTTCCACATTCACACAGATGCCTCGAACAAAGCTATATGAGCAGCCTTAGGGCAAGTAGAAGAGAAGCTACCATATCCCATATATTTTGTCAGTAAAAACCCGTCCAAGGCAGAATTAAACTACACTGTAACCGAAAAAGAGCTCCTGGCTGTAGTCCATTCCATAAACAAGTTCAGACACTACATCATTGACTATCAAACATTCGTACACACTGATCATGCTGCAATTAGGTATTTGATGAATAAACCTAATGTAAATGCTCATATCATTAGATGGCTACTTTTATTGCAGAAATTTGATTTGACCATTGTTGATAAGCTAGGTAAGGAAAATGTTGTTGCTGATTTTTTGTCTAGACTAGATCTGCCTGCAAATGAAGAAGGAATGGTGGATGATCAAATGCCAGATGAACACCTATTTGCTATTTCAGTACTCTCTCAATGGTTTGCTGATATAGCAAATTATTTGGTTTCAACATAGTTTCCGCCACACCTATCCTCAAAAGAGAAGAACAAGATCGTGAGGAAAAGTGCCCCATTCACTTGGATTGGGGGCAATCTTTTTAAACTTGGCCCAGATAAGATTTTGAGGCAATGTGTCAGGGAGGAGGAAGTTTTTAACATCCTCCTAACCTGTCATGATGGGCCCTGTGGGGGCCACTTTGCAGCAAAGAGAATTGCCTTCAAAATTCTGCACGCAGGTTACTATTGGCCCACTCTTCATTAAGATCTCAGGAGATACATCAGAAAATGTGACCAATGTCAAAGGATGGGGAAACCTACTCCAAGGGATGAGATGCCCCTCCAGCCTTAAGTGACTTTTGAGCCATTTGAGAAATGGGGCATGGACTTTGTGGGTCCAATCAACCCTCATTCAAAACAAAAATCTTACATCATTGTGTGCACGGATTACCTGAAAAAATGGGCACAAACAAAGGCAATCAAAGCAACAACAGAAGAAAAAGTAGCTGAGTTTTTGAGGGAAAATATCTTCTACAAGTTTGGCTATCCAAGAGAATTAGTCATAGATCAAGGAATTCAATTTACCTCTAATCTGGTTGAAGACCTACTCACACATCACAAGATTAAGCACAGAACTTCCACCCCTTATCATCCACAAGAAAATGGACAGGTGGAAGTCACTAACAGAGCTTTGGAAGGGATTTTGACTAAGGTAGTGAGCAACAATAGAAAAGATTGGGTAGATCGATTAGTTGAGGCCACCTGGGCCTATAACACTACTTGGATGACCACCACAGTTTTCACACCCTATGAGCTAGTCTATGGGAAGAAGGCTTTGCTATCCATAGAATTTGAATATAACACATTAAGGATGGAATCTCAGCTAGACCTAGATCTCAGCCATGCACAAAAGGAGAGATTGCTTCAGCTAAATGGATTGGATGAACAGAGAATGCAGGCCCTTCTCCACTCAGAGGTAGTCCAACTTCAAAGAGAAATATGGCATGACAGACACCTCAAAGAAAAACAATTCTAGCAAGGAGATTGGGCACTGCTCTATGATTCGAGATCCAAAGATTTAAAGGGAAAACTAAGAACAAGATGGCTGGGACCATATGCAGTAGAAAAATGCAATGACAATGGTTCAGTCCTTATTCGAACCATTGATGAAGAAGCCATCCCCATGCTCGTCAATGGGCATAGACTGAAGATCTACAGGAAGCCCCTTTCCAAGCAGGAGTTCATTGATAATCTGGGTAAATCAGTGTTGGTAGTGGAGCAGGTTCCTGTCTCCACTCCACCCACGCCCCAAGCAAAAAACAAAAAAAGAAAAAAAGAAAAAAAAGAGAGAAAAACAGAAAAAATAAAAAAATAGAGAAAAAGAAAAAAAATAGAAAAACAGAAAATGGAATAAAATATCCCTAGGTGAAAACCTCTTGGAGGCGCCCAGGGCAGGCATTGAGGGTGATAACGTCCTGGAGGCGCCCCAACTGTCTCAAAAAAAAAGAAAAAACCCAACTTCTTTTGAATAAATTGCAGGTTGCAGGAGGGTCACACAAGAAGAAAAAGACATGGCCAGGTTGCATACATCCTTCATAGTCCATCCCTCCATCGCTGTTATCCTTTTCCAAGTCTTGGTCTCAGTTGTTCTGAAAATTTCACATCCTACAGGAAACTCTGTGTATTTTACAGGAGGATCCTATAGATACTACAGAAAGGCCAAAATCAATTTCAGAGGAGGATCTGAGGGTTGGAAATTTGTCAAGAAGGCCTGTGAGCATCCCTGCTACCTTCCATCTGCATAACTCTCCATTTCATCCCTGCACACCCACATTTCTTCTTGTTTTTTCTTTCCATACATAAACAAATACATAAATTCTATTTCTCTCATTTTGTAAACCCAAATTTTTTTTTGATGACGAATGAAGCAACAATGTTCTTACTTATTCCTACCTAATACCTTCCAGTTGCTATTTATTTTCATTCGAGACCTTCTTCAACAGTTTTTAGCCCTACTCAAGCATCAACCTAAATTTCAGAAGGAGAAGCAGCTACAGGAAATCCTACAGGATTCATGTAGCAGCTGATCCCTTTGAAAAACATACTCCAGAGACAGGGTCAACCGCGAGGATGCATGCAACATGCAAGGAGCAGAGCTTGAATGAGAAATCATCAGCATAAGCCAAAGGCTGAGCATGCAGAGCAGCAACAACAACAACAAGGAAATAAAGTGCCAAAGTCCGAAGCATGCGCAACACAACAACAACTAAGCAGGTAAGTGCCTAAACCTATTCCTCAATTGCATGAATATTATTTCAAAACTACGTGAACTATGGGATTGGTCACGATTAAACAGAATCAGTGGCCAGCTAACTGGCCACCCTCGTTTAGTTACACACCCTCGTGAAATTCAAATGAGCCTCATTAAGTTCAAACTGTTGATCAAATATGCAGTCAGCATGTGTGGCATGTCAACTCGGGAAGAAAACATTCAGAACTGGTAGTGGTGGCGGTGTATAACGGGAGTAAGGGAGGTGATGGCGGTCAGGCAGCATGTAGAACCATTATGACCCTGACGTAGGACCAACGGTCCAGATGGGGATAACGTACCCATCTGGCCACCTCACCTCCTCACCACGGATTACGCCAACAGTTAAGTACAATGCGGTTTAAGCCTCCGCCACCCTTTGTTTCATTCTTCATTCATGAAGTTCTCGACTGCAGTACTCACCTACCACCTTCAGAACAACAAACTAGTTGTTTTCTGCCAGTTTTTTACCAGTTTTTCAAAACCCTCTCGCCTATCGGGCTCTACAGGAGCACTACTGTGTTGTACAGGAGTAAGAACACCGTCTACAGGAAGATTTCTACAGGAAGGGCAGAGAGTAGCTCTGCAGCTGGAAAATTCGAGATTTTTGTCAAAATTCGAGCTTGAAAAGAGGTAGGCTTGGAAACTGCTCTGCATATAATAGATTTATATAAGGTGGTGGATTAAAAAACACAGTATTGGGTTGAAAGAAAGGAAAGTGAAGCTTAAAAGTCTGCCTGTGTTTTTTTCTTCCCTGAGTTCTACATAGTTTCTCTGTTTTCTTCTCTAGATTCAAAGTTTGTCTTCTTCTTTCTCACATTCTACTGTAAAGAAAAAAGATGCAACCGTAGAAACCAACCTGTGAAAAAAAGCCAAATTTGCAAGTCTGTCTACTCTCTGGAAAAACATTGTGTTATAAATATTCTCTGTTCTGTCAAAAGTATTGATTTTTCCCGAAAATTGAGAAGCAAATTCAGGTTGGAAACAATTTGAAGAGAGGAAAAATTGCAAATTGATGTTGTGAAGAGAAAGCACATGGGAAAATTCCCTCTCTGGTTTTAGAAAAAGACAAAATTCACCTATCCCTCTGTTTTCGGTTTTGCCTTCTTCCTCACCTGAGTATTTTTTTTTTTTTAGAAACCACTAAACACCATGCTAGGAGGTTTCATGAGAAAAGAACCTTTGAACTTCAACAAATTGCATGAGCACCCCGAGGTGGTGGCCCTCTTCACTAGGGCAAACTGGATGCTCTTCTTTGAGAGAATTCGTGGATATGATGAGGAGGTGACTGAACGATTTTTGATGTTCTTAAGACCCCATTCAAAAACACATGCTACAGTCAGTTTCAGGGGTCTGACCCAAGAGCTTACATCTAATTTTATTAGAAGAATCACAGGTCTTCCACCTGGGCTCCCTTGGAGCAAGGAGGAAAAAATATTGGGACAGGTTGCTAAGAAGACATTTTTTTCAACCTGAGGAGCATCCTGTAGAGGATAAAAATGGGGTCAGAAGGACAAACTTAGCTCCTCCATGGAGTGAAGTCAGCTACCAATTAATGAAATATATCACTTATGAAGGGAGGTTCAACATAATTTATGGTTATCACTTCAGGTTATTGCATGAATTGAGATATGGGATGGACCTACCTGTTACCGGGAAAAGTGTCTATTTAGAACTGCTCTATCCCACTAAGGTTTGACAACTGCCTTAGAAACAAATAGAGAAAACTACTTTTGTATTTCCTTTATGAATTAAAGATAGAGGGGGATAGAAAGAACCGACCTGTGTCTTGCGCTAATCCTTTGATCCAATCCCTCTCTTCTTTGACAGCTTCCAACTACTTGCTCTCTTACTTGCCCAGCTTCACCAAGTACCTGTAAGATCACAGAAGAAGAATACTATACAAAGACATGGATCTATATTCATAAACAACTTAGGATCAGATTTAAGCTAAACATACAAATGTAACAAGCATCAATGATACACAAGCATGTAGGAGAAACTCAAATAGTTTTTATTGATATACAAGAAGATCCAGGAGGAGTTACAACCGATGATTCCTAATCCAGCATCAACCTCCCAGCAACGTAGCCCCTCTTCACCTCCAACAAAGCATAAATCACCCAATACTCTGATATCTATCTCAAAACCAACAGCAATTTCTTGCAATGTACAAAATTCCAACCTCTGGATCTCTGGGATGAGGGATCCATATATCGATGTATGCAAGGAGGATGAGTCAGCTTATGATTTGATTAGTGTATTCTCTCTGTCAGTTCTTGCTTCCACTTGGAGACTGAAAGCCTCTTACTCATCCTTGGTCGAATTTAGTGAGGCAAGTGTCATAGGAGAAGATTCTGGAAGCTTCCATTGTCTCTCCACCTTGCGGAATGACACTGCCATTTGTCATTTCCCGCTCAACGCACCCTGATAGTGCATTTAGGTGCGTTGCAACGCACCTAGCTAGTGTGTTTAGGTGCTATGCAACGCAACTAGCCAATGGAGCAGCTGAAATGATCCTGTTTTGACTTATTTTGAGCAGTTTCTGGTGGAGAACTTCTTGGAGAAGCTGTAATTTGTTGACCTTGTTCCTTTAGGGGTTGGAACAACACTTTTAGGGACATAGGAGCCCTTGGTTTATGGACATTTCATGCTTGAAGCTAAAAACAACTGTAAAATTGCCTTGTAAAAGTATAGTAATTTCTAGTCAATCTGGGCCGTTCATTAGGCGGATGATCTGACGGTAGAACTTATGTTTAGTTTAGGGTTTTTTTGCCCTAGAAGGCAACCCCTCTCTTTGTATGAGGGTATTGTATTTGAGGCTGTGTGATAGATGTGTATTAGGTGAGCGATGAATAGAGAGGTGAGACTGTGCGAGAAAACAGAGGATATTACAGCGGATTTGCTGTAGGTTGTGTCTCTTCATTTTGCTGGATAATAGAAAGGAAGGACTGGCTGTTCGGGGTGGACGTAGCCCAAACTGGGTGAACCACGTATATCTGTGTCTCTCTTGTTTTGTGCGTTTTCTGTGTTTATATTTCTGCAATATTTTATGTGTTCCATTGCTCCGTAATATATAATTTTCTAACAACTGGTATCAGAGTCGAAGGTCTATTTGGCTGATAAACTCGCAGGAAAGAAGGGTTCCTGGTTCGAGTGGGAGCAATGGCGGAAGATGGTAAGTTTAGGGTCGAGAAATTTAACGGCCAAAACTTCTCGCTGTGGAAGATGCAGATGGAAGATTATCTGTATCAGAAAGATCTATACCTACCATTGGGCAGAAAAACAAAGATGCCGACGGGTATGAAAGACGAAGAATGGAACCTTCTCGATAGAAAGGCACTCGGAACAATACGGTTGTGCCTTGCTGCGTCAGTCGCCTTCAATATTTCGAAGGAAACCACGACAGAGGGTTTGATGCAGACGTTGTCGAAACTATATGAAAAACCCTCGGCCTCAAACAAGGTATTTCTTATGAAACAATTATTTAATATGAATATGTCGGAAGGTGGATCTGTTGCAAACCATTTAAATGATTTTAATACAGTTACAAGTCAGTTAAGTTCTGTAGGGGTAAACTTTGATGATGAAGTTAGAGCTCTGTTATTCTTGTGCTCATTACCAGAAAGTTGGAATGGTTTGGTAATGGCCATTAGTAACTCCGTTTCTGGATCTAGTACTTTAAAGTTTGATGATGTTGTCGGTGCTATCCTTAGCGAGGAAATGCGACGGAAAAGCTCCGGTGAGACATCGGGAAATGCTTTGAGTGTAGAGTCTAGAGGAAGAAAAATGGAAAGAGGAAAGAGCTCAGGATATCGCAGTAAATCAAGGAAAGGCAGATCCAAGTCCAAATCGGGGATAGTGTGCTGGAAATGTGGAAAGAAAGGACACCTAAAGAAAGACTGTAGATCTTGGAAGGGAAAAGAAGGAGATGCACAGCAAGAAAACAATCATGAAGCAAATGTGACAGGTGAGGTGTTACAAGATGCTTTGATTCTTTCTTTTGAAAATATTACTGATTCCTGGGTGGTAAATTCAGGGGCTTCATTCCATGCCACACCTGATAAGAAATAATTTCATGACTATGTTCAAGGAGATTTTGGACAAGTTCGTCTGGGTGATGATAAACCTTGTAAAATTGTTGGAATGGGTAAGGTTCTTGTAAAACAGCAGAATGGAAACCAATGGCTATTAAAGGAGGGACAACTGTGAACGAAATGATCGCCTTCGCACAGTTTACAAGGAAATCTATATTTTCCTTTTTGTCCTGGGACTTCACTTTCACTAGTCGACGGTGTGCTTTCAACATGATCATCAAAGGTTGACGACACCGGGTTGTGCAAACGAGGAGACCAGTCCCTTAATATCTGAGGGATGCAGGGACAATCTCTGTGAAAGTGGTCTCCTTTGCAAATGACACATGGCGATTTAGGCCTGGTCGGTGCAGTGTGTGGATTTTCCTTAGACGACACTCGTTTTCCCCCATTCGCCTTTGGCTCCTTCTTCTTCTTCTCTTTCTTCTTCTTTTCCTTCTTCTCTTTAGGAACTTGACTTTTGGCTTTACCAGCCCTATCAAGCGAAGATGAAGGAGGAGAGGAAGAATTAGAGGAAGTAGAAGGTTGGTGGGCAACTCTGGACTCGTCTAGTTGCTGATTCGATTGTTCAGGAATAGTGGTGTTCTGAACGACAGAGGTTGAGAAGAGCCATACAGGCAAACCAATTGTCAGTCCTGGAAGCGACAATGTGGCCATATGGGGTGCACCAACATCTCCCCAAGAGAAGAAGGGACTAGGATTTCCTCCAAGGGGAATTCCTTGGTTGGTAGACTCCATGTTCTCAACCCAAGATCAACGTAGGAAAGGGGGAATGAATATCCCGTTTAAAATAATTTTTTAGACGCTTTGACACAACTTGTTTTTTGAGTTTTTAAGCGTCGAGAAAAAACAAAAGATGACTCTAGTCTCCTTTGATTTTTAATGAGCCTGAAGTGACAAGTGCTCAGATGGACCTTTTCCGTTAAAGAGTCTGAAAAGGAACGAAAGGGACTGCTCTGGAGATCTAGGTAGAGGGAGTACCAAACCAATCGCAAAACTGCAGAATACTTTTTACGGTACGGCAGTCAATCTTCCCGAATGCTGTGTTCAGTGCATTGCGATCGATAGGGTGGTCGACACGGCTTCCTATGGATAAAGGATTTAAGCCTATAGGGGTCTCCCAAAATATACTCGACGGTACGTGGGAGCACAAGTCCGTACTGGCGCTTATCATCTCAAAGTGGAGGAATCACCCAACCATCAATGAGGACAACAGTTACCAGGCTTTACGACGCTGGAATACGTCTCTAGCCTAGACCTCTAAATGTTGTGCGTTAAGTTCCAAAACGTTGTTAGATTCATTGAATTTATTTTAAGTTGATCTTTCTTATGAAGTTTTCCTTTTGGGTTCACCATGAGATGTAGATGTAATTCCTAAAATGCAATCTAAAGATGATAAACAAACTTTTTATCTCTTTTCTACAATGAAAATCTTAGCTACTAGGGGAAAAGAAAGACACAATCTTTTCACAAAGAGCAAAGAGCACACTGTAAATGCACTTTCCTAAATCAAGCCAAACAGACTGTCAATATGCAACTGCACATGTGCATGTATTTGTTTTCGACTTTCTTAATATTGATGCTAAAAAGAAAGTTGATGTACAAATCTGAATTCGCTTTCAAGCGACAAACACAAACAAGCTTCTTTTCGAAATCAAAAGATAAAGACGATTACGACACTTTAAGATTTTGAAATGAACACTCGTTTTTGACACTAGAAAAACACAAATTCAGACCAAAGGTAAAAGTAAAAGTATAGTCGACCATCAACAGCAATCAAACTTTCTCCTATGATCAAAATCGACACTTGCGACAGATCTAAATCAAAGGACGACAGTACGACTATTCTACTTTTGCAATGGAAAACTGTAAATGACTCAACAAACACACAAAAACATCTACAGTTCTTTTGTACAAAGGAGGCGGAATAACAGCAAGGAAAAGGGGTTTTTAAACAGACACATACACTAATCACAGGCTGCAAAAATCAGAGACAAAACTGGAAAGAATGAAGCACAAGAACCTCAGCTGCACAGGGCTAGTCTGATCAGCGCACCTATAACACAGAGAAACTGGATTGCAACGCAGGTTGCCCTTTCGGGAAGTGCGTTGAAATGCAAGATCTCTTCACAGTACCTGCGCTGGGGCAGAAACGAGAATTCTATCCGGGTTCTGGGTCACAGTTTGCAGTTTAGTCTTTGGTTTTTGGCCGAGTAAAAGCAATCAGTAATGCACAATCAATGGGTAGATCTAAGGAGGGTCTAAGAGCTATCACAAAGGGCAATCAGATCATTTGTGAATCAGCTGTTCAAATCATAAACAGATCCAGTGAATGGATTGAAGTAGCAGTTGTCTACTTTGCATTTGTTATGGCAAATGCAGTTCGAATGCTACTTATAAGTTTATGAAACAAACAACAAAAAGATACACAAACAAACTAATTTGACAATCCTCCCCAGCGGAGTCGCCATTTTGTGACCGAGAAAAGTGTCTATTTAGAACTGCTCTATCCCACTAAGGTGTGATAGCTGCCTTAGAAACAAACAGAGAAAACTACTTTTGTATTTCCTTTATGAATTAAAGATAGAGGGGGATAGAAAGAACTGACCTGTGTCTTGCGCTAATCCTTTGATCCAATCCCTCTCTTCTTTGACAGCTTCCAGCTACTTGCTCTCTTACTTGCCCAGCTTCACCAAGTACCTGTAAGATCACAGAAGAAGAAGACTATACAAAGACATGGATCTATATTCATAAACAGCTTAGGATCAGATTTAAGCTAAACATACAAATGTAACAAGCATCAATGATACACAAGCATGTAGGAGAAACTCAAATAGTTTTTATTGATATACAAGAAAATCCAGGAGGAGTTACAACCGATGATTCCTCATCCAGCATCAACCTCCCAGCAAAGAAGCCCCTCTTCACCTCCAACAAAGCATAAATCACCCAATACTCTGATATCTATCTCAAAACCAACAACAATTTCTTGCAATGTACAAAATTCCAGCCTCTGGATCTCTGGGACGAGGGATCCATATATAGATGTATGCAAGGAGGATGAGTCAGCTTATGATTTGATTAGTGTCTTCTCTCTGTCAGTTCTTGTTTCCACTTGGAGACTGAAATCCTCTTACTCATCCTTGGTCGAATTTAGTGAGGCAAGTGTCATAGGAGAAGATTCTGGAAGCTTCCATTGTCTCTCCACCTTGCGGAATGACACTGTCATTTGTCATTCCCCGCTCAACGCACCCTGATAGTGCATTTAGGTGCATTGCAATGCACCTGGCTAGTGTGTTTAGGTGCTATGCAACGCAGCTAGCCAGTGGAGCAGCTGAAATGATCCTGTTTTGACTTATTCTGAGCAGTTTCTGGTGGAGAACCTCTGGGAGAAGCTGTAATTTGTTGACCTTGTTCCTTTAGGGGTTGGAACAACACTTTTAGGGACTTAGGAGCCCTTGGTTTATGGACATTTCATGCTTGGAGCTGCAAGGCACAAAAATGTCTATAACACTACCTGCAGCTAGGAAACTCAGTCTCCCTTATTTCCTCCTCTAGTCTTTGATAGAATGTGGCACCAAGCTAAATGTAGGCGTCCCAGACTAGCTGGCTCACCATGGGCTCATCAAACTGTTGGTAGAAGATGCTCTACACACATACACCATCCCCATAGCTTGGGAAAATTTTAGGAATATGTCCAAAGATGATGACATCAAAACTTTGAATGAGGACATCAGCCCATGTAGCAGTGAAGAGGGCGAGCAAAAAGAGAAAAATGAGAAGGAAATTCCTGAGGAGGCACAAGATATTCAAACAGAAGGAAAAACAGAGGAGAAATAGCAAGAAGAGGAGAAACTTGAAAAATCCACAGTCCCACCTAAGGCAGAAAAGGAAACAGCCTAAAAAACAGAGAAGAGGAAAAGGACAACAGCTAAGAAGAAAGAGCCCAAGAAAGCCTAGAAAAAGACTGCCACAGAAAAGGCAGGGGCTTAGCAAGAAAAAGAGAAAACACCACCAGAGGCAGCAGGGGAAAAAGCAAAAACATCAGACACAGGAAAAATTGCAGGAGATGAAGGATAAGAACAACAGGAAGAAACATCCCCTGAAACATTGGCAAGGGAAGCAGCAGCTGTGCTTGCTACATTAAGCACTCCAGAAAAACAAAAGGGAAAAAGAAAAAGGCAAACCTCTATGTATTTCAAAGCCAGAAGGAGCAACAGGGTTAAGGTGGGTAAGCCCGAGCCACCATCAAAAGAACCAATTATCATTGAGCATGCACCTATTGAGAAGAAGGGGGAATCTCCCTCCAAGATCTCTATCACCTATGATAGAGGGAGTCCCAAAACATCCACCTGGAAGGAAAGAATCAAGTTGATGGACTCCAAAGCAGTCCTACAGGAAGTTGAAACATCTCTACAGGAGACACTGGCCAAACTTAAAGAAACTGAAAAATTAGAAGAGAAGGTAGCAGAACAGTCACAAGGGGAAGGCAAGGCTAAAGAAATACCTGAACCAAGCCCTTAGCCGAATTTAGGCTCCTATTACAATCTGCTAGAAGGTGGGAAGATCATCCCATAAAAATTTGCTGTGCCTCTTTTCTTTGAATTAGAAAAAGAAAGGGTCAGAACCCACACCTGGATGCAAATTGCTAAATCTAAAGGAGTTGAAGATATAGGGCACATGGAAGACAAGTTGAAAGAGTTGAGAGGGGAGTTGGCCATGGTAAGGCACATAGAGAGCAGTAGAAGAGCCCAACTACAGGAAGAAAATGAACTGCTGAAAAAGCAGTTACAGGAACGAGAAACTCAAAAGGGAGACAGGTTGCCAATCTTGGAAGGGCAGCAACAACAAGAAGGTCCCCTAGCAGATAATGAAGCAGCAGAGAAACAACAACAAGAGGAAGAGCCACAGACTGATGTTGAAATGCTAATGAAACAGCTGCAAGAAAAAGAGTCTCAGGCAGCAACTGAAGTGCAGATTTTGAAACAACAGTTGCAGGAAAAGGAAGCCCAAATGGCCTGCATGGCCAGCTGGGCAATGGAGGCCTTGCAATGCAGACAACCAGCTAGATCTTATGCACTGTATCTCAGAGACCAATGGCTCCAATTCCAGATTAAAACATTGGCCCAAAGGGGCACAATCCCATTCCAAAATTACAACCAGTTTATGCATTTATGGGATAGTAGTTCAGCAGAGGATAAAGCCAAATTAGCAGAATTTTACCTACACAATATGACACTCCCTGATATGAATTTATGGGATCCAAATGCTGCATTGGGAGATCTACAACTCATAGCTATGGCTTCTTGGATGAGCCATGAGGACAGGAGAGCAGTGGAAATTCAAAATATAATGACAAAGGAGCTAAGTGAGCCCCTGATGATAAGGGAAGAAACAGAGGAACCATTGGATCCCATATATGCCCACCAACACCTTGCAAGCAATCCTCAGGTTGCCCCTAACTATGTTGAAAGGAAAGCACAGGCTATGCTCACTTTGAAGATATGGAGAGACTGTTTGGCAATAACTGCCTTCATGCTTGCACAAGAAGATGGAATACATTGTCCCATAGCCTAAAGATCAGGGAGTATCACTCCCCAACCAGAATGAGGGAAGCTATGAGGAGAGTGCCCCTATACAAACAATCAATGCAAAACTTGAAAGCCAACTATATTGGTCTTAAGTTCAGTCCTCCACTACTGCTAGGACTGTTGGAAGGGGTTAAGAAGGAGGAAGAACATAAACAATGGGAGGAGGTGGACAAAAAAGCAGGCTTCCATGACAGAGAAGAGGACATCATAGCAGAACCTTGGGTTTTCAGGGAAGCTGTTAAAGCCATTAAATATGAAGAACTGGATTAGTTGCTTAGAGGATGAGCAACCCATTCAGCAGGGGGGTGATGATGATCCTCAGAAATGGGTAACTATGTGGGCTCATTCTGCCTATTATTTTCATTTAATCCACCATTTTCCATAGTTTTGTACATGTTTTTGAATATATTTATGTCAATAGAGTGAATGGGGATAGTCACTTTTCCACATAGTCTAATGAGTGTTTATTGTAGATTTTTGGACAAGGCCAGGCATTTATGAGAAGATTGGTAGCCAAACTTGAGGAAACATGGCTGAGGACTTATAGGAGGGGTGTCTCCTTCATTAATGACCCATTCCTCGAGTTCTCCATCAACAACTTGATGTACAAAGGCCCACAATGATGATTCCAAGGGGCAGCCGAGCAAGTCTAGTGAAGTTGTTGTTATCTTCAGTTTTAGTCAGTCGAGTTCTTGAATTTTAGGAGGACTGTTGGGAGTCCTCACTTGTATAAATAAGAAGGCTTCAAGCCTCAGTAGGTTAGCCATTTGATAGTATATTTTCGCACTTTAGTGCAACCTTGTACTCAACTCATTTTCGAGCTCTTTTTGCAGATCATTTTGTGATGTAACTATTATTTTTTGATCAATGAAGATGAATCCAGCTTTGAACCAGCACTGATCTTTCCTAGAGGGTTACAGCTCTTGGGTTTGGGCCCAACCCAAGTGCCCAACACCTCCTTTGTGTATTTATATGTTTTTTTCTTGAATTCATGAGATAATTTCTATTGTTTAGGTTAAATCTTGGTTTGTTAATTAGGTTGCTTTTGATGGTTAGAATAATTGTTCTTGCTTCAGGTTGATTAGATAGTTTGCTGCAGTAACAGAAAAATATCCAAAAAGGCTACCAAGCAGGCCTTGATCTCCTTTCTCCCTCCTTGGGACCATGATTTGAGATCAAGGCACTATTGCTGCCACCAAAAACACTGCTTTTGCTTTCTAATACAATTGCTAGTGTGAGATTTCGAGTTGGAGAAGTTGATATCAGTTGGATTCACATGCTTAGATCCTTTCTTGTTCATTTTCCATGGCTTTCTCGCATAGTTTTCTATCCATAAAGTTCTGTTCAACATTTCTCTGGTTTTAGGTAAGATTTTAGGTCAAAATAGGCAAAACTTTGTTTTTCGGTTCTTGCTTGGGTCAGTTTTGAAAAGTAAGTGTGCAGCTCACTTGTAGAACATTCCAGCTTATCATTCCTCCATAGCACAGCTTGTACTAGTTCATCTCTCAAGATTTCCTCCACTCATTCGCCATACTTCTCCAATCTGCCCTAATTTCTGTGTTTTTGTGCAAAATTGCTTTCTTGACCTTTGAACAAATCCAACCATCTCCTTCATTCCTGATCTTGATTGAAAAAATCCTGGACCCCTTAACACTTCCATCCAGCCTACATGTCCCTTCTCCCATCGTTTTTCCACCTTCAAACCTCTAAAAACCACTTTCGGCCTCCTCCTGTAGAACATCCTGTAGATCCCCTGCAGCCTCTTGTATAAGTTCATGTTAGTGATTTTTCGAAGTCTGATCGCAATGGAAGTCTCCAGAAGGGTACTAGGGACTTCTTAGGACCTCTCCACACCTTCCCCACCTCCTACAAAAGCCAACTCCATCTCCCTTTGCCATGAAACCTCTGCACAGTCACAACTAGTTAAAATACAAGCATAATAATTCTACATGAAATTGCTCAAAAGTACAAAAAGATGATTTCTTCTCATTTCCTTCAGAATTAACTTGAATACATGCATTTTACCTTTTCAGTAGTCAATGGCATCCATTTCAGTAGTTTCTATCTCTTTTCTTGCAAAAGTAGGGTTAATGGGTAAAACTAGGGTTCGTTGGGGTTAAATACATGCATTTTACCTTTTTAGTAGTCAATGGCATCCATTTCAGTAGTTTCTATCTCTTTTCTTGCAAAAGTAGGGTTAATGGGTAAAACTAGGGTTCGCTGGGGTTTGCGTTTCCTTTCAGTTTTGATTCTCTTTCTGCAAGTAGAATAACCTCTTTCGAGCTAGCTTTCCTCCATCACAGTTAAAAGCTTCTTCTGAGAACTCATAGAAGTTGGCTTAAGCTCCTAGCGAACTTGTGCCAGCTGATCAAGTGACAGCCTGCAGTAAGAGCTAGTACTTGTGCATATAGCACCGTCACTTCCAAGTTTGTTACGAACTACCGAGTTGATAAAAGTGAAGTAGGGAGCCCTAGGAGTGCAACATTATTGCTGCAATAATGGAGCTCACCAGTGGGGGAAAAATCCACCTTTGTATGGTCATAATACCTTTCAGTGGGGGCAATATTAAGTTCCTTATGGTCAAAATCTACCACTTTGGGGCCAAAACCCATACCAACAAGGTTGGAATCCACAAGTTTGACCTTATCAAAGGCCTCCCATGCTTTTCAATCTGCAATTTCCATTTCTAGCAACGTTGGAACTATCAGATGTGTCAAGACTCACAAATGATCCAATACTCCATTCGTCATATTGACCTACGATTCCTACTAAGGTTCCAAATGATTTTCTAAAATTTGAAGGAAAGTCTAGAGAATACCCCCATGCCCATATTATGACTTACAATTTATGGTGTTCATCGAATTCCTTGGTTGAGGACTCCATTCGTCTACGTCTTTTCCAGCAAATCCTGATAGGTACTGCCATGAAATGGTACATCGATTTGCCTCAAGGTGCGTATCAAGACTTCAACTCTTTGGCAATGACCTTCCTTACTACTTCCAACTACTAGTTTGATATGAAACTAGTATCCATCTAGTTACGTCTTTGAAACAGAATAATGCTACCCACATATTTGGTCATATCCATGAGTGGAGACATCAATGTCACCTTATCAAGTTTGATATACCTGATGAGCTGTTAACTGAATGGTTTACCAAATCATTCGTTCATAATATTTCCAAGGACATAGATATGGGTGGTTGTGTGACCGAAGATCAATCCATTTCTTGTGCCCAATATTTAGATTTGGTATATTCCCAAACTGGCACATTCTATGATCTCTTTCTTGATGCGCCAAGACCATCTATAGATCCAACATCTTCTAAACCTCCAGACACACCACCTGTCGATGGTATTATTGGGTCAGTGACTCAAATTTCCAGTAAATCTTATTCGAAGTAGAAATCCATTTCGACTACTTCATCCACTCCTCCTTCGAATCCCCTTCCAAATCCTGGTAAAACCTCTGAGGTTAATGTCATTCATTCTATGGTGGCAGAAAAAGCCTCAAAAGGTAAAAAGAAGGGTAAACGAAAATCCAAATCTGATACCCCAGAACAGGATCCTCCGAAATCATCTGCTGATGTTGCATCTAAACGTAAGGCCAAGTATCCTTGCCTCATTTGTGAGGAAGATCACTATACCAAGCATTGTCCCCGTCGTGCTGAAGTTAGTCACTTGTTAAAAGGCACTAAAGGGACACCAACTGTACTAAAAGAACCTTTTCCATCACAACAAACCCAATTGGTATAACAACCACAATCTTCTACATCTTCGGGTTCTCAGGTTTATATGAGTGGAACGGTACCTATTTATGTTGCCACTTGGTCAAAATATTATCTGACTCCTCCCAAACAGGTTGTGAAGAAAGAAGTTACTAATACACCTTTCAATTCTACTCCACCTAGTTCTAGTCCTCTTCATATTGAGAGACCTAGTAATGAATCAGTTATCTGACCACATCCCAAAGGTGTCCTTCGGAAATCATCTTACAATTTGAATGCGCGAGTTGCCTAAAATTACAATATTGTCGAAGATTCAGCTCAAGTGCCTTCGACGATGTCTGCCTTGGAAGTTATCTAGAGTTGTCCATCGCAGCGGAAATCATTACTATCCGCTATAGGAGGAATTGACCCTATTGATTCGAGTCTAATTACCTTTGACCTGGAAAATCATGTTCCACGTCTTCCACATCAACTTGCCTTTTTAATCCAAGTCATTATAAAAGGGAAGACAGTTCATGGGACTGTGATTGATGATGGTACTTCTACCTGCATCATGTATGTATCATGCTGGAAAGCTATTGGCTCTCCACCTCTTAACCAGTCTCCTAACACCTTATAAGCCTTTGATGGCAGAGGATCTCATCCTTAGGTATTCTCACGAATTTTCCCATAACGTTGGAAGGAAAAACCATTGACTTAGAAGTAGAAGTCATTGATGCCAATTTGAATTATAACCTTCTACTTGGTCGAAGTTGGACTCATGCTATGTTTTTCATGGTTTCTTCTTTGTTCCATGTGCTCTATTTTCCTCATGAGGGGAAAATAGTCACCGTTGATCAGTTAGCCTTTTTCTCTTCTAGCTCTTCAAATGGCAATGTGCCATATGTGGGAAATACTGACATCCCTTATGAGAGTGTTGGGGTAGGTCTTTTTAAAGACTTTTCTCTTATGGGAACTTTTTCCCTCCCACCTCCAAACATTGCTTCCGTCAACATGATCTCCACTTCTTACGATCCTTGGATCATTCCTCATCCTGATCAAGTTGATTCTTTTGGCGATGTCATGTCGCTCAACCCAGCAGAACAAGCCTATCAAGATGTTGTTTTGGCTTCAACGGTCACTTCTGAAAGTCATGCTACTCTTAGTATGCATCTAGATGCATATTCACAATCCCCTTGGCTTGGTTCTTGGGATTCTCCAGATCCCTTGAATGAGACATTTCCCACTGACGAGAGTATCACCAAGGTTATGTCTCTTGAGGAAACTCCCTGGAATGATGCCCATCATCGTTCCTCATTTCTCTCGAGTCTCGGAGAGATTTCATCATGTTTAGATACCTTTGTTTCCCGTACACTAACCCATCCACTTCAAACACCTATTTGGTACATGAAGTTTTGTCTGAGGGAAACATGGGGAACATTACTGCTACGATGCCCATCGACATTTCTGTTAAACCAAGAATTGTCGAAAACATCCATGTCGGGGTCTCTTGTTCTCCATATGAGATCAAGATTTACACTGCCCTCTTTAAGGAATTTCATGTTGTCTTTTGCCTGGTCGTATGAATATATGCTTGACATAGATCCGAGTATAGTTGTGCATGCAATTCCTACTTATCTAAACGCGAAGCCTATTCATCAGTGACTTCACCCAGTGCACTTTAGAAAGGTGACCGCTATAAAGGGAGAAGATGAAAACTTCTAAAGGATGGTTTCATTTACCCCATTCCATTGACAGATTGGGTTTTGAACAATGTCCCAGTGACTAAAAAACAAGGGACTATTCGTGTTTGCGTTGATTACCGTGATATCAATCGTGTGTGTCCGAAAGATAATTATCCAACGCCTTTTATAGAACAAATCATTGATGAATGTGTAGAGAGTGACATTTTTTCTTTTATGGATGGTTTTTTTGGCTACGACCAGATTAACATTCTTCCCGCTGATTAGCATAAAACTGCTTTTATCTGTCCATGGGGAATATTTGCCTACAAAAAAACTCCCTTTTGGTATGAAAATGTTGGTGCTACCTTCCAATGAGCGATGTCTTATGATTTTTATGACATAAAACACATGATTCAACTGTATCTTGACGACTTACTGACTCATTCTGTTAAGCGTCATGATCATCCTGACTAGTTTCGAGTGATTTTTCTTCGTTGTAGACACTACAATATTCGTTTAAATCCATATAAGCCTATCTTCTGTGTTGAATCTAGTCGTCTCCTAGGGTTTGTGGTATCTCAGGAAGGCATCCAGATTGATCCCCTCAAAGTTGAGGCCATTGTGAATTTACCCCCTCTATCATATTTACACCAGTTGCAGAGCTTGCAAGGGAAAGCTAATTTCCTTCGTCATTTTGTACCCAATTATGCTGAACTTGCCAAGGGATTTAGTCATTTGTTGAAAAAGGGGATCCCATTTATTTGGGATGAAATCACTCAAAATTCTTTCAATGCATTAAATAACACCCTCATTAGTGCCCCTTTACTACATCCCCCAATTATCACCGCGATTACTTCTTGTACTTGGCCACAACCGACAGTACTATTGCCATGGTACTATTCCAAGACGATGATGATGGAAATGAACACGTCATTTACTACTTAAGCTGAAATATTATTGATACTGAGAATCAATATGCACATGTTGAGAAACCGGTTTTAGCATTTGTTCACGATGTTCAACGCTTTTGACACTATATTCTCTTGCGGAAAACCACCGTAATTTATGACTGTAACCCCATGACCTACATTTTGACTTGTAGGTTACTAGGGGGCAAGTATTCCAAGCAGATTGTTGTCCTTCTGGAGTTTCATTTGGAATTTTCTAATGCCAAATCAAAGAAATCACCGGTTTTCACCGAGTTATGTGACCTTCCCTCTGTAACCACATCTACAACTTTTGACGAGCTCATTCCTGACAAAACTCTCTTTCTCATCAGCACTCTTGATCATGCTAAAGGGATATTATTGTCTATCTCTAAACCCAAACTTTTCTATCAGAGTTGTCCAATTATGAACATCGTCGCATTCGACATCAGTTCCAACCCTATTGGATTATTGGCGATACTTTATACTGTGTTGGTGTCGATTCTATCCTTTGTAGATGTTTTACAATTGAGGAAGATGAGAGAGTCCTAAATGACTACCACTCTGGGTCTTGTGGTGGTCACATGTATAGATATGCTACTTCTCATAAAATCCTTTGTGCCAGTTATTTCTGGCCTTCGATCTTTAAAAATTGCATTTTAGCAATAAAAAAATGTCACTCCTGCCAGATTTACAATCGTAAATAGTGTGCCCCACCCACGCCCCTGCACCTAATTGTTACCGTCGGCCCCTTTTCTAAGTGGGCTACTGACTACATGCAACCCTCGCTCGGCCAAGGGGCATGGTTATATCATCGTCGCCGTTGATTATTTCACTAAATGGGCTTAGGCGATGCCCACAAGTGATGCTGACGGTAAAACTACCACTCAATTTCTTTTCAACCATGTCATAGCTCGACTTGGTGTCCCTCAAGCCATCATTACTGATCATGGATCTCATTTCCAAAATTACATGATGACAAAGCTCACTGCTCGTTGGGTTTGCTTCACGACAACTCAACTCCTTATTATCCACAGGCCAATGGCCAGGTTGAGGCAGTCAACAAAGTCTTGGTTACTGTTCTTCAACGTACCATTGGGATGCATAAATTAAATTGGTATCTTATGCTATTTTCATCTCTTTGGTCTTACCGAACCGCAGCTAAGACCACCACTGGATTGACACCATGTTAGCTGGTGTATGGTGTAGAGGCAACTCTTCCAATTGAGTGTGAAATTCCTTCACTGAAACTAGCTGTCGAATTACTCCCTGATACCTCACCTATGGAGGAACGTTTACTTTATCTCAAAAGGCTCGAAACTTGTCATCTTGCAATGTTAGTAATTGAAGCCGAGAAGAAATGAGTTAAAGCTCAATACAATAGAACTGTTTCTCCCCGCGTTTTTGTTGAGGGTGACTTGGTCTTGCTATATGATCAAGCCAATGAAAAATTGGGAGCTGGGAAATTCAAACCAATGTGGCATGGGCCTTACATTGTCAAACATGTTTTACAAAAAGGTGTCTATGAGTTAGTAGATTATGAAGGAAATCTTTGGCTGAGCCCCGAAATGGGCTTTACCTAAGAAATTATTATGCATGATTTTTTGTGTAAATACTTATGTACATTAGTGTGTTTTCATTAGAGTGCAGTGTGGTTTTGGTGTGTTAGTTTTCTTTTGCAAACATTTTCCTCTTCTTACCTCGTGCTCTACTTGGTTTGTAGATGTAATCCAGCTGTTACGTCGGTTTTTCTGATGGTGCTTATCATAGTACACATAATCTATCTTTCGCTGCATGGGAAATCTATGACCCTAATGGTGAGTTAGTGAATTTACAAGGTATATGTTTAGGTCATATGACTAATAACATTGCCGAATATAGTGCGGTCATCGAACTTTTGTCAGAATCTATCACTCTTGGCATTAGAGAGTTAATCGTGAAACTTGATTCACAACTCATTATACTACAACTTAATGGACAATATTCAGTTAGAAACCCTCAAATTTTGAGAATGTATTTGCAAGTTCGTCTATTGGAATGAGACTTTAATTTTATTACTTATCATCACATTCCGAGATGCATGGACACATTAATATATCCATTGGCTAACTACGTGTTAGATATACATTTGCGAAACATGTAAATCATAAAGCATCACATAATAGACATGGTAAATAAAAAAACACACACACACACAATATATATATATATATATATATATATATATATATATATATATATATATATATATATATATCTATATATCTATATATATATATATATATCTATATATATATATATATATATATAGAGAGAGAGAGAGAGAGAGAGAGAGAGAGAGAGAGAGTTTGCAAAAGAGTTTGTTACATCAAAATGACAAAATATGTGTTCTGAGACACATGGCTTTATAAGCCTACAACATTGCAGAAAGTAAACTAGAGCTGGCTATTCGCCCACATGGTGCTGATGATAGCACAAAATAGCCCTAATAACTCGAGCCAACAACCGACGTAGTCTAGCGAAAATCCCTACAATGTGCCTCTGGTAGCTCAATGACACTTCATCTATTGAGGCGTACTCTAGAATGGCCCTGGTTAAAGTTTCTATGGTACACTCTACCTCGACGATAGGATCTTCTCCCTCCTTAATTTGGTGTGCCATTCGCCTGGCTATTGGAGAAACCCCTAGAGGTCTCTCTGGTCCCACATATGCAAATCATCATAAGTCAAATCTCAATATACATACAAAAAATTAAAAACTTCAAAAACTTCAAAAATAGTTTTTACCTGAATTCGTCCATTGTGTCCCTAGAGGAAGTGGAAGATCTGGATCTCCTTGGAAATCCATGCCTGCATATGCCCAATCATCAACCATGATTAGCTACTGACGTAACCATCCAAAAAATGAGGAGGGAATGAAAACTGCTGGCCACCTCCATGTGGAGGCATCAAGTCACCCCATCTAAGTAATCGTGGATCTTTGGGCGCTGGTGCATCCACTTCTAACCACTGATAACGAAACAATGACACATGTTCTAGGATGAACATCACCAAAATGGATCTGAAACCAAATTGTTTCAGACTCCCTGACTTGCACTTGGTAAGTTGGCGCTTCATGCACACCAACAAACCCTCACTCCAATTGAAAACTGTGGGATTCAGACACTTGATTGCATACTAGAAACGATATTTTGTTGCCTCATGCAATGATTGAGCCCCAACTACTCGGGCCATAGTATGTAGGATTGTTCACAGTGGGAGATTTGTGATGGTCTTTATGTCGATTTTCCCACTTTGGGTCTTTTTGGTCCTTAGACAATGCCTCACAATGAGCATATCCGTGCTCTCTCCTCCAGTGCGTGAATCGAACAACTGAACTCATTGTCCCTTTCTAGACAATTCGGTAATGAAATAAATGTCAGCAACCTCTATTTCGAGTTCTTGATCCTTGATCATGAATAGTTGGTGATCCACATCCCACCAACTAATCAGATGCTGCAATAACTTAGGCTATGATATGATCCCAGGAATCCTGAAGAACTTGAGAAACCCACATGTTCGTAGGGCATCAACACAATCTTGATCCTGAGCAGCTTGATGGTCTTCAACTTCATGTCCCCTTTCTTTCCATTCAACCACCATTTTGGATTGATTATCAAGTGGAAAATCAATAAAACAACATTTCATGAGCTTCCACGGAGAAAAAATCCAATATAAACTATTTAACATGGAGGATTTCACACAAAGTTTTTTATCTCGGTGTCAGCGTGACTGTTTATGAATTTTCTTGCACTGCCAGTGTGAGGGCCTAATTGGCCACAAGGTGAGCAGTGCGATTTCGATGGGTAATAACCGCGCTGGTCACCCATGATATAAAATTTTTGTAAGTCCTCCTTGGAGCCTAATATATGGATGAAAATGTATGAAATGAGTATCGAAATGAAGGGAAGGGACAAATCTCTTACCTACAACAAGCGGCTTCGTGAATGGTGTTCGCGATTGATCGTGCTCCTTGCCTGAAAATCGAGGTAAAATGAGGTAAAAGCGCTCTCACAATTGCAATTTGGTAAAATGGTTAAAATGATTTACCTTTTTCCCTATTTATAAGTTTTAAATAATATTTTTACCAAATTAGAGCATATTTCACTCATTTTTTAATATTTTTCCTCGAAATTGGTAATGTGCGTTTCCTTGTGTAGCAACAGGTCATATATTCTTGGTGATGGTGATTTATCTTGACTGATTCAACGAGTTTTATTTTATCACTTTTTCGGACTTATCAAAAATAAATGAAAAAGTGACCCCGTGGAGTCATCTTTAAGCTCTTTTCTAACTCTCGAAAAATGAAAAGATTGCTAAGTACTTATCGTTTCGAACTCGTTAAAGTAAATGAGATGATGTCTACTCAGTATAAGTTTAACCATTTTTCGGACTGAGATAGACTATTGTACGAAAAAGGAACACCTTAGTCGAACATGGCTAAGAGGTTCTCTTGGATATTGTTTTCTACCCTTTCGGGTTCAAGAGACGATTTACGAAAAGGGACCTTTGGAGTTTTCTTTTTCGCTTCTTTTTCAAACTCTCTAAACATGAAAAAGATGCCGAGTTTCACCTTCGTTGGACTTGTAAAACTTAAATGACGCAGGACTTGTCACCATGACGAGACTGAGTTTCTACTTCCGAGGACTTGCAAAAATTACTAGGGTGGATTCATTTGAAGGATGAACATATATGGAAATCATATGTTATCCCTTCAAGCTTGTGATAAAAAAATATACGTGGGACTCGCCAAAATTGGTGGGGGAAAAGTGAAAGTGATCATCTCTTGTATTTTGTAAAGGAAGCATGTCACTCTTGAACATGACACTCATTTGTTGCTCGTGTCGGGTTTGGGACATCCTCACTTAGTCACTTGCCTTCTTGGGTTTGGGAAATCCATTTTGCCTCTCATCTGATTATACCATTTCGTCATCATGACCTCTGATCCTATGTTGAGTCAAATGCTACCAAACTCTGGATTCGTGTCCCTGATTTGTTTAAGATAAGTCCTATCTGCAGTTCTTTACCGCTTATACATTATCTAACTTTTTGCCACAGTCCTGGATCACACATATCTACACTACTACATCCTTTTGTTTCGTGTCAATGATGTGGGATTCATTATGGCCCTCCTTTGATGGTGTTATCACTCAGGTTGTTCCCAAAAGTTGTAAATACGATTGAGGTAACCACAGACCAATCTTTTAGATACAGATTCTAGCCAATCTACATCCAGAGAGGGTTCTCTCTTTATAATTTAGCTTTGTTTTGAGATATATTAGGCTAGCTATGAAGTGCAAGGATTTTTGTTTTGAGTTTGATTGGAGGGATGGAGATTCAATAGAACAGTGAGGTAAAACTGAAAAGTTTCAGTCCATTGGGCATGATGGAGTCAAAGAAGGATAGCTTCCTGGATTAGGTTTCTTATCAGAGGAGGTATCACAGAGCAAGGTACTCAAATATGGAACAATTTATAGGCTGGAATCAGATGGAATGGAGTCAATTGGGTGAAGGGCAGTTAAGAATCCTTCATCATATTTGACAGAGGGAAAATGGATGATTACTGCTAAGGAGCAATTAAGAATTCCTTAGCAAATATTCAAGATGAAAGAATCAGGGGAAACAGGAGCAATTAAGAATTCACTGTTTATTCTAATTCTGAAGAAAACATAGAAAACAAAAAAGATATAAGACATAGTGCAGTCAAGCAAATTTTGAATTATTCTTTTTCTTTATTATTGAGATCATGAAACATAGATGATATAATAAACATAGAAACTGTAAAACACAAGTTAGAAGGGACTTATTGATCCATAAGATGATTCAAGAATTCTGTAACATGGTCCTCAGCGTCAATTCCTCATTCAGTAAGCCAGACAAAAATGGTTCCAACAGCCTTTTATTCCAGAAAACTTCAGTATTACAGTCAGAAACTATGAACATCCACCAACCAACCCCAAATACTTCGTCTGGGGGGGTATTTGTACAAAAAATATCAAATATCTTACAAAATATCTGATAGAAATAATATCTGGTGATGGTTAATGCGTTTTACAAAGATAGAGACAAACAGTCTCGAAAATAGGGGAACAATAAATTGATGCTGTGCTGGTTGTTCCATCTTTATGAGATGTACCGGAGGTAGGTGCTACGAGTCAGTTTACGACCGTTTTCCACTCATACTCTGCGCTGGTTATTCCACCTTGGCCGGACTTTCTTTGACCCTGATGTGATGTGCTTTGACCCGCAGGACTCTGATTCATTTTTGTTCTCCGCATTATAGTAGATGGTCAAAAATTTTCAATTCACCAAGGTACAAAAGATAAGTTGATAAAATTTATAACATACTTTGCCACCACTCCGGTCCTGGTAATTTATGTCTCTGAAGCTTCCTTAAAGTTTCGTCAGTCTCTGTGTATCTGAAGAAATTAGGTGGGATGGTGAACAGATGCTTTACCTCATGCTCAATGTAGAATAAATTTTCCAGGCTGTCGTAGAGGGCCTGGCCAGATGGAAGTGATTTTTCTCCTGGAGCACTCGTTGATGAATTAACTTGATTAACAACATATGTATTCAATTTAAGTACATAGTCTTTGTGTTTCATCAGACGATCATTACTTCCCAGAGGACTTGGAAAACCTTTTTTATGCAAGACTGTAAACTTTTCTGTGAAAGAATTAATCTTTACCTGCATGTCATGGCATCTTCTTTCCAAATTTTTCATTAGAGTTCTCATGGTTAGAACTCTCTTGATGTCTAGAATGGTGCCTGTTCTGTCTCTGATTTCCAGTGCTTCTGGTTCTTCGCTGGTTTTGGTGTTCAAAAAATGTATCAGTCGGTTAGCTTGTTCAGGCATCTGTCCCAATAAAGCTCTTATTTTTTGAATCTCCATTTGGGCCACTCTTATCAAGTCAATCTGCTCATAAATGACTTGGATAGACCTCCACACATCACTAAGGGATTGATTGATGTTGGTCCACAAAATTCCTCTGATTTCTGCTAGAGGTTTATCCAGAGATAGATCCTTTTCTAATGCCCTCACTTTGTTCTCCAATGTTTTGACCTCCCTTGTTTTCTCTGCCACATTCACCTTGGATTTATCATAATTCTTTTCCAGCTTTGCCAATTTCTCTTTGACCAGTTTCAATTCTGATACTTGTAGCTTTAATTCTTCCATGGCTCTTATCAGTTCCTCTGTACTCATATTGGTACTGCTGCCTGGTGCTGTTGCTGAGGTACCTGTGATGATCTCTGTTGTTGATGCCGAGAAAGTGGGAGGCAATGCTGTTATAAGTGTGGAGGGGGCAGTAATGACTGTTGGGACTACTTCAGGTGGCTGGGAGGTCGACTCTCCCTACTTTTCTTATAGAGATTTCTCCAATGCCTGCTCTGTCTCACTCAATCTCTCATTCAATATCATGAGTAGGTCCATCATGTCCTCTTCAGATTTCTGCTACACAACATCTGCACTCTGTGGATGCATAGAAGGAGGCATTTTAAGCTGTTTTCTGAGGGTGGCAATGTCCTCTTCTTTTTTCTTCATTAGTGCCTTTATGCCTTTGGCATCTTTGGGATCATGTCCTATTTCAATGATAATTTCTTCCAAGGATTTGATCCTGTTGTCCTTTGCTAGAGAAGAAGCTTTCTCCAAATCTAACTGAGCAGAGGTATTATTCAAGGAGTTTTGTAATTTATGAGCTAACATAGCTTTATCATTCAGTGTGGAGTATACCATCTCTCCAGTCTGTTTATGAAGCTCAATCTGGTCTATTGGATGAATATCCTTGGCCAAGACCTCTAGATTTGTCCTGATATAATCAGCTGCTGATTATGGTTGTTGCACCTTGGGCTTGAAATAACTCATGATCATCTTTCCTTCTTTTATGTCATATACTGACATTAATCTTTGTTGCTTTGTGGGGGCCATCTTAAGGTACTGGTTGTAAATTTGAAGCCTTAGTGGATCGTTCCCGGCCTTTATCTCAGTGAATGTCCTTTTGATGTCTGAGGTCTGTTTGCTTTGTGGCCTAGTGGATGAAACTTCCACACTATGCTGCCTTTCTAGCTCCTGCCTGTGTGAGCTAGTTGATGTCTCTATCATTGGGGAAGTCTGCTGGCTGGTTACCCTCTCACCTCTTAGACTTTCCGTTGTTTCTTAAAAGATTTCCTCTTCTGACAGAGGATTGAGTCTTTGCCTCTTTTCCCCTGGTTGTTCTGCAGGCCCACTGAGGAGGTGTGGCTTCTTCCTTGTCTCTTTTCTTACCTCTTTCCTCATTTAGAGGAGTCTATAATGCAGGAATCTCTGCTACTTTGATTTGGACCGGAGGAATTTACCCCTGCTGATCAGTCATTGCTTGCTGCTCCGTGTCTGCCACTTCCTTGCCCTTAGAAGACATTGTAACTGGTGTGCTGGTTTCTTGTACATGCTACTGTGAAGTTCTAGCAGAGGATGTACCCACTCCGGTTTGCTGAGGCAGTTTGAAAGATACCTGTCCAAAAGAGCCCAGGTCAAGGGTCTTTTCAAGATCTTTCATAACTTTTTCCATCTTTTCTTGTTTAGTAATTTCTTCTATTAATGTACCCTCTACCCACTCATCCTGATTAGCAAACTGTTCAATTTCAGGGATCCTATGATGTATATAAGCCGATAGCCTATTTCTTACTTTTCTGTCACTTATAAAGCTATTTGGGTCATATGGCACCCACTAGAAACTTTTATTCAATTTGAGGTCTTCCCCTAATATCTTATCAGCATCTTCCCATGCCTCCCTCTTATGGATGATAAAAGGGCCTAACTGGTTTTTATTCTCAATTGAGCCTTTTTCTTTGCATTGCAAAAGTGGGTTAAATCTGCATTGATAAGCTGCCTGAAATATTCTAATGCAAATAGCCTCATAGGCACATATCTAGGTAGCTTGAATGGGCATAATTCACATCCATATATTCTAATTTCAGTGTGATTTTGGTAAAGGTACTAGTCACCTATCTTGTATTGTCTGGAAAGCTGTAAAATCTTCTTTATATCACCAGAGAGCCTAGGAGGAGATGCTCCTATCAATAGAGTGGAGGTTGGATGTACAAACAGGTTAATGAATTCATAGTAGGTATAAGGGGATTCACAAACATGGTGGAAGATCGAGGTCCAAAAGATCACAGACCTTCGCTCTCCTTTGGAATCCAATTTCCTGATGGGAAATGAAAAGCAGCCTAGCTGATAATATAGCAGAAGGTGGTATATGAATGAGGTGTACTTGAAGACTCCTTCTCTGTCCAGATTTATGAATTGCTCATTGATTTTATTGGCAATGAAAGAGGCATAATCATATTTGACAGCAGGGGGCTGTCCTGGAGTAAACATTGACAACATAACTAAGATGGTCTCATCAGTAAATTCACTCGTTTTGAATCCCAAGATAAAAGATATCATGTCAAGAATAAGCCTGCCAGTTTCAGTAAACTAGGAATGCACATAGGGAGGTGGGCCTTGGGGTTGGCACTCTGGTCTCATGAATAATTGGGCAATCCGAGTTATTTCTAAATTGGGCAATTGAGAGCCTTGCTCAAGCAAAAATCCCATGGAAAGAGGAGCAAGGGGCTGAGTGGGATGGAAGTGTAACATCTCATTGATAGATTCAGCAGTTATGTAAAAGAGAACAGTTTGGGATGGGGTCATAATTGCTTTACTGACAGGGTCATAGTTGGCACAACATTGGTGAATAATATCTGGGAACACATTGACTGAGGGAAGGTAATACCTGGGAAGATTAGATTCCCATATTCCATAGATATTAGAGTTACTCAGATAACTATTCCTAATTCGGAAAAATGCCTGGAGATGGTTCATATCACCAGATAACTCTTTTATTTGAAAATCTTTGTCAGCCAAGGGTAACCAATCCAGGTCTTTATGAGGCGCATTGAGGGGCGCCACGTTCAGGGCTACGAGAGCTTCCATGCTTGGTTCTTGTGTTTTCAAACTGGAGGTCGGGTTTCTGTAGGAAAATGGGCAAAACAACAGTTCTGGGTGTCTTTCTCTGAGAGCTACGGATTGAATTTACTGGAATTTGGCTTTGTTGGGTAAAATTGACCGAGGAAAAATGAAATTACAGGTTTGGGAGGCAAATTGGGTAAATACCTGTGTTTAGAAGGCAAAACAGTGCAATTCGCAGGTTGGCCGATGAGCTGCAGAGCACGACGTTGCAATTTGCTGGCCCGGTGGTGGACTGGACGCTCGAGCAATCAACCGGACGTGTTTTGCATGTAAACAGTTCACAGAGAAAATGAGTGAAAATGACATTTTTCCCGACAATTTAACAAAATTTTGGCTTTGGCGGGTGATTTTGGCATTAATTAATGGTATGACGTCATCAGGATGGGACGTCCTGTCACTTAGCGGGGGTACGGGATGGTGATGTGGAGAGATGACATGGTCGTGACGTCGGCTGAGGGCCAACAGGAGGGCGGTAAGTGGTTTTGGCCCGCACCGCTTATGGGCCAGAGTGGTTACGGGCGGGGAGGCAGCGAGCAAGGCGGGAGGTCGACACGCGTCCTGGGTACGGGCGCAATATCGCCGACTCCTCTGGACTTAACGTACGGTCGATGAGGGGGTTGCAATATAATCATGGGCCGTTGGATGAGCGGGCCCAGATCTGACGGCTGGCGGTCAATCGAGCTGGTGGAGGGTTACGACGCGGGGCCCGATATATAATAAACATTAATTAAATATATGAGGGATGTGTTTATTGGTTCGGGGGCGATGGTTCGTTAATTAATGTGGGGTTAATTAATCCCATGGTTTGTGCGCGGTGGGTTAAGGTTCTTAACAGGTTCCGAATAAACCTGCTAATCCATATTTGAACAGTGATTTCAACAGTTTTATGGTTATAATAAACCAGGGTGGGGATATTAAAATATAAGGGTCTTTGTTATATACACATACTTACGGGGAAGGGTATTAAGGATAGGGATTTATAAAATAAAATTAATAGTCAATATGAGAAACGATATGAACACAAGCACTGAGTTAATAAAGTTTAATAACTTAGGCTTAGGAAAGAAAGAGTTTATATGTGATTTTGTACAATCCCTTAAGTAAAAAAAAGGTTTTACTTAGGTCTTTTATGAAATGAGATGGAGTAATTTGGAGAAATTGAGCAGACCTCCATATATCTGGGGGAATATTAGTAAGTGATTTGGGGAAGGATGGAGGGGAGTTAGTCATGCTTCTGTCATAGTACTTGTGATAGAACTAAGATTTAATCATTCTGAGAGACAAAACTTATCACAAGTTTCTTTCTGCAACACCAAAACTGCCTACCCAGCCTAGTTTGCCTAACATTTTTCTTCTCTTTCTTTGGGTGCACTTAGACTGGAAAACCCTTACAAATTTTCTTTTCTTTTCATGGGAATCCTATCTAAGTTTTCCCTTATTTCTTCCAAGGGCTCATATTAAATTGTTGAGCTCCTTTGCTTCTCTATCTATCTAATTATCTGCCAAGTTTGAACAGTTTGGATAGATTTTATTCTCTATCTCTAAAATAGGAAATTAAAAGATGAACTAGCCAAGATTAAGTTGTTTGGCCATTCATCAACTGTGGCAAGAGTTAAAAAACTGCACACAATTAGATTATTGCAAAGATAGAATAGTAGTGGCATTTTGAACTTGCACACTTTCCTGGTCCTTTTTCTTTGGGGTTCGTTTCTTTCACTTTTTCCTTTTGACCATTTATCTTTTCACCCTTTGATTTTTCTTTTAGGGTATACCCTCTTTACATTTTTTATTTTTTGATTTTTTCAAAATATGGAAAACCTTTGCAGCAGGGAAATGATGAACATATTAGGGATTTTAACTAGTCAATCATGAAATATGACACCTATTGGTATAGGAGCATAACAGATGGATCACTTCCTGTCGACCTCAGCTCATTATCCGGGAAAATGATCTAGAAACTCCCTTCCAGTACCTTAGAGCTTACATGCTTCAATGGCAAGTTCTTCACATCCGACGACAGGTTTACATCATTGACTTTCGATCGGGTGATTCCATGGGTGTTTGACTTCAGCTCTATCACCCACTCGTGGATTGTACTGACTGTACTTGGAGATCCATTATCATTATTGGTGGTTTCTCTCATGCCTGTTAACAATTTACATCATTGACTGGTAATCATGTGGTTTTCTATCATGTTCGACTTCAACATATCTATTCACATGTTAGAATTCGTACATTGATAGGGTCGAGACGAAGTTCAAGGCCCTGGATTCTGTCTGATAAAATCCAGGTTGTGTAGAGTTATGAGTTATTCATGATTGCATACATGTTTATTCTAGACATATGGCTATGACCATACCGTGGGTCCATATTTATGATCCTTTATATTCGAATGGTTGCGACCATACCGAAGATCCTTACGCATGATCCCTTCTATTCGGATGGCTGTGTCCATACTGCAGGTTCATGTATCATTAAAAATGATCATCAGAGATGTCAGATATGTATATGTATATGCTTGATTTGTAGGTCTCCTGACAGTGTTGTTCTCATCCTTACACTAACTTGTAAAGCATCTCAGCTGTCACTTCCTGTTATTCCTTCATGCTTTAGGGTGTATCTATTACACAATATTTTGTCGCACCTCCTGTTCACTTCTTGTTCCATATCCCAAAGTTCCAAAACATTGAAAATTGTGCTATGATATACAAACCAAAACCTCCCTGAAGAATCAAAGGAAAAATGCCTTGAATCCATTCTGAAGAAGGTTAACTGAAAACCTAAATTTTAGCATCAACGCATTTTGCTACATCGCCTGCCCATGCTGATGGCAGGTTGCAAATTTCTATCGTAGCACTTCTAGTGCGGGTTTTGATATGAAAACCTGCACTGAACCTCTTCTCGCAGGTTTTCCCAAACTGGAGGAGAAGCTTTGTGCACTAGAACCTTCGAGAACAACGAGCTGGATATTGGTTGTTGTTGATATGGTCAAGCTCTCCCATTTTTCTTGAGATGTGGACCTTCCTCCATCTTTTTTGGATCCGTAAATCCCTCTCCCTTCCTATAAATTCACTCCCTTCCATCCCCAAATGGTTGGTCATTGATTGTTGCATCCCTATGCTTGGATTATGCTTACATGCTACCCATTCTAGCTTGGATAAGGAGTGCTTGAAGAGTGATCTGAATTGGATCCTTAAACCCTCTTAAAGTTACCCAAACTCTATAAAGAAACTCATGCCAAAGTTCAAAGTCTTGTAGATATCGAGCTTATCAAAAATAACCTTTGAATAATGGTAATTTGCAGCCAGCACGGAGCAATGAGGACCTTCGGTCAAAGCGCTTGACCGTTGGCCCATGGAGACTGTGCATGGCGCAAAAATGGTAGTTGGGAAGCTCAAACCCAGAAATGGAGGCTGTTTTTGATGCGTAATTAGCGCTAATCGTGCATCGCTAGGCAAAACCCCTCGAGAAGGAAAAGCCCCGAGCACTCGGTCACAAGGGAAGCCAGGAAACTGTGGGAAAAGCGCTAAAACCGAAGGCAGGTCCCGCACTCAAAAACCGATGGAATATCAGAGGCGTTTCAGGCGGTAAGCAGGTTTGTCAGAGGACCCAATGATGCCATACAGTGATTGATGCGTGTTCGGTGGATGAGAGAGAAAATAGCTCTCATCGCGGGATAACGTCTGAGCAAGTCATCCGCGTGATAAGAGTGATAACCGTAGGATCTGGAGGCCCCAGATCTAGTGGCGGAGATTGCACCCGATGGATGAACGGACCCGAGGGAGAAATAAGCCATGGCGCATAGAGGTTTGAAGTCCAATTTGACCGCTGAGCTGGCGGATGAATCATTTCGCGGAGTAACTGAAGTAACGACCGTTCAAGGAAGAGCTAGTGCTCAGTTCGTGAAGGGACAAGTGGCCACCTCTCTGTGAAACATTACACAGTGGCGATGACGCAGAGGCAGGGAATTCCAAGACGGAAGAGGAATCGAAAAGTCGTGAGACAGATTGGCCTTAAGCCAAGAACAAAGGGGACAGAAGAAGAGAGGAGAGTGAACATCGAGAAAAGAACTGAATGCGCAAAGAGTCTTTGGAGTCAGTCGAAGGTCGAGTGAAGAGCCAGAGAGCTTAATTGACAACATCATATTGTTGTTGAAGTTGCTTGGAGGTCGAGTGACTCACAGAGGCATGTAAAGGTTGAGAGCCAAGAGCCAGAGCAAGAGCTAGAGCCAGAGCCAAGAGCCAGAGTTAGAAAGGCGAAGAGCTCCAAGAGACAAGAGATAAGATGGTGTTATGAGCCCAATGTTCCTGTGTAAAACATTGGAGTTGAGTGTGGAACTTGTAAAGGAACTGTTGCCATAATCCTAGGGAGCCTAGTTGAGTTGACTAGAGCTTAAGGAGACGTAGCCCAAGATATCAGGGTGAACTCCATATTATATTGTTGTCTTATGTGTTTGTTTTTACTGCTGCTTTAAATACTGTTATATGCATTTATATATCAGATCAAGTACCTTCCCATATCAGCACAAACAACAGATTTTAAAGTAAATAATCAGCTGAAAACAAATCAAGCATACACCCATATTTTTCAAGCATTTCTTATTTCCGCATTGGTTGATCAAATAGATTTGGGAAAATTTAAAGCTTTGGAAGTGGGAGAGGTTCTTGTAAGTTAGACAAGAAGCCTAAGTGTTATAGCTCCAAATCTCACCCTTGAGGTTTGTGATGCTGCACTCATGGCCCAGGGCAACCCCTCCTTCCAGACCTGGTCCAAAATTTAAAAAATAGTGTTTTATTCCCTATACGTGACATTGCCCTGAGCTAAACGCGTGTGTACACGGGTCTATGTATACCCAACCCGCGTATATGTCTTAAAACACTCAAAAAAAATAAATCTCCTTAATTTTGGGTGGAGATCGCGGGTTTTACCTGCTGATTACCTGTTAGTGCCCGTGGCCCAACTGTTCCCAATGAATTCCCAACTAAAAAACTACTTTGGGAGAAGTATAAAAAGGATTCAATGGGAAGGCCTAAGGGAGGAGAGAAGAGAGAGAAAGGTTATTATGCTGAGATTTCCCTGACTAGGTCTGAAGATCCTAGTGCCTCCTACACTTCCCCCATTTACAGGAAACCCTTGTTTCCTTGTGTGATGATGTCTATCTACTACTTGAGATATCATGGAGTAAGTCATGGAAGGAGTTTGTTAAAGGCTTGAGACTGGACGAATCCGGAGGACGGTTCCGTTTGGAGCCTGCGAAAGGACAAATCAGGTGAAATTATTCCTTTTTGTACTTTATTTGTCTATAATAAAAGAAACACTTGTCTTTGTTCCTGATATAAATATTTTTCATGTTTATGATATCCATGTTATGATTCATATGTGAATGGTTGTTTAATTGCATAACTAACTACCTTTCAATAGACTATGGAGAAGATTTCTTTATGATGTTTAGTCCATATACTGCTGTACTTTCTTGCTTTGATTGTTTTGTAGGTTGAAGGGGCAAAAGGAACTCTAAGAGGGTTTGGACCCTGGAAGGATCTTCTCAAACGAAGGACCCCTAGGTGCGCCCCTTATCGTATAGTTTGCTTATATTAGCATTATGGCTGTATGGAATGTGTGTTTCTCTGTATAGACAACCTCTGATATGCTAGGGTATCAACCCAAAGACCCTAGGGGAATTTATCCCTTAACAGAATTGGTGACTCTACTAGGGACAATAGTATTTTTGTTCCTAGTTTGGGTTGGTTCAAGCCAATCAGGGCTCAGCTGTCTGTTTTCTTGCTGTTACTGTGTAATCTGTTCCTATAGGAATTTGAGTTGTAAGTTTGGTCAGTTTCTTCAGATTGTTTTTTTTTTTCTTGAAATCTTTTATATACGTTGTTTTTTCTGTTTACAGAAGCGTATATACGCATGTTTCCTTAAGTAAACCCGCGTATACGCAGTGTTACAGGGAAAAGTGTCTATGCAGAACTGCTAATCCCACTAAGGTGTGGTAGCTACCTTCGAAACAAACAAAGTAAAACTACTTTCGTTTTCCTTTATGAAAAATAGATGAGAGAAGAGTAAAGGAGACCAACCTCTACCTTGCGCTTGGTTCCTTGCTCGATTCCTCTCTCTTCTGATAGTCTTTTGCTACTTGCTTCCTTGTACACCCAGCTTCATAGAGTACCTGTAGAATCAAAGCAACATAACAGTATACAAGAACATGGATCTATTATCATAAACAATCTAGGATCAGATGTAAATTGACCATACAAATGCATGAAACATAAATGACACAAGAGTATGGAGGAAAACTTGAATAGCTTTATTGATAATCAAGAAAGAGCCAAGAGAGTTACAACCAGTTGTTCTGACCCAGCATCATCCTCTCAGCAAATAAGCCCTTCTTCACCTCATGCAAAGCTTAGATCACCCAACGCTATGATGTTGCCTCAAGAAACCAACAACAATTCCTTACAAGATGCAAAATTCCAGCCTCTGGATCTCTGGGATGAGGGATCCATATATAGATATCTGTAAGGGAGATGAGTCAGCTTGTGATTTGATTAGTGTCTTCCCTCTGATAGTTCTTGCTTCCACTTGGAGATTGATGATCTCTTACTCATCCTTGGTCGAATTCAGAATGGCAAGTGTCACAGGAGAAGTTTCTGGAAGATTCCATGCTTCTCCACCTCGCGGATTGACAATGCCATTTGTATCATCTCGCCCATCGCACCCCATAGAAGGGCTTTTTGAAATGCAACGCACCCACAGAGTGTACTTAGGTGAGAGGCAACGCACTTTGCCTATGGAGCAGGTGAAATGATCCTGTTTTGACCAGTTCTGAGTAGTTTTTCATGGAGAACTTCTGGGAGAAGATGTAATCAGTTGACCTTGTTCCTTTAGGGGTTGGAACAACACTTTTAGGGACTTAGGAGCCCTTGGTTTATGGACATTTTATGCTTGAGGTTGCAGTGCCAAAAAATGTCTATAACAGTTGCCCCCTAAAGCACGAGGTCGTTAATCTTTTTTGATGTCGGGTGAAATGCTTTATCATGAGGATCCGAAGTTCTTTCAAGCTGGGAGGAGACCTGTAATAAGATACAATACAATACATTATTTTCATAATACTTTCATGATCTAGCTGAGGTGGGCATTCCCATGCTTAGCTTTATAAATTCATTTTCATGTACATATGACAGACAATCGTTTGAGTGTAGACTGATGATTCTGGTAGAGCCATCATCCCATAGATTGGATGATTATCTGTATAGCAATGATGTACATTTGATGTCTTTATTTTCCTGAATATACATCGCAGCTCGGATGGATGAAACTAGATCCAGGGTCTTCAATCTCGTTCGATCTTCACTCAAATTACAAGTCGATCCATGTGAGAGATGTTCTGGAGTTGAACATGGAAAGACATCACCTAATTACCAGCCAATGATGTAAGCTTTTAACAGGCGCGAGGAATCACCGATAATGATAATGACCTTCAAGGTACTGCAGTACAATTCACGTGGTGTGAATAAAGGACTTGGCATCGAACACCACGCAAAATCTTTCGGTCGAAGGCCATTGATGTAAACCTGTCGCCGAAAGTGAGAAACTTGCCATTGAGGCATGCAAGCTTCAAAGTACTGAAAGGGGTGTTCCTAGATCGACTTCTTGGATAATGAGTTGATGTCGACAAGAAGCAATCCATCATAGGAGGGCCTTAATGAATCCCACATCGATGACACGGAACGGAGCAAATGATTTTAATGGAGGTGAAAACGATCTGGTGATATAAGGTTCAGGGTGGTGGTCATGAAAGAATGGAGCGTAAATGTATTGCAGCGGGTGAGACACAGGTGGATTCTCTGAGTGACTTCTCTTGAACATATCAGCGACACTGACATGATGGATTGGTAGCATTAACCCCAAATGTGGATGGTGTGATGTGACCATGGTGATGTGACCGGTGAATGAAACAACCCAACCCGACTTGGATGCAGAGTGAAAGTGTCATGTTCAAGAGCGACTTGCTACCAATAAAGTTTCTTCAAGTTTTCTTCCCAATTTTTCCCCAGTCATTGCTGACCAGTACCTCTTTATTTTTGTCAAGCTTGAGGAGGATAACATATGCTTGTTCTATAATTTTCCCTTCGGGCAAACCCATCACTATGTTTTAACGAGCCTAGCGATAGTGAAACTCGTTCTTGTCTGTTATGGACAAGTTTGTCGCTATTAGGTTTTAACGAGTTTAACGACAAAGATAACTCGGTCCTTTTCAATTTTAGAGAGTCTGAAAAGGGACATAAAGGAAACTCCAAAAATCCTTTTTCGTCATCTAATCCCTTAGGTCCGAAAAAGTATAAAACAATACAGAAGGGATGAATTTTCGGTATTTTTAACGAGCCGAACAAAACAAGCGCTCAATCTTTTTGTGTAATAATCCCTCAGGCCCAAAAAGATTAAAATCTAGAGGAGGGATAGCAATTTCGGTCACTTTAACGAGCTGGAGAGGCCAATGGCTCGGCAATCTTTTCATGTTTTACGAGTTAGTTGAAAAGAGCTTAAAGGAGACTCATCTTTGAGGAATGAGCGATAAATTCGCGTAGCAGCTGATTCCAGGTAAGGTTTGGAATTTCCCAATCACGGCAGTGTCACAAGGATGGCTAACAAGATCACTCTTCGTAGCTGTTCCTCAAAAGGGGTTAACAACCAAGTGGAGGTGAATGATCGGCCAATACAGAGTGGAGGTGATGATGAGAACACGACCAAGGCTTTAAAGGCTGAAGTACTACATTCACGATGGTTATTTACCGGAAATTAGTTCATTTTCTAATGAGCTTAAACGCGGGGGGGGGGGGACACTTGCTCATTGCTTATGTTTATTTTTTAACGAGCTTGAATTCCACAATAAAACTGCTCGATGCGGGTTTATTTTTTAATGAGCTTGAACCCTGCAGTAACACTGCTCGTGGCGGGTTTATTTTTTAGCAAGCTTGAACCCTGCAGTAACACTGCTCGTGATAAGTTTGCATGCCCCCAGCATAATAATGCAAATCGAGGTGCATGCCCCCCAAGCTTCATTGCATTCAACTCGGTGGTTGGAATGAAGGTTTACCTTTGAGATTTGGAAAGGGGATTTGTTTCATTTTTTAATGAGGTTGACACAGTAAAAGAACTATCCTCATGACTCCTTGTTTCATTTTTAACGAGGTCGACACGAGATAAGAACCGTCCTCGGAATCCACCATATTTGCAGTATTTTATAGAAAATAAAAAATTGATGGATGATTAAGGTTACTGGAATAATCTTCGTGGTAATCCTAAAGATGGGAGCGATGGTGGTAATCTTCCCATGGTGCCTCTCCTATCATCATTGATTGAATGATTCCTTCGTCTGTAGAATGTACATGCGACCAAGGATCTGAAGAGGTGCCATATTCCTTAGACCTATCTATCCAAACACTCGATGAGCGTTGATTTGGGTTTGCCCCCCAAGCCAAGAAAATTGATTGCTACAATATTTCTAAAATGGCGATGATCCATGCTGACAAAATGTTTAGGAATCTTCCGAATCCATTAGATATAGAAGATTTCATATTGCAGGTTTCCACTGTGGCCACTTCCGCCAAATTACTCGGAGGCGGTAGGGCAAAAGTACCCATTAAGGCAGGGTCTTTTAGGAGGCCTACTCCAATATTTTGAAGCGAATGATTGCTTCCATGGATCATTGGAATGCTTCCCGTAACTTGTGAACTCTTGGGGAGAAATGTTTGTTGGTCGACGATTGTAATTCATCCTTGAAAGGGAAATGCAATCTTCCTGAAGTAGGTCGACACAACTATGGCCATGGCATATATCCAGGGCCTTCCCAGTAGGATGTTGTAATCGAGGTTTCCGTCGATTACTTCAACATCAATTTCTACTGTTTTCCCCCTAGTTCAACTTGCAAGTTACTTAAAATCCCGTATGGAGTGTATGATCGTCCATCAAATGCTTTTAACATTGTTGATGATCGCGACAAGGATGGTGAGCCTAAATTTTTCCAGCAACTCATCGACATAATACATGTAGATGCCCCCTCATCAATAATTGTTCGATGAGCAGTTTTGTTGAGGGCTTTCACTTGAATAAGGAAAGCTAGTTGAGCTGGTAACTGAGGGTCATATCCTTTGTGATTAAAGGATACAAGATTGGAATCCGTTGGGTCAATCCCACCTATTACTGATAATAGATCCTGCTTTTGGGAGAGGCAATTTTGTGGTACCTCAAGTGTCAACATAGCGGACAGCGATTGGGCCAGGTCCTCTACTATATTATAATTCTGTGCTACTTTTGCACGAGGATTAAATGTTGATTTGTGTACTACTCCCTTTGGAGACTTTATCATTGGTTTCGGAATGATGGGTGGCACAACTTCGATCAAAGTTGTTGTCAAACTACTAGGTTGTTCATTAGCCTTGTTTTTCGACAGCTGTGAATTCCCGTAATCTTTATTCCTTGTCAAAGCATCATTTTGCTGCTTTGAAACGAACAAAATAAGTACTTGGGATCGGGAAGCATTGTCACTAGCAACCATATTTGTTCCTGGATTCGGAAACGGATCAGTTAATAGTGCCGAGGTTTTTGTATTCTTGAAGAATTTTCTAAGCTCAGCTTTATATGGACAATCTGATGTCCAATGATCCTCATCACATATAAAGCATGGATGATTTGGTTTCCTATTTACAGAAGGGTTTACAGAATATTTTTCAGGAGACGACTCCTCCTATTTCTTCTTCTTCCCTTTCTTTTTCTTCTTGCCTCCTGGTTGCTTCAATTGTATGCCCTTGTCGGTCGACACAACATTTACCTCCGAGGCGAGAAGTTTTTCATTTGCATTTTGATCAGAAATCTTATGGGCTTTCTTAGATGTAGCCTTTGTAGATTTCGTGTCTGTCGTACCAATCATGCCATTGCCGACATGAGAGTCATTGTTCGATTTAGGATGAGGAGGTACGGAAAATTCCGGTCTGGGAGCGTCAGGGATTTTATCGTAGAGCATGCTAGACTGAGTATAAATCAAGTCTAAATATTGTGCACGAGCAATTACTTGCTCTTCAGTGATGACTCCTCCTTTCGCCACATCTTATGTAATAGAAGGTAATAATGACTTAATAAACCATTCAGCTAAAAGCTGATCAGGAACATACGTTTTTACCATTCTACGATGACGTCGCCACTCATGAATATGATTGGATATGTGAGTGGCCGTTGTTTGCTTGAAATTGGTAAGAAGTTCTGTTCCCGTTTCGTACCTTATTGGTAACTGAAAATGGGTTAAAAAGGTTGTGGCTAGGGTACTGAAGTTGTCAAACGAAGCTCTGGGTAACTCGATATACCATTTTGCTGCCGGACCAGTTAACGTCCTCTGGAAAAGGTGAAGCCTAATCGAATCATCATTTAGGGTGTTTGATGAACACCATAGATGAAATGTCATCACATGATTCGACGGGTCTTCACCCGGATTTCCATTAAATTTAGGAATATCTGACGGAAGTTTATGCGGAATCGCTGGCCACCAAGGGGCATAAGCAATTGGATCATTCGTCAACCAGTTTAGATCTGGTAATTCTAGAGTTGCTACAAAGGGCAATTGTTGATTCAGGTTAGGTGAAGCATACCCAGGATAAGATGGAATCGCCTGAGCAGTGGGTATTTGCATACCAGCATAATGTATTTGATGCTGGCAACTTTGACAAGGTTGATGGGCATAACCATTATAATATGGTTGTTGATAACCGCTTTGGAAATGCGGTTGCCCATTACTTACAAAGACTTGTTGCTTAGGTCCTTGATATGATTGCTGGAATGGCAGTTGTTGAGATTGAATCAGCCATGGTTGTTGGACCATTTGCTGTTGCCCAATACTGAATGATTGACCAAGATGAGAAGTCATAGTACTTGTTTGAGCCTGAGTCGCTCTAGATAAGGAGGCACTAACCTGAGGTTGTGATTGAGTCGTTGAGACAAGAGGCTGTTGTATTGCAACCTGAGAAACTTGGGGTTGACATACAACAAGTAGCGCTTGTACTTGCGATGCAGTCACCATAGAAAGTATAGTGGGAATATTCGACACATGGTGGACTGGTTGCATTGAATATACAACCCTTGGTTGCTGAGGCAGTATTGGTACCCAACCGCTGGATGTAATTCCAGTTTGACCTGAACTTTGTTGTAAACTCTCATATGGTTGTTCTCCGAGAGGGAACAATGAAAAGGCATACTGCCCTCCATATGGTGGAAATCTAGTACTTAAAGGGTAGATTGGCCTTTGAAGACACATTGGATCAATTTGTTGAGTTTCAACATAAGAAATACCAGATGATAATATGGATGAAGAAATAGGAACTGACCATGTCGTCGAAACAGTCCCTGATTGGACTCCGGCTTGTTGTTGATAACTTACCAGGACAGATGGTATATTGGCGAACATCGTTGGAGTAGCAGCAGGAGGCTCTGCCACTGCTGTGTTGGATGACACAGTCCTGGATGTCGACGGTTGTTCAGACATATCTAGTCTATCCAAAAGATTTCCTAGCGATTCTACAAGAACTTGCGATGAAGGGAGACTAACTTCTAAGACCAACGAGGGAATAGTGACGTTATTCCGATTAAAATAAATTTTATACGGTTTGACACAACTTGTTTTTTCAATTTTTAAGAGTCGAGAAAAAACAAAAGATGACTCTAGTCACCTTCGATTTTTAATGAGCCTGAAGTGACAAGTGCTGAGATGGACCTTTTCCTTTAAGGAGTCTGAAAAGGAATGAAAGAGACTACTCTGGAAATCTAGACAGAGGGATTACCAAACATATCGTAAAACTGCAGAATAATTTTTACGGTACGGCAGTCAATCTTCCCGAATGCTGTGTTCAGTGCATTGCGATCGATAGGGCAGTAGACACGGCTTCCTATGGATAAAGGATTAAGCCTATTGTGGTCTCCCAAAATATACTCGACGATACGTGGGAGCACAAGTCCGTACTGGCACTTATCGTCTCAAAGTGGAGGAATCACCCAACCAACAATGAGAACAACAGTTACCAGGCTTTACGACGCCGGAATACGTCTCTAGCCTAGACTTCTAGATGTTGTGCGTTAGGTTCCAAAGCGTTGTTAGATTCATTAAATTTATTTTATAGTTGATCTTGCTTAAGAAATTTTCCTTTCAGGTTCACCGCGTGATGTAGATGTACAATTCCTAAAATGCAATCTAAGATGATAAACAGTCTTTTTATCTTCTTTGTGGAATGAAAATCCTAGCTACTAAGGAAAGAGTGGCAGTATTCTTTCACAAAGAGCATAGAGCACACACTATATGCACTATACTAAATCAAACCAATCAAACTGTCTAAATGCAAATGCACATGCATGTATTTGTTTTCAGCCTTCTTAATATGTGAATGATAAAAAGAAAGCTAATGCGCAAATCTAAATTACTTTTTAAGCGACAATTACTAACAAGTTTCTTTTCAAAATCCAAATGAGGACAATGACAACACTTTACGATTTGGAAATGAAGACTTGCTTTCGACACTAGAAAAACTACTAATTCAGATCAAATACAACAGTAACAGGGTAATCGACTATCAAGAGCAATCAGACTCTCTTATATGACTGAAAACGACACTTGCGACACTTTAAAATCAAGAAACGACAGTACAATTACGTTACTTTTTTGCAAGGAGAACTGAAAATGACTCAACAAATACACAAAAACATTTACAGTTCTTTGCACAATGGAGGTGGAATAACAGCAAAGAAAGGGGTTTCAAACAGAGGTATACTAACTACAGGCAACAAAATTCTTAAATAGATCTGAAAAGAGTGAACACGGCAACCAACATTCAGGAACAATGCCTAGTCTGATCAGCGCACCTGTAACATAGTGAATTTGAAATGCAACGCACCTACTACACTCAGGAAGTGCGCTGAATTTCGGGTTCACAGAACAGAGATTGCGCTGGGCCAGGGATGAGACTTTGCTTGGGTTCCGGGTCACAGTTTGCAGTTCAGTTCAGGGATTTTGGCCGAGCAAGTGGTAATCAGTAAATCAACAACAGGGGTAGATCTAAAGAGGTTACTAGAGCCACCACAAGGGCAATTAGAGAGTTTGTAAATTAGTTGTTTAATTCATAAACAAAACCCAGAGATTGACTGAAGCGACATTTATCTACTTTGCATTTGCATAGCAAATGCAGTTCGAAAGCTACCTGGCTCAACTTCAGGCTCCGTCTGTAAGTTTATAAAGTAAACACATGTAGGTAAACGAACAACCTAGTCGATCCCCAGCGGAGTCGCCATTTTGTTACAGGGAAAAGTGTCTATGCAGAACTGCTAATCCCACTAAGGTGTGGTAGCTACCTTAGAAACAAACAAAGTAAAACTAATTTCATTTTCCTTTATGAAAAATAGATGAGAGAAGAATAAAGGAGACCAACCTCTGTCTTGCGCTTGGTTCCTTGCTCGATTCCTCTCTCTTCTGATAGTCTTTTGCTACTTGCTTCCTTGTACACCCAGCTTCACAGAGTACTTGTAGAATCAAAGCAGCATAACAGTATACAAGAACATGGATCTATTATCATAAACAATCTAGGATCAACTGTAAATTGACCATACGCATGAAACATAAATGACACAAGAGTATGGAGGAAAACTTGAATAGCTTTATTGATAATCAAGAAAGAGCCAAGAGAGTTACAACTAGTTGTTCTGACCCAACATCATCCTCTCAGCAAGTAAGCCCTTCTTCACCTCATGCAAAGCTTAGATCACCCAACACTATGATGTTGCCTCAAGAAACCAACAACAATTCCTTACAAGATGCAAAATTCCAGCCTCTGGATCTTTGGGATGAGGGATCCATATATAGATATCTATAAGGGAGATGAGTCAGCTTGTGATTTGATTAGTGTCTTCCCTCTGATAGTTCTTGCTTCCACTTGGAGATTGATGATCTCTTACTCATCCTTGGTCGAATTCAGAATGGCAAGTGTCACAGGAGAAGTTTCTGGAAGATTCCATGCTTCTCCACCTCACGGATTGACACTGCCATTTGTCTCTTCTCGCCCATCACACCCCATAGAAGGGATTTTTGAAATGAAACACACCCACAGAGTGTACTTAGGTGAGATGCAACGCACATTGCCTGTGGAGCAGGTGAAATGATCCTGTTTTGACCAGTTCTGAGTAGTTTTCATGGAGAACTTCTGGGAGAAGATGTAATCAATTGACCTTGTTCCTTTAGGGGTTGGAACAACACTTTTAGGGACTTAGGAGCCCTTGGTTTATGGACATTTTATGCTTGGGGTTGCAGTGCCCAAAAATGTCTATAACACGCAGGTTTCCTTAGGCTCAGTAGCGTATACATGCAGCTGTACATCAATACAGTCGCGTATATCTTGTAATTTTCAAGATTTTTCAAATATTTTTATTTCTGAAGGTCAGTCTGCTGGTTTGATTCAGTCCTGAACAGTTACCTTTCTATGTCAGCTTTTAGTTTTACAGCAAGTATCTGATTTCAAATTCTCTTTGATTTTGGAAAGTGTTGGTCTTATTGGTTTTATTGCGAGCGTCATCGTTTTTGTTAAGCACACAAGATTTTTTGTTAGGAGTCTTGGCTGCTCTATTTTGTCAGGGAAGAAAGGTTGATCTCAATCTTTGTGTCAAATCTTGTTTTGGTGACTTTTTTGGTTTGCATGTCAAAACTATATCTTTATGACCATCTGCTTTTCTTGCTTTCTGAAAGTTGTTGGTTTACACTTTCTTGAAAGTTGTCTTTTCAATATTTTGGTTTTTATTGCCAAACTCTTGTTGCTACTTTTTGATTGTTAAGAGCATTTTGAAACGCATTTTGTTGAGTTCTCACTTGTTTTGTGTTGCAAAATCGCAAAGTGTTTCATTGCATATTCTTCGATCATAAAGTTTCAGTCTTGTTTAGAGCACTTTTGAAAAGACATTTTTGCTTTTGCTTTTGCTTTTGAAGAAAACTGTTTGAAAACTTGGTTTTGCTTTCTTGAATTTTGTTTTGATTTAGTTTCTTTTAGTGAATGAAAGTGCATTTTTGTTTGTCTTGAAACTTGTTTTTAGTGTTTAGACGAAATGAATGATTAGCAACTCATATTCCATCTAAACATTTTAAGTGGAAAATTAAAAATTGATAAACAAGTAACTTTCATTTCTTGATTTAGAGTAGTTTTGAGTTTCGCATCAGCATGTACTCATTGCATTAGGATAAATTTGTGCATCTTTTTAGGCATCCATAGTTTTGTTAATTTTTGTGAGTGTGAAGCGTGAGTAAAAGAAAAGAAAATAAAAATTTGTTGCTTTCTTTGAAGTTCCTTTGAACCCAGTAGAAATTTCTTTCATTGAAAAACGAAAACAAGTGCATTTGCATGTAGTTTGGTTTTTATTAATTTCTTTTGCGTCAAAACACCACTAGTTTCACTTCTGCTTATCCCTTGACTTAAAGAACAACTCATTTAAAAACAAGCGCTAATTAAAATATACTAGAACTTTTTATAATTGTCAAGTTAGAAACACCAACAAGTTTTAGGACATTTTAGGGCCTTGGATTAGGCGAGTGGAGAGATAACTCTCTAAGGCCATTTAAACTGTCAAACATAGGAGTCTGAATAGTGAGTGAAAATCCAATAGTGTTAGGGAGATCAAGAAAGCTCCGGATCTGGGAGTTAAGCACGAGGGTTTTTGAAGACAGGGAAGAGAGATACCCCCTCTCCTACTTGTCGGATCTAACCTCAAGACTGTTCCGCCTAGCTTTTGATACGAGTTGGTAACCTTAGTTGCTACTCCTAGGGATCTTCACAGGTGGCTGCGGAGGGGAATCTCGTGGCACCTGAGGTCGACGTTGTATCACTCTCAGCGGTGCTACTGGAGGGCACCCTTGCAAAGCTTGGGGTCTTGCACCGGAGCAGGCTGTTGTTAGGAGGTCAACGTAACTTCCTCTGTTACCTTCGCTGATAGGACTGGGCCGTCATTATCCCAGACTATCTTCAGAAGGCCCCTTATTTCACTTTCTTGTATTTTGGTGTCTGGTCCTCATCACTCGGAGCGAAAATACTCGAAAGTTGTTTGACTGGCTGATATCTTTTAGGGACTTTTTAGTGTGTGCTCTGTGCTCTTAGTTGGCCTAGCTTTCAATTTTTTGAGTCTTTAGCTAGATCTTAATAAAAAAATTCAAAGTGGCTGACCGATCACCTAGATGGTCTCGAAGACTTCGTGGTCTTTCACCACCAAGTTTAGAGCCTTCTCCTAGAAGGCGCAGAGGTAATATTGCTCGTGGGTTCGTCCTGCGGCAGCTGACACATCGGGGATTGATCCTCCTCACAGAGACATTAGTGTTTAGAATAGGCCTGGTACTTCCATAGAACAAGAGAGGAACACTCCAGTTCTTTCTCAAGTTCTCTTTCAGATGGAAGATAACATAGAAGTAGAAGAATTTCAAGAGTCGTTAGCGGCTCCAAATTCTCCCTTACCTTCTAGCTATCCAGAAGTATTACGATACGTTGGGACTTCGACACATAGACCATCAAGTCCAGGTCGCACTACGCACTTACAATCGATGACCACTACTGGAAGCATGGCTTCTACTACAAGTGCTACAACCATGCAGACTCCAACATCAGTACAGGGGGGAGGAACCATTTCCATCCCCTCTGCATCTTTATTTGGGTGTTTTGCTAGCACATCTTTTGTTGGGTCTACCTCCATTCCTTCTACGAGTGGAAATTCCCAAGCCAATGCTTTTAGTACTAGATTCTTCCCATTTGGCACCCATTCACAGGGTATTCCATCAGTTCTGTTTAGTGCCTCCACATCCATGATGGGTGGATCGGCTTCATTCCAGGGTTTTCCTTTCGGAAGTGGTCATATACCACATTCCAACCTGACAGTAGGATCTATGCCTTTTTCTTCTACAGGACAAAGCAGCAATCCTTTCCAAGGTTGGACTAACCCTGTGGTTAGTGGAATGGGAACTGGGAATCCGTTTTTTAGATAACAAGGGAATGGGCCGTACTCCACAGTTAGTTTGTTTCGAAGTATTCCTCCCTTAGCTTCTGCTTGGAATCCTTATCAGGGGTTATCGACTCCTTATAATCCTTTAGGAGGAAGCTTCACTCCTTATGGAGGTTTTGCGACCGGAGTTGGTCAAACTCCGAGTTTTGCTGGATCACAAGGCTTGCCTTTTGGTTCAACCAGTTCTACTGGATACTTCGGGCAGCTTGGTGCCTTCCAAAATCCAGGCCCATCTTTTCAGAACTTTGGGGCCTCCGCTCAGTCTGGGTGGAATCCCCAAGGTCCTCCTAGGCTTCCTTTTCTGGCAACTTTGAACTTGCCAGATCTCACGAAATTAACAAACGATCCAATCAAATACAACCTGGCCTGGCCTCCGGTCCCAACCAAACTCCCTTTGGACATTCCAAAATTCGAAGGGAAGGGTGGTGAAGACCCAGGCGACCATGTAACCACATTCCATTTGTGGTGCTCATCAAACTCCCTTATTGATGACTCAATTAGGTTGAGACTTTTTCAATGCACCTTGACTGGTAATGCGGCCAAGTGGTATATAGAGTTGCCAGGGGGCAGATTTACATCTTTCGCCGACTTAGCTAATATTTTCTTAAATCATTTCCAGTTGCCTATCCATTATGATGCCGGAGCTAAACTTTTGGCCACTTTTCGTCAGGACAAGGCAACTCACATTTCTGACCATATTCAGGAATGGAGATGGAGAAAGAGGCTCATTAAAGCTGAAATCCCTCTAGAATACCGTCTCGAATGGTTTTTGAAATCATTACAACCTGAAATCTCTAAGGATGTCTCCATGTCCGAAGTCTATTCTGAGGAGCAAGATATTTTTAGGGCCCAACAATTAGAATTGATTTACTCTTAGTATGGGATCCTTCAAAAAATATTGTCGGATGCTCATGGGTCTAAGTTTGATATAGCCAAGTTGAAGCCAGGTCCCCATGCGGATGGTATCATTGGATCGGTAGACACAAATGCAGTGAACTTGTTGAGCCAACTGCAGCAATTGTCTTTGCAAATTGTTTCTAACAACCAAGTCACATCGTCTAACCCTTCTTCCTCCCAACCCTCTTGAATTAATGTCGTCCAATCTGATAACCCCAAAGGAAATCAAAATTCCAATGGGAAAAAGAAAGGACGAGGTAAGAAAAAGAGTCAGGATGGGAAGGCAGACACAAATAAATCCGGCAATAATGCTGGTGGTGGTAGAAATGAGTCTAAAAAGAAAGTCAAGTTTCCATGCAAGTTATGCAATGGAGACCATTTAACTCATCTCTGCCGCAAGATTCAAGGTGCTCAACGCTTGTTAGGGCAGCAAGGGACTTCTAGCTCTCAAGCTGTGTTAACCAACCCTTTTTCCCAAGGGCAACAACTTCTTGCTGGCGTGAGTTCGAACCCTGGTACCTCCGCAGGGGGCAACTAGGAAGGGGAAAAATCATCAAATGTTTTCATGATGGGTTCTCACGCTAATGTGGCCACACGGTCACGTGATTATGGTGAAGGTGAAGCTTCCAAGGATAAAACAATTCCCGAAACTAACAACCCACTTCATATTGAGCGACCCTCTATCGAGACTATACCACGGGTACCGAAAGGTTTCGCTAAACGCGTGACTATCAACCCTAATATTAGGGCATCCCAAAATTACTCCATTGTTGAGGATATGGTGCAGAGTCCATGTGCTATGTCCGCTTTAGAGGTGCTCCAGTCATGTCCCACTCAAAGAAGTACCTTGCTGTCGGCAATGGGGGCAGTGGATCCAAATAATTCTTTAGCTCTCACTTTTGATATGGATAATGTCAAAAAGAGACTTCCTCATCATATGGCTTTCCAGATAAAGTCTACCTACCAAAAAATTAATATTTTTCGGAAGGTTATTGATGAGGGAGCTTCCACGTGTGTCATGTCTATTTTATGTTGGAAGGCCATTGGATCGCCTTTGGTTGTTCCTTCACCTACCCTCTTGACAACGTTTGATGGTCATTCTCATAGGCCATACGGGATTATACCAACCTTTCCTATATGTGTTGTGGGGAAGGTCGTTAATATTGAAGTAGAAGTCATTGATGCTAACCTAGACTACAATCTCCTCTTAGGAAGGAACTGGGTATACGAAATGGACGCCATTGTTTCGACTCTATTTCGTGTCATTTGCTTTCCTCATGAAGGGACAATCGTTAAGGTTGATCAATTGGATTACTGTCCAGTCGATCCTTAGGCAACTTCAGACTCTATTGTTCCCTTAGTGGATAACCCCCATCCACCTATTGAGAATCTAGGAGTCGGGATGTACTCTTCATTGATGGGTACGTTTGATCTTCCCCCTCCTACGGCTAGAATAGATACAATTTCATCCTCCAGGGATCCTTTACGGAAAGAGTTTGTTCAAGCTCATTATTTTTCGGATCCTGGAACCTTATCTTCATCTTTGACCACATCAGATGACGACAAGGCAGATGGAATATAATCTCTTATGTCTGTAGTAGAGCCTAGATGTGAATCTATCATCAACTCTGCAGACAACCATTCTACTCCTTCCTCTGAGAAAGAGATAGATGGTGATGTGGCTCATCCTCGGACCCTTGATTCCACTTCTGCGATGGATTGCTCGGATATTGTTTTTCCATCTAACGAAGCGATATTTGAAGCAATGACGGCCGTAGATCGACCTTTGGAATATTTACATCATCCGTCATGTTTTCATTCCCCTTTGCATGAAGTCGAATCCAGGTCCTCTAGTCAAACTAGCGATGTTTGTACGGTTCCTTTAGCTCCAACACAGTCATTCACCGAAGGGAGTATATTGATTGGTTTGATAATAGTACCGATAAACATCCCTAGGAGCGATTGGGCGAAGCCCCCTGACGGGCTCTACCTTAAGAAGTACTTTTCTTAGCAACTAGGCAATGGCTTCTTTGTACATTGTGTATATTTGTACATATCTCATCGAGAGTTTTTGATATCAACACTTTTTGGTCTGCTGTGGCAGGTGTTGATGGATGACTTGGTCTATTTTGGATTCGCCGATGGTGCTAGTCGGCACACTCGGAACCTCGCTTCTGCAGCTTGGGTACTCTACTATCCAACTGGTCAATTGATGGTATCAAGGGGAGTATGCATTGGTCCCGCTTCAAATAATATGGCTGAGTATACTGCCGTCATTAATTTACTATCCGAGGCAATTTCTTACGGAATCGACTCGTTGGTAGTTTATCTTGATTCACAATTGATAGTGTCACAATTGAATAACATTTATCGGGTAAGGGATCCATGTTTATATTGCCAGTATTTAAGGGTGAGGTTGTTGCAAAGATCATTTACTTATATTAATTATTTGCACATTCCAAGATCTCATAATTGGTTAGTTGATTCTATCACTAATCAAGCATTAGACTGGCACATCAATCATTCATCACAATAAAATCAAGCATCAAAAAGTCGAACTGTATATATATATATATATATATATATATATATATCATAAAACATCTCGGGTGTACATAAGTATGTCCAAAAATAATATACAAAAATTGGGACTTAAATGCCCATAATCATGTCTAGTGCATCTAATGCCCCGGCTCAATATGAGTGGCTAAGTAGGTAGCTATCGCATTGGCCACATGCCTAAAAGTGCAAACCCAGTCATGTGGCATGCCAACCACATGATGCTACATATCCTCAGGAAGATCCTCTATCGCCGCCATCGGTACTCCGTGAGTGAGTCTCACCAAGTGCCGCTGGACTGTGTGAAGTAGTCGCACTGTATCTGTAGCTGCCTCTTCGGCCCCTCGGCCGTGACGTCTGTGCCGTGGGAACTCATCTGGTCGTACCGGCCCAACATCTGGAACATGATCCTCATATTAGTCATTTGAATCCTATCAAAATCATTTTTCAAAAATGCATTATTATATTTGAAAAATCACAAAAAAATCATAAAATCAAAAAATACTTACAAATGTTGCCCCATGCTGCGGTTGATGGTAATACTAGATTGGGATCTCCTTAGAAATCCAACCCAGCATAAGGGTAGTCATGTATGGCGATGATCTGCTGATCCCACCAGGAAAAGAAGTCATCATCAAATGCAGTCTGTGGGACGTCCCCACCTCCTAGATGTTTCATTAGGTCAGCCCACCTGCCCATGCATGGATCTTGTGGGGTGTTGATGGAAACTGCTACTCTAGGGCGGAGTGCAGGGAACCTCTCAAAAAACAAAGAACACAAGATAGTTCCATATCCGAAGTTTTTGGTCTGCCCTCTCTTGATGGAAGTGAGCTGGATTTTCAGGCTGGCCAGAAGAGGAGTACACCAGTCGAATACAGTGGTGAGACAGTCTACCGCCAAGCTCATGGTTAACCGTGTTGCCTGGTGCAGAGAAGCTGATCCGTTCACTCCGGCTATGGTGAATAGGATTATCCTCAGCGATAAAATCTCTACATGTGTGATTGAAATTTGACATCCAACCTTTTTTGGATGTCTCGGGCAATATATATGTACGTAGTCCTCAATCGAGAGACTGCCTCGTGTCCTGCCCCTGGAATGTACTACCTCTCCCCTTCGGGAAAGGCCTGTGATGAAATAAATGTCATCCACTTCTATCCTGAGTGGCATCTGGTCAATCATAAATGCATCATCATCGATACTCTAGTAATCAATGAGCATCTCAAGCAGACGTGTGTTTGCTTTCATATTTGGCAATTTGAAGAATTTTAGCAAACCACATCCCCGTAAGGCATCCAAAGCATTAGGATCATTCATGACCTCATCATCCACTGAGGTATGCTCTCTTTCTCGCCAAGTGACTGACATCCTGAAGAAAAAATGATTTTAAACCGTTAGTTTTTTTGTTTGAAATGTTCGTAGCATATACGCGGGTCCATTTACACACAGTCACGTGTGGGGCCCGCATGTATGCGGGTTTCATATTTCCAACTCGCATGTACGCCGCGGTGAAATTTTTGACAAAAAAATTCAACGGTAAAACATAAATTAAAAATTCTAAAACTAGTCACAATTGATTGCAAGTCAAGTATAAGAGTTACCTGGGGATTTTGGAAGAATCTGAACGGTTGAATTTGGTGTATGGAAAAGTTGCTTCTTTTGCTCCACCTCTCTGCTCTCAAGCTCAAATGGTGAAAAGGGTGAGTCCAAAAACTCTTTTATAGGTTTTGAAAATGCAAAATTTTTTCAAAATTTTATTTTGTTTGGCCTCATGTAACTTTTAACTTGGGAGCTTGGAATGTCGAGAATGGTTTGATTTTCAGGACATTTTGGACATTTTTTCGGCGATTTCGAGACGGTTCCATGACTGCTGACCCGTCATGGTAGGTATCGTTTTCTCATTGGCATATAGGTTAGGGAAGCCATTTTTTCCATTGCATTATGCATAATAGCCTCCATTTGTCGATACATTTGCCATAGGGTCAATCCCATCGTGTTATGGATTGTAAACCATGTTCACTCGCCGATTCTTTAAATCATGACACGATGGTAGAGCCATCCTTTACATGGGCATCGTAATTAGCACCTCACTGACATTTGTTGCCCATGCTGCTCCAATTTGAGTAGGCTCGGGAGTCCTCTGTAGTCCTGCCATGAATTATGCGATGAAGACTCATTCCTCTTTGCTTCTTCACTTTCGTTCTGGCCGTATACCCTAGAGGCTCCTTTGTGTTGAGTTGTACCACTGCATTGCATTTTGACCATTTGCACCTTTTGGCCTTTAGCTGGCTTCACTTGGACTCGTGTTTAAGCCAACTTTTGACCATGACGACTGCAAAATCAAACTTGCATACCTTTGACTTCTGCAACTTGACACACCTTGACCCGTGGAAAGAACACACCTTTGAGTGTCACTGACTAGTTTTCACCTCCCTGCATGGAGCATAGGAACGTTCCAATCCCAGGAACTAGATCATTTGCTTCACCGACACTCGTTCTTTCCACTGTACTATAGCATTCTTTTATTATTTTTCTAGCTTAAAAGAAAAAGACAAAAAAATTATATATTCCAAAAAAGAGCGGGAACGGGACAATATTTCCATTTATTGTTGGCAGCTAGATTCAGTCATGTCGCCCTTGAACAAAGCACTCAAAACAAAGTCTCCTCTATTTGGGCGGGATTTAGTTTGACTTAGGTACGCCTTAACCTTCTAATTGAGTCAGTTCTCCCCCGATTGGTTATCTCTTCCAATCATATGGAGGGTTCGTTCGTGCCTCTTGCATGACGAACTTATACAGAGTCATCATATGCTGCCACATAGTCACATTGAGTCGTGCTTTTGTTCAAGGGAAGTTAGCCTGAGTCAGCCTCTCTGCGGTGTCCCTTGACTCATTTTTCAGTCGGCCATCCCTGGTTGTTAGTATCATGTCTATCATCACATCAACTATATTGGTCCTTTACTTGTGCCGGTTTGAGAAGGTCTCCATTGACTTCTTGCTGGCGGGTCTTGTCCTTATCGACGACGACATATTGCTCTAAGGACAGGCCTAGAGCTGCACCCTAGCCCTATTTTCATTATTGATAGGTCACCTTGTGCTCAACATCGATCAGTATCATGGGTCTTTTGAGTGGTTTCCCTTGTGTTCGACATCAACTTACATTATCACACATTGGGATTTGTGCAGTACCTTGGTTTCCATTTGACCCTATTGGTGGATACCTTGCCTCTGTGTCAGCTTTCATTATTGGTTGGTTCAGAGGCTTTCTGTCGTGCGCTAGCCACATCTTGTGTACGGCGGAAACATACTTCAGTCAGGTTACTACATCTTTTTCATCCGATTCCTTCCACATTATTGGCCTACGGGTTATACTCGCGCTAGATTGATGAAAGATGCTTTAATGCCTTCCTTCTAGTGGATCTTTTCCCATCGACTTCGACTCATTGCTTTGGGGCAAAGGTCTAGAGTCCATTTGGCAGTACCTTGGGGTTTGCAATCATTAGTGGTAGATCCTTCGCTATTGACAGTGGGAAACCATCATTGTCTCCTGATCGATAGATTCTTACAGGTGTTCGACTCCAGCTCATCTATTCACACTTGTTAGATTGTACTAGGTACCTTGACACTCATTATCATTATCGGTGAGTAGTCTCGCTTTTGTTAACAGTATACATCATTGACCGATAATCAAACGATTTTTCACATGGTCGACTTCAGATCATTTATTCCCATGGTGTAGAAATGTACCACGGCGGTTGGTGAAGACCTTAAGTTGCATCAGCATTCATTGGTTCACTTGACAGTTGCTCATGTTGCTGCTAGTTGATACCACTCCACCTTATATGTTGCAGTCATTCATGGCGACATTCTATATGCTGGCACCTGAGTTTGCAGTGTAGTACCATCCTATTCCATCATGTTCAGTTGGTAGCTTTTGTGATCAGTATTTGATATCAGTGATTCAATTCATTCTTTAGCATCATTAACATTCTTATATGTGATATTCAGACATGTACTCGTTCGATCATGATGAGATGATCCATTATGTATTTTCCAGTTCTTTATACTTGTATACTTAGTGGATCCGCTTGTACTTGATATGCGGACATGCTTTACTTTCTCTGAGCATGGGTATGCCCGCATCAGACAGTGTTTCTTTCTGATCTCCATTTGTGGCTTGGCAGGCTGAACTCTGGTGAAGTCCTTCTCAGTTTTTGGCAAATTTCCTTTCCATGTACTTGCTTAATATATTTCGGCCATCATGTACCCCTTCTGACCTCATATATTAGGGGGCATCTGTTATAGCTCCAAATCTCACGCTTGAGGTTTGCGATGCTGCACTCATGGCCCGGGGCAACCCCTCGTTCCAGACTTGGTCAAAAATTTAAAAAATAGTGTTTTATTTCCCTATACGCGACATTTCCCTGAGTTAAACGCATGTGTACGCGGGTCTATGTATACCCAACCTGCGTATATGTCTTAAAAAAATAAAAAAAAATAAATCTCCTTAATTTAGGGTTGAGATCGCAGGTTTTACCTGCTGATTACCTGTTAGTGCTCGTGGCCCAACTGTTCCCAATGAATTCCCAACTAAAAAACTACTTTGGGAGAAGTATAAAAAGGCTTCAATGTGAAGGCCTAAGGGAGGAGAGAAGAGAGAGAAAGGTTATTATGGTGAGATTTCCCTGACCAGGTCTGAAGATCCTAGTGCCTCCTGCACTTCCCCCATTTACAGGAAACCCTTGTTTCCTTGTGTGATGATGTCTATCTACTACTTGAGATATCATGGAGTAAGTCATGTAAGGAGTTTGTTAAAGGCTTGAGACTGGACGAATCCGGAGGATGGTTCCGCTTGGAGCCTACGAAAGAACAAATCAGGTGAAATTATTCCTTTTTGTACTTTATTTGTCGATAATAAAAGAAACACTTGTCTTTGTTCTTGATATAAATCTTCTTCATGTTTATGATATTCATGTTATGATTCATATGTGAATGGTTGTTTAACTGCATAACTAACTACCTTTCAATATACTATGAAGAATATTTCTTTATGATGTTTAGTCCATATACTGCTGTACTTTCTTGCATTGATTGTTTTGCAGGTTGAAGGATCAAAAGGAACACTAAGAGGGTTTGGACCCTGGAAGGATCTTCTCAAACGAAGGACCCCCAGGTGCACCCCTTATCGTATAGTTTGCTTATATTAGCATTATGGCTGTATGGAATGTGTGTTTCTCTGTATAGACAACCTCTGATCTGCTAAAGTATCAACCCAAAGACCCTAGCATAATTTATCCCTTAACACTAAGAACCCCATTTTCAGATCAGGTGGTATCGGAGCTTAAGATTGATTAACCCCACCTTCAAAGAAGGTTGTATCAGAATGCTTGATTGACAGGGAAAAGGTTGCTTGTCCAAAAGGTGTTTGGGAAGTCACAGATTGATTGTCTAATTGATTGTATGCTTGTTTGCAGACTGACTGTTGTTTGAGTTTGTAGAGGTGAAGGGAAATCTATTGATAGCTCCGTCTAGGAAGGACAAGAAGGAAGAAGGGCTGAAGGCATTCTTGTTATCCCCAAAAGACCTCAAAGAAACCCTTGAAGCACAAGAGGTTTGTTGCAAAAGGTTGCTTGAGTAAGCTCTTTATTAATCTTGTTTGAAGTTCTTTTGTTCATTGGCATAATGACAAATTCTACAAGTGAGTCCTCAAATTCTTCTTTCTTCACAAGAGTCTTTGAGGAAGATATGAAGCAAGAATTGTCCAGCATGATGGATATGGTGAGAGAAATGTATGAGGATGGAAGGAAGAGCAACATACTTAGAGAGCAGTTGAATTTCGTGGAGGAAGAGAAGCAAATGCTTTTTGAAAAATTGCAGGAAATGGAGAGATAACTTCATTTTGCGAGTATGAACCTGAAAAGGATGCATGAGTTAGAGTCACAACTCTTTGTTGCAAAAGAAGCCTTGGCCAAGTATCCGCTTGAAGAAGAGGTAAACCATTCCTGTTCGTCTTCGAATTCTTCTAAGAATGTTTATATTAGTTCTTTTGAAAAACATACCAGAGGCATAGGTTCCAAGCTAATGTCCAAGATGGGCTATGAAGGAAAAGGATTGGGAAAACATGCACAAGGTATTGTTGAGCCAATAATGGTTGAGGAAAGGCCTAAGTATTTGGGTCTTGGCTATGGACAGTCTTATGGAGAGAGTTCCAAAGCTGCCATGAAGGCCATTGAAACAGTTCCGAAAAGGAGTTTCATTGTAGGTCCTCTACCTCAGAAGTGTGAAGATTGTATTCAGGAGGAATGCAATAGCTCGAAACATCATTCGCATGATGCAGGTGTTCAGAAGCACATACTTGAACCAGAGGGTTGTGGAAACTCTGACAACCTTGAAGAAAGTGATAGTGTTCCAAAGGGAGCTACTTCTTCATTTGTCTCACCTCCTCATGAAGGCAATAAAGGCGAAAGAGGGAGGTATAAATCTGGTTCTAAGCACATTCCTTTTGATTTTGTAAAGCATGAAAAAATAATTTCATGTTCCTTTTGTGGTTTGGATAACCATTATGTTTCTAGATTTTGGAAGAGGATGGCCACATACAGGAGACTTTTGAAGGAAAAGAAGCAAGCAGCCAAAGGTCCACAAGACAAGGAAAATCATGTTGTCAAAAGGATGCACATGTGTTGCACTTACTTCGATAAGTAAGGGCATATTACTGAAAGGTGTTGGACTTTGAATCCAGCACTGCTGCCACCGAAGCTGAAGGAGGTGGAAAAAGAAAATGGCAGGGATGGAAATAAAGATTCCATGATTTTTGTGGTTCAGGATGATTCACATACTGATGCTGATGTGCAAATGAAGGAGGGACCTTTGAAATGGATTGGTAAGAAATGGTTAGAATTCTTATCCAATTAAGGCTACATGTCTAGTGATGCATCTATTTGCATTTCTTTGTGGAATAAATTCAAGTTGCAGGATCTTATCGAATGGGTAAATAGAAAGAATTTGAGTAGGAAACTCACTTTATTGTTGCAACAATATGTTTATTTCAGCTTCGAAAGTATAGCGTACTTAAGCGGAAGTTGAAAGATGGAATGCATGCCTGAGCTGCATGTGATGCTGGCTTGGGAGAAGTTAACTTGGTTTCTAAAATGGAGATAAGGATGAAGTGTTTCATCTTTTGGAAAAGAGTCCTAAAGGTCTTTTTCCTACATGCTTGACTTGAAGGGTCATTGTTGTAAAGGCGTGTTTTATTGGCTTGTTATCTAGTCAATCATTTGTATGTAGATATAAGACAAGGAAGGGTTCACAAGATCTGAAATATGTTTCTTTGTTGAAGTAGGAGTTAGTCCATCCAGTGGTTGTCTGTATACCTGCTGTTGTTAACAGTTGTTGTTGGCAGCTTTTCAAATAGGTACAAATGAAAGTTTTGTGGAGCAGATGTACTTCACATTCATTTGAGCCACCTTGGATCAAGGATGAAGGCAAAGAACTTCAAACTACCTTCTGTAAAATTCACAGCAGAAGTTCTGTATGAAGTCAAGGAGGAAAACAATTCTTCCCAAGACGACCAACCCATCCAAGAAGGGAAGTGGTTAGAGATTGTGGTTCAGAGGCACTATGCAAAGGCAAGTGTAGGGAGGCTGAAAGAAGAGGGTGTTGTTACTCTCATTACTGCTCAGATCAGTATATCAGTCTTTTGGTGGACCAAAAGTTCTTTTAGTGGGAAGGCGTGATCTGAATTGGATCCTTAAACCCTCTTAAAGTTACCCAAACTCTATAAAGAAACTCATGCTGAAGTTCAAAGTCTTGTAGATATCGAGCTTATCAGAAATAACCTCTAAATAATGGTAATTTGCAGCCAGCACGGAGCAACGAGGACCTTCGGTCAAAGCACTTGACCGTTGGCCCATGGAGACTGTGCATGGCGCAAAAATGGAAGTTGGGAAGCTCAAACCCAGAAATGGAGGCTGTTTTTGATGCGATTAGCACTAATCACTGGGAAAAACCCCTCGAGAAGGAAAAGCCCCGAGCACTCGGTCACAAGGGAAGCTAAGAAACCGTGGGAAAAACACTAAAATCGAAGGCGGGTCCCGCGCTCCAAAACTGGCAGAATATCGGAGGCGTTTCAAGCAGTAAGCGGGTTTGTCAGAGGACCCAATGATGCCATACAGTGATTGACGCGTGTTCGGCGGATGAGACAGAAAACCACTCTCATCATGGGCTAACGTCCAAGCAATTCATCCACGCGATAAGAGCGATAACCATAGGATCTGGAGGCCCAAAATCTAACGGCGGATATTGCACCCGATGGATGACCAGACCCGAGGGAGAAATAAGCCACGACGCATAGAGGTTTGAAGTCTGATTTGACCATTGAGCTAGCGGATGAATCATTTCGTGGAGTAACTAAAGTAACGACCATTCAAGGAAGAGTTGGCGTTCAGTTCGTGAAGGGACAAGTGGCCACCTCTCTGTGAAACGTTACACAATGGCGATGACACAGAGGTAGGGAATTCCAAGCGGACAGCAGCGAGCGATCCAAAGAGATGGAAGAGGAAGCGAACAGTCGTGAGACAGATTGTCCTTAAGCCAAGAACAGAGGGGACAAAAGAAGAGAGGAGAGCGAACAACGAGAGAAAGATGAATGCGCAGAGAGTCTTTGGAGTCACTCGGAGGTCGAGTGAAAAGCCAGAGAGCTCAATTGACAACATCATATTGTTGTTGAAGTTGCTTGGAGGTCGAGTGACTCACAGAGGCATGCAAAGTCTGAGAGCCAAGAGCCAGAGCAAGAGCCAGAGCCAGAGCCAAGAGCCAGAGCAAGAGCCAGAGCAGGAGCCAGAGCCAGAGCTAGAAAGCCAAAGAGCTCCGAGAAACAAGGGATAAGATGGTTTTCTGAGCCCAATGTTCCTGTGTAAAAAATTGGAGTTGAGTGTGGAACTTGTAAAAGAACTGTTGCCATAATCCCAGGGAGCCTAGTCGAGTTGACTAGAGCTCAAGGAGACGTAGCCCAAGATATTAGGGTGAACTCCATATTATATTGTTGTCTTATGTGTTTGTTTTTACTGCTGCTTTAACTACTGATATATGCATTTATATATCAGATTAAGTACCTTCCCATATCAGCACAAACAACAAATTTTAAAGTAAATAATCAACTGAAAACAAATACAAGAATACACCCATATTTTTCAAGCATTTCTTATTTCCGCATTGGTTGATCAAATAGACATGGGAAAATTTAAAGCTTTGGAAGTGGGAGAGGTTCTTTTAAGTTAGATAAGAAGCCTAAGAGCCCCATTTTCAGATCAAAGAGTCTTTGCTTGGAATTGGACATCCACCAAAAGGAGGTCTCCAACATCAAGGCATAGGTTGTATGCTTCCCTTTTTAGCTCATTAATATACACATCTGATGTTCACTTTCCATAATTGTGTAAATGTTTATTCTTTTAGCTTATTACTCCTTGATCTATTAAGTAGTTTATGTTTGATGTATGCCACATATGCTCTTGTATCTTGTAGATCTTTGATCTTATTTGTAGGTACTCGGACATGAAGAACAAGTAAGGAGCGAGACCCGGAGAAAAATATTCAAAGTCATCTCTAAAGGATTGAGCGATTAGCATCAGAGTAAGCTAGGTTTCTACTTCTCTCCACATTTGTTAAACATAAACTAGGAAAGTGTATGTTAGTTTGTTAGATTTGTTGCAAGACCCACTATTTGGGCTAGAGGGATTGCCTCTGTTCACAGAGGGGATTTACCTTCACAACACCTAGCGAATCATAACTCAAGATTCCATGTATCATCTATCTAGCTCACACTTGGATATAAATCAATGTTCTATTTGTGCCAAATTTGTGATAAAGAAACTAATGTTATTCTATTGTGAAGTGAAGGAAAAGGAGGGTTTTGAGTGGCCTAGGTGCTTCCCTTGATCATGGAGTCACAACTAGGGGTCAACATCCTTCTAATCTAAGTCCAAATTGCAGAAAAGGTCAAACTAGTGAAGAAACAGGTTGCTACAGGTGCCCTGTATTGTTATAGGAAGGCTTGTAATGCTACAAGAATGTTGCCGAGAAGGTTTAGGAAGTGGAAATGATGGGTTAAACGGATTTCAAAGTGGATGGAGGTTGAGGTAAATGGATGTAGGGTGGCCAAAGCCCCTAGCCAAGCTCAGAGCCTTTTGAAGGCATGTTTTGCACTAGGAGAGCTACTCACAGTGGTCTAGGAAAATGATCTCAAGAACATAACTTTGAAGATAGAATTTGGGATTCATAAAAGAGGGTGAGGAAGTCCAAGATGGAGGTGGTGAAGGTGCCCTTGCATGCAGATCCAAACAACCCTACAATCATCACATGCATATACCCTTTTATCATTGACAAAATGAAACAACTAGTAGTGGAAAAGATGAGTTGAATTTGAATTCCATCTAATCTATGCCAAAAAATCTGATCTAGTCAATAAATCAACTCCTAAGCTACAATAAGCACATGAAAAACAAGATGAATAACATAAATCTTCTTCCAAGAAATCATAAACATAATATTTTTGGGTTGTGATTGTAGATCCTTCTATTCATGCTCCCATGGGAGAGATGAGGTAGAGGTTGCAATCACAGGATTTTGATGGGTTATTTTCTAATGAAATGCAAGAAACTAATAAGCACTTTGAACCAAAAGGAGATACAAATACATAAGAGGGACCTAAGCCACTAGGGTTGGGCCCAAACCCAAGAGCCTCAACCCTCTGGAACTAACTCAGTGATGAACCATTAAGCAAATTCTCATTATCATTACATCAATGTATAATACATAATATGACAATAAAAAATAAAAATTCCAAGTAGTTGAGCTCAATAGCTACCTAGCTGAAAACAAAACTCGAATCCTAATGAGCTCTTTTACATGTTTATTTATACAAGAGGGTAGCTACTAGAATCTCCCTAGAAAATAGGAATGTTTGTCTCCCATAACTCGAGAATGGTGGATCTTGATATTCATTAACTACACTTGCTTGGCTGCCAATGACCTCGTCTTGCTTCACTGCCAATGACCTCGAGCTGATGAGAGAGAGTGTTATGATCTTGGGTTGATTAAAGGAGTGAAGGAGGTGGACAACCTCCTAGAATCTCTCCTTTTTTTTGTTGAAGAAAGTGTAGCTAGGTTCAAAATTTACAATGTAATTTTGATCTTTGTACTTGTCAAGAAAAAGAAATATTATTTAATTTGTAAATTATAAGGATGAGTTTCTTGCTCATTTCATAAGTCTAGGAAAGTAAAAGAGTCAATGTCATGCTATTCTTGAGCCTATATGTAATGTAAATGAGTCAACTTAGTGTCTAGATCAAGCCCTCTAAGACAAGCACAATCCTCTTGAAGAAGGCAACAAGAAAAATGAATTAACAAGAACAATCATGTCAGCCTGCAAATGAATTAAAAAGAACAATCATGTCAGCTCAATAAAAGACACAATGTTTCACACTGTCATGTCGGCTCAAATGCATAGGCTGACCACTATGTATATGCGGCTAGGGTCTTTGCAAAAGATTAGGTACATAACTCGTATTCCTCTGAAGTTTCAGATGGCAGTTACAGGAAGGGTTTCGTATGCCACAATAAGGTAACTTTGAAGTCTGTCCATGATGCAGCTTATGTATTTTCGGATGAGTACCATTGTCTCGACATCCTAGTTGCAGTCACTGTCTCAGCATATTTACACTCTTAGCATACTATCTCAGTGCAATTACTGTCTCGGCTTAATTGTAATGAAGAGAATTTCAGTGATCCTATAGTAGCACTCTCAATATCACAGTGACATGCTTTGGAATGATCCCACAATGGAACGCATTAACTTGACATATAATCTGGACGCAGTCATGATCTCAGTCTCTGTCATGAATATGTTGAAAACATAGTTACAAAGTATTGATCATGTAAAAGTTCTGGGTGTAGCTCTCATGGATACATACATATGGACCTTGTTGTTATGATGGTGATCTTGATGAAGGTGCAAAGATGATCTCAGTAAAGGCACAATGGTGATCTCAATGAGCAGTCATGGTGCTGCAATGATGATCTTGGTAAAGTAACGATGATGATGATCTCAGGAGTAAGAAGTGGATCGATGTCTTGTTCTTGGAGTGGCTTGATAGGTCAAGGGTCATGGTCTTCATAGTCGTCCATTATAATCTCTATAAGAAGAATTATGTGTGGGTTTTGATCTCCAAGAGGGAGAGGTTTTGGCCCTGGTAGAAGGCCAAACATCTTGTGTTCGTGTCTCTTTGTTTTGGTAGCATCTTGATGAAGCAAACACACACACTAATAAGAAGAATAAGATCAAGATAAGATAAATTGCAAAAGCACTTCACAAATTGTTATCAAGTCTAGAAGAATCACATTAATCCCACTTTCCCTAGATTCTTCAACATGGTAGCAGAGCTAAGGTTCAAAAGTCAAAGGAAGGGCAACAAAGAGACATATAAGGATCAATATTCAAGGGAATCAAAGCAAGTCGAAGGGTATAAAGGATCAAGTCTACAACAAGCATTCTACATTAGCAAAGAACCTTTTCTCCACAGTCATCATCAAAAAGGTCAACAAGAACCTTATCAATATGAATACAAAGCAAGATAACTCAAAGATAAAGATTATCATCTTGGAGAAGGTCGAAAATCTGAGAAGCAGTCCTAATATACAATACAAAAAAATGAAAACACAATACCTTTCACAGTCCCAGTGCTAGCCTCAAAATTTGGGTGTCATTACAACCCATGTCGTACCACAACAGTCTTAATGACTTACGCAGTTTCGATGATTGGTAATGAACAATTCTTGAAGGCCACAAAGATATTTTCTCATGCTAGTCAACTCAAGAAAGGTTCTACTCCAGCAAGGAGCATTGAAACAAGCCTTTACAAAGATATACAATCACAACATACATTACATCATTATCACTTCAGAAGGAGAACACAATGCCACATCTCGGGTGGACATTGTTATGAAACCAGCTCACAAAAAGATAGAAAATATAGATCAACGCCTTAGAATTCAGCCTCTTTGAGGGGGCAACCTTCTTTACATTACACAAATGAACAATTCTTGGACTATACAAATGACAAGACCTCCTTTCTATATATAGGAGTCTAAGGGGTCATAATATAATCAGAGCCGACATAACAGTAATAATGTAAGGGCACAATAATAACAATAGTGGGCTTCTATGGGGCATAATAATAACAATATGGGGACTACATGGGCACAACAATATAATAAGGGGGTTGTACTAATAACAATAAGGGGTTACACTAGTAGTATAGGGACCTAACATGCCCCTCTCATTCAATAAGTATTGCCTCAACGCTTGAGTAGTTCTTGATGCTTTTGTATAAATTCTTGTCCTCCCATGTGGAATCTTCAGTGGGTAAGTCCTTCCACATGATGGGATACTCTAAAATTGATCTATTTCGTAGCTTTCGATTTCTCGGTTCTGTGACTGCTTCAGGTTCCAATATGATTTTTCCTTCCTTGTCAAGTTCTCGCAATGCTGTTTGAACTGGGATCTTCTGCAACTTTTGAATGAGTTCCCACTCTTTTGGGCATACGGATATATGTAAGGCCTGATGTTTGGAGGAACACTTTGTGGAATCAAATGAATAACATGATCATGATCACGAATAGGTGGGAGGCCTTTGGGAGTCTTAAATACCTTGGAATGACTGTCCAAAACGTTTTGGAGATCTGGAGAAATACATGATTTCGATGTGGGATCCTCTAGTGAACATAATTGTGCAATTACACCCCATTGTTCTTTATTTAGAAGCTTTGTCATGCTGTTAGAGTTGATTATCTTTCCAGATTTTCCTTCGATACCCCTCAATTCAACTTCCTTTCCTTCCCAAAAAATTTTCAAGAAAAGTTCTTGAAAATTAAAAGCTATCATACCCAAAGATTGTAGCCATTGAACTCCTAGTAAAACATCAGCACCACCCATTGGAATGGAAAGCATTGGGCTATTCAATACATATTCTCCCATGGATAGCTTGATATTATGGCACTTTCTAGAGCAATTTATGGTTCCTCCACTTGCAACCATCACTTGACACTCCGGTGTTGGATATAGGAAGCAATTCAATTCTTTGGCTATCTTACAATCAAAAAAATTATGGGTACTGCTCGAATCAATCAACACTCTTACCTTTTTCTTTTTGATATGTCCTTCTATCTTGATAATTTGAGGAGTGGTAATTTCTTCCAATGCATTACAAGATATGGTCGGATTGATTTCTTGAGACTTGATGTGATCTTTCAATTCTTGAACATTTTTCTTCTTGATATGTCCTTCTATATTGATAGCTTGAGGAGTGGTAATTCCATCCAATGCATTACACGATATGGTCGGATTCATTTCATCTTTCTCGATGTGATATTTCACTTCTTGAACCTTTTTCTTCTTGATATGTCCTTCTATCTTGAGAGTTTTAGGAGTGGCAATTCTTTCCAATGCTTTACAAGATATGGTCGGATTCATTTCTTCTTTCTCTAGGGTTGGTTCCTGGTGTATATGCTCTTCTTTTGACATTTCTTGATCCTTTTCTTCCTCCTCTCCACAATCAATGTAAAATAATTTCTTCTCAGCACACTTATGACCTTTAATGTATTTGTTATCACAATTGTAACAAAGCCCTTTTTCTCTTTTTTCTTCCAATTGTTGCAGTGTAACCCTTGTAGGTTGTGGAAGGCTAGGAGAAACAAGACTTCCATCTTTATAGTTGTGAGGTGTAGACTTGTTGCCATAATTTTTCTTTCCACTTTGTAGCAAAGCCCTTTTCTCTTTTTTCTTCCAATTGTTGTGGTGTTGCTCTAAAGAAGGTGTTGCTCTTTGTATCCTCATAATGTGCTATCATTTCCTCCATGAAAATTGACCATGTAACAAGTTGTTTACAAGAACAAAGCCTTTTATACCATAAAAATTGATCCGGTTCTAAATATGAAGATGCAATACATACCTTTTGTAATAGTGGTACACCATGTAGATCAATATATTGCTCCATCTGTGGTATCCAATTTACTGGATCCTTTCCATCAAACTTCCTCATATCGCCTTTTCTTGATTTCAGGAGCTCGATCTTGAAATGACTGTAACTCTGTACTTTCAGATCTCAAAGTTTTGAAATTGTCCCCTGCAGTAGCCCTTTGAGTCCTCTTTCTAATGCCACCAGTCTGATAAAAAATGGATTCTCTAAGAAAGATTTATGCACAATCTCCCAAGATGACCTGATTATATACCTTTTCAGAAGAGATAACGTGTATGGAGTGCCACGTGTCACTTTTTTGACCTATGGATCTGAAAAATATATACAAGAAACTACAGTCCGTCCTCTTTCTGTAACTTTTTACGAAATTGCAATCTGATGCTCAGAGAGACAGTTATGACTATTTTCTGACGGTGACCTGTTTGGAATGTAATTCAGGAGTCTGCAAAAACCCTAACTTCCTCAGACTATATCTCTGAAAATGTAGCGAGACATGATCTAAAATTTAGAGCCAAGGTTCAGACCGATTTGTTCTCAAATGGGTTTTTGTTTTAGCTTCTGAAACATTGAAGCGAAAGAGTTATAGCGAAAATCTCACGATGACCTGTTTTAGCTTAAATTCTGGAGCTTACGAAAACCCTAACTTCCTCAGATCATATCTCCGAAAATATAGTGAGACAAGCTCTGAAATTCGGACCCAAGGTTCAGCATGATTTTGTCTCAAATGGGATTTTTTTTTTTTGCTTCTGAAACTTTGCAGAAAAAAAAAGTTATAGCAAAAATTCCACGATGACCTATTTGGAGCAGCAAAACTCTAGAATCCAAAGCTCTGATACCAAATGTTATGAAACCAACTCACAAAAAGATAAGAAAAGATAGATCAATGCCTTAGAATTCAGCCTCTTTGAGGGGGAAACCTCCTTTAAATTACACAAATGAACAATTCTTGATGATACAAATGACAAGACCTCCTTTCTATATATAGGAGTCTAAGGGGTCATAATATAATCAGAGCCGACATAACAGTAATAATGTAAGGGCACAATAATAACAATAGTGGGCTTCTATGGGGCACAATAATAACAATATGGGGATTACACGGGCACAACAATATAATAAGGGGGTTGTACTAATAACAATAAGGGGTTACACTAGTAGTATAGAGACCTAACATACATCATGATAGTGCTCTCAAAATTCTTGATTTCGATTCCATACCCTCACAGTCAAGGAATCAAATAATCTCCACATATCATAAAAGGCAGTAGTGCTTGGTGCTGAACAATGCAAGGAAGTCTTAAGAAAGGTTCTGGAACTCTAGTGTACCAGGAAACTCAAGCAAGAATCTCATTCAAGGAGATCACTCAAGAAAGCATCAAGGTGAAGATTTCATCTTCACATGACAAGTAAGTATCTTTTCATTCTATATTCAAGTTTAGTTAAATGACTTCATGATTGCAAGGACATCTATGAATTGGATGGGTTATCAAGATTTCTTGCATGAAGAAGGAGAATAGACATAGTCCTCTAAGTAGTTGAAGTCATCAAAAGGTAACCTTTGAATTTATGCAAAGGGATATTTATGAAAGACTCCCTCACATAGCAAAATTGGAGACATCAAAGTGATGTGGATGATAAACTCATTATCTTAAGGTGGAATAAAGAAGGTCAAATGAAATCTGACCTACATGAAAGTAAAAAGGCATCAAAGGATGTAGGATATCTTCACAATGTCTTATATATAAGATCTAGGAATGAAGACAACCATCATTGATGCACTGACAAGGTAACGAATATCCATGAACAAGAAGGTTAACTCATTCAGGAACTTGTAGTCTCTATGAAAGATAGAGAAGGACAAGTTGATGGAAAAAATGTTGAAGGTTAGAAGAACTCAACCTTGTGCAGAAAAGGAAGGAAAGGTTGGTCCTCAAGCAAGACAAAATAAGTATAGTTAAGATTCAATGCTATAGAAATATATTGGAAGCTCATATCATTGAGAAATGGAGGAAGTTGAAGAAAAGGGCCAAGGAAAGAGGGAGTAACAAATATCTCCTATGAGTAAGATAATATCCCTCACATATAGGTCTTATCATAAGCTCCTAGATCTTGTGATTATGATAATAAGTTGCATCATGGCATCATGGAAGCATTAGGAACAAGATTTAGTGATATCACCATGGGAATCATTAAGGACAAAATCCATGGAAGTGAAATTTGAAGGATATATCTCTTGGGAACCTCATTTGACATTGCAGGAAAGGAAAAAGTCATCCAGGACAAGGCTCATCATACATCAAGAAGGAAACATTTGCTAGATGGGGATATGCAAGATCCTTAAGGTTCTTTGATGGAATCCTCACTGGAGGGTTCACTAATATAGAGAAGAAGCAAGTGTTTCATCAAAAACTCCAACTTATGGAATTCATGGGATGATGGTGTGATGACATGAGAAACGAAGCAGATCAAGGGATTGAAGATATTTTCAATCAAGGAAGTTGCTGGAAGAAGCCTAGATGACCTAAAGGTAAAATGAGGTATGTATGCTTGTGTTTAATATTATAATGTCATGTTGTATGGTTGCAGGTAACATGGATCATTACTTCTATCTTGAGAAGCATGATCAAGAGAAAAAGGATCTCCTCCTCTAAAAGGATGCAAGAAGGCATAAAGTCACAGTAAGATGAAATCAACATAATATGTCCTCATATGAAGTATGAGGTGGTTGACTACAGTTAAGAAACTCTGATTGAAAGCTTCTGGAATGGAATGAGTGAGGAAGGAAGAGATCGAGATCGTAAGATATGAAACCACGATGAAGGCAATCAACATCGAATAGACCAAGAAGATTTGACTAGGAAATATCTGTTGGCATTATGATATAGGTGTTGTCCTTGTTGGAAACTCACTCAGATGAAAGATCACAGTACAGCATGTCAAAAACAAAGAATTACAGATCAGACTACAAAAAATGAAGAAAGAGAGGTATACGTAGGTTCACCTTGACCAAGCTGCGTATACACACAGGTTCACTGAACACAAGTAGTGTATACATACACATGCACTTTCACAGAAGGAAAAGAGCATATATCTTGGAAAACTAAGTTTTTGGTCTGAGGTATTTGGTCCAAGGTATTTTGATCCAAGGTACTTGGTCTGAGGTATTGACCCTAGGTATTTGGTCCAAGGTATTTGTCCTAAGTGGTTTTGGTCCATGGTATTAAGAAAGGCCTAAAACCATATAAGGAGGAGAATATCATTATGCCAAGTGTGCAAATATCGAATATCTGATGAAGTGTGAGATCTAGTCTGCAAGTTATTGGTTTATGGTGCTGTGCTTGATCTGAACCAAGGATGAACCTTAGCGGTTGATGAAGGATAAGATCTAATGATGGATCAGGATCTTTAGGCTTGAAATGAATTATCATTATGTGGTTTGATCATGTATAGTCTATATCTGAATACTGATGCATGTGTTATTCTGTAAATATTATGATCTGGGTATAACTGAAGTCTGGAATAGCTGCAGAATTATGCATTAATATTTACAGATTTGTATACTAGTTGGCTTTGATAAAAGCGCATATACATGCTGGTTCGACACATGGAAGTAGCGTATACCTTATGAAGTATGTTTCAGTTGTTTCTGTTTGCTGTTGCAGAGTTCTGGGTTCTACTTTGGATTTTGGTGACTGTATTCTGGTGATAGTATTCTGAATGATCAGATTGATTGTGATTTGCTACAATGACGATGGGTTGTCAAAGTGATCGATTGATTCAGTTGCGGCTGATTTAGAAAGTGATGATTGAGTTTCAGTGATTGGTTGATGCAGATGTATTTGATGATTGTATTGCAGTTATGATGTTGTTGAAGGATCCAGTCTGAAAATTTATGAAACGTGGTCCTTGGAGGAAGAAAGAAGGTCGTAGCCTTCGGTAGGTCACCACCTACGTACTAGTAAACATATCGGCTAGTACAAGATCTAGGGGGTTGTAGCTATAGGTTTTAACCTTGTACAAAAATTACCTGCATACGAATTCTAAAACACAAAAAATAAACAATGCGAGAGCATAACACATAAAACACATATACACAGATATTTTCCCCTGGATCCCAAAACCGGGACTACCAGCTTGATTTTCATTATCTTCCTTTCAATGTTACCATACATATTTATACATGCCGAAACATCCAATACCATGGATCGAAAACCATCGTGTCCAAAACCATGGACCGAAAACCATCGCGTCCAAAACAATGTGCGAAAATCATCCACAAAAGCATAGGTGGGTTCGCCCAACCTAACATAGGGTCCAAAACCAACCATAAAGTGGGGTTACGGGTACGCATTAAACCCCCTGTGACCCCCCCACTACACAATTGGCGCAACGAAAGGGGGGGGGGCTCTGCCTCCCTCTAACCCCCCTGTTAACTACGTGGGCTAGTCGTGGAAAGAATATAACACAACCCAACATTCTCCCATTTGTTGTTTTCTTTCCACAGGGGGCCACAAGAGAGCTTAGTCATTTTTCTAGCCCTGAAACACCCATTGTATCTCAACACCAAGAGAACTTAGCAGAGCTCACAAATTTTGTTAATTCATCTGCAGTATTCATCAAAGTGTCCACCTTTACAAGCAACACCTTTTTGTCTTCTATCATATCCCTCACAAAGTGATACTGAACATCAATGTGCTTTGTCTTTGAATGATATGCGGGGTTCTTTGCCAAGAAAATTGCACTTTGGCTGTCACAGTCTATCCTTATAGCTCCCTGTACTAACCCCATACTTGAACACAATCTCTGCAACCAAATTGCTTCCTTGCTTGCATGAGTGGCTGCCATGTATTATACCTCTGTAGTTGATAGTGCCACTACAGATTGTTTCTTACTCATCCAACTGACTGCACCTCCAAATAGGTTAAACACATACCCACTTGTAGATCTTCTCTGATCTAGATCTCTAGACCAGTCTGCATCAACAAAGCCACGAATATCCAACACTCTGTCCAATCCTGGTCTTCCTTGGTAGCACAAACCATAATCACTAGTGCCACGCAAATACCTGAAAACCTGCTTCACTACTGTCCAGTGCTCCTTCCCTGGTTTTGACATAAACCTGCTCAATACTCCCACTGCATGTGCAATGTTTGGTTTAGTACAGACCATTACATACATCAGACTACCGATTACACTTGCATATGGAACATGGGACATGTCCTCTTCCTCGTCTTGTGTCTTGGGACACTGTTCAGCAGATAACTTTACACCTACAGGAATAGGAACCTTCACCGATTTACTATCCTGCATAATAAACCTCTGCAGTATTGTCTCGACATACTTCCTCTAGTTTAACCAGAGCTTCCTCTTTGCCCGATCTCTTTTAATTTCCATGCCCAAAATATAGTTTGCAGCACCAAGATCTTTCATGTCGAATTTGGAGGACAATTGGGTCTTCAAATCGTAGATAATTTCTTTGTCATTTCCAACCAGCAACATATCATCCACATACAAGACCAGATAAATAACACGGTCACCAATTAATTTAAAATACACACAATGATCTGCTTTCCTTCTGGTGAAGCCAAGTCCCTGTATAAATGTATCAAATTTCTGATACCACATCCTTGGTGACTGTTTTAACCCATACAAAGACTTCTTTAACTTACATACCAGTTCTTTCTTACCCTTCACTGTAAAGCCTTCAGGTTGTTTCATGTAGATTTCCTCTTCTAGATCCCCATGAAGAAATGTTGTCTTCACATCCATCTGTTCTACCTCAAAATCAAAAGTAGCAGCAATAGATAAAAGTAATGTAATAGAAGTTACCTTGACAACATGAGAAAAAATATCACCAAAATCAATTCTCGGCACCTGGGAATAACCTTTTGCTACCAACCGTGCTTTGTATTTCTCCACTTTTCCTTCTGCATTTGTCTTCTTTTTGAACACCCATTTGCTGCCAATGGGTTTCCTTCGAGCCGAAAACTCCACCAGATCCCAAGCCTCATTTTCGTGCAGTGATGCCATTTCATCAACCATGGCCTCTTTCCAGAGTTTTCCATCCTCTGAATCCACTGCTTCCTTCACAGTTCTGGGATCATCATCAGTAACATACAAAGCAAAATTTGAATAGAAAGTAGATGGACTATACCTTTCTGGCTGCCTTCTTTCTTGAACTAATCTTCTCATAGCCGAAGTTTGTGGCTCTTCATCTTCTGATTCCTCCTCTGCTGTAGAGTCTAATTCTTCCTCCTTTAGCTCAAGCTTTATCTTCTCAAGTTCCTTTGGTTGAACTTCACGTTTAATAACATCTTTCACCTCTTTGAACACCACATCTCGGCTGTACACAACCTTCCTTGTTACTGGGTTCCAAAGCTTATAACCCTTTAAACCATTCTTATACCCAATAAAGATGCACTTTTCAGATTTACTATCCAACTTGGTTTGTTTCTCCTTTGGAACATGTACATATGTATCACATCCAAATACCCTTAGATGTGAAAGAGAGGGTTTCTTACTAGTCCATACCTCTTGTGGAGTCTTATCCTCCAACGCTGATGAAGGTGATCTGTTGACTAGGTAACATGCTGTCTCCACTGCCTCTCCCCAGAATTCCTGTCCTAACCTGACACCACTGAGCATGCTTCTTGCCCTTTCCATCAATGTCTTGTTCATTCTTTCTGCAACTCCATTTTGCTGAGGTGTATATGGAGTAGTCTTCTGCCGTGCTATACCACACTTCTTACAGAATTCTTCAAATTCCTTGCTGCAAAACTCTCCACCATTATCTGTCCTCAACACCTTTATCTTCTTCTCTGTCTGATTTTCCACTAGAGCCTTAAATTCTTTAAACTTGTCAAAGACTTCAGATTTCTTCTTAAGAAAATATATCAATGTATTCCTTGAGAAGTCATATATAAATGATACATAGTACACAGACTTACCCAGTGATGGAACCTTCACAGGCCCAAACACATCACTATGCACAAGCTCTAATATATGTTTCGCCCTCTTACCACCAGAGGGGAAACTCACTCGATTTTTCTTCCCATATACACAATTTTCACAGAAATCAAAATCTAGAGAGCTATTACTCATACCTTCTACCATACCTTTACCTTGAAGTATTCGAAGGCCCTTCTCTCCAATATGTCCAAGCCTTTGATGCCACATCATGGTCTTCTCTCCAGAGACCATAGATTTTCTGCTCCACTTTCAGGAACCATAGAACTGTTGCACCCATCAAAAACAGTGCTACCTTGCAGCTTGTACAGAGTTCCAATATGAACTCCCCGCATCAATACCAGTGCTCCTCGAACCATCTTGCAGGTATCCTTCTCGAACACTAGTTTTACACCTGCATCATCCAACTTGCTTACATAAATCATATTTCTGGCCAATGCAGGAATATGCAGAACACCCGGAAGTGTTCTAACCCTTCCACCTTGCAACTTCAACTTTACTTTTCCACGACCAATGATTCTAGCCTTCCTATCATCCCCTAAGAAGACATCACCACCATCGTATTTCTCATACTCGCAGAACCACTCTCTATGGGGAGTGAAGTGAAACGATGCACCTGAGTCAATCAACCATGCCTCATGATCTACATGTGTACTTGAAGAAACCAAGTACACATCCCCACCTTCGTCTCAGGTGGTTTTCACCTTTGCAGAAGGAGCATCATCAGATCCCTTTCCTTTATCAGGAGCTTTAGATTTGCAGTCCCTTTTGTAGTTCCCTTCCTTTTCGCATTTCCAGCACACCACCTTTACAGGTTTTCCTGGAGACTTAGATCTCCCTCTAGATTTAGATCTCCCACTCGATGACTTATTTTTGTTTCTATTCTGGGACCGTCCTCGTATAGACAAGGCATCACCATTCTGGCTCTCCATATTTTTCTGTCTCATCTCCTCCGTCAGCAAGGATGAGACTATTTCATCAAATCACAAGGCAGTTGCATTGCTACCTATTGCAATAACCAGACTATCCCATGAATCTGGTAGAGAACACAACAAACTAATGCACTTATCTTCATCTGAAATTTTAATATCAATAGATGCTAGCTAACTTACCACAGTATTAAATGCATTCAGATGCTCTATCACCAAGTCTCCATCTTTCATCCTCAGGTTATATAGCTTTTTCCACAGGAACAGTTTATTCACCAGAGACTTAGATTGGTACAAAGTCCCTAACTTGTCCCACAAAGCCTTCGCCGTAGCTTCCCCTGATACATTCAACAATATTGAATTTGAGACACACAATCGTATTGTGCTCTTTGCCTTCTGATCGAACTTCTTCCATTCTTCATCGGACACTCCCGTTGGTTTAGTACCTGGATCTACCATGATCCACTGATCTTTATCCACCAACAGATCCTCCATCTTGAATTTCCACAACTCAAAAATCTGACCATTAAATTTCTTGATCTCTATCTTTCCACTTCTCACCATCTTCTTTCACCACCAGAATCGATCTCGCAGATCTCCCACTGAATAGGGTCTACCACAGGCTTGAGCGAAACCCCTCAGCAACAAAGGCATCCCCTTGAAGCCAAAACAACTCCGATACCAAATGTAGGTTTTAACCCCGTACAAAAATTACCTGCATACGAATTCTAAAACACAGAAAAAATGCGAGAGCATAACACATAAAACACATATAAACAGAGATTTTCCCCTGGATCCCAAAGCCGGGACTACCAGATTGATTTTTCATTATGTTCCTTTCGATGTTACAATACATATTTATACTTGCCGAATCATCCAATACCATGGACCGAAAACCATCGCATCCAAAACCATGTGCGAAAATCATGCACAAAACCATAGGTGGGTCCGCCCAACCTAACATAGGGTCCAAAAGCAAAATTTTCTGGGGCGTTGTCCTGGACCCCATAAAGTAGAGTTACGGGTACGCCTCAAACCCACTGTGACCCCCCTCCCTTCCCCCCTGCTACACAATCGACGCAATGAAGGGGGGGCTTTGCCCCTCCTCTAATCCCCCAGTTAACTACGTGGGCTAGTCATGGAAAGAATATAACACAACCCAACAGTAGCTCCCTTCCAGTAGAAGCTGGAGAACAAGAGAAGGTTGTAACCTTCTACAGGTAGAAGCCTACGTACTGGTATGAGTCTGTACCAGTACAAGATTGTAAACATATTTTCTTATTATTAAAAGAAGATAGAGATGACAACAACAGGTGATTTTTACCCACATTGGGTTTCCACCTTATATCTTGGTGTTCATGTGTGTTGCTTATGTGTGATGCTTTATTATGCTTTTACTGCACTGTCTAATAAATCTCTGAAATATTGGTTAAAGTTCAAAGCATGATAAATTGGCTAAATCAAAAGTTCTCTGCATATACGCTGGTCCCTTTAAGTACAGTCGCGTGTACATGCTAGTTCACTTAGCTAAAGTAGCGTATACAAATCTATTTGGGAAATAAATTTATTGATCTGTTAATACTGATTCACCCCCCCTCTCAGTATTATTTCCAACAATTGGTATCAGAGTAGGTCCTTCAGAAGAAGCTTGATCGCTTGAAGGGAGATCCATCATCATGAGTAATCAAGAAAGCGTGGGATCCATCAGACTGCCAATATTTGATGGGAGCAACCTTGTTTATTAGAAAATAAGAACCACATCCTATCTACAATCACTTGGAACAGATGTCCGGGAAATTGTGGAAGGAGGATATACATTTCCAAAAAAAATTCCTACAGATACGACAGGTAAAAAACAATATGAAACCAATGCTAGGGCTGTCAATACTTTATTGGGAAGTCTGTCACAATCATAGTTTGTCAAATTCATTCAGCTCAAGTCAGCAAAAGAAATATGGGACAAAATCGTTTTGAGCTACGAAGGAGACTCTCAGGTAAAACATGCTAAACTTCAAACTCTCAAAATTCAGTATGAAACTCTTAAGATGCACAGTGATGAAAGTATAGCTAGTTACTTCTTACATATAGATGAGGTTGTTAATTGTATGAAGAATCTGGGTGAAGATATAAAGGAAGTTACCTTAGCTGAGAAAGTTTTGAGATCCTTGTCTGCTAAATTTGAATCAAAAGTGTCTGCCATAGAAGAAAAACAAGATCTGCAGACTATCACTATGACACAGCTTCACGGAATCTTAATTTCCTTTGAGATGAGAAAAGGAGGTCCATCAGATATGAGAGAAACTACATTTAAAGCTTCAGCAAAAGGAAAGGAAGAACACAATGAATCATGACATATTTTAGAAGAAGAATATGAGGTAAACTTTGTCAAGAAGCTTCAACGGGGTTCTGGAAGATTTAGAGGTAAGCTACCCTTCAAATGCTTTGCTTGTGGCAGAGTCGGTCATTATGCTACCAAATGTCCTCATAAAGATAAATATGAGAAAGGGAAGGAATATGAAAAATGGAATAAAAAACAAGTTGTAAATAAAAGGAGTTACTATACTCATGAAGATAGCGATGGTTTATCAAATAGTGATGAAGATGAAAATAATAATGACTATAGACTTCTAATGGCTTATGACGATGATAATTGGATGATTTAGAAGAAGATTACCTTCATGAAGAAATCTCTAAACTCAAAATCTGTATAGAAGAAAAGAATATGATTATAGATACCTTGACATACCAACTTGCTGAAAAAGAAAAACACAATGAAAAACTAGAATGTGAAATTGTGGGTCTAAGAAAGGGTCTTGAGAAAACAAAATCTCTCAATATTAGATTTGCTAAAGGATCAGGAACCTTAAATGAAATTATTAAAGTGCAGCGTTCTCCTCTGATAAAGACAGGTCTTGGATATACTGAAGAGGCATCTCAATCACAGAAGCCGTCAACCTCCACTAAAAGCTATCTTGATGCAGTAAAGACCAGTGAACAATATGAAAATTGTTAGCAAAGGCATAAAGCAAATCCCCAGGTAAATCAGACTCAATTTATTCCAAGGATGAATAAAAGCCACAACCAACCTCAGGTAAATCATACTGAATTTACTCCAAAGATGAATATCAATAGAAACTACAATCACCAGGTCAATAGATTCGATAGTCGCAGGAACTTCTTTAATGGGAAATGTTTTTCATGTCATAATTTTGTACACAAAGCTGCTCAATGTGTTGCTTATAAAACCATCATGACTAGAGAAGCACGAAATCAAAGGAATGTAACAGGGGTCAAGAAAAGTTCCTATAATAACTTTTCTCTTGTTGAAAATGAAATAGAATGCTCAATCTGTATCAACTTTGGTCATGAAGAATCTGAATGCAGGAGCAAATTTCGGCAAACATCTCAAAAGGAGAAAACTCCATTAAATCCCAAGATATGGAGAAGGAAAGAATCTCAAATAGAAAGACGTGGTATAGCCTTGTATGCAGAAGGACAATAAAACCAGTGGTACATTGACAGTGGATGCTCAAAACACATGACATGTGACAAAGAAAAACTTCACTCATATAATGCCTTAGAAAAGGAAAAGAATGTCTCATTTGGAAACGACACTCCTGTCGTCATAAAAGGTAAAGGATTTGCTTTCTTGAAAGAAAGGTTAAAGCTGGAAATGTTATGTATGTAGACAGTTTAAAGCATAACCTATTGAGTGTCAGTCAAATGTGTGATCAAGGAAATGAAGTGGTGTTTCGATCAAATAGATGTGTTGTTCATGAGATTTATGTAGGGGAGACCGTGATCAAAGGTACAAGAACTTCAAACAACTTATACATACTCATGGGAGGACAACAACAGTGTTATCTAAGCAAAAATGATGAAAACTGGCTGTGGCATAGAAGATTGGGACATCTAAGCTTTTCTCAAATAAGAAAAGCATGCAGATTCAAGGCTGTTCACGATCTTCTAGATATCAGCATCCCTGAAAATACAATATGCAAACCATGTCAAATCGGTAAGCAAACCAGAGCTCACTTCATTGAAAAAGAAGGGTCATCTAGTAAGCCTCTTGAACTTGTCCATAGTGATTTATATGGACCATCAAGGAAAAAGTCACCTCATGGAGAAGAATACTTTATTTTGTTCATTGATGATTTTTCTAGAATGTGTTGGATAAGTCTACTAAAGCATAAAGATGAAGCATTTGAAAAATTCCAAGCCTTCAAAGCTTTGGTTGAAAATGAATCAGATAGAAAAATCAAATGTCTCATATCTGATCGAGGAGGGGAATTTACCTCGGAAGAATTCTTTGACTTTTGTGAACAACATGGAATAAAAAGGAAATTCTCCACCGCAAGGAATCCTCAGTAAAATGGAGTGGTAGAAAGAATGAACAGAACTGTTAAACAAATGGCTCGAGCTATGCTAGATGAATCTGGAATGCCTACAACCTTCTGGGGTGAAGCTGCATTCGCTGCCGTTACTATTCTCAACGAAGCAAATGTTCGGGTAAATAGCAATCAAACTACACATGAACATTGGTATTGTCAGACCCCTACTGTAAAATACTTTAAAGTTTTTGGAAGCAAATGTTATATCAAAAGGACTGATGAAAAACTTGGTAAGTTTGAGCCCAGAGCAGATGAAGGTATTCTTCTTGGTTACTCTTCCTGAAGTAAAGGGTATAAATGTTCTAATAAAAGACTTGGGAAAATTGTTGAAGGTATTGATGTTATAGTTGATGAAGCATGCAAAAATCCAAAACAGACAAAAACAGAAGATTACAGCAATGAAGAAGATGGGGAGTATTTTCCCACATCAAATCACAATGATATTGAAGAAGAAACCAATGAAGCACCAGAAGAAGAGATAACGGTAGAATAAAAGACTCCGTCCAGATATGTTCAGAAAAAATCATCCAGAAACTCAAATTTTAGGGGAAAAAGAGGCAGGTGTACATACAAGAAGAACTATTACAGAAACCTCAAGCTATCTAGCATTACCATCCTCTACTGAACCTCAAAATGTAAATGAAGCATGCAAAGATGAATGTTGTGTCAAGGCCATGAATGAAGAACTTGAGCAAATTGAAAAGAATAATACTTGGGAATTAGTTCCTATACCTCATGATAAAAATATTATAGGAACTAAATGGATATTCAAAAACAAGATGAGTGAAAATGGAGAAGTCATTAGAAACAAGGCCAGACTTGTTTGTAAAGGGTATGCTCAACAAGAAGGTATAGATTTTGAAGAAACTTTTGCACCTATTACTAGACTTGAAGCCATAAGGATGTTTCTTGCTCTTTCTATCTTTTAGAAATTCGAAGTATACCAAATGGATGTAAAATTTGCTTTCCTTAATGGAGATTTAGAATAAGAATTTTATATTGAACAACCAGAAGGATTCATTCTTGGAAATAATGCAAAACTTGTATGCAGACTCAAAAAAGGTTCTCTATGGTCTGAAATAGGCTCCAAGGGCCTGGTATTACCACCTTGACAAATATCTACACCAATAAGGTTTTTCAAAAGGTTCAACAAATAGCAATCTATATACAAAGATTGACACTGATAAATTGCTAATTATTGTTGTTTATGTTGATGATATCATTTTTGGTAGCAATGAAGAATCCATGAGTCAGAATTTTGCTTCAGTAATGCATCAAGAATTTGAAATGTCCTTGCTTTGGTGAACTTACCTATTTTTTTGGTCTACAAGCTCAACAAAATAAAGATGGTATTTTTCTTTCACAAACCAAAGTATCTCAAACAGATCTTGAAAAGGTACGACATGGAGGATTCTAAACCTGTATGTACCCCAATGGTAACAGGATGCAGTCTCAGCTCAAATGATGAATCAACATCAGTACATCAACCGACTTACAGATCCATGATTGGCAGTCTGCTTTATCTAACAGGTACCCGACCTAACATCATGCATGTAGTAGGAATAGTTGGAAGATTCCAAGCAAATCCAAAGGAATCACACCTTCAGGCAGTCAATTTTTTTTTCAAATATCTTCAAGGAACACAAAACTTTGGTTTATGGTATCCTAGAGATACAAACCTCACTCTTCATGCATATATAGATGTAGATTGGGCAGGAAGTGTTGATGACAGAAAAATCACTAGTGGTGGTGCATTCTACATGGGTTCCAGGTTATTTCGTGGTTCAGCAAGAAACAAAATTCAATTGCGTTATCTATAGCTGAAGCAGAATATGTGGCTGCTGCATCTTGCTGCACACAACTACTTTGGATGATGCAAACCTTGCAAGACATTAGATTACATGTACTCCACCCATCTCCATTCTATGTGATAATACAAGTGCCATCAATATTTCAAAGAATCCAGTCATGCACTCCAAGACCAAGCACATACCCATCAAAGACCATTTTATACGTGAATAAGTGCTTGAAAAAAGGGTCAAATTGGAGTATGTTCCCTCCAAATAACATGTTTCTAATATATTCACTCAACCACTGCCCAGAGAGACATTTGAATATCTCAGACAAAAGCTGGGAGTAGTTGCTGCATCATCCTGCCGTTAAATCCAATTTTTCAGAGGAAGGTTATTATACGCGGGTTTCATGAAGTATAGTCGCGTACACACACAGGTTTCTGTGGGTCAAGGAGCATACATGTGTTTTAGGCAAGAAAAAAACAGTGGGGGGTGGGCTCTGATATGGGTGCTCTGATGGATATTGATGATTAATGTCTATATGCTCTGTTCATTAATTTTATCCTAATGAAAAAGATGCCTTGATCATTGACCTGTTAACAATGCACATGTAGCACAGGTTCAGGGGGAGCATTAGCCTTCACATACATTCAACATTGTTGGCATTATGGTTGCCGAGTCCAGCTATGGCTTCAGATATTTCTACCATTTGTTGCTTAAGTCATGTAAAAGTCTAGGGCGTGATATGTCTTGAATGAGTCTTCTTGGACAAATGATGTAATTTGTATCCCCACTTGGTTGGGAGATGGATGTATGTATGAGTCATTGGTGATAGGAAGGTCATCCTCACATAGTTGAGCTATAGAGTCATGTTATTCTTTTAGAAAATATTTTTTTTTGTAGACTCTGCTTGTGCTCAGGAAGAGCATGGATGGTTTCAGTGCATCTCAGCATGTACAAAAGGGGAGCTCAATAAGAGAATTCAACATGTACTCAGGGGGAGCATGACCAACATAATGTATGTCAAAGGGAGAAATTATCTTGGTCCACCCTTTACCCTTGATGTCAAAGGGGGAGAGTGACTTGGTGTTGTTGTTGCCATCAAGTCCAAAGGGGGAGATTGTTGGCATTATGATACAGGTGTTGTCCTTGATGGAAACTCACTCAGATGAAAGATCACAATACAACATGTCAACAACAAAGAATTACAGATCAGACTACAAAGAATGAAGAAAGAGAGGTATATGCAGGTTCACCTTGACCAAGCTGCGTATACACGCAAGTTCACTGAACACAAGTAGCGTATACGTACACACACACTTTCATAGAAGGAAAAGCGCGTATATCTTGGAAAACTAAGTTTTTGGTCCGAGGTATTTGGTCCAAGGTATTTTGATCCAAGGTATTCGTCCAAGGTATTTGGTCCGAGGTATTGACCCTAGGTATTTGGTCCAAGGTATTTGTCCTAAGTGGTTTTGGTCCATGGTACTGAGAAATGCCTAAAACTATATAAGGAGGAGAAGATCATTAGGCCAAGTGTGCAAGTATCGAATATTTGATGAAGTGTGAGATCTAGTATGCAGGTTATTGGCTTATGGTGCTGTGATTGATCTGGACCAAGGATGAACCTTAGTGGTTGATGAGGGATAAGATATAATGATGGATCGATATCTTTAGGCTTCAAATGAATTATCATTATGTGGTTTGATCATGTATAGTCTAGATCTGAATACTGACGCATGTGTTATTCTGTAAATATTATGATCTGGGTATAACTGAAGTTTAGAATAGCTGCATAATTATGAATTAATATTTGAAGATGTGTACGCTAGTTGGCTTTGATAAAAGCGTGTATACACGTTGGTTCGACACATGGAAGTAGCGTATACCTTATGAAGTATGTTTCAGTTGTTTATGTTTATTTTTGCAGAGTTCTGGGTTCTACTTTGGATTCTGGCGACTATATTCTGAATGATCAGATTGATTGTGATTTGCTACAGTGACGATGGTTGTCAAAGTGATTGATTGATTCAATTGTGGTTGATTCAGAAAGTGATGATTTAGTTTCAGTGATTGATTGATGCAGAAGTATTTGATGATTGTATTGCAGTTATGATGTTGTTGATGGATCCAGTTTGAAAATTTGAAAATTTTATGAAACGTGGTCCTTGGAGGAAGAAAGAAGTTCGTAGCCTTCTGTAGGTTGTTGCCTATGTACTAGTAAACATATCAGCTAGTACAATAGCTAGGGGGTTGTAGCTCCCTTCTAGTAGAAGTTGGAGAACGAGAGAAGGTTGTAACCTTCTGCAGGTAGAAACCTGTGTACTGGTATGAGTCTGCACCAATACAAGATTGTAAACATATTTTCTTATTATTAAAAGAAGACAGAGATGAGAAAAGTAGGTGGTTTTTACCCACATTGGGTTTCCACCTTATATCTTGGTGTTCATGTGTGATGCTTTATTCTGCTTTTACTGCACTGTCTAATAAATATCTGATATACTGGTTAAAGTTCAATGCATGATAAATTGGCTAAATCAAAAGTTCTCTGCATATACGCTGGTTGCTTTAAGTACAGTCATGTGTACACGCTAGTTAACTTAGCTGAAGTAGCGTATACAAATTTATTTGGGAAATAAATTTATTGATCTGATAATACTGATTCACCCCCCCAGTATTATTTCCAACAATCTCCTGGAAGGATATGAAGACTGATGAAAGTCTGAAAAAGATTGTTAGAAAATTATATATTACAGAGCAATGGAACACATAAAATATATTGCAGAAATACAAACACAGAAAACACATAAAATAAGAGAGACATAGATATATGTGGTTCACCCAATTTGGGTTACGTCCATGGGAAACAACCAGTCCTTCCTTTTATATTATCCAGCAAACTGAAGAGATACAACCTACAACAAATCCGCTATAATTCCCTCTTCTCTCTCACACAAGATCCTCTCTCTTTCTCACTCAGAATACATATCTACATAGATCCAATACAATTCCCTCATATATAGCGAGGGGTTGCCTTCTAGGGAAAAAAACCCTAAATTAAACATAACTTCTACCGTCAGATCTTAGCCTAATGAACAACCCAGATTGACTATGAAATTACAACATTTTACAAGGCAATTTTACATCTATTTTAAGCTTCGAGGGCGTTGCCCCCAATCCACCACCAGGGGGGGGGGGGCTCCCAAAGATTGGACCCCCCTTGCAGTGCAAATATTATGGGTGGTGTTGCCACCACATTACGAATTGGGGTCCAATGAGGTGATACCTCTGAATAAAGAAGATAATCAGGCTCCACACCCAATAAATATGGAGACTCTTGACAATGGATATCTTTGAGAGATGTGTCAACATGAATGAAGGATGATGATACCTACAAGAAGATGTCATGATGAAGAGACATCTAGTAAGGTACGATTTGATTTAATGTTATGTTTTGATTTCTTGAATAATATCTGGATGAGTGCATGTAAGGCTACTGGAGCAAGAGTTGTAAATACAAGTACAACTCACATTCATGTGGTGGATGGAAATTCCTGAAGGGAGCATGATGGGAAAGAAATAGTAGGTTATAGATATGTATCGAGAAGGCCACTTTACATAAAGAAAGGAATGACATGATGAACCAAGAAGGAAAGTGATCGATGGATGATGCCCTACAAGAAAGAAGCTCAACTAAATTTCATGACATAAAGGAGAGAAGTTGATCAAGCAACTGAAGGACCCACAAAGAAAAAGTTGCTGATATATAAAAGAGTCCCTAGCTAAGAGGGAGCTTTGACAGGTCCCTGATCAAGAGGGAGTTTGAATTAAGATCAACCCTGATTACAAAGGAGTGACAATTGTGTTGTTCCATGTCATGTGTCATGCACTAGACCAGGACTAACAACCGTAAGTCTAGATGAAGGCCATGAATGGAAATGTAGACGCATGATAGACAAAACATTCTTGTCTTCGCTTGGGAAGAAAGAATGGGAGGATTGGGTAATCATATGGCATCCGATACTCTTTGAGGATGTGTAGGGCATCCAAGATAAGAGTAGGTAGGAGGATCGATATTCTTTGAGGGTTGGGAACCCAAGATAAGAATAGTCCTAGAAGGTCATACTCAATCAACACTTGGGTGGGTATGTACCTTAAGAGACAATGATGAAGGTGTCTATAAATCATTGGTCTCGCCAGCATTGTAGCTCATAGTCTCGTGGAGAGATGGAGCTGTTAGTCAAAGCCTTGCACTATTACAATGCTGATTGATATGATGCTATACATATGGGATTACCAATCTGATTCTTCTTATGAGAAATTATTCAGACTGAGAATGTCCAAGTACCATTATAAATACCTCCCTAGTTAAGAGGGAGTGTTGAAGAAAGTGTAACTAGGTTCGAAATTTACAATGTAATTTTGATATTTGTACTTGTTAAGAAAAATAATATTATTTTTGTAAATTATAAGAATGAGTTTCATAGGTCTAGGAAAGTCAAAGAGTCAGTTTCATGCTCTTCTTGAGCGTATATGTAATGTAAATGAGTCAACCTAGTGTCTAGATCAAGCCCTCCAAGAAAGGCACAATCCTCTTGAAGAAGGCAGCAAGCAAAATGAATAAAGAAGAACAGTCGTGTTGGCCTACAAATGAATTAACAAGAGCCGTCATGTTGGCTCAATAAAAGACACAACGTTTCACATTGTCATGTCGGCTCAAATGCATAGGCTGACCACTATATATATGTGGTTAGGGTCTTCGCAAAAGATCAGGTACAAAATTTGTATTCCTCTGAAGTTTTGGATGGAAGTTATGGGAAGAGTTTCATATGCCACAATAAGGTAACTTCAAAGTCTATCCATGATGCAACTTGTGTATTTTCAGTGAGTACCACTGTCTCGACATCCTAGTTGTAGTCGTTGTCTCGACATTTTTACACTCTCAGCATACTATCTTGGTATAGTTACAAGCTTGGCTTAATTGTGATGAAGAGGATTTCGATGATCCTACAATAGCACTCTCAATCTCACAGTGACATGCTTTGGTATGATCCCACAGTGACACACATTAACTTGACATATAATCTGGACGTAGTCATGATCTCAGTCTCTGTCATGAATATGTTGAAGACATAGTTATGAAGTCTTGATCATGTAAAAGTTCTCGGTGCAGATCTCATGGATACATACATATGGACCTCATTGTTATGATGGTGATCTTGATGAAGGTGTAGAGATGATCTCAGTAAAGGCACAATGGTGATCTTAATGAGCAGTCATGGTGCTACAATGATGATCTTGGTAAAGCAGTAATGATGATGATGATCTCAACAGTAAGAAGAGGATCAATGTCTTGTTCTTAGAGTGGCTTGATAGGTCAAGGGTCATGGTCTTTGTAGTCGTCAATTAGAATATATATAAGAAGAATTTGTGCGGGTTTTCCTCTCCAAGAGGGAGAGGTTTTGGCCTTGCTAGAAAGCTAAACATATTGTGTTCTTGTCTCTTTGTTTTGGTAGCAGTTTGATGAAGCAAACACACACACACTAATAATAAGAAGAAGATCAAGCTAAGATAAATTGAAAAAGAACTTCACAAATTGTTATCAAGTCTAGAAGAATCACATTAATCCCACTTGCCCTAGATTCTTCAACAATTGTCTGCTCCAAGCCCCTGCATGGAAATTATCTAAAAAATGCTCCGTTTCCTGCAATTAAACCATATTATGCCACATGACATTGAAAACCATCTTTTACCCCCCTCATGAAGCATAATATAACAAAAATTGTAAATAAATGTGAGAAATAGATAGTTCTAAAGTTGGAGGATGCCATTATGTCCCTTATAATGTACCTATTAATGGGTGTCATCAGTTTTCCCAAAGAGAAACCATACCAATAGTAGAACAATAATGATATGGTCTTAAAATATATATGAAAGTTACAAAAATTGACATTACATATCATGTGTCTGCATGCGTCATGAAAATTAAAAAAAGAGTTTAAATTGGTTGACATTGGACCCAAAGCCACCTCGGAACCCCATGACCTTGAACCAAGGAGATAAGCCAAAATAGAGTGATAAACTAGAAAGGAATTCACACAGGCATCATGAAGCGAATTCACTTGAAGAAAGTTGTCCTAAGATCCACGACCCTAAGAGATGATCCAATCTTTCTAGGTAAGCACATGCCTTGCCCGGTTAAAGGCCAACCATAACCAACATTGTCATGCACTCCAACAACCACAAAAGTTGTTGAATGATAGGTTCCCTTCAGGTGCTAATATGGAAAAAAACCTGCATAAAAGAAACTTGGAGCCAATCCTTTCGAAAATCCTAGGACTAGGAGGCCTAGATTGTTCCCACACTGAGAATTAGATATGGAAATCCACCAGAGAATCATATCCAGCGTTAGAGGAGAAATGAGAAAGCGAAACTTGAGTATACTCGTGCAATAATCACTTTCCTTGTTCTTGGAGAATGGGTGCATTGAAGGGCCTTGAAGGCTTGCGCCAAGTGGCGCTCTACCTTGCATAAAATCCATGCTATGACGGTGGAGTGTGTTAGTGTCAGTCTTTCCAGCCTTCCTCCAGTGATCAAATATGCTCTTACAAAGTGATTTTGAAGTGTCAAGGTCAAATTTTGTCATTTCAGTGAGTCTTCAAACAAAATTTGGTCACTAGGCATTAGGTCTAGGGTTTGCTTTCACACTTTTCAAAGTTGTCCAAATGTCAGTCCATGTCATCATTCAGCTGAGCCTATCATCATTCAGAGGGTTTCTATCATCATATTAGGTTCCATTGGGTCATGTTACACCTTATTCATGCTTCAGTTGTGCCTAGGCAAGGTCATTTCCCTCTCCTAGGGTTTTGAAGGCAATTTCTCTTGGATGGTCAAATCACCGGCAAAACTTGTATCCAGATGTTCATACACCTTCTCCTATCCTTAAAGTACCTTATCAAACACTTCCCATCCCTTAGATCCGCCAAATTTCTCATTTTTGCACAAACCCTAGTTTCTAGCTACAACCTGGCAATTTTCTAGGTTTGGCCTGTGTTTTGCCCTTTTCGACCCCTTCCCCTCGCTCAATCTTTGAGATTCCACTTTCCCCTACTCCCTAACATCCCTCCCCACTCCCAAAAATTTCCCCAAGAATTTAGAAGCCCTTGATCCCCTTCATTTTGCTTCATTTCGACAAAATTCCTTGTTTCACACATCGGGGCAAGTTTCACTCAAATGATGTTTTAGAGCAATCAAAGGTGAATTTTGCAAAACTGAGAGAGTTTTTTGTCCACAACATGCCAAAGAAGAAAAACCTCCTTCACTTTTTGCACAGGTGTCATGGTTTTAGAGAAATGTCAAAATTACAATCGCTAGATCCAAGGAGGTTGGCCAAGGCACTAAAACGACGGAAAAGGCCCGATCCACTCCAAATTTTGGCCAAAGCCTCTTTGACTGATCATGGCACTAAATAGCCTAGCCACAACACAAATCCCAAGAAATTTTGAACATTTTGGGTGAATTTTGGCATTTTCAGGCAATTTGTAGGTTTTTCCCATTAACGGGTCTCACCCCCCGCGCGACCCTACATCATGGCAACTCCATTTTGCAAAAACTCAACATTTCCAGATTTTTCATGCAAAGTTACACATGCTCATGGATGGAATTGAGATTTGGTGAAGTTTTAGGCCTCCAGAAAGTCAAAAAACAAGCAAAAAATGACTTTCTGCCACATTTTTGAGTTGCAGAAAGCAGTCTTGGGAGATTGCAATTTTGGAGGGGCAAATGACCACCAAATTCAGAAATTCCAGTTGGGTTGGAAAGTAGACTCACAGAAATTTCCAACAAGCCTACTCTTGCTCAATTTTTCCACCTGGAAGTGCCCCAAGTGTGGTCCCAAAGGCGCGCGACCCGTCAGGCAGAGGCGCGCGACCCGTCAGGCAAACTTCTCCAGATTTCAGTGTACAGCCCAGAAAAACGCAGTTTGACCCTGTTTGACTTTTTGGGGTGGATTATTAGGCTCTTTGATGTAATTTATGTACTTTTATGACACTTTTACACTTATATACCTCTTCTAGAAGATTCATTCATGAAAAAGGTGAAAATTAAATGAATGAATTGGTTTCCTAGCTTATAGAGGCAAGTTGTTTTGACTGCCTAGTTTGTAGTGCTTAGTTTAGAAGTGGTTGAAACAGCTCCTAGGATAGTGAGCTTGACCCATGGAGGCAGGGAAAGAGGTTAGATGATCTATATTATGTACTTTCTTGCTCATTTTCATGGTTGGACTCTTGAGGGATAAGCTATCATTGTATTATTCACTGTATCTCTACAATTTTTGGCTAAGGAAGACCAGGGTTTTGCAGTCTTTTTTGGGATTCTTGTGGTTACATGTATTGATGGTGTGTTTCTCTATGTACCTGTAAGTGTGATATGTGAATCATTTCCTTTCTTTTCCTTCTGCACATTAAGCAAACGAAGTGTTAAAGTAAGAATTCATGACTGTCATGCTCTGCTTTTAAGTTTGTTTAATTTCAATGTTTTCTACTGTTTAAGGAGAATTCAAAGTTATTTTTTGCTCTCCTTAGCTCCTCACCTGTATTTCTCATCCATTCACCTCAATCAAAGGCATCAATACTGTCTCCTATCTCGCCCCAAAGAACCCCCTGCAGAAACTGTGTCCAATCCCCGCACCCAAAATTGCCATCTCCTCAATTTGCCACCAAAAACCCTAAAAAACCCCAAAACCCATTTTGATCAGTTTACTAGCCTAAAATCAGTGTTACCCTATTGGTTATCTCGCCCATTGAAGATCTTTATCGAGATAGACCGGAGAGAGCCCTCTCCCGCCCCGTAGGGCTAGCTACGAGGCTAAGTGGTTTGATGTTGCCTTGAGGTTTACCTTTCTCAGCCTGAGCTGAAATTTCAAGCGCTAACAGAGTGGAAGTCCCCTCTATACGTGACATTTTCTGATAATTATACAATTATGATTAGAACAAATATAAAATATTTTTTAATATAAATTATATTTTAAATTTTTAAAAGTTTTCAAAAATTGTGGAGATTTAAAAAAACATTAATAATTTTAAAAATAACTATATAAAAAAATTAGCCCAATATTTAGCCCAAAGAACCTCAACCACCATGTGTACATACTTCATTACAAAAATTAGCCCAATCATTAGGGCCAGTTCTGTATTCCGTTAAATGTCCCGATTGTACTCAACTTATTTCTTTCCAAAGTTTGACCACCCAGTGGGGTGAATCCCCACAAACAGTCTAATTTGAGCATCAAAATCACAATCCCAGAACTAATGCTCCACCACTTGCATCTACTTTTTTTGATCCCTGTCCACATCCTAAGTGTGCAAACATTCGTTTTCCACATGATGATTATGTATTAATGATACATCACATGCCATCTTTGGAAACCTTGGATCCAAGACTACAAGAAATATTCAGTTACTATAGACCCCCAAGCACCCCAAGATATGGACTAGGCTACATAGAGCAAGCCGATTTTGTCATTCGTGAGTGTAGATTTAGTAATCCAATCTCGAAAGATATAAGGAGACTATCAATCCCAAAGATGCATAAGTTTTTCTCACTGATGAAAGGAACCAAGAAATGACAAGTAGATCCAAATCGAATGAAGAAAATGATAAATTGGGAATTGTAAACTCATCCTTAATCAACCCAGTTTAATGTAGTGACCCCACGATAAGCTACAAGAAAGTTGGCCTCAAAATGGAAAAGATTCACGCAAAAATAAAATTGTTGGATATCCTTCTTTGTTTGGAAATCCAAACAAGAAGAAATGACAATACAAACGTTAGAAGCAGGAAAGAAGTTTGAAGCAGAACCCAACACCCATAGACACATTTGGACAAAACTTTATGGCCAAAAAATTGAGTCTAATTCCTCGTTCCCTCCATTCGGAGGGTTGATACTAAAAGAAGAAGGAACACTAATCCATAGCTCTTTCTTTAGTATTAAAATAAGAAATCCAACTGCCTGATAGTGATAGAAGAATTCAAATAGTCTCTGAATGTTAGATCCCTATAATACTAGGGTATCCCCCTTATTGTTACTGTGGCGCCCATATATCCCCCATATTGTTATTGTTGTGCCCATGTATCCTCCATATTGTTATTGTTGTGCCCATGTATCCCTCATATTGTAGTTTGTTGTGCCCTTAAATTATTATTGTTATATAAGGTTTGATTATATTATGACCCCTTAGACTTCTATATATACTAAGGAAGTCTTATCGTTTGTATCATCCAAGAATTGTTCATTTGTGTAAGTAAAGGAGGCTCCCCCCATGAAGAGGATGATTTTTAAGTCGTTGATCTATCTTTTCTTATGTTTTGTGAATTGGTTGCATAACATTTGGTATCAAAGCTTTACATTCTAAGATTTCGCTACTTCAAACATACCATCTTGGAATTTTTTCTATAACTTTTTTCTACGAAGATTCTAGAGCTAAAATTTTGACCTCATGGAGCCTAAATCTTTTTGAACTTTATGCAAAAATTTCAAATCTTGGTTCACTATAGTTTTTGAGATATGGTCTGAAGAAGTTGTGGTTATTGCACGCTCCAGAATTCAGTCTCAAACATGTGAGCTAGGGAAAATCGTCATAAATTTCGCTTCAAGCATAGGATTTGAATTTTGTAAAAAGTGATAGAAAGAGAACATACTATATTTTCTCTTGTATCAAATTCAGGTTCAAAGGTTGAAATAGTGACATGTAGCATTCTGTACAAGTTCGCTCTAGTGAATCATTCCATAATCAGGCCATCGTGGGAGATTTGGCATAACTTTATCTTGAAAAATCCAATCTTGGTCTGACTTGTGCCATTGGAAAGAAGACTCATAGAGCTACCATAAGACAGAATTTCAGACCTTGGGAGGCTGAAATTTTAAAGATAAAATAGTTTCAATATCGAACTCCTAAAAGAAAGAAAAATTTGTGTTTTTTTTTTGCATAACTTTTGTTTAAAAAATCAGTTTGAAGTGATTAAAAGGGCATAGTGAAGCATACATATCATTGTTTGATTCCAAAATTCCTTGAAACAAAAAAATAGATACATCTAGTAAGCAACTAGAAATCTCTACTATGACACATGAAGAAGAGGAAGAAATGCAACATGATATATCAAAATTGTAAGACCAAGTGCAAAAAATTTTGCTCTCGCAAAGAGTAACCAAAAATGAATTGGTATCTAAGATATATGGTTTAGAAGCAAAAATAAAAGGCAACGTGGAGGTTTTTAAAGTATACATGGACACGATGAATGTTAAGTTTGAAGGGTTGACAAAGTTGTTGCAAGAAAGACTTCCCAGTCGTGAGGTAATCCATGCAAATCATGATGAAGACAGGAATATAAATTATGATTTTAGAGACTCCAATGTTGGGTTTAGGACCCACCACATTCCTTGGTACTCAATTAACTTAGAGTTCATCTTATCATCCTCAATTTGACAAGAAAACTGAGATAGTGAACAAATGTTTGAAAGGATATCTTCGTTGCTTTGTATCTGAAAAAAAAACCAATGGGTTAAGTGGTTACCTCTAGCTGAATGGTGGTATAACACTTCCTTCCATACGCTTATAAAAATGAATCCATTTATGGCACTTTATGGATATCATCCACCATCCATCACATCATCTTTAAGAGAAAATTCTAAGGTTAAAGTAGTGGAAGATCACATCGAGCATCAACAACAAGTTCTCCAACTCTTAAAGGATAGCCTCACCCTGACACAAAATCAAATGAAACAACAAGCATATCAACATCACAGTGAAATAATTTTTGATGTAAGAGATTGGGTATTTTGCAGATATAACCATACAAACAAATGTCTCTCAAGCAAGCTAAGAAAGATAATAAATTATCACCCAGGTACTATGGTCCTTACAAGGTGTTGCAAAAGATCAGTACTATGGCATACAAATTGGAGTTGCTTGCATCTTCCCAAGTACACCCATTTTTCCATGTTTCATCATTAAATAAGGTTATCAGTGACACACTCACAATTTAAACAGTGTTGCCAGAACTTGATGAAGAAGGAAAAATCACATTTGAGCCTGAAGCAGTCATGGAAACAAGAACCCAATAACTACAAAATCAATTAATTTCAGAGTATCTCATTAAGTGGAAGAACTTACTGGCTGAAGATTCTACATGAGAGGATGGTAATTTTATACAAAAGCATCCAAAACTACTTAAGCATTAAGGACAACACTTTGTTGAAGGAGAGGGGCATCTTAGATCCCTATAATACTAATGTATCCCCCTTATTGTTATTGTTAGTGTAGCCCCCTATTGTTATTGTTGTGTCCATGTATCCCCCACAAAATTAGTGTTGTGCCCTTACATTATTATTGTTATGTAGGCTCTGATTATATTGTGACCCCTTAGACTCCTATATATACCAAGGAGGTATTATCATTTGTACCATTCAACAATTGTTGTTTATGCAATGTAAAGGATGTTTCCCCCTCAAAGAGGATAATATTTAAGTCATTGAGATATCTTTTCTTCTATTTTGTGAGTTGGTTGCATAACACATAACAAGTAAATTGGGAAAATCTTACCCTAAGAGGCATGTCAGCTTATGGTTATGGTACAAATGATTATGTCAGAAAGAAACATACAAAAAATCTCCAAGTGTTTGTAAATTAAGTATTATGTTCAATGGATAACCTAAGTCTAAAGGTCACATAAATCAAAGAAGAAGTTGGAGAGACTAAAAGTATGATAGTAAGAGATTCCACCACTACTAAAAGATTCAAAGAAGAGCTAACATAGGGTTTAGAAACAACTTTTTCTGCAGTAGGGAAAATTGTCACAAATGTTGATGAAAAAATAGAAATATTTGAATAAAATATTTCAAGAATCCATAAAGAAAAGAACAAATCCATCCCTCTGACAAACCTCTTCACTCACCCCGTCCAAAATATCTGTGCACCATAATTGAAATTTTTCCTCATTTATTTATGAAGGAACAACCAATGAGTCCTTCAGAAGAAAAGAAGCATGCATTAGTGATTCAAGTTCTCTCAATCAGAGAACCTTTTCCACCCCATTCATATAGGCCACTAGCACCAAATTTGTACGAAAAGGGAAAACTTCTTGAAGTTGAAGCCTTTGCAGATGAATACTATTCAAAATGGAAAATAAAATTTATAAGCATGTAAATCAATAATCTAATGCTTCATAGCAACATTAGAAAAGTGGTGGGAAACAAAATCCTCTCCTGGTTGAGTAAGAAAATGGAAGAAGAAATTTTGAAAGATGAAGTTTGTGACATAGTTTTGAAAGAAGATGGGACCCCTCAAAACAACATGATAGGTGCTCTAACCACACTTATATTAGAACATTAGTGTGGAACATAATAGGAAAAATAGAAAAACATTCAATCATCCTCACGAACTTGAAGTGCAAAAAAATGCTACAGTATGATGATTTCCATAGAGAATGGACATAGAGGATTTATGAGGTAAAATACAACAAAAATCCACTAATGAAACAAGTATATCTTGCTGCTCTACCTATTAAGTTTGTGGAATATCTGAAAGCACAAAATATTTTTAGATAATCATTTGAATTGTACGCATGGGGAGAAATATATTTCATAATCGAAGTTCCTTAGTGGGATTGTGCACAAATACGAACATCAGTAAATCAATCCAAAAGATGTCTAGATTTCCATACAGTAAATCTATTTGTGATAACTATGGCCTAGCTATTGAAGATCCTATAAAAATAAGGAAAAGGGCCAAGAAAACTTTGAATAAAATTCAAAAGACAAAGAATAAATCAAGATCTTTGCCCCATAAACAAAAAAGAAAGTTCAGGATAGTCCCAAGGACCCATTATTATGGTCTTGAGGATGGAAAACTAAAAATGGATAAGGTAAAATCCAGACAAAATTTCACTTGTTGGCCATGTGGAACATCATGGAATACAACAAATATGTGCCCGTAAGGAGAAGCATCAGAGAAAGGCGAAGGAAAGAAATCACAAGAAGAATTTAAAAAGAAAACTGAAAGAGCTAAAAGTTCTTAACAAATCTCTACCATCAATTTAATAGATGTGGTCCAAATAGACACAATAAAAATCAGTGTCCTCATGATATTTTTCATTAAAAATAGAATAAGGCCATATCTTAAATGAATGATGTTTTGATTCTAGTTCAGAAAACTCAGAATCTAATATAGACAGTGAAGATTTCTCTAATGTTAAACAAAAGGCTTTGTTGATTACTAATGGACGTTCTTGCACAAATCCAGATCTTAGGAATTGCAGTAGTGAAATCATTACTAAATGTAGTGAAAGAGATGACACAGATGAAGAATCAATACCTATCTAGAAATTAAAAGTTTGTATGGCCCGGAAAGAAGGAGATGGGGATGCTCATATGCTAGCACAGATCAAAGCCCTGACTAAAGGAGATATGAAGACAACACTCATGGATTCATTTATGAAGACAATGAAAAGTCCATGTAAGTGTTCTGAAGTGCCCATTACTCAAGCTAGAAAGCCAAATTTTGTTGTTGCAAGTTTTGAAAACAATAAAAAATCATTTATAAGGGAAAATATAAATGAAAGGACATGACCACTTACAATAAATGATTTGGGAAAAGAAATAAATAATATGAAAAGAGAAGTAACAAAACTTAAGGTAAAGACACAAGCATTAAAATAAAGCTATCGTAAAAATGAATGGGCCAAACAAGAATTGAGAGATCTCAAGACTCAACTTAGACCACTTAATCAGATACCTCCTCCCTTAGAGGATATTGAAGAAAATACCAATATCAATATGTTTGATACTAAACACATTGAGGTATTAAATGAAATGAGGGTACTTTCTATTGAACTCCAAAAGTATCATATCCTCAATAAGTTGAGAATCAAGGGACAAAGTTTCAAATTGAAAGCTCTAATAGATTTAAGTTTTGACCTGAATACTCTTAATAAGGAAATCATTCGCAATATTTATTGGATGCATTCAAACCATTCTTAATTTTTACTAGGGAATACATCAATGAAAATGGATTATGAGGTTCCAAAACCAACCCTATGTTTTAATCATTATTGCATTGATATTAAGTTCTTGCTTGTAGACTTCCTAGTAGCTTGCATTTTAGGGACACCGTTCCTTGCAGCAATAGAGCCTCATGGGTTTACTAGGACAAAAGATAGAAAAGAAGGATACTTTATCACCATTCCATCCATCATGGGAACAAGTAGAACTAAGACTGGAACTAGGGAAATCCTTTCATTTGTATCTACTCTATAATTGTCTACCATGGTCCAAGTGGCAGAAACCATAAAGAGAAAAAATAAAAAGATCCAAGAACTTAAGCAATTCAAAGCCAACTTAAAGATTGAAGAACAATTGTATAAAGAAGGAATCAAGGAAAAAATAAAACAATTACAAAAACAATTTGAAGATCATGTTTGCTATGAAATTCCTAATGCATTTTGGAAAAGGAGAAAGCATTTTATTGAAATTCCATATAAAGCTTCCTGTCAAGGTAAAGCATGAAAAAACAGAGCCATCCTAATGAACATTGAATATCAGGTGCTCTGCCAAGGAGAAATAAAGGGACTCTTAGAAAAAAGGTTGATCAAAGAATCCAAGAGCCCTTGGAATTGCTATGGATTCCATGTAAATAAGCATTCATAACAAGTAAGGGGTTTGCGAAGGCTTGTCATAAATTACAAGCCATTGAACCAGATCATAGAAGATGATACATATCCCATCCCTCACAAATCCAACACTGTAAATAGAATTGCAGGAGCCAAAATATTTTCTAAATTTGACTTAAAGTCAGGATTTTGGCAAGTAGCTATCAAAGAAGAAGACAAATTCAAGACTGCATTCATTGTCCCTGCAAGACATTATGAATGATATGTGATGCCTTTTGGACTAAATCATGCACCAAAATAATTCCAAAGGGTTATGGATAATGTGCTTAAACCTTACTTTGATTGGCTCATTGTATATATAGATGACATTCTTGTTTTTTCAAATTCAGTGGAACAACATTTTAAGAATTTGAAAAAAATTCTCAAAGTTGTAAACGATGTAGGATTGATAGTCTCCAAGAAAAATATGGAGTTTTTCAAAAACTAAATCAAGTTTATGAGACACACAATATCTAATGGCCAGATAGCTTTACAACAACATGCAATGGGATTTGTTGATAAGTTTCCTAAGAAAATAACAAACAAAACCCAACTCTAGAGGTTCGCGGGAAGCTTAAATTATGTGAGCCATTTCTACAAAGACTTCGACAAAGACAGGAAGTTATTGAATGAAAATGCTGTCTAAAAATCCTCCAACTCGGTCCAAAGCCCACACCAAGGTTGTTATAAATATCAAAAAAAGGTTTGAAATCTCCCTATACTTTATGTTGCAGATGATGAACTCCAATTTTTTTTCGAATTTGATGCCAATGAAGTAGGATGGGGAGTGGTCCTCAAACAAGTGAGACATGATGGTAGAAAAAATAAAGAAGAAATTATTCAGTTCACTTAGGAACCTGGCAGGAAGGAGAGAATAATTATGAAACTATAGACAAAGAGATCAAGGTTTCTCTGAACACAGTTAATAAATTTGAGATATTATTAGTAAATAAAAGATTTATGTTTAGAACAAATTCTTCAGCAATGAAAAAAGTTCTGACAAAAGAAATTAAAAAAGCAAGTGAAGCAAAGTTCGCTAGATGACAAGCTCTCTTTTCAAATTTTGATTTTGATATCTGCCACATAAAAGGAAGCTAGAACTGTATTCCAAACTTTCTTAGCTTAGAAAATTTGTAGAAAAATTATTCAAGCGAATGTGGAAAGAATTTAAAATCAAGTGAGTGTGGAAAAGATCTAAATTCAAGCGAGCGTGAAAAAAATTTAAATCAAGTGAGCGTGTGAAAAATCCAAGAACAAGCAAGCGTGGAAAAAGTTAAAAATCAGCTGATTGAGGTAATAAACCCAACAAAAGTGGATCCAAAGATCATTGTAAGGTCATTTTCACAGAGTGGAGCAATAACCAAGAACATGTAGGACATATTCTTGAAAACATGTCTTAGAAAAGGTACAAAGAAGAATGGAAATCCACTTGGCAGGTTAAAAGCACGTAGATCCTAGATATGAATCTCCAACCTAGTATAACACTAATCAAACTTGTGCCAAAAGTACATGCTAGGCCCACTTCTACTACTGCAGTACCTTATATGGTATATGAACGAGCACTCAGAAAAGCTATGCAGGCAGAAGAATATTTGACTTGCAAATTCCATGATATTAACATTATTTGGCAAGCATACAATAGTAGTAGAGACCTAGCGCACAAATATATCAGCCTGAATAGGCCTAAGACTCTTCAACAATGGCTAAACAATGACCCTACCTAAAAATTTCTCAGCACTGATAATTGTTATAGCCAATATAAGAATATGTGGTATGATTTACTATGCAAGGATAATACCATAATAACATACACAACTCTTCTAAAGATTGACGGAATAAACGATTCACTAAATAGCCAAAGGCTTGACTAGTTTCTAGACCGATGGAAAACATTTGGTATAAACATAAGTGCAGTGGACCCATGGATAATTGAATATGAATACCAATATTTTGTGTATCCTCTTATTTTCTTTTAGATCTATAGTACACTCAAATTATGGATGAAAGGCACATGATGGATGTTTTCATAAAGGGACACCATCAGTGGTTCACAAAAATTAAAATAAGTGTACAAAATTTACAAGGCAGGCCTATAGTTGTCAGGTAAATATTCTCTAAAAAGTGGGATACCAAATACTACAGAGGACAATATATTGGCATAGATATGAATTTTGACTAGGAGAGGTGTTTGTCCTTTCCAAACCATTGTCATTTCAAACTTATGCATCATTGTTTTATTATTTCAGAGTCTATATATGGTTACTTTTTGGAAAATTCATTTAGGACTCAGAGGGATTCCCTAGCTAAAGGTGTGAATTGACCGACATCCTAAAAGAATATACAAAAAAAAATGTAGTATGTCAAAATCCATGCTTTTAGGACGATTCCTATGTGGATTGTTAGGTAAGGCATGATCAAAAGAGTGCCAAAGGCCTTTTTTGGGGTTCTATAAATAATGAGTTTGAACTCATTCTGGGCATTCAAAGTGAGGGAGAGTCAGTGAAGAGTCAATAGAGAGTTTGTTTTTGAGTTGGTTCTGCTTTGCAATTGCGCTTAGTGCAATCATGTATGCATCTTGACCAACCTCAGAGACAAGTCTAGAGTGAATCCGACAAGCCTGCGCATGTGCATGCAGATGCATGTGTGAACCTAAAGTGGTTGGATTTAAGGGAGTTTATGTGAGTCTATAAATCTTCTTTGATATGTGTTATTCAACTATTCGGATCTATTAATGAAAGGAAGGGATTTTTTGGATTTTTGAGATTGTTACTTTGGTATATTATTTCATATTCCATTTATGCATAAAGTTCGTCATGAATTCACTTGAGGTTCACTTAGATTCTTGGATCACTCTTAACACTAAGACACAAAGAGGCAAGAGCCCGAGAAAGGGAAGCTGCAAGGTGTTGGGATTGTATGAAGGTTCGTGTAAAGGTTTTCAAGAGTTTAGAAAGTGCAGAAGTTTGTTGAAAGTTCAAGCTCATTTCCTCTTCGAGGGATCCTATGAGAATCCTGAAGTTAAGTCAAATTTAGAAAATATTTTGGCTCCTACAATTTTATTTACGATTTTTTATTTGTGAGGGATGTGATATGTATCATATTCTATGACCTGGTTCAATGGCTTGTAATTTATGACAAGCCTTGGAACACCCCTTACTTGTTCTGAATGCTTATTTACATAGAATCCATTGCACTTCCAAGGGCTCTTGGATTCTTTGATCAACACTTTTTCTAAGAGTCCCATTATTTCTTCTTGGCAGAGTGCCTGATATTTAGCGTTCACTGGGATGGCTCTGTTTTTTTATGGTTTACCTTGATAGGACACTTTATGTGGAATTTCAATAAAATGCTTTCTCCTTTTCTAAAATGTAGTAGGAATTTTGGAGCAAACCTAATATTCAAATTGTTTATGTAATTCTTGTATTTTTTCCTTGATTCCTTCCTTATGCAGTTGTTCTTCAGTTTTTAAGTTGGCTTTGAATTTCTTAAGTTCTTGGATATTTTTATGTTTTCTTTTTATGGTTTCTACCACTTGGACCATGGTAGACAATTGTGGAGATGATACAAATGGAATGATTACTCTGGTTCCGTTCTTGGTTCTACTTGTTCCCATGATGGATGGAATGGTGATAAAGTATCCCACTTTTCCATCTTTTTTCCTAGTAGACCCATGAGGCTCTATTACTGCAAGAAACGATGTCCCTAAAATGCAGGCTACTGGGATGTCTCCAAGAAAGAACTTCATATAGATGCAATAATGATCAAAACACAGGGTTTCCTTCAGAACCTCATAACCCATTTGCATTGATGTATTCCCTAGGACAACGTAATAATGGTTTGAATGCATCCAGTAAATACTGGGAATGATTTCCTTATTAAGAATATTCAGGTTAAAACTCGAATTTATCAGAGCTTTCAATTTGAAACTTTGTCCCTTGATTCTCAGCTTAATGAGGATATGATACTTTTGGTGTTGAATAGAAAGTATCCTCACTTCATTTAATCCCTTAATGTGTTGATTATCAAACATGTTGATATTTGGATTTTCTTCAATATCCTCTAAGGGAGGAGGTATCTGATTAAGTTGTCTAAGCTGAGTCTTGATATCTCTCAGTTCTTTTCTGGCCCATTCATTTGTGTGACAACTTTTTTCTAATGCTTCTATGTTTACCTTAAGTTCCACTACTTCTATTTTTATATTATTTATTTCTTTTCCCAAATAATTTATTATAAGTAGTTGTGTCCTTTCATTTCTATTGTGCCTTATAAATGATTTTGTATTCTTTTCAAAACTTGCATGAACAAAATTTGGATTTCTAGCTTGAGTAATGGGAACTTTAGACCACTTACATGATTTTTCCATTGTCTTCAAAAATGAATCTAGGAGTGTTGTCTTCATATCTCCTTCAGGAAGGGCTTTGATCTGTACTAGCTTCTTAGCATCCCCATCTCCTTCTGTCTGGGCCATACAAATTTTTAATTTCTGGATAGGTATCGATTCTTCATTCGTGTCATCTCGTTCATTACTGTTGATAATGATTTCATTGTTGCAATTGCAAAGATATGGATTTGTGTAAGAATAACTATTAATAATCAACAAATCCTCTTGTTCAACAATAGAGAAATATTCAGAGTCTATATCAAAGTTTGAGGTTTATGAACTGGAATCACAACATCCTTTATTTAAGATATGGAATTCTTTTGTTTTTATATGAAAGGCACTGTGAGGGAACTGATTTGTATTATGTCTATTTGAGCCACATCTATTACAATGGATGTTAGAGATTTGTTGAAAACTTTCAACTCTTTCAATTTTCTTTTTAAATTCTTCTTGTGATTTCTTTCCTTTTCCTTTCTTTGATGCTTCTCCTTGTAGGCACATATTTGTTGTATGCCCTTGTGTTCCACATCGCCAACAAGTGAAATTTTGTTTGGTTTTCCCCTTATCTTTTTTTAGTTTTATGTCCTCAGGACTGTAATAATGGGTTCTGGCTGTCCTGAACTTCCTTTTCCCTTTACGGGGGAAATATCTTGATTTATTCTTTGAATTTTCTTCAAATATTTCTTATATCTTTTTCTTCTTTTGATAGGATCTTCAATAGCTAGGCCATATTTATTTATTGATTTTCATATTTGTGTATAATCCAACTAAGGAACTTGTAATTATGCTATATATTTTTCCCCATGTGTACAATCCAAATGATTGTTTGAAAATATCTTGTGCTTTCAGATATTACACAAACTTAATAGGTAGAGTAGTAATATATACTTGTTTCCGTAGTGGTTTTTTATTGTCTTTTACCTCATAAATCCTTTGTGTCCATTCTCTATGGAAATCATCATAATGTAGCAATCTTTCTCACTTCATGTTCATGAGGATGATTGAATTTTTGTTTGTTATTTCCTATTATGTTCCACACCAATGTTCCAATATATGCGTGGTTAGAGAACCTACCATATCGTTTTGAGGGGTCCCATCTTATTTCAAAACTATCTCACCAACTTCATCTTTCAAGACTTCTTGTTCCATTTTCTTACTCATGGTAGGAGAGAATTCTGTTTCCCACCACTTTTCTAATGTTCCTGTGAAGCATTGGATTATTGATTTACATGATTCTACTTCTAATTTTCCTTTCATGCATGTTACTATATAGGCTACCTTTTCCTTATTTGTCCTACTAATAGATTTTCAACATTCCATTCAAAATAATATTCATGTCCAAAGGATTGAACTTCAAGAAGTTTTCCCTTTCTGTACAAATCTGGTGCTGGTTCCTTATATGAATGGGGTGGAAAAGGTTCTCTGACTGGGAGAACATGAGTCACTAATGTATGGTTATTTTGTTCTAAAGGACTCATTGGTTGTTGTTTGGGAAATAAAAGAGGAAAATTTTCAATTGTGGGTGCATAAATATTTTGGATAGGGAGAGTGAAGAGGTTTATCAGAGGGATGGATTTTTTCTTTTCTTTATGGATTCTTGAAATCTTTTCTTGAATTATTTCTATCTTTTCATCAACATTTGTGACAATTTTCCCTACTGCAAAGAAAGTTGTTTCTAAACCCTTTGTTAGCTCTTCTCTGAATATTTTAGTAGTGATTGCATATCTTACCATCAAACTTGTAGTCTCTCCAACTTCTTCTTCGATTTGTGTGACCTTTAGACTTAAGTTGTTCATTGAAGAGGCTACTAAAATTATAGACACTTGGATATTGTCTGTATGTCTCTTTTTGGCATAACCATTTGTACCATAAACATAAGCTGCCATGCCTCTTAGGGAAAGATTTGTCCAATTTTTTTTTTTTGAGACTGTTTGAATTCTTCTATCAGTATGAGGAAACTGGCTTTCTTCCTTTAATACTAAAGGAATATATCTAGATTGTTTTCTTCTTCTTCTAGTATCAACCTTCTAAATGGAGGGAACGGGGAATTAGACTCTTGACAAGACTCAAAAATGGAATTTAATGTAGAAGGAAAATTTTCTTCAGTCCTTTTAATATCTTTGAAAGAAACAAATCTCTTGGTAGGATCCATTACAAATATAGAGATTGACTATAAGAGCGTTTATCAGTCAAACAGATAGCTAAATCTCCTATGAGTCCGAAGGCTACTTGGCTCGTTATAGGCTCTACCAATTGTAACAAATTTAATATGAAAACTTAAGAGAAAATATGTACCCGAAAAAATTGATGAACTCTAGGTCTGATACCAATTTATATCAGAGGCTCCCTCGAAGAGGAAATGAGCTTGAACTTTCAATAATAACAATTTAAATTAAATTGCATCTATTTTTTAATGTTTTACTTGTTTTTTAAAATGTAATAATGTAATAATTGTGTATGCTTCAAACAAATATAATGAATAAATGATTTTTTTAACAAAATAAAATGATTGTGAAAATTAGATGAAAATAATAATATTAATGTTATTAACCAATTAAAATTATTAAATTAATTAAAAATTAATATTTTAATTTTAAATAATTATAACAAATACAATAAACTAGCATTTGTACTAGAAGTTGCAAAGGGCACGCTGATAGCGATGCAAGGTTTTTTGATCCCTTGAATATATATACAAAAACATTTGAAATAGAGGTAGAAGGATATGTGGGTCTTGACAATGAAAACCATAATATTTGGAGTAGAAGAATAGGTGAGCCCAACAAGAAAACCATTAATGTTTTGAGAGATCCCCTCGACAACAAGATCTAATGATAGGTGACAATGATCTTAGAGAATCAAAGCCATTGTGTTTTATATGTTTTTTTGTTTTTGTTTTTGGTAAAGTGGTCGTAGGTTTTAATGCAACAATAACTTATGTACAGGTTTACAAGACAAATTGTAGTGATTGAAGATATGATCTCTTCATCCAATAGAATATCAATAGTATAGGCCTTGCAATGTGAAATTGATATCAAAAGAGTGGATTCATAATATCAAATATTGAGGAAATTGAGGATGTAGCTTGAAATTTCTTAAGGAATGATGTTTAAGTTGTACAAATCTTGTTACTTTGAACATACATAAGATAATTTACTTTAATGCGTTGGAATTTATATGAAGCACCTCTTTTCCAATAATTTACAAATGATACTGCAACTTTAGGGATATGTGGATTATATCGTAATAGCATATACTAACAACAATATACTTAAGATTAAAAATTTAATCAGGAGATATATAATGCATAGTAAGAATATTTTCATATGTTACTAAACATGTCAACTCAAGCTTGTCCATATTAAACAACCTTAATTCTTTTTCCAAATTATTTATAAACTTGATTTCATTGACATTCACACAACACCCTAAATAATTTATAATATCTTATTTGACAGAGATTAATGAAACATGTTCTCTAACATTTATTAGTATTAACGGGCTCATAGTTCTTCTCTCAAATTATTTATCATACTAAAGAGTCAGATCCCTCCCTGAACTTTGAAGTCTTCAATGATCATGAAGATTATAATATTATCAAAGTACTTCAAATTTAATTTTTAAAACATGTTCGAGACTTACTGCAACACATGTACAAAGAAGAGATTTTGTGTCGCTTGTGGTCCAAATTAATATTATATCCTAAATAATACAACCATATGTTGGAAATAATACTGGGGGGGGGGGGTGAATCAGTATTATCAAATTCTTATCAATCTATCTTCCTTATTTATACTTTGAATAATTCTTCAAATATTGATCATTACTTTGTATGTCAGTATCATAAAATAATGAGCAGGAACAAGAAAAGCAAATAGTCACACAAAAGAACACCAGATATAAGGTGGAAACCCAATGTGGGTGAAAACCACCTGCTGCAATATGTCTCTATCTTCTTTCAATTAGAAATTCCTTTTACAATGATTTTGTACTGGTGCAGTCCTTTACCAGTACGCAGGCTACAACCTGCAGAGAGCTGCAACCCTCTCTCGTTCTCCAACTTCTCCTGGAAGGGAGCTACAACCCCCTTAGCTCTTGTACTAGCCAAGATACTAGTATGTAGGTGCTGGCCTACTGAAGGCTACAACCTTATCTTTCTTCCAGGGACCACGTTTCATAAATTTTCAGGCTGGATCCATGAACATCAATCAATCATCAAGTATATCTGCATCAAACAATCTCCTTTCCCAATTAGCACTGAATCAAGTAAACACTTCTCTGACAGCTGTACCCAAAACACAGTAACAGTAACCACACACCAAATTCTGAACCCAGAATACTGCAGCAATAGACAAAGGTAGCTAGATCATAATTTAAAGATATACGCTACTTCAACAACCTGAAACCTGCGTGCAGATCTATAAAGGATAATTCCTTCTTTCAAATATTCAGACACTAATTAACCCAGATTGTCAGATTTATAGATCAAGCATGCGCCTCATATAACAGATCAAAATCATGCAAAGATACTATTATTCAAGCATAAAGATTATGACCCATCAAAAGAACTTATCCTTCTTTATGCGCTAAGGTTCCTCCTTCATTCAGATCCAGATCTGCACCATAACCCAATCACAAATATTTCAGATTTAGCACTTATTAGATATTCAATTCATTCGATGATACTTTGCCAAATGATCTCCTTCCTCTTTTATAGTCTTAGGCCTTCCACAATACCACGGTCCAAAACCATAGGATCAAAAAACTGTCGGACTAATACCATGAACCAACCATGAAAGTGCATGAGATCAACACTTTTGGATGCAATACCACGGACCAAAACCATAGGATCAAAAACTGTCGGACTAATACCATGAACCAACCATGAAAGTGCGTGAGATCAACACTTTTGGATGCAATACCACGGACCAAAACCATAGGATCAAAAACTGTCGGACTAATACCATGAACCAATCATGAAAGTGCGTGAACTTTTCTCTACATGAAATAAACTTTTCTCTACATAAAAGTGCGTGAACATTTCTCTACATGAAATAAACTCTTCTCTGCATAAAAGTGCGTGAACTTTTCTCTACATGAAATAAACTTTTCTCTGCATAAAAGTGTGTGAACTTTTCTCTACATGGAATAAACTTTCCTCTGCATAAAAGTGCGTGAACTTTTCTCTACATGGAATAAACTTTTCTCTGCATAAAAGTGTGTGAACTTTTCTCTACATGAAATAAACTTTTCTCTGCATAAAAGTGCGTGAACTTTTCTCTACATGAAATAAACTTTTCTCTGCATAAAAGTGCGTGAACTTTTCTCTATATAAACTTTTCTCTACATAAAAGTGCGTGAACTTTGCTGCACTATAATTTATCATCTGAGATGAGTGGGTTGCCATCAAGTACAACATATGTATCATAATGCCAACACCATATAGTTAAATCCATACCAAATTCACCAATATACATAATTCAAGAAATATTTACAGAGGTCTGGAGTTCAAGTTATGCATTGTACTATTTTTTTTTTGTTTTCAATACTTCGTGGGTGACACCATGATTAATGTACTGGTGCATTAAAATAATTAAAAAACCATGTTTTTAGTTATAAGGGCACAATGAAGCAAGGATTAAAATATTTATACGAAGTTTGAAGTAACGATTTTTTTCTTTTTTATGTTGTCATGAGCGCCATTTAGAGAGGGGTCCGTTGGAAAATCAAGGATATTATATTAGGGTTTGATTCTCCTTTCTTGATCATTACTTGTGAGTGTGTTGGCTTCTTTTACTTCTTTATTATCTTATCTTTCATCAAGCAATTATACATACAGGAAGATCACAAAACAAGAGACACAAGGTATAGGTACATGCCAGGGCAACACCCCCCTCGAGGGGAAAACCAAATCAAGATAATTCTTCCTTTCAATAGTATTCTTTGAGACTCTTTACCCTAGACCAAGACCAAGCTTTCCCTCCACACTGTGTCAGCCTCCAAGATCTTTGACATTGTTACACGTCATTTTGTCACCATGACACTTGACAGTTAAAATGGATCTCTTCCCATCCATAGACATGTTCCATTACACTCCTTAGAAGTCAAACAATAAAAAACCCTTGAAGAAGATGTAAATTTTGGGTAAAATGGCTTTATGAATTGTTAAGTGTGACTTTCGCACTTTTCCTAGTAAGTTTCTATTCATTTGTAGTTTCTATCCCTGATAACTGCACAGAACTGCGCTCTATCTTCCAGTATAGACCGCATAGGTAAATAAAAGAAAAGTAAAAATAAAAAGTGAATTCCGGAAGCATTTTTGGTCGAATATATCCCATCTGAAAGATTCTAGGTCATATCTGTTCGAGCCATACCCCTCAGATCATGGAGCTAATTCCCTTTCATCAAGGAACCTTAATCCCCCAATTATAGGATCTCATCCTTCTCATTTGGATCTAAAAATTCTTCTTATTGGCCTAAATAAACTAGAGGATAGAGGGATTACGAGGTTCAGAAAAGATATACTTATGATGTTGGATTTAGATTGGAGGGCTTATCAGCTAAGGAGAGGTTTAGAGGCATTTGAGAGGAACCTCATGACATCAAGGCAAAGGTTGTAAGGCTCTTCTTTATCCTTGAATTATTACAAATGAATCCTTTTTCCCATTGTATTGTCTTATTGAAATGATGAATGGTTTATGATTCTTTTGATATTTAGTAAGATAATCTCAATTTCTAATCTCCTTCACCATTATATTAAGCTTGTTTGAATTGTTATGATTGCATATGCCTTTGATCTCTTTTATATACGTGATTGCAGGTATTTTTGAGCATTTGGAAGCTTCATTGAGACAGAGAAGGGATCTTCATCAATCATTTCACAAATAGGTAAGAGGCTTATTCTCTTACTTTTGTATTTACAATTCAAATGAAATAAGCTTAGGGAAATAATCATTCAATTGTTTGTTTGTTCCTAGTTTCCTTTAGGATCTAGGGAGATCGTTCTTGTCAACAAGAGGGATTTATCTGCTATAACAAATTGGCAACCATACTGGGGAAAGTTATTCTTATCTTCCCTTTTCTTGGTTTTTCTTTCCAATATTCTTTGTCTAGCTGTACCTGAGCGTTGGGAAATTTATAATCTTTTAGATCCTTTGGTTTGATTGTTTTTTTTTCTTGGACTTCCCATACCTGCATGATTTCTGTTCATATATAGAGGGCATATCAGCGCAAGTTTTGCATTAAGAAACTTGCACGTGTGCATTGGTTTACACTGCTGGCCTGCGTAGTTCCTAGAAATTTGTGAAAAAATAGGTTTTCTCTTGCCCAAAATTTGAATTTTGGTTTCTGAAGGTGACATAATATTTGTTTCAGTTGCCCAATATCTTTTTTGAACTTGCTTGAGTGCTTTATGAAGTATTTTTGGGAATTAATCCTTTTTACAAAATTGATTAGGGTTTTTGTTTGGCTTGTTTGCTAACTGATAAAAAAGAAATAGGTTGTCTTCAAGATCACTGTATTCCTGTATTTTTCTGACAAATATACCAGATCTATTATCAATCTTTCTTACTTGTGGTGAAATTATTTGTTTAAATCGAAAATTAAGGTTTCTCAGAAATTGTTATGTTTTGTGAAAAATTGCTTTCATTACTGCATGATAAAAGGAAATCGTTTCTTTTCAGTTTTGAAATCTTTCATAAATACATTATGACATCATTAGCTTAAAGCATTCATTAGGGAAATTGCATTTTTTCCAACTCTTGCTTGATTTCTGTGTGTTTCAAATTCTAAGTGATAAATGATAAAAGACATTTTGGGTTTGTTTGGTCTTTTAGGCAAATTTGAAATCTTAGTTTATTTTTGCATTTGGATTGCATCAAAGTGAAATTGGTTGTCTTATGAAAAGAATGTTGGTGAAATTGTGAGTTTTGCATTTTTTTCAAAGAAAATCAAAGAAACTCTTACTTTCCCTTAATTAGGATTTCATTGAACGATAGATTACAAATTGCATGTTCGATTGCATTAGAATTTTGAGTCGAGTCATAATATCATAAGTTTCACTCTCATTACCTATTGAGTAAATAACAACTTAATAACATACCGTTAATTAAAATCAATTAGAATTTTATATTTTTAGGGCTTTTACCACCTACAATAGCTTAAGTGTAGGGCTTTGGAATATGAAAGTTAGTAAACCTTCGAAAGCTACAAAAAAACAATAGAATCTGACATTAGGGAGGGAAATCCAATTATTTCAGTTTTCCTCTGGGAATCTCTTCTTATACATGAGTTAAGTACTAGATCATGTTAGATCTGGTGAAGTGATCATACCCACTTCATTGGCTATGATAGAGCGATTTTCACGTATTACAATGGTGCTGAAAGGTACTTGGGGTCACTTGAAAGTAAACTTCCAATTAATCATGTTGAGGAGCTTCCAAAGGGATTAAGCTCTGTTACTCTGCCCTTGTGTGTATGTCCGATTTATGACTATCCCCCTAGGTAGAATTGTTGTAGTTGGTAAAGTGACCATAATCCTAGGGCTCTACCTAAGGTGACAACAAAGGGAAGGTCCTATTGTACCTGGAACATATGTTGGCTAGACTCACTTCGACTTTTTGGAGGATAATCTTTGCTTGAGATGGCATAAGTGAAGTTATTTGCCCCAGATAGTCTCATTAAGCAGGTTCTCATTGTAACTGGTTCCAAACACTCATATCTATAAAAATTTTCACCTCAATCTTTGCGACATTGGATTTCATCACCAATTAGTAATTATTGATCTATATGACAAGTTAATTTGTATGGCTTGAATTCCTAGATTTATTAGCCTTTGTTACCTTGTTTGATTTTTACTTTTTAGATGCTCTAGGTATGATTTTGATACTGTGTGAATAATTAATTTTGAAAAAGAAAAATATTTTATCGTGGTTGAATTACAGAGACAATCACGTAGAATGCTAGGCCAAACCCCTGAATATATGCCAAGTCATCTAGAAAGGATTAAAATTGAAAAATAAAAGTCAAAAGGATCTGGGACTACAAATGAACTTGAAACTTCTGATGTAACAGGAACTGAAATAAATCAACCAGAAAAATCTACTATTCTAGAACCCGAAGTAACAAAAACTAAATTTGATCAACCTCAAACACTAGAATTACACTCAGAAGTAACTAATCCAAAAATTACTAAACTTATTCAAATAGAATCAGATATTGGAGAGAGTTTGGATTCACAATTAACCAAACCAGATATCAAAGAAATTGAGTCTAATGTTTCTGAACCTGAGTCACCTTCAGCGGCTTTAGGCCCTACTCCTCCATGCTCACTGCGAGTAAAATTCTTATTACTGATATTCTACCTCTTGGTCTTATTAGTATTGAAGAAATTACCTCTGACAAAGAGGAAGAATCACCACATACACCAGTTTCTACAGTGATCAAGCAGATACTCTAGAGCTTATTTTTTTTGCTTTTCGACTTGACCCTTGGTACTTTACACCCTTGAACTTTTTAAGTCAAGTCCGTCCATGATACACTACTCCTTATTCTATTGTATCAGGCTTTGATATGTCTAGAATAACTTCTGGGGAAATGTCATTAGATACTTCCATGTTTTTTACTTCTTCAGAATCACTTTTATATGGTGGCCCATTAGTACTTCTTGGATATCACTCTCTTACATGAACTTGTTCAGGATCCTCTCCTTCAAATCAACCTTGAACTATGTCAACTGGTTTAATCGATTCTACTATCCAAGGCTTGAAATCTGATCAATATATAAATATGATTTCCAACAATTTAGGTAATCCTAAAGTTAACCCAACAGGTGACTATTACCCACCTGGGGGCAAATCATCGTATCCTCCTCCTAGGGCACAACCCTTAGTCAAATCTTACCCTATGGTTGGAGGGAAACCTCCTCCCTGAAATTGTCTAGGTTATGGAAAGATAACTCAAGCCGGTTTAAGTCAACCTGTCGTATCTCAACCCATTGTTGGTACTCCGTATCCTGGGATGAACAAAATCTGGAATCCTTCATATAATTAAAAAACATTACTAGTTTCTCCTTAAGTGCCAATTTATCAACTTGTTCAACTTGTTGGACAACCTATCCAAGGTATTCCTGTTCAAGTTCAACAACCTGTCCAGGGTAATCCATCAACACCTGTTCAACAATTGCTAAAACAACCTGTCTCAAGTACTCCAAAAACCCCAGTTTAGCCTGCTATGAAAACATTTGTGCAAAATCCAGTTACGAGTCCACAAACTCCCATCCTGGGAGTATCAAAAGTAACTGTTCCAATTAATTCTCAAGTAATGGTGCAACCAACTACTCAGACTGTTCCTCATGTACATGTTTATAAAATTGTTCCTAGAGTTCAGTCTATACCTCAAATACCTGTGGTACAACCTAGTATACCATATGTGCAAGCACCGTTCCAAGGACATACTTTTCAAGGTCAATTCTAGAGTCAATTCTTTCAAGGCCAAACTTTTCAAAATCAATTCTTCCAAGGTCAACCTTTTCAGAGTCAACCCTTTCAGGGATAGTTTATCCAAGGTCAAATGGGTCAGGGTCCTCCTTTCCAAAATCAACAGTACTCCGGTCATACTTTTCAAGTGCCCATTCAACCGCAATTCAATATGGCTCATCCTGGATATCTAGGAGGTATGAAAATTCCAACTGCTTAGAATATTCTAGGATATCCTGGGTATCCTCCTCCAGGAATAGGACTCGTCCCTTAGGGTTATCAATACCCGCAACAAGACCTTAACCGTCAGTTACAATTTATTGCAACTTTGGATTTACCAGATCTATCTCGGTTAACAAATGATCCCATTTTCTATCTACCGTTTTAGTGGACAATCCCTACTAAGTTGCCGAGTGGCATTCTAGAATTTGAAGGCAAACCAGGAGATAATCTATCTAATCACGTCATGAATTATCATCTTTGGTGTGCCTCGAACTCATTAGTTGATGATTCCATTAGATTACGACTTTTCCAACGAACCTTAACTAGTTTGGAAACCAAGTGGTATGTTGAATTACCACAAGCTTCTTTCAGTACTTTCAACGCCATAACACTGCTTTCTTGAAAAATTTTCAACTACCCATCCGATACAATAATGGTACTGAACTTTTAACTTCTTTGAAAAAGTCAATGTCCACTTATATTTCATATCATATTCATGAACAAAGACGAAGATGCCGATTAGTTAAAGTTTATATCCCGTACCAGATTTTAGCCAAATGGTTTATAAAACCACTTTTACTAGTAATTACTAAATATGTTGGTTATGTTTTCATAAGAGAGCGGGAGCAGATAAATTTAGGGTTCGATTCCTGGGAAAAATGGCCGCTGTACCTATAGTTTCCCCATCCGCATCCAGAATTGATTGGATCTACAAACTCCAGGACTTGGTTGCGAAGGTGAAGCAGACCAGCGGAAGAGATAAGGTAGGATTCAAGTGGCTGCACTCTTGTTATCACAACGAGGAAGAGGAGAGATCCATTGGTATCGGGGGCACTCTGGATCTTGGAGCAGCAGACAGAGCCACCAAACATGCTCTGAACACCTCAGCATATGGGATCCCTGCCGTTGCCCTGCAGATCGATTACCTATTACAAAAACCCGCCATTGATATGATAGATCTGGCTCTCAGAGGATGCAGAATCGGAAAAAAAATGTAGCACTCACGAAAGCAACAGGGAGGGTACCCGAAACTAGCGATTCTATGACAATACAGGTACATGGTTATGGGATCCTTTTCGTTTACAACATTGGTACTGGCAGCATAAACGACTTAGATCCGAAGGTAAGAAATCTCATGCACCCAATTTTCTTCATGCAAAAATCCAAGTATGGTCTCGTTCTACTATTGAACGGATCTGGGGCTACCATACATGCAAAGGATGGTGCAAATAATTGCAGATCTGTAAACAATCTAATTGATCAGATGCTCAGAATGCAGATCTGGGTGACCACAAAGGCCACGATACCCCACCTATATGGTACCTGGGGCAATAGCGCTGAAGAAAGAAGGAAAGGCAAGCTGATTAGCGGTGAGTTAAAGACGCAGAGCAGAATCTCAGGGTTAGATCTATCGTAGAAAGCTTCACATCTTATAATGCCAGACAGGACAAACCACGCACAACTGAAAACAAGATCTGGATCCCTGGTAAGAGCTCATAGTTTCCAAGTGTTTGTTAAAACCCTGGAGGGAAAATCAAGACTAATTTGGGTAAAAGAGCTAAACTCTATTAAGCAAATGTAAAAAATTATAATGCAACAGTTGGGATACCCCATCAGATCAAAAAATATGATACATGGGGGCAGAGTGCTACAAGACACAAAACACCTCTGGGAATACAAAATTTTACCCCTATCAACAATCATCCTCAATTTGAGAATAAGAGGGGGCACAACCGTCAACAATAGAAATCCCCACAGGGCTGAAGGAAGTGGCACTGGTATAATAAAATTCACAGAAACACAACAGGGGAAAAAACTAGGCAGTATTTCCTTTAAAAACATTCTACAAGGGAAAAATACAGAAGGAGTAGCACCAAATCAATCAAGTATGGACGCTAGGCCATACATTGTGGAACAATTGAATCATACCCCAGAATACAACATAGATACACCAGAAACAGATGAGAACTGCACTATATATGAAAGACAAGCAATAATATGTAGATTTAACTGCTTTTGGCCCAAACCAACTGACCTATTTCATTGGATCTTCATGAACTGGACCACACAATGTGAAATACACCTCTGTTCCAAGGGTTTCTTCATAGTGAACTTTCTATCAGCAATAGACAGAGACATAGTAATACAGGAAGGACCTTGGTTCTGGGGATCCACAGGACTCTTCATCACACCATGGTTCCCAGATTTTGATGCAAATACAATGGTTGTCTCTAAGATGCCAGTTTGGGTGCGGCTACACAATCTCCCAATACATCTCTGGAATCATCAAGTACTAGCTGGAATCGGAAATACTATTGGGTGCTACATCAAAATGGACACCCAACGAGTGGAGGAAAGAATTTATACTTTTGCACGAATATGTGTGGAAGTAGACCTCAGCAAAGGCCTGCCAGACCAAATTCAGCTAAAGCATAGACAGAGGAGCTAGACTCAGGTTCTAGATTATGAAAATACTACATTCAGATGCCGAATTTTCTGACAAACAGGACACCTACAAAGCATGTGTCTAGCTGCCAAAAAAGACAACTGCAGAAATAAGAAAAGGGGTGGCAATTTCCTCCACCTCTCTTGAATGACGAGGAGGAAGAAGAGATGGAATATATTAACCCCAATGAGACCAATCAGATGAACAAAAAATCAGTAGTAGAAGACACAAATCGACAGGAACATATAGATTCAGCATTGGCAAGGATATCAGATACTATGGATATGGGCAGAACTAAACGTCAACACATATCAGACACATCAGACTCTGATAAAGACAATCCACAACCTGTGGCTGAAACAACACTAGCACTTATAACTCCAACAGAGTCACAAGGGGGTTGGAGAAAGGTTGAGAAGAAAAAAGGGAGAAAAGTCTGACTTTTCCCCACCTGTACATTAATATTGTTTTCATGTTTATTTCCTGAAATCCGTACACCCTGCGTGGTGATGAAGGATCTATGCATCATTCTTTGAGCACCATTTTTGAATCTGATCACAGAGATGGCAAAAGGCAAACACAAGATATGTCGAAAGGCATCTACAACATGTAATTTTTCAATCATAATGAAAGATTACGATTTTTCCAAAAAATACTGAATATGTTTCCAAGGGTGTTTTTGTAATTGAAGAACAAGTTATCGTTCGTGCCCAGTACTTAGATCTTGTTTATACTCAATGTGACACTTTGTATGAAAAAATTCAAGATTTGCCTTGTCCAGGTCAAACCAACCCAACCCTTAGAGGATCACACGCCGTTGATGGTGTGATTGGTTCTATGAGCCAACATCTAAGCCTAAAAAGAAAAATTATAAGAAGACTCAGATTTTGGATTTATCAGACTCACCCAAAGAAGATCCTTCTCCTGAAATAACTTCTGAAATAAATGCCATAAATTCATCTACTAGAAAAAACAAGCAATACGAAAGTAAAAATAAAGGAAAAAGAAAAGCCAAATAAGATACCGCTCCCAAGGAGGAATCAAACGAGAAAGAACCAACTGATGAAAATAAGAAACCTTGTTATCCCTGCTTAATCTATGATGAAGATCATTACATCAAGGAGTGCCCTCATCACGACGAAGTTTCTAAATTCGTTAAGGGTTCACCTACTCCCGTTGTTTTGAAGGATCGATTTCATTCTCAAGATAGTAAGATGGTTTCCCATAACCCATCTTCCTCTTCCACATCGGCAAACATCATGATGATATATTCACCCATTATGGTAGCTACGAGATCTAAAGACTATGGATCAAAAAGTCATAGTTTGAATGGAGATGATCCCAGTTTAGCTGGTCAAGCTTCTACATATTCTCCTCTTATTTTTGAACCTTTACACATAGAAAAACCCAATCCTGATATGGTAATTCGACCACCTCCTAAAGGTGTTCTTCGAAAGTCAACTTTTAATCCTCATGCTAGAGTTGCTCAGAATTACAACATTGTTGAAGATTTGGTTATGTCACCTTCAACAATGTCGGCTCTTGAAGTGCTTCAAACTTGTCCAACACAAAGGAAATTACTATTATCATCTATAGGAGCAGTAGATCCACAGGACTCTAATATAATTGTTTTTGATCTCGAAAATCATGTACCACGACTCCCACATCAACTGGCAGTCCAATTACCAGTTTTTGTCAAAACTAGATGAGTTTTTCGAACAGTAATTGACAAAGGAGCATCTACATGCATTATGCTTATTTATTGTTGGAAAGCTTTAGGTTCTCCAATGATCAATTAGTCTCCCATGACTTTGAAAGCCTTTGATGGAAGAGGTTTTCGACCTTATGGAATTTTGAACGATCTGCCTATAGAATTAGAGGGTAAAACAATTGTGATTGAAGTTGAGGTCGTCAATTCTTAGCTTGATTATAACCTTTTACTTGGTCAAAGTTGAAATTATTCCATGTTTGCAATGGTCTCTTCGTTTTTTCGAATGATCATGTTTCCTCATAAAGGAAAAATTGTGAAAGTACACTAGCTTTCCTATTATACTTCAGACCTTAACTCTGTTAGTAGCATTCCTTTTGTTGGAAAATCTACTGCTCTGTATGAAGATGTTGGTGTTGGTATTCTTAAAGAATCATCTCTTATGGGGACTTTCACGTTCCCTCCACCAAATTTTCCTCATAATGTTTCCCAGGTCAATACATCAAGCACTTCTAAGTCTTCTGATCCTTGGAAAGTGCCTTTAGAGTCAGAATTAACCTTATACGGCAGTGAGATACCTCTTAGTCCTTTTTAATTGTCTTATGAGGTAGGTCAATCCTTTTCCAACCCATCACCATCTGAAAATGATCGAGTGAATACAATTATCGATGATTATTCTCATTTGTCACGTTTAGAACCAATATCGATACCTCATCCTTTTAATAGTGAGTTTATAATTGATGAAGGAATTACAGATGTAATGACTTTAGATGAAATGCATTGGGATGATTACCATCATCACCCATCTTTCTTACCCTGCCTTAAAACAAAGTCAAGAATAATTTTTCGACTATGTTTTCAACTGTCTTTGTGAATAATCACGAATGCCTGATGTCTATTCTTCATTTCAAATCTAAAAATAATTTAGAAAACATATTGACAACTGTGTCAATAAACATCTCAGTGAAACCAGGAATTATTGAAAATATTCATATAGGAGCTTATTTTTCTTTTGAAGAAATTCAAACATATAAATCCCTATTCCAGGAATTCCACGACATCTTTTCCTGGTCCTATGAAGAAATACCAGGAATTGATCCTAGTATTGTAGTGCATGAAATTAATATTTATCCAGATGCTAAACCTATTAGACAAAGATTGTGTCCAATGCATCTGTGAAATGCTGTTGCTATAAAAGATGAAGTTGAAAAACTATTAAAAGCATGATTTATTTACCCCGTTCCTTTGACTGATTAGGTATCAAATATTGTACCAGTTAATAAAAAACAAGGAACCATACAAGTATGTGTTGATTACAGGGACATTAACAAGGCTTGTCCAAAAGATAATTACCTAACCCCATACATTGATCAAATTGTTGATGATTGTGCAAGAAATGAGATTTTCTCTTTCATGGATGGATTTTCTGGTTACAATCAAATAAACTTACTCCTTGCCGATCAACATAAGATTGCATTCATCTGCCCATGGGTAACTTTTGCGTATTGTAAACTACCATTTGGTTTGAAGAATTTTGGCACAACTTTTCAAAGAGCGGTGTCTTATGCATTTCACAATATCAAACATATTGTCCAACCCTACTTGGATGACCTACGAGCTCACTCACGAAAATGATATGATATCCATCGCATTTGAAAGCAAATTTCATTAGATGTAGACACTAATATTCATTTGAATCAGCACAAATGTGTTTTTTGCGTATAGTCCGGTTGACTTCTAGGATTTGTTGTTTTGAAAGAAGGCATCCGTGTCGATCCTCTTAAGTTAGAGGCAATTCTAAACTCGCCCGCTCCTTCTAGTCTTCGTCAACTTCAGAGTTTGCATGGGAAAGCAATCTTTTTACATAGATTCATACTGAACTATGCCAAGCTGACCAAAGGTTTTACCTAACTTTTGAAAAAGGAATTTTCTTTCGTTTGGGATGATCTTGCTGAAAAAGCTTTTGATGCATTGAAATATGTGTTGACCCATGCACCATTATTGCATTCGCCTATTATCATTGGGATTAATTTCTATATTTAGTTGCATAAGATGCCACCATTGGCATGATATTAGTGTAGGATGATGAATCTAACAACGAACATGTGATCTATCACCTAAGTTGAAATCTCACTAAAACTGAGATCAAGTATGCGCATGTGGAGAAATTAGCATTAGCAACTATTCAAGATGTTCAATGTTTTCATCACTATATACTTTTGCAAAAAACAACAGTCATTTCGAATTACAACCCTATGATGTATATTCTTACCAAAAAATTGCTAGGGGGAAAATACTCCAAATGGATAGTCATTTTATAGGAATTTGATTTGGAATTCAAAAGATATAAATCAAAAAAATCTTTAGTTTTCATTGAATTATTGTGTGACTTTCCCTATACTGACACAAAAACAATGGTATAAGATTCGATGGCAGATGAATCTCTCTTTCTGATTAGTATGTATGATCCTTGGTATGAATATTTCATCACATATCTTCAAACCCAAACTTTTAGGCCTGAGTTATCTCAAATTGATTGTCGTCACATATGGTACCAATCCCAACAATATAACATTGTTGATGACACTCTTTATCGTTGCGATATTAACTCTATCTTTTGATGAGGCTTAACTCTTCAAGAGGCTGAAGAAGCACTAAATGATTTCCATTCTGGAGCATGTGGTGGTCATATTTATGGGTATGCCATTGTCCAAAAGATATTGTGCGTTGGTTATTTTTGGCCTTCCATGTTTAAAGATTGCATTATTGCAGTAAAAAAATGGCATAATTTCCAGGTTTATGATCGCAATATGCGAGCGCCTCCAACTCCTCTTCACCCTATTATAGTTGTCGGTCCTTTTTCAAAATGGGGCATAGATTTCGTCACTTGTAACCCTCACTTGGCTCGGGGGCATGGATATATTACCCTTGCAGTTGATTACTCTATGAAATAGGCCGAGGCGATGCCTACATACAAGGACGACAATGAAACTGCATCATTTTTCATTTTCAATCATGTGATTGCTCGGTTCAGTGTCCCACGGGCCATTGTTATGGACCATGGTAGCCATTTTCACAACTTTATGATGACTGAACTATTTGTACAACTCACCCTATGCCATGGTAGCTCTACCCCTTACTATCCACAAGAAAATGGTTAAGTCGAAGCTCTTAATAATTTTTTAACAAACATGATTAAACAGATAGTTGACATTCATAAAGGAAACTGACATACTATGTTTTTTTCAACCTTGTGGGCCCATACTACTGCAAAAACATCTACGGGTTTCACTCCCTTCCAACTTGTTTATGGTTTGGAGGCAATTTTACAGATTAAATGTGAAATTCCATCTTTGAAACTAGCCATCGAGTTATTACCAACTAGCTTTGCAAAGGAATAGCATTTGTTTCATTTAGCACATTTGGATGAAACTCGTCGTGAGGCTTCATTGGATAGCGAGGCTCATAAAAAATCAGTCAAAGATCAATTTGATCAAAACATAAATCCTTGTTCTAATGCAGAAGGTGACCTAGTCTTGGTATATGATCAAGCACGTGACAAATTAGGCGCAGGTAAATTCGAGCCTATATGGCATGGCCCTTACATTGTAAAATGTGTATTAGCTAAAGGAGCATATGAGCTGGTCGATTATGATGGTGTCTCTTTGGGAAATACCAAAAATGGCCTTTACCTAAAGAGATATTATGCATAAAATATTTTGTGGAGATTTGTACATTACTTGTATTATAATTTTATAAGTGTGTGCGGTAGTTTTAGCATTTTTTGCAATCCACTACTACTCTTGCTTATCTTGTTTTACACTTGATTTTCAAATGTCGACATTCCCTCAAAATTACATTGGCTTTGCTGATGGCGCTAGTCATAGTACTCGAAATTTGTCTTCCGCAACTTGGGTTATCTATTCACATAATGATGAGTTAATTTCTATTCATGGGATATTCCTTGGTCAAACAATGAACAACATAGCAGAATATAGTGCAATCATTGAACTATTATCTGACGCCATCTCATTTGGCATTCAACGTTTGATTATTAGGTTAGATTCACAACTCATAGTATTACATTTAAACAATGTCTACACAGTAAGAAGTTCATCAATGTTAAGAATGTTTTTAAGGGTTCATATGCTGGAAAGGCAGTTTGATTACATTGAATATCAACACATTCCAAGAAATTTAAACACATTAACCGATGCATTAACCAACCATGTGTTAAATAGACATTTGCAACATTTGTAAGAAAAAACAATATCATCCATATATTGAGCAAGATAAACTGAAATCAAAAGTAGTAGTTTTTCATTAGATAAATTTTGTAGAGAGTGTTATACAAAAATATGTCATCCAAGGACATAAGGCCCATGGCCTTTATTATCCGAATATGCCGATACAAAAATCAAAATGTAGCCCTAGAAGACTAAGCAGCTAAGCATGATGATGATCATGATAGCAGACTATAGCGTGAGCAACCCGACGTAACAGTCGCCTAAGTGGTCTTGGAACCCCAACCATGTGCCTTTGGTACTAGAGAGGCAAATCACCAGTCCTAGTCTCTGGGATATCTATAGTCAATCTCTCTAGGTTGTGTTATAACTCCGCTAGTACCTCTGCCACCTCTAGGTTGGGTGCTGCAACTGCAATAGGATGGTCACCACGCTTGTCAAAACGTTGTAGTCCTGCTGGTCGAACTGGGCCCACATCTGCATATGCATTTCGAATAATTAGCCTTGAAAGAGAAAAAAAATATAAAAATTAAAATTTAGAGAACAACATCAAAATGAGAGATTTTTACCTAGGTCACCTCACTGTGTCCCCGCTAGAAGAGGAATATCCGGGTCACCCCGGTAATCCATCCCTGCATATGGGAAATCCTTGATCAAGATGATCTTCTGACCCAGCCAAATAAAAACTCACGAGCATATATCACCACCATACCATTACCCCACTTGACGAGCCATAACTGAAACCCACCTCAGCATCTGTGGATCTCGAGGCCCCACCTCATCCACTAATATCTGTTGTGGCCTAAGGAGTGGAATCCTCTCTAGAGAAAAAGAAATTATAATGGCACCATAACTGAAGTTCTTCAGTCTACTATTCTTTGCTCTGGTTAGTTTTCCTTTCATGTTGGCAACCACTGCCTCACACTAGTTAAATACCGTGGATTCCCAACATTCCACGACAGCCTGCATTTGGGCCTTTGTGGCCAAGTGAAGGGATACACTGCCACATAGTTTGTTAACCGTGAAAGCTATGGTCCTCAAGGCCAGGTCTGCAATAACCTGAATATCTATCCTACCATCCTTGAGTGGGGCATTCCCACAATATCCTCGGGAATATTCAGAAGTAGTATCTCCACCCAAGCTTTTCCAAAATAAAGAAATATCAATACCTCTACGAGAGAGCCCAGTCAAAAAATATATATCATCAACATCAATGGTGACACGATGATCCCTGATCACAAAGCATTGATCTTGGACATCCCATGTCCTCACCAACCATGTCATGCACTCTACTTGAGCTTTCATTCCTGAAATTATCCAATATTTGTAGAGGCCACAATTTATCAAAGCCTGCATGGTGGTCGGATCATTCAAAGCTGTTGAATATTGGTCTTCAAGTTCTCCCTCCCTCCATTCCATGTTTGAATGGTCAAATTATCCTGAAATAACATTTAGAAGGAGTTAGAATAATGTTTGATATAACTTGTGGATTTTTTGGGGCAGAATTTCCGCGTTTTCAAAATCCTCGACGCTTGCATGACTGCTTTTTGGTAAAAAAAGCGTAGTTGTGCGGATACTTGGGAGAGTTTTCGCATAGGAAATGTTTCTCAATACACAAAATATTAATGGCCTGCGCAAACCCAATGAAGACCTGCGCAGGGCCGAGGGTGCATTTTTAAACATAACCCCCCCACTCTCCCCTTAAAACAAATCAAATGAAGACCTAAAATTGAAATGTAAACGGATGAAAATGGAGATATTGAAGAGATCTCTTACCTAGAGGAAAAAATTTGTGATTTCATCCATCAGTTTACTGAGAATCGACCTCGGAATTTTGGTGGTAAAAATCCCTCTTTCTGCTCTCAAATTGGTTAAAAAACAAATGGTAAAAATAAAGTTACTTTTTGAACTTTTATAGGTTTTTGGGTGATTATAATATTATTTTTATATCTGGTACCTTTTAAAAGTAAAAAAATTTAGTGTTTTTAACCTAATGTCGAGTAGTTATGATAATTTATTGAGTTTAATGTGCATAACAAGTTACAACGTTTAAAAATGGATCATTTTGACCTAGAGTCCAATTTTTAAGCCCTTTTCAGAATCTCAAAACATGAAAAGGTTGTCGAGCACTTGATTGCTCAAACTCGTAAAATTAAATGAACAACCGTCCACTTAGTATAAGTTTATCCCTTTTACATACTGAATTGGACTATTTACGAAAAAGGTATATGTTGACTTATTATGGTCAATATAGTTCTCTCCTGCATTATTTTATCCTTTTTCGGGCTTGAGGGACTAAATTTATGAAAAATAACATTGTCGAGTTTGCTTATGTTTTTCTCCTGACTCCCTAAAACTGAAAAACACTAAGCTTTACTTTTTCCGGTCTTGTTAAAAATTTATGGTAAAATAAATGAATGAGTTTACTTTTCATGTATTTTCAAACTCTTTAAAAATGAAAATGACATTGAGTTACCCCTTTACTGAACTCGTTAAGCATAATGAGACCAAACCACTCCTTCTTAGGGTTTGTTAAAAATACTTCGGAGGACTCATCCGAAGGATGAGCTTATAGGACAAGCACATGTTATCCTCCTCAAGCTTGTAAAAATAAAGAGGTATTTCCAGTAATGGTGGGGGAAAAGTGGGAAAGGTATTCATTTTACATTCATTATAAAGGCATTATGTTGCTCTTGAACACGAGACTCCATCACACCTGTGTCCAGGTTGGGAAATCCATTTGTCTTATAGTTAATCGAACCCCATTGAAGGTATTCAACTAGTTTTGAGTATTATCATTGAGTCAGATGCTGCCAACTCAATGGTCATGTCATTATGTGTTCAAGAGAAGTTAAATCTCAGTTCATATTCCTTTGCAAATTTTAGCCTTCAGTCGCATCGACCATCCCTGAGTCAGTCCTTGCTACTATTCTTAAAAACTTGACATTGTGTTTCATGTCGTAGACTTTTCTGTGACGGGTTGCTTCCTATTGACTTAAGCTCATTATCTAGGAAGTTGATCTAGAAACCTTCAGTACTTTGAAGCCTGCATGACTTAATGGCCGGTTTCTCGCTTTTGACGAGAGGTTCTCATCATTGGCCTTCGATTGAACGAATCTATGAGTGTTCGACTTCAGATCATCTTTTCACACTCTATAGATTGTACTTATAGTACCTTGATAACCATTGTAATTATTGATGGTTTTTCTCGCACTTGTTAACGGTTCACATCATTGATCGGTAGTAAAGTGGTTTCTACCATGTTCGACTTTGAGGCATTCACTCGCATGGCTAGTTTCATACTACAGATCGAGAGATGGAGATCAAGACCCTGGATATAGTTTCATCAATCCAGGTTGCGAGGAGTTATATATTCATGATTATGTAGACAAATTCATAGCTGATGGATGCATCCATATTGTGTCTACTATGGATATGATTCTTGAGTTTTCCTGTACTTATTCATTGCGTGAGTTTTACTCTAGGTATGGGAATGCCTACCTCAGTGATGATTATATATTGCATTGTAATCCTTGAATATTTCTTGTGAGTTTCCAACTATTGTCTCTGATCCAATCTTTGGCATGATAAAGCACTTCAATATTTAAAAACTTATTTTTCAGACTTCATACTTTAGGGATCAATTAGTTACACATCATTTTTCCACCATGGCACTTGACTGTTAAAATGGATCTCTCACCATCCATAAACATGTTCCATTACACTCCCTTAGAAGTCAAACAATAAAAAACCCTTGAAGAAGATGTGAATTTTGGGTAAAATGGATTTATGAATTGTTAAGTGTGACTTGTGTGCTTTTACTAGTAAGTTTATGTCCATTTGCAATTTCTATCCTTGATAACTGTGTATAAATGCAATTTTTATTCCACTATAGATCACCTCAGATCATGGATCTAATTCCATTTCATCAAGGAACCCTAATCCCCCAATTAGGGGGACTCATCCTTCTCTTTTGGATCTGAAATTTCTTCCTATTAGCCTATAAATTGACTAGAGGATAGAGGGATTAGGAGATTCAGAAAATATAGACTTATTCTATTGGATTTATATTGGAGGGCTTATCATCTAAGGAGAAGATTAGAGGCATTTGGGAGGAACCTCATGACATAAACGAAAAGGTTGTAAGGCTCTTATTTATCCTTGAAGTAATACAAATGAATCCTTTTTCCCATTGGATTGTCTTATTGAAATGATGAATCGTTTATGATTCTTTTGATATTCAATAAGATAATCTCAATTTCTAATCTCCATGATCATTAGATTGAGATTGTTATGATTGCATATGCCTTTGGTCTCTTTTATGTCTGTGCTTATAGGTCTTTTTGAGCATTTGGAAGCTTCATAGAGACAAAGAAGGGATCTTCATCAAGCATTTTAAAAATAGGTAAGAGGCTTATTCTCTTACTCTTGCATTTACAATTTGAACGGAATAAGCTTAAGGAAAGAGTCATTCAATTGTTTGTTTGTTTCTAGTTTCCTTTAGGATCTAGGGAGACCACTCTTGTCAGCAAGAGGGATTTATCCACCGGAACATACCCCTTCTAGAAAAGTCGACTAGGAAACAACTTCTAGCAATGTGCAACTTATGAAAACAATGAAATATTAGGAGACTTCGATCTCCCAGCCCAGACCATGAAATAAAGAGAGAGGCACCAAAAGTTTGAATTTCCTCTTCTCTAGAGACTCCCCAAAACTCACACTTCTTTTGTCCTCTTGACAACAAACTTCACACTTCTCCAGCTCTTCTTGAGATATCGAACTTGCTTGAGAGTGAGTGCTCCAAATGAGTTTGACCTACTTCAATATATAGGATTATTGTGGTTCGAATGGGGTTCCTTAGGCCTACTTGATCTTCCTTAGGCCGACATGATGTGGAGGACACATGATTCATATTTTACTTGATACAAAACCTTTTTACATGATTCGAAATCCCAAGAAGGGTCTCTTCGAATGTACAATGACTCTATAAAATCAATATTAATCCTAGGAGTCCAAAATGGGGACTTTGACTAATATAATTATGACTCAAGCATGAAACCCATGCTTTAATAAGTCATTGTTACAATAATAAAAATTCTTTTCTTTATTCTTTTTCAAAGTACATTTACATAATGACTCAAGTATATTATTGAAGATCAAACATAGTTACTTTTTCCAACGCTCCTTATTAACTAGGGAGGTATTGATAATGTACAAATACAATGGAATATATCAAACTATATGAAAACATGAAGAACCTTTAGGCACCACAATGTCATGGACTAGATTCCTAACCAGGGAAATCTATTCAACTAGCCACTCAATAATTTAGGCACCACAATGCCATGGAATAGATTCCTGACTAGGGCAATCTATCCAACCAGTAACTCAACAATTTAGGCATCGCAATGCCATGGAATAGATTCTTGACCAGGGAAATCTATCCAAGTGGGACTACGGTGGGCTCAAGCTGTTAGCCCCTCTAGGTACCCTCAAGATTACTTTCTAACCACCAACCAAAACATATAGGTGTGTATCCAAAACCAAGCTAAATAAACAATGCCACCTTTTAAATTCTGGGATTCTTGACATCAACACAGAGTGATGGCTTGATGTCTCCCCAGACAATGCTTCACTTGTAAAGATTCAACAAATCTCTTCCATTTCTTTATCATCAATACAATCACCAACATCTACCAAACCCAACAAGTTACTTAGATATTCGAACTTCTTACTAGGAAGAGCCTTTGTCAGTATGTCTGCTACATGTTCGTCTGTCAGAACATATTCTAACTTCACGATCCCATCCTACACCAAGTTTCTAATAAAGTGGAACTTATCATCAATATGTTTCATCCTCGAATGAAACACGAGATCTCCAGACATCTTGATACAAATTTGATTATCACAGTTAATCACAGTAGGACCCAGATAATTTTCAAACAAGTCTCTTAGAAGTTTCCTTACCCAAACAACCTATTTTCATACTTCACATGCAACCATATATTTGGCCTTGACACTACTTAATGCAACATGATCTTGCTTCCTAATCATCCATGAGGCCATAACAACTTCCAGACTAAAGCATCCTCCGGTAGTGATCCTTCCATCAGTCTCACTGCCACACAAATCAAAGTCTGTGAAGGCAATTAGATTGAATTCCTCACTTACATACTTTAGGCAGTGATGTATAGTGCCACGAAGATACCTCAATATATGTTTGGAAACTATCTAACGATCATGACGAGGCTCCAACTTAAATTGATTAAGAATGTTTACTGCAAAACATATATATGGCCTAGTATTTACCAGATACATCAAGGAACCCACCAACTGATGATGTGAGGTAGGATCCGTGAGAATCGAGTTCGAGCTCCTCAACTTCTTGAGGTTCGTGATCATAGGAGTAAACATCGGCTTGGAGTTCATCATCCCAATTTTTTTCAATAACTTGATGATGTAATTTCCTTGCCCCAAATATATCTCCCTAGGTCTCTGCCATACTTCTAGACCTAGGTAATAATTCATCAATCCTAGATCCTTCATCTCAAATTTAGCTGCCAACATTTTTTTGCATTCTTGAATTCTTTGTTCTACACCAGTGATGAATAGATCATCCACATATAGTAGAATAATTACTGGCTCATTATTCACGACCTTAATATATAGATTCGTATCAATAATACTCTTCACGAACCAATCTTGAGAAGATATGCATCCATTCTTGCATACCATGCCCTTAGTGCTTGCTTCAAGCCATATAGAGCCTTCTTGAGTCTGCAAACATGAGAGTCTTTGCTATTCACTTCAAATGCTTCAGGTTGTTCGATTAACATCCATTTGATGGATATTCCACCCCATTGTAGTAGCCATTGAAACCAACGATCTAATGGTAGTGTACCTTGCAGTAGGTGAAAATGTTTCTTCATAGTCAATGCCTTCCTTTTGAGATAAACCCCTTGCAACGAACCTTGCTTTGTACTTGTCTATACTTCCATCAAAAACATGTTTGATCTTATAGATCCACTTCAATGTGACAATCGATTTTTCATTAGGTATAGGAACTATTTCCCAAACCCCATTCTTCATGATGGATTGATATTATTCCTGTATAAATTTCTTCCAAACCTCTTCATGCTTAACTTCCTGGAATGTAGATGGTTTGACTTCAATAAACTTTGTCATATATGTAGCATAACCATAATACCTTTTCAGTTTCTTACTTTCCCTGGAGGACCCTTTCGCAGCTTCATGTCCTTCAACATCTTCTAATGTAGCTTTTAACCAATTTGGCCTCTTCCTTATGGTTGGTATAACCACTGATTGAATAGGCTCACTTGGTCCTTCTTCATCATTTGCAGTAGATTTCTCATGAACTTCATCTTATTCAAATACAAGAACTTCTTCATCATCAGAATCAATAGGAATATCCTTTGACTTCTTGTAAGCTTAATTCCCATCGAATATGAAATCCCTTCTTACTTCAATGTATATTCCCTCCTTTATGTAGATTCTATATTCTTTTGAGGAAAGACTATAACCAAAAAATATTCCCTTGATGCTTGTCGAGTCCAACTTATTTCACTTGTCTTTCGGAACATGGACATATGCTGGACTTCCAAATATGCAGAAATGATCCAAACTCAGCTTCTTTCATGTGAATACTTCCTTGGGTGTATTATTGTCAAGACTCTTTGAAGACTTCTATTTTGAACATACACGATAGTCATCGCTCCTTCACTGCATAAGAACTTCGGTAGATCTTGATTAAGGAGCATAGTTGAAATGCCTTCTTTGATTTACGTATTATTCCTTTCGGTCAATCCATTTTGTTGGGGATAGTAGGAAATAATGAGCTCCCTCTTAATCCCTGCATCCTTACAATATGCAATAAGATCTTCGGAGTTGTATTCCCCACCATTGTCAGACCTGTGAGTCTTTATCTTCTTTTCGGTTGGGGTTTCTACATTAGCCCTAAACTCCTTGAACTTATCAAATACTTCATCTTTAGTTTTGAGTAGGTAGAGCCATGTCTTCCTTGAATGGTCATCAATGAATGTTAGATAGTAGAGATGACCTCCAAGTGTCTTGGTAGACATGAGCCTACATACATCGGAATGGATGAGATCTAATATTTCTTTAGATCTAGATTGACTATGATGAAATGGCTTTCTAGTATGTTTCCCCAAAGCAAATCCCTTGCACACACCTTCATGGTCTAACTTCATATCAGGAATAACATGAACCAATTGAATAAGGGTAGGGATGACCCTATAATGAAGATGTCCATACCTTCGATAACATAGTTCAATGGGAATTATTTCCATATGAACAAGAGCTTGAGGAGATGGAGGGATAACTTAGTAAAGACTTCTTTCACGAACTCCAATAACCCTATATTTTCCAATACTATAGTTATTTCCCCAAAACAATAATTTTCCATCAACAAAAGAAATTCTTTCCATTTTATATTCTAAATAAGAAATAGAAAGTAAATTCTTTTTCAAACTTGGAACATAGAGAATGTTGTTGAGATGAAGCTTCAATCCATTGTCCAACTTTTATGATGTAGATCCCAGGCCTCTAACAACATAGATTTTTTTGTCACCCAATTCCACTGCATGAGAGGATGACTCCTTTGATAGTGTGTGTAGTTGCCTACTTTCACCTATCATGTGTCTCGATGCTCCATTATCAATGATACATGCATTGTCATCAGTAAGAGATCCTGCAAGGGCAACCAAGAATCCATGACTCTTGACTTTGTTGAATAAGTAGTAGATGATCTTCTTGATCCATCTTGCAACAAAGTTGGAACCCAAACTTATATAGTTCACCATAGAGGGAGAATCCATGCCAACAAAGTGATCTTCAACTTCTCTTGACCTTAGCTCTGATACCGTGTTGGAAAAATAAGGATATTATATTAGGGTTTGATTCTCCTTTCTTGATAATCACTTGTGAGTATGTTGGTTTATTTTACTTCTTTATTATCTTATCTTTCATCAAGAAATTATACATACATGAAGATCACAAAACAAGAGACACAAGATATAGGCACATGCCAGGGAAACCCCCCCCCCTCGAGGGGGAAAACCAATCAAGATAGTTCTTAGTATTCTTTGACTCTCTTTACCATAGAACAAGACCAGACTTTCCCTCCACACCATGTCAACCTCCAAGATCTTCAATCCCTTCCAAAAACTTCGAGTAGGCAGCAGCTTCCAGCAACATGCAATGTATGGAAAGAACAAAATCTTAGGAGAATTCCATCTCCCAAACCAGACCATGAAACAGAGAGAGAGGGACAAAAAGTTTGATTTTCCTCTTCTCTAGAGACTCTCCAAAATTCGCATTTCTTTCGTCCTCCCGACAAGAGACTTCGAACTTCTCCAAATCTTCTTGATATATCAAACTTGCTTGAGAGTGAGTGCTCCAAATGACTTCAACCCACTTCAATATATAGGTTTCTTGTGGGTCGAATGGGGGTCCATAGGCCGACTTGATCTTCCTTAGGTCAACATAATGTGGAGGACACATAATTCATAATTGAATTGATACAAAATCTTTTTACATGATGCGAAATCCCAAGAAGGGTCTCTTCGATTGTACAATGACTATATAAACTCAATATTAATCCTAGGAGTCTACAATGGGGAATTTGAATAATATAATGATGACCCATGCATGAAACCCATGCTTTAATAAGTCATTGTTACAATAATACAAATTATTTTCTTTATTCTTTTGAAAAGTACATTTACATAATGAATCAAGTACATTATTGAAGACCGAACATAGTTGCCTTTTCCAACAGGGTGAACACTGAGCATATGAACTTATTGTGTGTGGATAAATTATATTCACATTCTACAGTCACTCATGAAAAAAACAGGGATAAATGAAACCCACATGGGGCGACATGCATGCGTCTTACATGAATGCATCCCATGTGTTCTCTCTCCATAACCATAGGAAATAAACCCTAATTTGGATTGCATCTCATGAATGAAGACCATTTGTAATGCCTAGAGAGTCAGATTTTATGGTCATTTTATTTTAGCTCAACCCTACTAATTTATTATGTGCTTTCTCATATGCAGAGAGCCTCGTGGTTTTGGCTTTGTGAAGTATTTTGATATTGAAGACACAACATAAGCAAGATATCATATGTATATACAAGTTTTTCTTGGGAGAGAGATTGTTGTTGTATTTGTTGAAGAGATCCTGGTTTTGAATTTGTATGAATAACCACTGGAATTTGGGAATCTGGGAGCCACTGCAACAGGGATCATTGTTCATATTTTGGTTTGAAAACTCATAGTGACTGGGATCTCATAATTCATATTTCATAGTTAGAACATCTATAATTTATATATTTGTCAATAAATTATAAATTGTAAATTTAACATGCAAGTATATAAATTTTAGTATTAACTTTTAAGATATTCATATTCTAAAGATAAATTCTCACATAATGGCACATTCTTATGGGAAAAAAGATTATGATCACTGCTAACAGGATGAGGAGTGACATCTTTGTTATTTGCATAGAATTTCCAAGCAAGACTTTCCTTGAGAACATTAGAACAAGTTCTGAAACAAGAGATGGAGAACATATCCAATTTGGAGAAGGAATACACAACGACGATGGAAATCCCTATGGAAAGGCTAAAAGAATATCACCTGAAATGTGAGGCAAATGATACTAGATACTATGACGCTTTCAAAAAGAAGTAACGAGGTAATGTGGACTTACAGACTAATCTCAATAGGCTAGAGCTTATAGGCTGATGGGATGAGATTATACAGAACAAATTCTATAAGAACGAATTACCAAATTATAATATGGTGGGATGAGAACATATAGAAAAAGTTTGATAAGGATGAATTACTCGATGATTTCCAGTGCGTGAAAGAGTGGATAACATGAGGCACTCACTACAGGCTACTTGTTGAGCCCTTTGACATTCCGAATTATTACAAATTGGGCAAAAACGAGGACTTAGGACCCTACCTCACTAACAAAAGTTTCATTGGAATTTCATGTTTTTGCATTTAGTTATGTATTGAAGTTTGGTATTTTCCAATAATTAAGTTAACTTCAATTCATATTGAACACCAACAAAATGTCATTGGTATTACTTTCTGAAAATGATGACAAATTTTTGAAAGTTGGTAAATCAAAGTCGCACATTTATCAGCTCGTTGTAGTGTAGGATACTATTGAGAGGGAGGCAGACACTAATTTCATGAAAAGTAAAGAAAAAGTCTTTGCATTTGAAATTCATGGAAGTATTTGATTTTGAGGTAAGTATATGTGCTTGGCATCAAATCAGATTCATTCTCGTGATGTTTTAATTTGTACTTTGCTATTGTATTGGTAGAAAAGGTTTGGGAGGGTTTAGTGGAACCAAATTAAGGTCTGGTGGGTATTCTAGGCGATATTCAACTTGGACGAATGGGATGTAAAAGGATAGTGTATCTGTGGTGAGCATATGCGAAGTTATTACTTCCATTTTTAAAGATGAACCATTTAATATATTCATTCCTATGAGGGCCTGAAAAAAGTGTTGCATTAAGATATTTGGTTGTATCTGTGGAAAAGATATTTGGATGCTAACTTCTGGTGCAACTACATGAGGGTTATCCTTCTCCTTGGAAATTGTGAACCCACAACCTCCTTCTACCTAGTTCCATAATTGAAGAATATTCATTCCATGATGTAACATGTGTAACCTGTAACCTAGTTCAAAGGTATATGTAACCTACAACTCAGTGGACAACCAACTCAGTCTTCTAGAGAAAAGTAAACTCACATATATCCAATATAATCTATAATATATCAAAACAACCCTAACAACAATAATAAAATCCTAATAGACAAAAAAAATTTGCATGGCATCATCCAATTCTCTACGGTGGCGGACGACAAATCTCTATAGTGTTGCTGAGAAGAACCTCATAATAGAACACCTATCAGCGTAAAAATGTCTCTATAGTGTTGCCGAGAAGAACCTCATAATAGAACACCTATCAATGTAAAATGTTTAAATATTCTATGATATCTTGTATGATTCCAATAAGCACATAGGAAACATAATCATTAATCCTCTACATTTTTTACAAATATAGATGTCAAAATAAAGTTTTCAAGTGAATTTTTCCTTTACATACTTTGTCAAAATTCCCAACTTTTTATCGATTATTTCCAATGTCATCCATGGGATATTGAATCTAATGTAGTTAGACTTGAGGAGGAAGCTCAAGATCTCACTTAAATTTCATATCGTTTATGTAACTTGAATAATAAAATTTTGGGTTTTAATGTTTCATAAAAAAGTTGTTTTAAAGAAAAAGGGATAGTTTTACATAAAAGATTTTAAATGAAAAATGAATAGTTATTTTAAAGGAAAACGTGAAGATTTATTGCACAAAATTAAACCTAGCATGATCCCTGGGGTGATAATGCACATTTAGGGCTGGCCTTGGTGGTTGTGCTTGCCACCCTCTAGGTCCTTCGATCATTTATGAAGGTGGACAACTGCCTCCTTTCGCATGCACACACATGAAACGAATAGTTTGCAATTGTATGTTTTATTTTGTTGGCATGCATGAGGGTGACTTCATTCGAGGGTGATAAGAGAGGAGTCGGGGAGCAAACCTTGGCCTCCTGGTTTTCCGTTGGGCTTGCTTCTAGGTATTTAAACCTCATCGGCCAGTGGGGAGGATTTGTAATTGGTAATCCGGGAAGGGTAAATGTTGGTGTGAGAAAAGGGAAAGGAACTGAATTCTAGGCTCGGGTTCTTGCAAGGTCATTGACAACTTGCTCTGCTCGAAGGTTAAGGGTGAAACTTATCCATTTCCAAGGAGTGAATTCTCAAGTGAACTTCAAGTCTGCCTTGGCTTGTTGTTATGGATGGTTCAAAATATTTTAGTTATAAATATTTGGTTTTTGATAGCTTGTGGGTGGGAATTGCAGCTCAAGATATTGAGTATTATTTCTCTCATGTATTTGTGAGAGATCAAGGAGTTAGATTTGAATTTGAATTGGTAAATGTTGGTTGAGTTTCTGTGCTCTATGAGGTTTTGTTTGATTCTTGGGTGATAAAATTTGGGGGTTTTGATTCTCTGGGGTGGTCTCTTCCTCTTAGAAATTGCAAAGTCCTGGTCTTGGGTTGTGCTGTCGGAAGTTCAATGGTTATTGGCGTTGAGTTCAATGAGGAGTTATTGTGACAACCTGGCTTATTGTTTCCCTGGTTGTGTTTGTTTTGAGTCTAGTCTAGTCTTTTGTCCCTTTGTAGGTAGAGGCTCACATAAAAAGTGTTGGGAAACCAAATATGATTTCGACATGGCACTACGACAAAGGGGTAGGAGTAGGAGGGGAAGTGGTGTTCAGTCCTTGACAAGGTGACATGGTGCTCATATTTAAAGTCATAGTCCATGTCATTACAAGGGAGGGGATGCATTGGATTCTCCTGGATCCAATGCAAGGGATTTGAAAAATATTTCCTCATTCGAAAATGAAGAGACAATGCATTAGGAGTGTGGCAACATGTTGCAACAGGACTTGTTGTTGAATGACACAAATGTGTAATAAATATTTTAATAATGAATGAAAAAATGAATGATGATGCAATTTCCTTCATGATGGTTGCCTATATAGGAACTGATTGGCCACGAAGGTGATTGGTCATGTATTTTGACCATAAAAACCCTTCTTAATTAATGTTAAACACACATGGACAACACAAGAGATATGAAAGATAAATCATGCAGTACATTTTTTTATTAACAAGAGATTTACATTTATAGTACATTATGTGACTCTTGGGTTTCAGATCCCAAGGTCTCTTGGACTTCTTTGTCCATTCGACTTCCACACTAACCCACTTAGGATTAGGTGTCCAAAATTCCCCCCCTTAATCCGAAGGGTTATGTATGAGTCCAAGAAGAGAGCTGTAATACAAAATGTGCAAAAAATGCATGGCAGCACTAGGCTGAATGTGCTCTATGAAATGTTGGTAAAAAAGGGCGGTGGTTTAAGGATGACCACCAACACTGGAACGCTTAGTGCAGTTCCCGGAACTCTTCCAAAACTGGCAAGAAGCTGGAGTCTTCTGTTAGAGGAAGTGTTCTTAATCTGTGATGGTTTAAGGATGACCAACAACTCTGGAATGCTTAATGCAATTCCTGGAACTCTTCCAAAACTGGCAAGAAGCTGGAGTCTTCTACTAGAGGAAGTTTTCTTAATCTGTGATGGTTTAAGGATGACCAACAACTCTGGAATGCTTAATGAAATTCCTGGAATTCTTCCAAAACTGGCAAGAAGCTGGAGTCTTCTGCTAGAGGAAGTGTTCTTAATCTGTGATGGTTTAAGGATGACCAACAACTCTGCGATTCCTGGAACTCTTCCAAAAATGGCAAGAAGCTGGAGTCTTCTGCTAGAGGAAGTGTCCCAGATTGCCAACTGAAGGCATGTTCAGGAATCTTTGTCTCTGGCTACAACTCTGAAACTGGTGTGGCAGGTTGTGGCTCAGGCTCGCTTGATGTGACTTTGAAGCTTGTAGATGACCATCATTTCCCCCCCTGTCAGATACAAATTGAGAAGATGGAGAAAAATCAACTGCAAGACTGTTCAATACTCTGGAACAAGTTTTGACATGTGTTTGGAATATCTTCTTGGCTGTTGATGCCCATTGCCAAGAAGCGATCCATCCAAGATGAATCTTTGTTCTTGCAGGATGTTTGTTTTTGAAGCATCTGTTTGAAGAATGACTGGTTTTATGACAGTGCTTACATGGATGAAGATCAAAACAGTGATATTTCAGATGGCCAACTCGATCACAGTGTTGGCATTTCACGATCTGTTGTTTTTGTTGTTGTTGTTGTTGCTGTGGAATAGGGGCAGAATCTGGAACAACTGGAGGTGAACTGTCATGAAGAGCAGGTGAACTATCATGAATGAATCCAGCACTCCGAAACTGAATGGGTTTGGCATAGTCTGGAATATGAAAGGACAAGTCCTTGTCATATCCAAGACCAGTTCTGTGCTTGTTGTGGACAAGCTGTTCCCAAGGTCTGATGATGGGCTTGGGAAGTGCAGACTGAATTTCTGGATCTGCATGTACAATTGCTGCTTCATTGGGCACTGGATCTGAATGAACTTCAGCAATATTGTTTTGCTGTTTATGGGAGTCTGTTTCATTGTTATGAATAGAAACAAGTTCAGAATGATGACTCCACTGCTGTAATTCTTCCTACTGCAGTTGTGATTCAAGCTGCAAAAACTCAATATTCTCCTGTGCATTTTGTAGACATTTTAATATTGAATAGAGAGGTTTTGTTGATCTTAACCATCTCATCAACAGTGGAATGTATCAGAGTATTTAACAACTCTAATGCATTATCAAGTCTGGTCATTTTCTTCAATATCTTATAAGTTAAAGAAACAGATCACAACTATCAACCAGTGAAGAAGAAGCAACAATCATTCACAATTCAATGTCACTGCAATATCCTTTATAAATGTCAGCAAAGGATCAGAGTGCAACATAAAAGATTACAATCAGCTCATCAAACTCTTTATGAAGCAGTTGAATCAAGGAAACAATGCACTATAGTGAGTTTTAAGTACAATGCCACAATTGGGGCAGCAGCAACTGCAAACTTGCTTGGATCCTTCAAGTACTCCTTCACTTTCAAATCAACATCAGCAAAAAGTTCCCAGAATCCAGGTTCTTTAAAACGGACTAGTAATATGCATCTCAACTTTTTTTTTTTTTACCCAAATCAAAAACCTCAATAGCTGGCAATTTCACAAGTGTACCATTTGCATGCGGAAGCTTATCTTTCATTTGGTTCAAAATCATTCACCATTGATTTCATACTTTCATTAAAAGTCATCATATATGGAATTATCTCAATTCCAATATCTACTCATCAGCAGGCAAATTCATAACTTCTCAAACCCACTGACTCAAATCATTCAAATGCTCATCAACCCAATAAACATCATTCATATATGACCAAAATTCAATGAAACAATGTGCCCATTATTTTAATCAATGAAAGGCTTGGACTTGTCCTTACTCAATGCGCCCTTGATCTTTTAGCAGTGGTACAAATGATCCCCAATGAATCTCAGCCTCCTAAAATGATGAAGAATTCGGTCTTCCAGGCATCCGGAACTCCTACATAATATATGCCCTTGGATTCAAATAAGGAAATGCTTTCGGCCTGCAAGAATGAATGGCTCTTTCCCTATCAAGAATGAATGGTTCTCGCCCTATTAAGATCTGATGTCAAATAATATACCTCTGCTCCTATTGTAAAACGCTACCACAATTATAAATAGAGTCTTCAAAAAATATTTAACACAGAGGCATCATACTGTCAGCAAAAATGTTTAACGCAGAGGCAAGTCGTCCCGAGAGGCAAGTCCTGAACCAACGACTTTACATATATAAAAAGAACAGGTTCAAGCTCAAAACCAAAACGTTTTGATGGACATACTTCAGATAGCGCTCTTGTTACATCAAATTGATAGCCCAGCCAACGGCTTTACATATATAAAAAGCACATTCAAAATTAAAACAGCGCATTCAATATATATCATGCTACCAATATATATCACCGTATATATATCACTTCAAAACAGTTCAAATTCGATATCTAGTGCCTTCATTCGAATGAAATGTTGGTAAGTTCAATTCTCTTTTACTTGAAGCGAAACCAACCCCTCAAGGGAAACACTCAGATTGTGGAGCACATATCTCTGGTCATGTTCCTCCTGTAGCTAGAAAAGCGTTCTTAGCATGGACATTTTCCACACGAGATATTCAGGAACTCATTTGCCACCCTTACAAACACTTCAATGCCTTGCTCTTTCAGGGGCACAAATTTGACCAGTTTGGAAAGTACCAGCAAATTTGAACACAATGCGCATAGATAAGAAATTACCAACAAATTTCACAAAGGAAATATTTTATGTAATGGAAAAGCACTTTGGTCAGAATCGAACTATTCATCCTGGAGACATGGTTATTGATACATCAACGTCCAATTATGGAGCATTTGAACACAATGCTGCTTCAGAAAATACCCCACTGCATAAGGATATGAAGTTGGAGATGCCGTTAGATGTTATGCTTCGCCTCTTGAGTTCGTCTTTCAGCTCTGTAACCTTCCACTGCTCCAGAGGGTGATTCCTAAAACCCCTTCAAGGCAAACAATCCAGGTAACAATCCGAGTTCGAATCCGAACAAGTGCTCAACAGAATATTCACCTCGGATAAGCAAAGAAATATCGTCCAAACCCTCAAATAAGGCCTCAGAATGGACTCACTGCCACAATTAATGTGCTAAGGTCAATTCACTGGCTCAGAGAAGGCTTTAGAATGAACTGGATTAAATATTGGCTACTTCCATTGTTAATTCCTCCGAGGTAGTTTAATGTCTTAGAGATAGACTGCTGCCTCAGTTAAGGCCTCAGAGATGGTCCACTGCCTCCACTTTGATGAGTTTAGCCCGACGTCCTCAGTAAACAACCCTCACGAGCCTCAGGAACATCTTGCTGCAACAGAAAGGGCCTATACACATAGTCACCATGATTTACACAGCAATCGACACGTTCTATGTGACGGACGAGCAGATTGCCAATTCCCCCTCACGGAAAGATGGAATCGACGAACAGACGGAGATGACTCTCCATTTATTCGGTTGTGAATTGATTCAAGAAAGCGGAATTCTGCTTAGATCGCCACAAGCAGTTATGGCAACAGGCCAGGTTCTTTTTCATCGATTCTATTTCAAAAAATCATTTGCACGCTTTAACGTCAAGCGGGTTGCGGCAAGTTGTGTTTGGCTTGCGGCGAAGCTTGAAGAAAGCCCTCGGAGGATTCCGCAGGTTTTGAATGTGTTTCATCGAATGGAATGCAGGCGAGAGAATTTGCCTCTTGAACCTTTAGAACCTCATTCCAAAAAATATGCAGAGATGAAGATGGACTTGAACCGAACAGAACGCCACCTTTTGAAAGAGATGGGATTCAAGAAAAATATCAAATAGCGCAGGCGTTCAAACCAGGCAGTGCGCAGTATCAGGACAGAGGCGCTCAGGACAGAGGGAGTCAAGTTTAATGGCTTATTCAAGCACATTCAGTATTGCAGGCGAGCTACAAGAATCCATTCATGTGGGCAGAGAAATCAACGCACAGGTATAACGGCCTCAGCGTTAGGTAGTGCCACCTTAACCAGAGAGGGCGAGGAAGAAATTATGGCATGGTCTCACTGCTCAGAGAGCGACAGAGGTAGAGGCAGAGTAGCGCTCTGGACAGAGGCGTTAATTATGGACAGAGCCCAATTTGCAGAGAATATGAAACGGTTTTGAAGTCTGAGCGTATTTAACTGAACAGGGCGCAGGAATTATAAATAGAATATGTCAGGGCAGCGCAGGTGTGGCAGACAGACATCTCAGAACCGCTTGGACAGCGCTGGCAGTGTCAGGAGCAGCTAAAATTTAGCTGAAGTAATATTCATGAGAAAATATTCCTGAGATGCAGAATTGATGGTAGAAATGACTGCACAGAAAGGCCATAAGACAAATGGCTCACATTAATTATGTAGGGCAGGAATACGCCTGCTCTGATACCATGTTAAACACACATGGACAGCACAAGAGATATGAAAGATAAATCATGCAGTACATTTTTTTATTAACAAGAGATTTACATTTATAGTATATTATGTGACTCTTGGGTTTCAGATCCCAAGGTCTCTTGGACTTCTTTGTCCATTCGACTTCCACACTAACCCACTTAGGATTAGGTGTCCAACAATTAATAATGATTAAAATTTATTAAATAGTTATTTCTTATTTATTTATTATTATGATTTTTTAATTCATAACATTGCCCTTCCCTTAAAAATGCGTTGTCTTCAAAGCAAAGGTAACGAGGGATAACGTTGTTGGAACTTTTTGGTTTCCCATGATGAATCTTCTTCTGGAAGCTTTTTCCACTTGATGAGGTATTATTTAATAGTTTTGGAATGTAATACTTCTCTCGGGTAGTGAGGATACCTTCGGGTTCTAAAAGGATCTTTCCTTCTTTGATTTCAGGAAACTTGGTTTGAGCTGATTGGTTTTATCCCAAAATTATTTTGAGACATGAAACATGGAATATGTTGTGGATTCAACAATTATTTGGTAATTTCAATTCATAAGAACGTCATCGATATTTCTGAATATTTGGAAAGACCCATAAAATCTTGGAGCCAACTTGTTCTTCCCTTGTTGTTTCAAAGATAATTTCTTGTAGGGTTGCAGTCTTACATAGACCCAGTCGCATTCCTCAAATTCTTTTTTAGTATCATGTTGATTGACTTGTTGTTTCATTCAATTGATAACAATTGTTAAATTTTCCCTTAAGATTCCAATAATCCTTTAACTTTATTCCAAGTGATTCTTCACTGCTTGAACCTTGGATTTATTTAATTCAAAATCCTTCCACTTTGGAGGCTCATAACCATACATAGCTTAGAATGGGTTAATTTTATTTGAGGTAGATAGGTGGTATTCTACCACCATTCTACTAGTACATCCATTGAGACCATTTTTTTTTCTTATTGGTTGCGAAGCATTGAATATATGTTTCCAAGCACTTATGAACTATTTTTGTTTGATCATCTGTTTGTGGATGATATGCAAAACTCATTTTAAGGGTTATTCTAGCTTGATTGCAAAAAAATTTCCAGAAATTTCCCTTAAATCTTGCATCTCTATCACTAACAATGACCTTTGGAAGACTGTGTAACTTCTAGATGTTTTTACAAAAGACTTTTGTAATTTGCTTAGTTGAGTCTATTTTATTGACTGCCATGAAATGTGCATATTTAGTGAGTCTATCCACCACAACAAAATTGGTCCTTACCGTTAAACATGGGTAACCCTTCGATAAAATCCATTGAGATTTCCTCTAATTTCTGATGAATATGTAGAGGGTATAGTAACCCAGGGGTTGGGATGTTTTCACTTTTATCTCTTCGACATATGTCACATTCAGTGACGTAATTCTGAAATTTATTACTCATTCCCTTCCAATAGAATGATTGACGTGTGTTTTTGTATGTTTTGAAGAACCCAACATGCCTAGTTACAGGGGAACTATGTGATTATTTTAGAGCCTTAATTTTAATTTTGGATGACAAACTTAAATTAATTCTACCTTTATACCACAATATGTCATTTTCCATTCGAAGTTGGTGTGTTGATTAATATTTTTGATTATGGAACAAGAATATGGATCCTTGGCATATTCAATCCGAATCTTATCCAACCAATCTAAAATTACTACCATTGTGGTGCATGCTGTGACATCTTCATCTTTTCAAGAGAGAGTGTCAACAAATACATTATCCTTCCCATTTTTATGTAAAATTTCCATGTCAAATGCGAAAAGCTTCTCCATCCACTTTTATTGTTCTGTTGATAAGGTCTTTTGTTGTAGCGGGAATTGAAGATTGTTGTGATCAATATAAATTGATAATTTACTTCCTAATAGTATTGACGTTACGTATTTAGTGCATGTATGATGACAAGAATCTTCTTGTGGTAAGTAGACTTCAAGCTTTATCTTTTGTTGAGCTTTTGACTCTCAAAAGCTATGGGGTGATTATCTTGCATTAACACTGCTCCAACCGAATCCTTAAGAATTTCACTTTACCACAAAGGGTTTAGAGAAGTCCGGGGTTGCTAACACCAGAGTAGATGACATCACTTATTTTAATGAATCAAAAAACTCATCTGACTTGTTATCCCTTTGAAAGGCATTTTTATTTAACAAGTTTGTTGGGTGTGCAGTTAATTGTGCATAGTTTTTTATAAACCTTATGTAATATCCTATTAATCCAAGAAAACCTTGTAATTTTGATATGTTTTTTTGGCTTTGGCCATTCCTTGATTGCATTAATGTTACTGGGGTCTACTTTGACTCCTTCCTTAGATATGATGTTTCTGAGGTATTCAACTTCCTTTTTACCAAAGATGCACTTTGACAATTTGGCATAAAATTGATTATATTCTAGAAAGGAAAGTACCTCTCCCAGATTCTTGAGATGCTCCTTTCAAGTTTTGTTGTAGATAAGGATGTCGTCAAAGAAAACTAGTACAAAATTCCGTAAGTATCGGAAAAAAAACCTCATTCATTGTTGCTTGGAAAGTGGTTGGTGCATTGGTTAACCCGAATGACATTACTTTGAACTCATAATGTCCTTCATGAGTTTTGAATGCAGTTTTCTCGATATCTTCCAACCTTACTCGAATTTGGTAATAACCTGATCTTAGATCTAACTTTGAGAAATACTTTGCGCCATGGAGCTCATCTAACAATTCATCTATAAATGGAATTGGAAATTTGTTTTTAATAGTTATTTTGTTCAATTTGCGGTAGTCTATGCAGTCTAAAAGACCCATCCTTTTTTCGAACTAGTACTATTGGAGCGACATATGGGCTTCTACTCTTTGTAATATCCACATTTTAGTAAGTCTTGAATTAGACTTTCTATCTCTGTTTTGTAATGATGAGGATAATGATATGGTTTGACATTCATAGGTAACTCTTGAAATAGATTTTTATATTTTTGGATCAAAGTTGTAACCTCATGTTGTTGATGAATTCCTTCCACAGATAAAAATTCTAACTATTGACATTATGCGATGAATATGAGTGCTCCTTTTCGAATAAGTTTATTCATTTTTTGTGAAAATACAATTTGAGTAGGAGGAGCTTGAAAACCGAACAATTTATATTTCCTTCCAACCCATTTAAATTTGATAAATTATTTCTAATGATTTGCGGAGTATGTTCCCAATGTTTGCAACCATTGTATTCCTAAGACAACATCTACACCTCCCAAGGCCCTACTGTTTAAAAGCTATATTCCATTTTGTGATCGCTTAATTTCTATTTAACCTTGTGACATTTCCCTACTCTATCTATTCTCTTACCATCTGCCACCATAAATCTTATATCTGTTGTAGGGTATACAAATATATTTAGTCTCCTTGCTACATTAACATCTATGAAATTGTGGGTGCTTCCTATGTCTATTAATACAATGACATTTTATTTTTTAATATGTCCTTTTAGCTTCAGGGTTTATGTTTGTGCGATTCCTGTGATTCTGGCTAGAGAAATTCTTGGCATATCCTCTTCTTATGGGTCTCTATTTGGAGCATCATTTTTCTCGTTAGTACCTTCGTCTAAGTCACTACTCTAGGAGTCCTCTTCTTGTTCTGCTTCCAAATTGTATAGTTTTTGCGTGTTGCATTTGTGTCTTGGTGAAAATTTGTCCCCACACTTCTAATATTTTCCATCCTCCTTCTTTTTAGAGCTTGAATATTGGTTCCTTTATTATAGCAACTAAGGCGGAATATACTTGTTAGACTTGTCCAAACAGTTCTTACTTGGTTTTCCCTTTGATAATTGCTTGATTTTTTGGAACTAGTATATGATGACATATTGAATTTTTTTTCAATAAGATTTGATACATGTCTCACTTCTTCAATAGTTTGGGGTTTTTATGATTTCAATTATACACAAATATAATCTTTAAGTCCACATCTATGCATTTTAAGTTGTTGTTCATCATTAAATCGTCTTTGTCTTGTAGCCAATACTTCCCATTCATGGTTATATTTGCTTACAAACCCTTTTTCTTGAGATGAAATATTTTTTCATAGACATCATCTTCTTCTTCACCGAAAAATATTTTTAGCGAGGCACCCACAAAAGTATTCCAATGAAAGGAACGAGCGTGACATTTTCCAAACCACCATAAGAACCAATCATATGCCTCTCTTCTAAATTGTTGGAAGCCATCATGATTTTCTCATGCTGATCCAGAATTATGCAGGAACACAACATATTATATATATATAAACATAAAAACAGAGATGCAACAGGAATAAAAATTCATTTCATCTATATCAAAGAACTGAAATATGCTTACATACAGAATAGAAATAAACTAGCTCAGGCGATGGTAGCTTATCTCTGAGAAGGGATGTGGTGGCTACATGCCTATGAACTGTGTTACAATGAGGATAGAAGGCCTATTTATTATTGAGAAACAATGGAAAACCCTAAATACCCAAAAACCTAACCCTAGGAGATGAAGCACCAAAACTATGGGCCTAGTTGGGGTGAATTGGTACATCAACTTCCCAGGGTCATAACTTTTGCATACGATATCCGTTTGACATGCACAATATCTCGTTAGAAATATATATTCGAGGAATATAACTTTAGACTACAAACGTCAATCAAGGTAGCATGTTTTCCCGTTATTAAAAAACATTGTTTAGGGCCTCAAAATGGCTCTAGAAGTTCAGGATCCGAAAAACTTCCAAAATAGTAAGCTGAAAAAAATGAAAGAAATAATGGTGGGGGTCCAAGTGGAATAGGTGGGTGGCCACCAATATCCACCTAGATAAGTCTTTCCCCCTTAGGAAGCAATGGTCCTTATTGCATTGAGTGCCTCCATGAGATGGGGAAACTTTTGCTAAACTTGGTCCCTAGTGATCCACTCGCCTTAGTGCAGGAGTTGGCCAAATTTGACAACCCGATACAGTTGGATCTTCTGCTGGCGATCGTTTTTGACCTATGTGTCCATGATCCAATTAGTTGTGTCATGTTCCATGCAGTCTGGGTCTAACTCTATTGGTGTGAGTTGTTCTGCAATGTTTGATGTGTCCAATATTGGTGGAAAGTATGGTCAAAGACATTCCACATTGAACACCGGGTGCAGGCCATGGAATGGGGGAATGCTGAGCTCAAAAGCATTAGCTCCCAAAACCTTGGTAATGGTGTAAGGCCCATATCAGAGTGGTCAGAGCTTCTAATGGGCTTCGATAAGGCGTTCTTTCTGCAAATGCAACCAAATTTTGTCACCCACTTGAAACTTGTGTGGCGCCTGAAGTTGATCATGTCGCTGCTTATACTTGGAATTGGACTTCTCCAAGATGACATGGACCTGCTAGTAGATGTGGTGGATGTGTTCAACAAATTTTGTTTCTTTTTTAGCCTCAGATAGTACATGTGTAAATTTTGTCCGTGTAGTTGCATGAGGCATGACAACATCAATCAAACACAATGGTTTAAATCTTAGACCCACTTGAAAGGGATTGTGACCAATAAAGCTATGGAGAGCTTTGTTATAACTGTGCTGCACATAGGTAAGGCTCTCATCCTAGGTTCATGGATGCTTGGAGTTGTACATGTAGAGTATGTGCACTATCATCCCATTGAATACCTCTGTCTAGCCATCAATTTGGGGATGGAATGCAATCGACTTGGTGAGCTTGGTGTCCAATAGTGTCCAGAGGCTTGACTAGAGTGTGGTCAGGAACCTACTATCTTGATCTGATATAATGGTTTGCAAGATCCCAAAATGTACCCACACTCATTCAAAGAAGATTTTGGTAGTGTCCTCTAATGTGATACTCTTCTTGCAGGTGATCCAGGTGGATATTGGTGGCCACATGCCTATTCCACTTGGACCCCCAACACTGTCTCTTTCAGTTTTTCTATTTCTTTAATTATAGCACAATTTACTATTTTTAGCAGTTTTTCGGGTCCTGAACTTTTGGAGCTGTTTTGAGGCCCTAAACGACGTTTTTAGGGAAAACGGAGACACCGGAAACGTCCCAAATTGGCTTGCTGGTTTGTTTTATGCCAAAGTTACGACCCCAAGAAGTTGATGTACCAATTTACACAAATGGGGCCCACAGTTTTGGCACTTCATCTCCTAGGGTTAGGTTTTTAGATGTTTAGGGTTTTCCATTATTTCTCAATAATAAATAGGCCTTTGAGCCTCATTGTAACATAGTTCAGAGGCATTTAGCCGCCACATCTCTTCTCAGAGATAAGCTACCATCGCCCGAGCTAGTCTTATTTCCATTCTCTTTGTAAGCATATTTCAATATTTGATATTAATGAAATGAAGTGTTATTTCTACTGCATCCTTGTATTTATGGTTATATCTGTAATTTGTTGCCTTCCTTTTTAAATCAGGATCAGTGGTATCAGAGTGGTCTGCTTTTTCTTTGTTTTTCTTTGCATGCCCCCAACGAGGTCGGGATATAAGGACTTAGGGCTTGAACTGGTCAAGCCTTTGCAAGACCAGCCTCGCAAATCCTGATGGACTCCCATGGCGGATGAAAAGAAAGATGAGGGGGCAGGAGATGCTATCAAAATCTTGCTCAAAGAATCCCTCGAGCAGCAAAGGAACGCTATGATGGATAATTTTGTCTAGATCCTTCAACGGCTGCCCAAGGGCGACACATCCACTTCTGGCAGCTACTTTGGAAGTGACACACCCTTTAAGGTACAAGTTAACTTTGACATTCCCATATTTGAGGGTCATATAGATGCAGACGCTGTAGATAAATGGTTAAATATGCTAGAAGGATATTTTTCCGTTCATGATTTTTCTAGCCGGGAAAAGATCACTTTTTCACTTCTCAAAGCAGTCCCCCACATCAAGGACTAGTGGGAAACCTACTGTGAGCAGAAGGATGAAAGTACGAACTCACTGTTTTCAGCCGCACCCACTTGGAACTCGTTTCGGGATGCCATCAAGGAGTAGTACTACCCTGTCGAGAGCTATGAGGATAAATACATAAAGTGGACAACGCTGCGACAGGGAAGGGACCAAGATGTACCAGAGTTTACCAATGTTTTTCATACCCTTCACACAAAGTTGGGTATCAAGGATTCTGAGAACCATTTGGTTCTCAAGTACCGCGGCTGCCTACATAGGTACATCCAGGACGAGATGGAGTTCCTGAACATCTCCTTACTTGGCACGGCATATTGATATTCTATAAAGATCGAGCAAAATTTTAAACAGAAGAAGCGAGACTTTGGATATGCGAATCTGAAGCAAGGGAAAGGTACCCCAAAATTGTAGAACAAAGGACAAAGCCAAGGTAGGGTGGCCTAGGACAACCCACCAAAACCGCAAGCAAAGAAAAACACCACGAAGTTGAAGAAGGACATGGGAAAGTGGTGTGAGTTCCATAAGAGCTCCACTCACAACACAAGTGAGTGTCAGGCCAAGCAGTCATTTGTGGCTGAGCTAAATGCTTCAGAATCCGATGCATGTTCTGACTCTGAGTCAGAACCCGACAAGGGGAATGATAAAGGGAAGCAGATTATCGATGCAAAGCCCAACGCCACCATTGCCACCATGAAGATCCAGAAGGGGGAACTCTAAGATCTAGAGGAGGAGGAGCGCCTCTTCCACTTCTAGATGTGGGTAAAGGGTTCCCCGCTACATTCATTGTCGATAACGGGAGCCAAAAGAACCTCGTTTCGACAAAGGTTGTGAAGTGACTGGGGTTACCGACCACTTCACATCCAAAACCGTACAACATAGGATGGCTTCACCAAGGACAAGATCTTCATGTGAGCCAACAGTGTCGCCTTCCATACAATATCAAGCCCTCTAGGGATGAGGTATTATGTGACGTTGTTCCCCTTGATGTTTGTGATGCATTATTAGGCCAACCATAATTATTTAAGCAACGTTCTATGTATGAGTCAAGGCTTCGTGTTGTTATTGTTACTTTGGGAAATAAATTGTACAGGATATTGGAGGTAGCACCGCCTACCACCATCTCTTTGGTTGCTGCAAAACAATGCAGCAAGCTCATTTCCAAAACTGGGAAATTTGTTTCCCTGATGATACGCCCTCAGGGAAAGAAGAATATGGTGGCCACGACTTCTAGACAGGCCCCCTCCGCATGAAAAAAATAGATGGACATCTTCACCTCCCCCGTAAGGGTGCCTCGGCACTGTCAGGTCAAGCACTCCAATGATCTGATCCCAGGTGCACCACTGCCCAATGGACCAATCTATCGGCGCTCCATTCTGGAGAACGATGAAATCAAGAGGCAAATTCAGGAGTTGCTGCAGAAAGGTTACATCTGGCCGATTCATCACCCCGTGGGAGCTCAATCGTGTTGGTACAGAAGAAGGATGGGACTTGGAGACTCTGTATTGACTATCGGGTGCTGAAAAAGATCATTGTCTGGAATAGGTACCCGATCCCACGGATTGATGACCTTCTGGACCAATTGAAGGGGGAAAATATTTCAGCAAGATCAACTTGAAGTCAGGATATCACCAGGTACCAGTCGAACCCTCTGATGTGTGGAAGACTGCCTTCAAAGCCAAGGAGGGTCTTTTTGAATGCTTGGTTTTGACTTTCAGGTTGACGAATACTCCTGTAACCTTCATGAGGCTAATGGATGACATCTTGCAGCCGTTCACCAACTCATTTGTAGTGGTATACTTGGATGACATCCTGATCTTCAGCCATAGTTGGGAAGAGCACCTCCACCACATTCGACAGGTTCTCCAAACACTGCGACAACACAAGCTATGTGCCAATTTGGATAAATGCATGTTTGGCATGACTTAGGTTTAATATCTATGATACATTATTGATGAACGGGGGGTGCATGTGGATCTAGCCAAGATCCAAGTCATCCGAGATTGGCCAGCTCCAAGCATTTTGACAGAGCTCTGCATCTTTTTGGGTCTTGCCAATTTCTACCACAGGTTCATGATGGGATTCTCTCATATCACTTGGCCCTTGAGTCAAGTCACCAAGGGAGGAGCGAAAGAAAAATTCTTTTGGTTTGAATCTCAACAGAAGGCATTCACAGAGTTGAAACATCGCCTCTGCTCTGTACCAGTTCTCACATTACTAGACTTGCAACAACCATTTGAGATCGAGATAGATGTCTTTGACTATGCTATTGGGGCAGTCCTTACTCAACAGGGGCATCCAACGACATATCATAGTGAGACACTTTCAGACACAGTCTGAAAGTATCCCACTTATGACAAAGAGATGTATTCCATTGTGCAGGCCTGTCGACAATGCACGCATTACATTTTGGGGAAGGAAACGATCACCCACATAGACCACCGACCCCTGCAGTTCATACAGATGCAAGGGAAGTTGCAGAATGATTTCCATCAGAAGTGGTCCACATACCTACAACAGTTCCATTTGAATATCAAGTATAAGAAGGGCAACACCAATAATGTTGCATATTGCCTCAGCCGACCACCGATCATGGCGTTAACCACTGTGCTAAAATCTTGTGGGCATAAGACTTTTGATTGGCCACTTCTCTACAAAAGCGACCCAAAATTCGGCCACACATACTAGATGCTCTTGGAGGGTCAAAAAGTTCAAGATTTTCACCTCTAGGATGCCCTATTATGCCACCTGGGACACCTTTGTGTTCCTTCAAGAAAGCGTTCCAAGATGATTTGGGAAACACACTACAGTCGGGGTGCTGGGCATTTCAGGCTTGAGAAAATGGTGGTAGTATTGCAAAAATATTTCTATTGGCCAAATATTCGATAGGATGTCGGGAAGTACATCAAAGTTTGCACTTCCCGTGCCATTTCCAAAGCGACCATCAAGAAGCAAGGCCTCTATACTCTGCTTCCTACCTCTAGTCGACCTTGGAAATCCATCTCCATGGATGTCATGTCAGGAATTCCTTCTACTAAGCATGGCAACGACTATTGTATTCGTCGACAGCTTCTTGAAGATGGCCATTATGGCGGCATGCAAGAAGAATATCACAGCGGAAGCCAATACTAAAATCTTCCTTGAACGAGTGTGGGTACACTTTGGGATCCCACAGTCTATCATCTCAGATCGGGATAGCAGGTTCCTCAGTACATTTTGGTCCAATCTTTGGTCTATGCTGGACACCAAGCTCACTAAGTCCACAACTTTCCATCCCCAAACTGATGGCTAGACAAAAGTCGTCAACATGATGATCATACACATTCTGCGCATGTTGATGAGCCCCAAAAATGGCCAATTATTTGGGCTCATTCAACCTCCTAAGTTGACTTAATCCACCATTCTCATTGGTTTATTGCATGTTTTTGATTATTTTTATGTTAATAGAGTGAATTTGGTTAGTCATTATGCCAACAAGTCTAATGGGTGCTTTGTGTAGCCTTTTTGGTCAAGTTGGAGACAAAATTGAAGGTCTTAATGAGCACTTGGCAGCCAAATTCGTGGGAGGACAAGCTAGAGGATTTGTAGGAAGGTGTCCCCTTCATTTATGGGCCCTTACCTCGAATTCTCCACCATCAGCTCGGAGTTCAAAGGCCACCAAATCAATCAACACAAGGGCAGCCAAGCAAGTCAAGTAGGACTGCTGTTAACTCCAAGTTTTGGGCAGCCGAGTCCCTAAATTCTAGGAGGACTGTTGGGTCCTCAAATTGTATAAATAAGAGGGCTTAAGACCTCATTTCAGTTAGTCAATTTGGTTAGCTAGTTAGTCATTTTGTTAGCCAGTAGATAGTAGCTAGTAGTTAGTCATTTCATAGCCTTGTTGTAGTCATTTTGTAAATCGATTTGTAGGCCATGGATTAGCTTTGCTTTCAGCTCATTCTCTAGCTCTGTTTTTGTTCCTTGTAAGCCATGTTTGGCATGATGTTAGATTTTTTATTATGATCTTCTAATAAAAGGTAGACAGATTTGAATCCAATCCTGAGTTCTTAGAGGAGCTATAGCTCTCAGGTTTGGGCCCAACCTGAGAGCAATAGGTCTCCTTTCCTTGTACTGTTACTTGTCTTTCCTTTCAGCATTTCATTTCGTTTTCTTTACATGCACTGAAAAATACAGTTTGCTGATTCAACTTTCTCGTTGTGTTTCAGTAGGTTAGTTTATTGGATCAAGTGCTTTCAGTAGTCTAGGTTAGAATAGGAAGTTTGGCATTCATCAGAATTACAAGAAAAGGTTGATTGTACCCTCACTGCCACCTCTGTTTAGAGATTGGGAGTGTAGACCGTGCCAACCACCAAAAAACACAGTTTTGTATGTTCATGCAAGTTTTGAAATAATCTTTCATTGGTAGGAGTGTCCATGCAATTAGATCATGAGCAATAATTCCTTGTTTCATCACCATGCACGTTTTTCTCTCTAGAACTACGTTGTTATTCTGTGGTTTTCAATAAAATAGTTAAAACAGGTTGATAAATTCTCGGTTTTGTGCAAGACAGAGGTAATTTGTTCCACTTACACTGCGCAGTAGCACTCTACCACTCTCCTATCTTTCTCAGCCGTACCTAAGCCATCTCCTTACCTCTCAGCTCGATCCTTAGCCCACCAACTCCTCTGTTATCCACGTTGTTTTATCATTTTTGGTCTTTTCATTGCCTATACCCTTCCATCGACCAACTAGCTTTGTCCACCTCCTCTCCATCTCGTCTCTCTGTCCATGAACCATCATAAGCTCCCCTCTCATCCTACCTATCCACCCATCCAGCTCATTCACTCCTCCATCACCCAAAATTCCACTTACAGCACATCCTGTAGAAGTTAGCAGACTTCCTGTAGAATTCCTTAGTTTCCTGTAGGATCCCCTGTAGACATCCTGTAGAAGCCTGCAAACTTGGTTGCCGAGCACCTGAACGTTGTGGAATTCTGTGGACTGATGCTAGGGATCCTCTGGGACCTCTCCTAGCCCTCCTGACCTTTCCCAAGCTTTCTCTCCCTTCGCACCACCTCTGCACAGCCAAACCCTAATAAGAAACAAAATCATAATCACTCCATCCACTTAAGCAAAAATACAAAAACAATGTTCTTTTTAATGGAAGTAGTTTGAGTTCATGCATTTCACATCACTAGAAGTAATGGCATCATTTTTAGACATTTGCACTCTCACTATTGCATCATAGAGGTTAAACTAGTCAGATTAGGGTTTACTAGGGTTTCCATGTTTTGGTTGGCTTTCAGTTCATTTTTGCAAAGTAGATTAATTTCCTTTGAGATAGCCTTCGTCCATCATTTAGAAAGATTCTTCTGAGAGCATATAGAAGTTGGCTTGAGCCCTAGCGGACTTGTGCCAGCTGACCAAGTGACAGCTGCGACAAGAGCTAGTACTTGTGCATACAGCACCGTCGCTTCCAAGTTTGTTACGAACTACCGGGTTGATAAAATTAAAGAAGGGAGTTCCAGGAGTTGTAGCATTATTGCTACAATACTGGGGCCCACCACATGTACAACTCAAAGCATCCATGCACATGGGATGAGAGCCTCCCCTATGTCCAACACAACTATAACCGGGCTCTCCACAACTCGATTGACCACATCCCTTTTCAGGTGGGCTTGGGATTCTAGCCACTATGTCCCATTGATGTGGCCATTCCATTCGCAGCTACTCATGCAGATTCAACTCATTTCGAGTCCAAAACCGATAAGGAAAACAACTTCATTGAACAAATCCAACATATCCACCAGCAGGTCCACAATATTCTAGAGAAGTCAAATGCCAAGTACAAGCAGCGACATGATCAACATCCAGTGCCACACAAGTTTCAGGTGGGCGATAGGGTCTGGTTGCATTTGCAAAAGGAACGCCTTATCGGAGCCTATCGGAAACTCAGACCACTCTGATATGGTCCTTACACCATTACCAAGGCAGTAGGAGACAATGCATTTGAGCTCAAAATTCCCCCATTCCTTGGCCTACACCCAGTGTTCAATGTGGACTTCCTTCGACCATACTTCCCACCATTGCTAGACACATCAGACATTGCAGAATAGCTCACACCTACAGAGTTAAATCCTGATTGCATGGAATAAGCCACAACTGATCAGATCATGGACACACAAATCAAGAACACCCTGCAACAAAGGATCCAACTATATCGAGTTGTCAAAGCAGGTCAACTCCTTCACCAGGTTAAGTGGCTCACCAGGGACCAAGTTCAACAGAAGTTTCCTCATCTCATGGAGGAACTCAACGCAATGGGGACCATTGCTTCCTAAGGGGGGAGGAATGATCCAGGTGGATATTGGTGGCCACCTGCCTATTCCACTTGGACCCCCAACACTGTCTCTTTCAGTTTTTTGGTTTCCTTAATTGTAGCACAATTTACTATTTTTGGCAGTTTTTCGGGTCCTAAACTTCCGGAGCCGTTTTGAGGCCCTAAATGACGTTTTTAGGGAAAACAAAGAGAACAAGAATATCCCAAATTGGCTTGTTGATTTTTTTTGGTCTTCTCTTTGAGATCTTCGAAACGAGGTATTATGATAGCCAAACGGAGATTGTATGCCAAAGTTACGACCTCGGGAAGTTGATGTACCAATTTACCCAAACGGGGCCCATAGTTTTGGCACTTCATCTCCTAGGGTTAGGTTTTTGTATGTTTAGAGTTTTCCATTATTTCTCAATAATAAATAGGCCTTTGAACCTCATTGTAACATAGTTCGGAGGCATGTAGCCACCACATCTATTCTCAAAGATAAGCTTCCATCGCCCGAGCTAGTCTTATTTCCATTTTGTTTGTAAGCATATTTCAGTATTTGATATTAATGAAATGAAGTGTTATTTCTACTATATCTTTGTATTTATGGTTATATCTGTAATTTGTTAAGTTCCTGTTTAAATCAGGATCAACATGCCACCAATATAACCATCTTAGAAAATCTATCCATGACCACAAATACACAGTCATTGCCATGCTTGGTGGTGAGCTCCAGTATTGTAGCAATAATGCTACAACTCCTGGGGCTTCCTGTCTCTCATTTTATCAACCCGGTAGTTCGTACAAACTTGGAAGCTACGGTGCTGTATGCACAAGTACTAGCTCTTGTCGCAGCTGTCACTTGGTCAGCTGGCACAAGTCCGCTAGGGCTCAAGCCAACTTCTATAGGCTCACAGAAGAAGCTTTATCAATGATGGACGAAAGCTAGCTCAAAGGAGACTAATCTACTTGACAAAATGGACTGAAAGCAAATCAAAGCATGTAAACCTAGGAAACCCTAATTTAACTAGTCTAACCTCTATAATGCAAAGAATGTGAAGGAAACTTCTACCAATGCTGCTGTTACCTCTAATAAGTGAAAATGCATGGATCTAAGCCGCTTGCATCATAAAAGACATGTTTTTGTATTTTTCCTTTAAGTGTGTGGAATGATTGTGATTGTGTGCTAATTAGGGTTTGGTTGTGCAGATGGAATGGAGAAGGAAGGAGAACGTGGGGCAGGTTGGGAAGGCTAGGAGAGGTCCCTAGGGATCCTTAGCATCCATCCACAGAGGTTCCTCACATTCAGGAGCTCAGCAACCAAGTGAGTGGCCTCCTACAGGATGTCTGCAGGGGATCCTACAGGATACTTAGAGGTTTCTACAGGATGTCTATGAACTGCTACAGGATGACCTACCGTGAGTGTTTGAAGAGGTGGAGGAGTGATGGAATGGTAGGGGGAGATGTGTAAGGTAGGAATGAGGCTGGTGATGGCTGTAGAAGTGGAGGAATAGGATAGGGAGTGAATGTAGGGAGTAGGTTGGAAGATAGAGGGCTAGGTCAACAAAAGGCTAGGAAATGAAGTTACGTGAGGAGTGGAAGACTTTGGGAGATAACAGAGCGGGGTAAAGGTCGAGGAGATGTGTTGCATGCGTGATCAAGATGGAGAATGAAGTAATGGACGAGAGAGGGCAGTGCAAGTGAAACAAATGCTTGTGATTGTTACCAAACTGAAAATGCATTACCCTAAACTACCTGTGCTTGTAAATTCAATGAACAACAATCCAAAACGCGAAGGAGAATGTGCATGAAGCTGTGGTAAAGGAGTGTGGTGCAGGTGTGAATGACAAGGAAGCATCTAACATAACGTGACTGTGTTTGCAGCAATCATGAAATAAAGAAATGCGTGTTTTTGGTGGTTAGTCATGGACTGCACCCCAATCCCAAATGAGATGGCAGTGAGCCTTAACAACCTTTTTGTTGGAGCTCCAATGGACTATATCTATCCTCTGCTACACTAAACAACTGTAAACAAACTCACCATAAGCAAATCCTATCTAACTCATGAAAAAGACCAACTTAACAACCTGTAATTCGAATTGCATGTGCAAATGAAAAGCTCAAAGTGCTGAAATGAAATGGAAACAACACTACAGTAGAGGGGATCTATGGCTCTCAGGTTGGGCCCTAACCTGAGACCTATAGTCTCCTTAAGAAACTCAGAACTAGATCACAAACTGCCTTCTTTATTCATAATCTGATGTCATGCCAAATTGGCTTACAAAAAGGAACGAAAACTGAACTGTGCTCCAAAATTACAATAGCAATACGAGAGTTTCAACAACCTATCCAAGGCTAAGGCCTCTACACTTATACAAAAACGATGATCCAACAAGTGTCCTTGATTTTAGGAGCTCGGCTGTCCAACTAGAGTTTAACTGCTGATCCTGTAGGACGGTCATAACTGCTGTTCCTGTAGAGCAGTTTATAACTGCTGTTCCTATAGAACAGCTGGCTGCTTCTAAGCTCGGAGGGGAGATGGATTGGAGCTCGGAGTTCTTGGTGGGAATCACAAGGAATGTCCCCAAGACCGTGGACATCCTCTCCTAAAAGTCAGCAGTGCCACCTCATTGTCTCCTTGTCTCCTTTTCGTTGTCTTTTGCTCCCTTTTAATGCCAAAACCTGGAATCACAATGCATTAGTAACGTAGATAGAGTGCCTACCCTTCTTCCTACAAACAACATGAATAAACTAAGAAATGCATGCATAAGCAATAAAAAATGAATGGTTTGAGCAAGTAGGATAGGCCAAAATGAGCCCAAATTGTACCAAAATTGGGGCTCATCATCACCCCCCAGCTGAACCATTTGCTCATCCTTGAGCAATTTTGCCCCGGCTCCTTGTCCTTGGCCGAGAGCTGGGGCCCAGAACCTGCTCCTTCTTCTCTACTTTTGGGGCCTCTGTTTTCTCTGCCTCAGGTGGAGACGAGGGTGGTGCTTCTTCCCCCTTTTTCATTTCCTTGAGCCGGGCTTCAGAAGGCGACTGGCCTATTTTTCGCGTCCAGGAAGTGACTTTTGGGCTTCCCTTCTCAGGGGTGGCCTGTGTTTTAGAGGGAGTTCTTGTACTGGGTGAAGTAGGGATGTCTCCTGAAGTGGGTTGGCTGCTGGGTGGAGGCTGCGACTTGTCTGTTTTCATTCTCTGACTCCTCCTTGCTTCGGAAGGTAGAGGGATCTCCCTCTCTCTCTTTTCTTTGGGTTTTGCCGGTGTGCTGAGGGCAGCCAGTACCGCTGCCGCCTCCTTTTCGAGGATGCTAGCCTTCTCTTTCTTGTGCTTTGCTCTCTCAGAGCTCCTTGTAGAGGGTCCCTCCTCCTTTGGTTTTGGGCTTCCTGCAGAAGACCCTTCCTTGACCGGTTTTGGGCTCCCTGTAGGAGCATCTTCCTTAGCTCTTGGGCTTCCTGTAGGAGCCTTTTCTTTTAGCACGTTTGGGCTTCCTGCAGGAGCTTTTCCTTTTTCTTTCGGGCTTCCTGTAGAAGCTTTTTCCTTTAGCAGTTTTGGGCTTCCTGTAGAAGCCTTTTCTTGAATTTTTGGGCTTCCTGTAGAAGCCTTTGTCTTTGTTTCTAGACTTCCTGTAGAAGTCTGTTCCTTAGTGATTTTCGGGCTTCCTGTAGAAGACCCTACTTTGTCCACTTTCGGCCCTCCTGTAGAAGACTCTTTCTTTACGCTCTGTGGGTCTCTTGTAGAAGATCCCTTCTCTGTTTTTGAGCCTCCTGTAGAAGCCTTCGTCTGCTTTCCTGTAGGCGTTGTTCTGGGGCTTCCTGTAGAAGCCTGCGTTTGTTTCCCTGTAGATGCAACTGTCACCACCTTTTCTTGCTTGGCTGCATGGATTTTGCTTTTGGCTTTGACTGCAGGAGCTGACGAGGTGCTTGGGCTGACAGGGACCACCTCCGCTTTGTCCATTGTGCTCTTCATCCTCTGTTCTCTTGCTGTCAAAACAGGTGTGTCACCCTCCTCTTCGTCTTCCTTTTCTTCTTGCTTCCTCTTTTGTTCCTTCCTCTGCACCGTGGCAGGGGTCTTCTGACCTGGTTCCCTCTTTTCTTTGGCAACTGCCTCTTTGTCTTCACTGCTGGAGGAGCCACTATCTTCGACCAACATTTTGATGTCCCCATCTCGTGTTAGATTTCTAAATGACTCCCAGGAGAGGGGAACTTTATAGGAGTGCAGTGCATCCTCTACAAGCAACTTGATCAGCCCATGGTGTGCCACCTGATCTGGGACGCCACCCTTCAGCTTCGTAGCACATCCCATTAAAGATTGCAACAGGAAATAAGGAATGCTTAATTTCTTTTCTACAGGAAGCTCACTTCGGTGCCTTAACTCGTTCAGCAATCGGAAATGGTACCCGTAGACGATGCTATAGCGCCCCTCACATGTAATATATTTCATAATCTGCAAGCTGACCTCGTTCCAAGGTGGTGTCAAACTATTCCTTCGTACTCCATTCTTATCTTCAGAGAATTCTTCCTCAGGTGGAAAGAATTCCTTCTTCGCTTGCTGGCTCTGTTTTCGTTCTTCTTTATCCCACGGGAGACCCATAGGAAGCTCAGTGATTCTACTGATGGACTGCGGGGTTATCTTGAGGCTTAGGCCTCTGAAATTGACTGTGGCCAGCACCTTGGATTTTGGCCTCAGGGCCTGCAAGAATTCCTCGGCCACTTCCTCATCGTACCCCTGCAACTTATCACAAAAAGGCATCCATTGTGCTCTAGTGAAGAGCTCAACCACTGCCGGATTTCTTCTTAGTGTATTTGAATCAGTGGGCTCTCGTCTGATAAACCCACCAGGCATGATGAGCACGGTGGTGTTGACCACAGGTGGTAAATATAAAGGGAATTCGGTCTTATAGACAGAGCATGCAATGAATTCACAAAACCACAGTCTAATTATACCTCTATCCTGTAGAAGCGATAGTATGGGCACGGCAATCCAATATCTTTTATGACCAGACTGTGAATAATGACCTTGCCACCTTTGAAAACCAATTGCGGAAGGAGTTTCAGGGTTACCTCTTTTCTGCCACCTTTTCTTACGTGAAGACTTCACCTTCCTGTAGAGCTGCGTTCCTGTAGAAACTGCTTCCTGTAGGACTGCGTTCCTGTAGAAACTGTTCCTGTAGGAGCAGTGCGCAGACTTCGGGGGGAGCTATAGTTGGACAGTGGTCGAGAGGTGCCTTACCAACGTTCAGGTAGCCGAGAGCTTGGCGTATCAACATGCAGAGGGAATCAGAGGAGCTACTCGAGTTTTGAAGTGAGGTTGATGGATATACACGCTTAATCGAGCCGATTAGATTTTGAATCGGCGCAGCTCGTGGCGCGGGGGGTGAGCTGTCCCCGCCGGACCGTTGGGTGACGTCACCCATCATCCGCCTGCACATTCGCTTGCTGCCGCATTCATTCCCACAGATCTGCCGCCGCCCTTTTCGGTTAAACTCGTTTCACGGTTGACGGGACTAATCTTCACGTGCGTGCTATGTGTGTCTTTTGTCGTGGCTGCCACCTCATCATCTGACTATCCTTTCACTAGCCGATGTGGCCAGTCAACTGGCCTTACGGCCGCTCAACCATTCACCTTTATGCCATGCAAAACAAATCAAAGTAATATCCATGCGATTTGATGGAGAGAAGGATTAGAACACTTACCTGCGCGCGGCTGCACATGATTTCCAGTTTGTGGACGATGGATTTACCTGCTGCACGCGGCTTACACAGACCCGGAGGCACATGGCTACCGGTTGCTGACGCTGGAGTGGATGGTTTCGCGTTCATGCGCCCGTGTTTTATCTCGGATGGCGGTGCTGTGGACGGTATTCAATCGAGCAGGTTGAACTGTTACAGGATCCCCGCGAGGGGTCTTGTCACAGTCCTTTCTCCTTGGGTACATGATGCATGCTGGCGGTTCTGGCTTCTCGATCACGATCCCAGCGCTTCTGATGCATAACGTGGATGTGGTATGGCTCTCGGTGCTTGGTTTTTCTTTGACAGATGTTTTTTCACGAGAACTCATTACTTTGTTGTGCTGCTGCAGGGATCTTGGTTGCATGGCGACGAGGATGGTGGAGCAAGATAATAGCAATGTTCAGGGGTGCCATCAGTGGCATGCATGCGTTCAATCCACTCCTCAGTCGCTAGATCTTCACTTGAAACACATTTCGACCGTCGCAACCTTCTACAGGAAGTTTCCTGTAGAACACAGAGCTTCCTGTAGAAATTTTGCACTTTCCTGTAGAAGATCCGCGTCTTCCTGTAGGAAGACTGTCTGTTCCTGTAGAAAACTGTATCTTCCTGTAGAAGATCCAAATCATGATAAAAATTGCACATGCCTTGAAAAGCATTGTTATTCTTGGAGGAGGTGTTGATGACATCCTTTGATAGCATGATGAAGGCCCCTGGCTTGGAGTGGAGAGGCTTCTTCTCCTCCATAGAACATCTGCATGCAAAACTTTTATTGTGCTTATTGTTTTTTTTCTCTTTTTTTTTTTTTTTTTTGAAAAGATAGCAGGGGCGCCCCAAAGAGGTTTTCACCCTTGCTACCTGCCCTGAGCGCCTCAAAGAGGTTTTCACTCAAGGATCTTTTTTTTTTTTTTTTAACTTTTTTTTTTTTTTTTTTTGAAAGACAATAGGAGCGCCTCAATGAGGTTTTCACCCCTACTGCCTGCCTTGGGCGCCTCAGAGAGGTTTTCACCCAAGGATCTTTATTTTTTCTCTCTTTTTTTTTTTTTTCTCTTCAGGGTATGCCCAAAGTGGAGGCAGAACCCTTCTCTATGACCCAAACAGATTTCTCCATAGTGCTGATAAACTCTTGTCTTGAGAGAGGTCTTCTGTAGATCTTCAATCGGTGCCCATTGACAAGCATGGGAATGGATTCCTCATCAATGGTTCGAATGAGGACAGATCCATTGTCATGGCACTGTTCCACTACATATGGTCCTAGCCATCTGGTTCTCAACTTTCCCTTGAAATCTTTGAATCTGGAGTCATACAACAAAGCCCAATCTCCTGGCTGGAACTGCTTGTCATGGAGATGTTGATCATGCCACACCTTTCTCTGAAGTTGAACCACTTCTGAGTGAAGGAGGGCCTGCATGCGGTGCTCATCCAGTCCATTCAGCTGCAATAACCTTTCTTGCTGTGCATGGCTGAGATCTAGGTCCAGCTGAGCTGCCATCCTCAAAGTGTTATACTCAAACTCAATGGACAGCAAAGCTTTCTTCCCATAGACCAGCTCATAAGGTGTGAAGCCGATGGTGGTCTTCCAGGTGGTGTTGTAAGCCCATGTGGCCTCAACCAGGCGATCTGCCCAGTCCTTTCTGCTGCTGCTCACCACTTTGGTCAAGATCCCTTCTAATGCTCTATTGGTGACTTCCACCTGCCCATTTGCTTGAGGGTGATAGGGGGTGGAAGTCCTGTGCTTGATCTTGTGATGAGCTAGAAGATCTTCAATCAAGTTGGATGTGAACTGGCTCCCCTGATCGGTCACCAGCTCTCTTGGGTAGCCAAACTTGTAGAAGATGTTCTCTCTTAAGAACTCGACCACCTTCTCTTCTGTTGCTGCTTTGATTGCTTTAGTCTCTGCCCACTTTGTCAAGTAGTCAGTACACACAATGATGTAGGATCTCTGCCTCGAAGAGGGATTGATTGGACCCACAAAGTCCATGCCCCACTTCTCAAATGGCTCAAGAGTCACTTGAGGTTGGAGAGGCATCTCATCCCTTTGGGTCGGTTTCCCCATTCTTTGGCATTGGTCACACTGGCTGACATATCTTCTGACATCTTGATGAAGTGTGGGCCAATAGTAGCCTGCCTGCAGGATCTTGAAGGCAGTTCTCTTTGCTACAAAATGTCCTCCACAAGGCCCATCATGACAGGTGAGGAGGATGTCAAAGACTTCCTCTTCCCTTACACAACGCCTTAAGATCTGATCAGGGCCAAGCTTGAACAGGTTGCCCCCGATCCAAGTGAATGAGGCACTTTTTCTGATGATTTTGCTCTTCTCTTTTGAAGAGAGGTGCGGAGGGAACTGAGCTGAAACAAGGTAGTTCGCTATATCAGCAAACCATGGAGAGAGTACTGAGATAGCAAACAGATGCTCATTAGGCATCTGGTCATCCACCGTCCCATCTTCATCTGCAGACAAATCCAATCTAGACAAGAAGTCAGCAACAACATTTTCTCTTCCTGGTTTATCAACAATGGTTAGATCAAACTGCTGCAATAAAAGTAACCATCTAATAATACGAGCATTCACATTGGGTTTATTCATCAAATATCTAATAGCAGCATGGTCAGTATGTACAAAAGTCTGGTAACCAGTAATATAATGTCGGAACTTGTTCAGTGCATGGACTACAGCTAAGAACTCTTTCTCGGTTACAGTGTAATTCAGCTCTGCTTTGGACAAGTTTTTGCTGACAAAGTAAATGGCATATGGAAGTTTTTGCTCAACTTGTCCTAAGGCTGCACCTATGGCTTTGTTCGAGGCATTAGTGTGGATGTGGAAAGGTAGGGCCCAGTTTGGACCTCTCAAGATTGGTGCTGACACCAACTTGTCCTTTAACTCATTCAAACTCCTCTGACAATCGTCAGTCCACTTAAACTCCACATCTTTTGCCAACAGACCAAACAATGGTGAGGCTAACTTGCTGAAGTCCTTAATGAATCTCCGGTAGTATCCTGCTAATCCCAAGAAACTCCGGACATCCCTTACTTTTTGAGGAGGTGGAACCCTCTTGATGAGAGCAATTTTGTTAGGATCCACCTGCAATCCTTGGGAAGAAATGGTATGGCCTAGCACGGTCCCTTCAGTCATTAGGAATTCACATTTTTCAGGGCTGAGGGACAAGTTCATCTCGGTGCATTTGGTTAGGACTTTCCCCAGGTTGGACAATGCTTCCTGGAAGTTGGCCCCATAAGGAGTAAAGTCATCCATGTATATTTCCACTGCATCATGGACCAACTCCGAGAAGATGCTCAAGACAGCTCTCTGAAAAGTAGCAGGAGCATTGCATAGCCCAAAGGGAAGGACTTGGTAGGCAAAGGTACCCCAAGGACAAGTGAAGGTGATCTTATCTTGGTCTTCCGGGCTGATTTGGATTTGATTGTACCCGCTAAACCCATCCAGGAAAGAGAAGAACTTCTTTCCTGCCAGTCCATCCAACACTTGATCTATGAAAGGTAGAGGGAAATGGTCTTTTTTGGTAGCTTTGTTCAGCTCACGGTAATCTACACAGATCCTCCACTTCCCATTCTTCTTGGGAACCAACACTAGAGGGGACACCCATTCACTATCTGAGATGGGGTAGATGAATCCGGCATCCAACAGTTTTTGCAATTCTTCCTTGACAATGTCTTTAAGGGCTGGATTCATTCTCCTCTGAGGTTGCCTAACCGGTTTACAGTCCTCCTTGATGTATATATGATGAGTACAGACCGAGGGATGGACTCCTTTCATCTCCTTATAGCTCCAAGCAAAAACATCTAGGTGGCTGGCCAACAGGTTGCACAGCTCCTTTTCCTGAGAAGGAAATAGGGAGGAGCTGATTTTCAATGCTCTCTCAGGGCCGAACTCCACACTCTTAACTCTGGGAGTGACAGGGTTGGTTGTACAAAGATCCACTAAGGTGCTAGCTTGGGCATCCTCCACCAACTTCTCTAAAGGTAGTGCACTGGTAGGTGGGTTTTGGATCAAGTTCTCGATCAAATCATCCTCGGTTGGGGGATTTCTTCTATTGGTTTCTATGGTACACAGAGGTGCTGAATACACCTCGTCTTCTTCTCCTTCTTCCAACCAGAGTGGTAAGTCATGCTCCAAAGAGGGTTGGGCAGGAGGGTATAGGACAAGTTGCTTGGACATAGGACCATTTTTGATGGTCATATTTCCGGCACGACAACTGATATAGGCATCTGCAGTGGCTAACCAAGGCCTTCCCAAAATGAGGGGATATCCAGTAAGCTTTGCCTTTGGTTGCAGAACCAGGAAGTCTGCAGGATACTCCCAAGAGTCAATAGAGACCAAGACATCCTCCACAATCCCTTCGGGAGTCACAGTGGAGCGATCTGCTAATTGCAGTACTGTCGAGGTCTTCCTCAAGGAACCTTGAAGATTGAGCTTGAGCATGGTATCCCTGGTCATTACATTAATGGCAGCCCCCAGATCAATCAGGGTGTGGGGTATGATGGTGCCATTGATGTGGACATCTACTACAGGACTTCCAGGATCTAAGTACTTTGGGCAGATGACTTGTCCTAGCATAAGGTCAGACAGTTGTCCTATGACATTGATAGTTGAAGCATCTTTCTTCCGTCTGCCTGGATGTTTGAAACACTTCTCCTTAACCAGCTTGTTATAGATTGGCACATCCTTGATGGCCTGGAGAAGGGGTATCTTCACACACAACTGCTTGAGCTCTCCCAGAAGCTCATCTTCTTCCGGGTTGGGTTGTGTGGTGGCTGTAAGTCTCTCAGGAAAGGGTGGAATAGGCTTTGGTTCACTTTCCTGATGGTCTTCCTCATCCTCTGGGGGAGGAGGTTGGCGATCTGGAAGAGTCTTTCCAGATCTAAGATTGATCTCCTGGATCTCCACAGCATAGGTAGGGCATGAGGTCTCCCCAGTATATACCTGCTGAGCCTGTCTATTGTTGGGGTTCGGGTTCGGTTGAGTAGGCATTTGAGGTTGCCTTGGAGGAGCAGGAGGTAATGGTTGTGGCTGAACTGGAGGTGGAGGCAGAATGGCGGGAGGAGTGTTGTACTGGGGCCTCCACCCCGACTGAGGTGCACTCCACTGAGGCTGTGACTGGGCATGTGAGTGATATGAGTGAGTAGTGGTTTGAGTAGGATACTGAGGTGGATAAGACCATGGAGGAGGCATGGACCAAGAAGGATGAGCAGGGGGACCCTAGGAAGGCATAGGAGTCAATTGGTTGGGGTTGTAATAGGCTTGTGGTGCCCCTTGCATTCCCTGCTGATAGGGTCTAGATCCTTGTGGTCTCCTTTGGTTGATGAAGTAGAGAGGTTCAGTGGGGGCTTCAGTCCCTTGGTACATGGCTTTAAACCCAAGTAAGGTGGGACACTGATTGGTAGGATGGTCCTCCTCACAAACAAAACACACTTCAACCGAATGCAATGGGTATTCGTTCTTAGGATGTCTTCTTGTGCACCTAGGGCAGAAGACAGCCAGGGCTCTCTCAGCTTCTTCTTTCTTCTGCTGGATCCTGAATGTGTCCAACTGCATGGCAATGGTCTGTCTCACCTCACTCTTAAGATCTTCTAATTGGTTTGTAAACTCATGTTTGGAGAAAGGGACACCAGTGGAGAGGAGATTTCCTCTACCTCGTTTCCTAGCTGCCCTAGAATGATTTCTAAACACAGTTTTGATGTCCTCATAAGGCAGTTGGTAAATGTCCCCCCCAGCTAACATGTGAAGGGTATCTAAGAGTTCTTCAGGTACTCCTCGGAGCAGAACCAACTTAAGGGATTCAGGGTCAAGTGTGCACCTGGCCCGCTTGTAACTAAGTTGGAACCTTTCCTCATAATCCTCTAAAGACTCATCGTTTCCCATGGTCATCCGAAAGATCTCTCCCTTGGTTTCCTTGGACCTACAATAATCCCTATACTTGGTATTGAAGGCTTGCTGCATCTGAGCCCAAGTAGGGATACTATTCCCAGGCAAACCCATGAACCAGCGTAATGCTGCATCCTTGAGAGTGGAAGGGAAAATTTTTAGCTTTTGTTCATCTTCAGTATAGTCATAGGTTCTACAGAGGACAACAAACTCAAATAGGAAGGTATCAGGATCCTCAGTGGTCAGTCCATGGAAGTGAGGCAAAGTAGAGGGGCTAATGTTTTTCATTTTCATCTCTCCATTGGTCTCTCGGATGGGGAAAGCTCCTTCTATTCTGTCATCTTCTCTATTGTCAGCCATAGCTTCGGATGGAGTGGTCTCTAACTCTTCTTCTTCTATAGGATTTTGGTATGTCTCGGGATGTTCACCTATAGTTTCCTCTGGATCACTGTTGCCACCGAAGAGTGAAGGGTGACTAAGTGATGTGGTGGGGGTGTTAGGTAGGAATTTGCCTGATCTATCTCGGTTCCTACGAGGCATGAAATGGAAAGGACTTTTCTTTTTTTTTTGAGTGCTTTTGCTTTTTCTTTGGTACCTGCAAAACTGAAACAAAGTGATCTACAACTAAATATATTGCTCAAATGAAATTGCAGAATTAGAAAGCTAATCTAGGAAAGCGAGAAATACTAGTCTATGAAAGCAGGAAATGCTAATCTATGAAAGCAGGAAATACTAAGCTATGAAAGCAGGAAATACTAAGCTATGAAAGCAGGAAATGCTAATCTATGAAAGCAGGAAATGCTAATCTATGAAAGCAGGAAATACTAAGCTACTTTTGCAGAATGGAAATGAAATAAACTACTGAGCAGAAGTAAGAGTACGAAAGTAGAAGAAAAGAAACACTTCCTAATACTCTGACGCTTCCCCGGCAACGGCGCCAAAAAGATGGTGAGCTCCAGTATTGTAGCAATAATGCTACAACTCCTGGGGCTTCCTGTCTCTCATTTTATCAACCCGGTAGTTCGTACAAACTTGGAAGCGACGGTGCTGTATGCACAAGTACTAGCTCTTGTCGCAGCTGTCACTTGGTCAGCTGGCACAAGTCCGCTAGGGCTCAAGCCAACTTCTATAGGCTCACAGAAGAAGCTTTATCAATGATGGACGAAAGCTAGATCAAAGGAGACTAATCTACTTGACAAAATGGACTGAAAGCAAATCAAAGCATGTAAACCTAGGAAACCCTAATTTAACTAGTCTAACCTCTATAATGCAAAGAATGTGAAGGAAACTTCTACCAATGCTGCTGTTACCTCTAATAAGTGAAAATGCATGGATCTAAGCCGCTTGCATCATAAAAGACATGTTTTTGTATTTTTCCTTTAAGTGTGTGGAATGATTGTGATTGTGTGCTAATTAGGGTTTGGTTGTGCAGATGGAATGGAGAAGGAAGGAGAACGTGGGGCAGGTTGGGAAGGCTAGGAGAGGTCCCTAGGGATCCTTAGCATCCATCCACAGAGGTTCCTCACATTCAGGAGCTCAGCAACCAAGTGAGTGGCCTCCTACAGGATGTCTGCAGGGGATCCTACAGGATACTTAGAGGTTTCTACAGGATGTCTATGAACTGCTACAGGATGACCTACCGTGAGTGTTTGAAGAGGTGGAGGAGTGATGGAATGGTAGGGGGAGATGTGTAAGGTAGGAATGAGGCTGGTGATGGCTGTAGAAGTGGAGGAATAGGATAGGGAGTGAATGTATGGAGTAGGTTGGAAGATAGAGGGCTAGGTCAACAAAAGGCTAGGAAATGAAGTTACGTGAGGAGTGGAAGACTTTGGGAGATAACAGAGCGGGGTAAAGGTCGAGGAGATGTGTTGCATGCGTGATCAAGATGGAGAATGAAGTAATGGATGAGAGAGGGCAGTGCAAGTGAAACAAATGCTTGTGACTGTTACCAAACCGAAAATGCATTACCCTAAACTACCTGTGCTTGTAAATTCAATGAACAACAATCCAAAACGCGAAGGAGAATGTGCATGAAGCTGTGGTAAAGGAGTGTGGTGCAGGTGTGAATGACAAGGAAGCATCTAACATAACGTGACTGTGTTTGCAGCAATCATGAAATAAAGAAATGCGTGTTTTTGGTGGTTAGTCATGGACTGCACCCCAATCCCAAATGAGATGGCAGTGAGCCTTAACAACCTTTTTGTTGGAGCTCCAATGGACTATATCTATCCTCTGCTACACTAAACAACTGTAAAAAAACTCACCATAAGCAAATCCTATCTAACTCATGAAAAAGACCAACTTAACAACCTGTAATTCGAATTGCATGTGCAAATGAAAAGCTCAAAGTGCTGAAATGAAATGGAAACAACACTACATCAGAGGGGATCTATGGCTCTCAGGTTGGGCCCTAACCTGAGAGCTATAGTCTCCTTAAGAAACTCAAAACTAGATCACAAACTGCCTTCTTTATTCATAATCTGATGTCATGCCAAATTGGCTTACAAAAAGGAACGAAAACTGAACTGTGCTCCAAAATTACAATAGCAATACGAGAGTTTCAACAACCTATCCAAGGCTAAGGCCTCTACACTTATACAAAAACGATGATCCAACAAGTGTCCTCGATTTTAGGAGCTCGGCTGTCCAACTAGAGTTTAACTGCTGATCCTGTAGGACAGTCATAACTGCTGTTCCTGTAGAGCAGTTTATAACTGCTGTTCCTGTAGAACAGCTGGCTGCTTCTAAGCTCGGAGGGGAGATGGATTGGAGCTCGGAGTTCTTGGTGGGAATCACGAGGAATGTCCCCAAGACCGTGGACATCCTCTCCTAAAAGTCAGCAGTGCCACCTCATTGTCTCCTTGTCTCCTTTTCGTTGTCTTTTGCTCCCTTTTAATGCCAAAACCTGGAATCACAATGCATTAGTCACGTAGATAGAGTGCCTACCCTTCTTCCTACAAACAACATGAATAAACTAAGAAATGCATGCATAAGCAATAAAAAATGAATGGTTTGAGCAAGTAGGATAGGCCAAAATGAGCCCAAATTGTACCAAAATTGGGGCTCATCACTTGGTAGAAGGGAGGCCAGATAGATAGTCCATGGAGACGGATTCCCAAGGCTGGCTAGGAGTAGGAAAATGAGTGTACAAGTCTTGATTCTTGATGGTTGGCTTGGTAATGGCGTAGGTAGTACATGATCTGATATATTTCCCAAAATCTTGTCAGAGTTTTGGCCAATAAAAGTACTTTTGTAGTACAACCACAATTTTCTCCACACCAAAGTGTCATACGAACCAACTTTAGTGTGCCTCCCAAATCAGCTTGGCATGCTTGCTTGAAGGAACACAAAGGTGGTCCATGTAGCATAATAATTCATCCTAGAGGTGGAAATCAAGAACTTGTTTTCCATCTACTAGCATCTGGTATGTGGAGGTAAAATATGGATCATTTTTGTATAGTTGCATCCATTCATAGGTCTCGTAGTCACAAGAGTTGAGAACAATAGTCAGTGCTGCAATTGGGGGTTGGCTGAGGAAATTTACAACATGATTAGTGCTGCCCTTTTTGTATTTAATGTTCAAGTTGAATTGTTGAAGATATGTACACCACTTCTGATGGCAATCATTCTGCAACTTCCCTCGTGTGTGTATAAACTGAAGAGGTCAGTGATCAATTTGGATGATCGTCTCCTTCCCCATAATATAATGCTTCCATTATCAACAAGCCTACACGATGGGATACATTGCTTTATCATAGGCGGGGTACTTCCGAATTGTGTTGGAAAGTGTTTCGTTATGATAGGACACTGGATGCTCATGCTGGGTGAGGACTGCACCAATAGCATAGTCAGAGGAGTCAATCTTAAGTTCAAATGGTTGCTACAGGTCTGGAAATGTGAGTACCAGTGCAAAGTAGAGGCGATGCTTCAACTCAACGAACACCTTCTTTTGGAACTCAGACCAAGAAAACTTTTATTTTGCTCTGCCCTTGGTAATGTGACTCAAAGGCCAAGTGATATGGGAGAATCCCAAAACGAACTTCAGATAAAAATTTGCAAGGCCCATAATGTTGCGAAGCTCTGTTAGAGTGGTTGGGGCTGACCAAACCTAAATGACTTGGATCTTGGTCGGATCCACATGCATACCTCGCTCATCTATGAGGTAACACAGATATTGGACCTGACTCATGCCAAAGGTGCATTTCTCCAAGTTGACACATATTTTGTGCCGCCTCAGGGTTTTAAGGACCTGCCAAATGTGTTGGAAGTGTCCTTCCCAACTCTTGTTGAAGATGAGGATGTTGTCAAGATAAAAAACCAAAAATGAGTTGGTGAAGGGCAGCAAGATTTCATCCATTGGCCTCATAAAAGTAGCAGGGGAATTTACAACCCAAAGGGCATAACCAACCATTAAAAAGGGCCTTCCTTGGATTTGAAGGTGATCTTCCATACATTTGTGGGTTCTATTGGAACCTAGTGATAGCCAGACTTTAGATTGATCTTGCTGAAATACCTGCCCCCCTTGAGTTGGTCCAGAAGGTCATCAATCCCTGGGACTGGATACCTATTCCTAATAGTGATTTTTTTTAGTGCCTGATAATCAATGCAGAGCCTCCAGGTCCCATCCTTCTTTTGTACATGTACAATCAGGCTCCCAGAATGCGAGGTAATTGGTCGAATGTGCCCTTTTTGCAGCAACTCTTGGATTTTCCGCTTGATCTCTTCATTTTCCAGAATGGAGTGGCGATATATCGGCCCGTTGGGTAGAGGTGCTCCAGAAGTTAGATCAATCAAATGCTTGAACTAATAGTGCAAGGGTACCCCTGTGGATGAGGAGAAGATGCCCCTGTATTCTTCCACGACCTTATCGAACCGCTTCTGTTGTGTGGAGGAACCCTTCCTGAGGGCCATGGATGTGGCTATGATCTTCCCCTTACTTTGAGAGAGAATCAGAAAGAAAACATATTTCCTTGTATGGGAGATGATCTTAGTGCATTTCTTTGTAGAGATTAAAGAGATGACAGTAGACAGGGCTACCTCTGGTATCCTGTATAACTTATTACCCAAAGAAATAATAATAGTTTTAGGCCTCAAATCATATACACCATGACACTTCCACAAGTATGGCTGGCCTAATAATACATTACAAACTTCAAGAGGAGAAACATCACACAATACCTTATCTGTGAAGGGCTTGATGATGTAAGAAAGGTAGCACTACTGGTTGACCCAAAGATCTCATCCTTGGTGAAGCCACCCGATGGTATATTATAGTGGGTGTGGTGTGGTTGGGAGGCCCAATCGATTCATGACCTCTACCGAAATGAGGTTCTTTTGGCTCCTGCTATAAACAATGAATTGCAGTGGTGAAACCTTCACCCACATATGTGAGTGGAAGAGATGCTCCCCCTCCTCTAGATATTCGGGCTCAATCTTCTGGATCTTGATGGTGGCAACAATGGCATTGGGCTCTGCATCAATAATCTGCTTCCCTTTGTTAATATCCTTATCAGGTTCTGACTCAAAGTCAAAACATATATATGATTCTGAAGCCTTCAGCTCATCCACCAGTGATTGCTTGGCCCAACACCCACTTGTGTTATGAGTGGGGCTCTTATGGAAATCAGAACACTTTCCTATGTCCTTCTTTGTCTTCATGGTGTTGTTCTTTGTTTGTGGCTTCAATAGGTTTTCCTGGGTCACACCACCGTGACTTTGTCCTTTATTCTATGGTTTGGGGGCACCTTTCCCTTGCTTCAGATTCAAAGATCCAAAGTATCAATTCTTCTATTTAAACTCCTTCTCAATTTTGACAACGTATTGGTAGGCGATGCTAAGCGAGGAGATGTCTACGAAATCCATCTCGTCTTGGATGTATTTGTGTAGACAAACATGGTACTTGAGTACTAGATGCTGCTCAGAATCCTTGATACTCAACTTTGTGCGAAGGGTATGAAAAATATTTATGAACTTTGGCATGTCTTGGTCTCTTCCTTGTCGTAGTGTGGTCCACTTTATGTACTTATCTTCATATCTCCTGATAGCGTAATACTGCTCCTTGATGATGTCTTAGAAATATTTCCATGTGGGTGCAAATGAAAATAGTGAGGGTTCCCTTTTGTCCTTATACTCATAGTAGGTTTCCCACCAGTCCTTGACGCATGGGGAAACTTTGAGGAGTACAAAAGTAATCTTTTCCCTATTGGAAAAATCATGAACCGAAAAAATACCCTTCCAACATATTTATCCATCTATCTATGACATCTGCATCTATCTGGCCTTCAAATATGGGAATATCAAAGTTGACTTGTACCTTGAAGGGAGTGGTTCCTCTAGAGTGGTTGCCGGATGAAGATGTGCCACCTATGGGCATCTGCTAAAGGATCTAGGCAAATTTGTCCATCATCGCGTTCCTCTGTTGCTCAAGGGATTCTTCGAGCAATATTTTTAATGGATCTCCTAATCCCCTGTCTTTCTATTCTTCCACCATGGGAGGTCGTCGGGGTTTGTGAGGCTAATCTTGCAAAGGTTCAATCGGTTCGAGCCCTAACTCCTTATACCTTGACTTTGTTGGGGACATGTAAAGAAAAATAGAGAAAGAGAAGATTGCTATGATACCACTAATCTAGAATTATGTAGGAACGCAATAAAATACAGATATAAACATAAACATAGAGATGCAACATGAATAAAAATTCATTTAATTAATATAAAGGAACTGAAATATTCTTACATATAGAATGGAAATAAAGTGATGGTAGCTTATCTATGAGAAGAGATGTGGCGGCCACATGCCTCTGAACTATGTTACAATGAGGCTTGAAGGCCTATTTATTATTGAGAAATAATGAAAAACCATAAATATCCAAAAATATAACCCTAGGAGATGAAGCACCAAAACTATGGGCCCCGTTGGGGTAAATTGGTACATCAACTTCTCGGGGTCGTAACTTTGACATACGATCTCTATTTGAAGCGCATGATACGTTGTTAGAAAGATCAAATAGAGGATTATAAATTTAGACTATAAACATCAACAATGGCTCACATTTTCCCATTTCCCAAAAAAAAACGCCGTTTAGCGCCTCAAAACGGCTTCGGAAGTACAAGGCCCGAAAAACTGCCAAAAATAGTAAACTATGCTACAATTAAGGAAACTGGTAAACTAAAAGAAACAATGGTGGGGGTCCAAGTGGGATAGATGGGTGGCCACCAATATCCACCTATATCACATGTTCACCTAATGATGTTCTTCATTCTGGCCTCCACATTGGTTTCTCTAATAGGAAAAAGCTTAGTCTACCTGATTTCAACCATGTTTTGCGTAGTTGATGTGGGTTCTTCCTCCCCTATCAGTTATTCAAAGATCTGTAGCTACTCACCTAAAGGATTTTCGAATTCCTTGGTTGTCAAATTAGGAGGTTCACAATCACCAAAGAAGAGTGATGATTGACTGCTTGAAGGAGTGGGGCTTTTCGGTATAGATTTCCTAGGTTATCCCTAATCCTACGAGGCATGAAATAAATGTGTGTTTTTTTTGTGTTTTCTTCATTTTTTTTTGAATTTTTCAAGACAATAAAAACTTATGCAAAGTGAAATTAAAATGGAAAAGAAAGAAACTCTAAGTAGGAACAACACCTACTTGGACATCTCCCTTGTAACAATGCCAAAAAGTGATGAGCCTCAGTATTGCAATAAGAATGTTGCAACTTCCAACACTACCAAATTTAATTATCAACAGAGGTTCATACAAATGTAAGAGGTGGCAATGATGTATGCATAATAGGCTAAGCTCTATAAGAGTTACTCTGAGGTAATGGACCAAACCAACGTATAAAAATACCACTCTATCAACTGAATCTAGATTTGTAAGAAAAAAAGATTGCATAAAAGGAAGTTATAATCTACTTTAAGGAATGTAAATGTTAATCTATTTGTAGAAATGGAAATGCTAGTCTACTTTTCAGAAATGTAAAGGATAACCTAATTGCATAAATGTAAATTCTAACCTACTTGCATAAATATAAATCTTACTCCACTTGCAGAATGTAAACATTAATCTATTTGTAGAATGTAAACATTAATATACTTGCAAAATGTAAATGTTGCATCAAAGGAAAAACCTAGTCCATGTATAAGAAATAACAATGTTTGAAATGGAAACCGTAGCTTAGAAAGCATAAAACAGAGAAGGAAAAAATAATATAACTTGCACAAAGTAAAGAGAATGAAATCAACCTTCAATCATTGCATTAAAAAGAGATTATATCCTAGAAATAGATTCCATTAAGTGATTCATAAATTAATCATTTCAATCATCATTGTTCCATTTAATTCATGAACTTGTTTATTAACCCTAATTGTAGAGACGAATTGCAATAGTGAAGGGACAAGTCCTGAGTGGTGTCTAATCTTCCTCAATCATGGTTTCAAGGCCTAAGGGACATTGTTAAGGGCTAGGAGGAAAAAATAAAGCTTTAAGGACAATTTGGTCAAGTTTAGAGAGCTTCTACACGGTGCTACATGATGCTATAAGATGCTACACGATGCTACAAGATTTCCCTGTTTTTCTATAGGATTGAATCTGTGAGCATTATGAGGGCTAAAAAGGTGATTTAAAGGTGAGTATGGGTAGTGGAAGGTAGAAGAAGGTTGTATGAGGTCCTTTCCAATATTAGTACCCCATAGGGGCCCATCTTACACAAGGGGAAATGCACACTGTGGCCTTTAACAAACCAAAAATGAATTGTCGGTAAACAATGTTTTTGAATGAGTTGTTGAGAAAAGAAGAAAGGAGATGATGGTACGATGAGAAGTGGAAATTACAATGCTACACCCTACAACCCAACAATAAGACCTGCATACCCAAAGAGTTACTCAATCTTGCCAAACATCTAGAGCATGCTAACAATATAAATTGCATAAAATTGAAATAAAAGGAATGGATGAGTTGAATTTTATTAAGGATTTTCCTACTTCATGAAAAATGAACCCTATATTTTATGCTTTCCAATATAATGCTCACAACCACATCTCCCAAGAAATATTATTAGTAAGTTTGCAAAGGACACTTTTCGTGTAAATAAAACTTGCAAAAAGAAAATATTGCTAATCCTAAGTACATAAAAGGAAGATGCATAATACATTGTATAAATGAGAGATACTAGAGTGCCAAGGTGTTGGGTCCCTATAATACTAGTGATTACCCCATTACTATTGTAGTTGTACCCCTTATTAATATTGTTGTGCCCCTATTGTCCCCATATTCTTATTACTGTGCCCCATAGAATCCCTCTATTGTTATTTTTGTGGCTTTATATTATTATTGTTAGGTCGGCTAGGTTATAATGTGACTCCTTAGACTCCTATATATAGAAAGGAGGTTTTTTCATTTGAATCATCCAAGAATTGTTAATTTATGTAATGTAAAGGAGGTTGCCCCCTTGAAGAGGCTGAATTTTAAGGCGTTGATCTATCTTTTCTATCTTTTTCTTGAGCTGGTTTCATAACATTTGGTATCAGAGCTTTGGATTCTAGAGTTTCGCTGCTCCAAACAGGTCATCGTGGTATTTTCGCTATAACTTTTTTTTCTGCGATGTTTCAGAAGCTTAAAAAAACCCATTTGAGAAGACATCACGCTGAAGCTCGGGTCCAAATTTCAGAGTTTTTTGCGCTATATTTGCTGAGATATGATCTGAGGAAGTTGGTCTTTTTGCAAACTCCTGAATTACATTCCAAACAGGTGACCTGGGGAAAATCATCATAACTTTCTCTCTCAGCATCGGATTGAAATTTTGTAAGAAGGTACAGAAAGAGGACGGACTGTAGTTTCTTTTATATATATTTTTAGAGCCAAAGGTCAAAACAGGGACACGTGTCACATCGTACAATTTTTCTCTACTAAATTAATCTATAATCAGGTCACTGTGGGATATTTGGCATAACTCTTCATTGGAGAATCCAATTGGGGTCAGACTAGTGGCATTGGAAAGAGGACACAGAGGGCTACCACAGATCACAATTTCAGAATTGGATGATCCGAAATAATTGAGATAGATCAGAGGCAATATCGAGCTCCTACAAAGTGAAAAAAGGTGTGTAGATTTTTTAAAATTTTGCTTAAGCTTGGTTTGAAAAATTATTTTGAAGGAATTCAAAGGGCATAGTAGAGTATTAGTATCAGTAACTGATGCCCCGAGGAAAGAAAATGCAAACACCTAGTAAGCAATCTGAAAGCTCTAGCATGACTCATGAAGAAGAGGAAGAAATGCTACATGATATATCAAAATTACAAGACCAAGTGCAACAAATTTCACTCTCACAAAAGCTAACAGAAGTTAAGATAAATGGAGTGGAATCTAAGATAAAGGGCGTGGAAGCCAAGATTGACGAATTGAAGATAGATTTGAAGGCAGATTTGACAAATTTTCTACAAGAAATACTTACTAATGGTGAAAAGGGAGGAAAGGAAACTCATGATGCAAACAAGGGAAATGTTAATCATGATTTCATAGACTCTAATGTTGGATCGAAGACGCACCATATTCCAAAAATCGATATGAGAAAGTTTGATGGAAAGGATCTTGCAACATGGATATTACAGATGGAGCAATTTTTTGATCTCAATAATGTGCAAAACACACAAAAGGTACGTATTGCAACTTTATATTTAGAACCAAATCAGTTTGTATGGTATCAATGGCTTTGCTCTCGTAAACAATTTATCACTTGGGCAATTTTTATGGAAAAATTGATAGCACATTATGAAGATAGAAAAAGAAAAACTTTTTTTAGCCAATTGATAAGTCTCAAACAAAAGGGTTCAATAATGGAGCACATTGAGGAGTTCCAAAAATTGAACATAAGGGTAAAAAATATTCCAGAGGAGCATAGGATTGATGTGTTCATAGGGTCTTTAAAGGATAATATCCAACATGATGTTTGCCTTTGGGAACCTGATTCATTAGAGAAGGCATTCAGGTTAGCAAGAAAAATGGAAAGCAAAATTATGGCAACCAGGAAGCATACCACTCACAACTATAAAGACGGAAGTGTTGTTGCCGCTAGTTTTCCACAACCTATAAGGTTGACACCACAAAAATTGGAAGAAAAAAGAGCAAAAGGGCTTTGTTACAGTTGTGATAGCAAATACACTAAAGGTCATAAGTGTGCTGAGAAGAAATTATTCTACATAGATTGTGAAAAGGAAGAAGGAAAGGAGCAAGAAAGGTCAAAAGAAGAGGATATACTCCAGCAAAAAAGCCTAGATGAAGAACAAATGAATCCGACCATATCTTGTAATGCATTGGCGGGAATTACCACTCCTCAAACCATCAAGATAGAAGGACAAATCAAGAAGAAAAAGGTAATCGTGTTGATTGATTCAGGAAGTACCCATAATTTTATTCATTGTAAGGTAGCAAAAGAATTGAATTGCTTCTTATATCCAACACCAGAGTGTCAAGTGATGGTTGCAAATGGAGGAACAATAAATTGCTCTGGAAAGTGCCATAATATCAAGCTATCCATGGGAGAATATGTATTGACTAGCCCAATGCTTTCCATTCCAATGGGAGGTGATGATGTTGTATTAGGAGTCCAATGGCTACAATCCTTGGGTACAATGGCTTTTAATTTTCAAGAACTTTTCATGAAATTTTCTGTGGAAGGAAAGGAAGTTGAATTAAGGGGTATTGCAGGGAAACCGGGAAAGATAATCAACTCTAACAATATGACAAAGCTTCTAAAAAAGGAATGAAAAGGTGTAATTACATAATTATGTTCGCTAGATGTTTCCACATTGGAATCATCTATTTCTCCAGATCTCCAAAAAGTCTTGGACAATCATTCCAAGGTATTTGAGACTCCCAAATGTCTCCCACCTATTCATGATCATGATCATGCTATTCATCTGATTCCAGAAGTGTTACTCCAAACATCAGGCCGTACAGATATCCCTATGCCCAAAAGAGTGAAATTGAATGTATGGTTGCAGAAATGCTAGAGGCTGGTGTAATTCAACCGAGTAAAAGTTCTTTCTCTGCTCCAGTAGTATTGGTGCACAAGAAGGATGGATCATGGCGCATGTGTCCGGATTATAGAGAGCTCAACAAGCTCACTATTAAATATAAGTCTCCCATTCCTGTCATTGATGAATTACTGGATGAATTGCATGGATCAATTTACTTCACCAAGTTGGATCTTAATTCAGGATATCATCAAATCAGAATGAAGACTGAATACATTCCGAAAACAACATTTAGAACTCATGAGGGTCATTATGAATTTTTGGTCATGCCTTTTGGCCTTACCAATGCACCCTCAACATTTCAAGGTTTGATGAATTCAATTTTCAAACCATTCCTTAGAAAATTTGTGTTAGTATTTTTTGATGATATACTAATCTACAACAAGTCTTGGAAGGATCATGTTGAACATGTTGATAGGGTGCTACAACTCTTAGAGGAGAAACAATTATATGCAAAAAGATCCAAATGTTTCTTTGGAGTACAAGAGGTGGAATATCTGGGTCATATTGTATCTCATGAAGGAGTTAAGGTAGACCCTAGCAAAATTAAAGCCATTAAGGAATGGAAAATCCCCACATCCATAAAGCATCTACGAGGATTTCTCCGGTTGACAGGGTATTATCGCAAGTTTGTTAAGAATTATGGGAGAATAGCAGCACCTCTAACAAAACTATTGAAGAAAGATGCATTTTCATGGATTCCAGAAGCAACAAAGGCCTTCGAACATCTTAAAGAGGCAATGTGCCAAGCACCTGTCTTAGCTACATCGGACTTCACAAAAACCTTTATTGTGGAATGTGATGCTTCAGGAAATGGAATTGGTGCTGTTTTAATGCAAGATGAAAGGCCCATTGCTTTTGAAAGTCGTCCAATCAAGGGAAAGTTTTTACACAAAGCTATTTATTAGAAGGAAATGTTGGCAATACTCCATGCACTTAAGAAATGGCGACCCTACCTAATGGGAAGACACTTCAAGGTAAAAACAGATCATGATAGCCTTAAATACTTTTTAGAACAAAGATTATCCTCTGAAGAGCAACAAAAATGGGTCACAAACATGTTGGGTTATGACTTTGAAATCATCTACAAAAAAGGGAAGCAAAATGTGGTGGTAGATGCACTCTCAAGAAAGGACGAGGATGTGGAAGCATTGTTGTGCGCCATTTCTATTATCCAACTAGATTGGATAAACGAAGCAAGGGAGGAATGGAAGAATGATGAAGAAGTGTGGGCACTTATTCGAAAGTTACAACAAGATTCCAGTACGTCGGATACATTTAGCTGGAAAAATGATTTGTTATGGTACAAATATCGCTTATACCTCTGTAAGAATTCCCAGCTAAAACAAAAGATTCTTATGGAATTGCACACTTCTCCCTTAGGAGGGCACTCGGGATTTTTAAAAACTTACTACAGGGTTGAGAAGGAATTTTTTTGGGATGGCCTTAAATCAGATATTCAAAAGTTTGTGGCGGAATGTTTGGTTTGCCAACAAAATAAAGTTGAAACAATTAAGACACCGGGTCTATTACAACCTTTATCCATTCCAAGCCAATGTTGGGAGGAGGTTTCAATGGATTTTACACAGGTTTACCCAAGTCTGAGGGAAAGAGTGTAATCATGGTGGTAGTTGACAGACTTACCAAGTATGCACACTTTTGTGCATTATCACATCCATTTAAAGCCAGTATAGTTTCTACTGCATTTATGGAAACAATTCAAACGCTACATGGAAACCCAAAGATTATTGTAAGTGACAGAGATCCCATTTTCACTGGAAATTTTTGGACAAAATTATTTTCTTGTCTTGGTACTCAGTTAGCTCATAGCTCATCTTATCACCCTCAATCTGATGGGTAAACTGAGATAGTAAACAAATGTTTGGAAGGATATCTTCGTTGCTTTGTATCTGATAAACAGACACAATGGGTCAAATGGTTGCCTCTGGCTGAATGGTGGTATAACTCTTCCTTCCATACAACAACAAAAATGACCCCATTTATGGCACTTTATGGGTATTAGCCACCATCCATCACATCATATTTAAGAGAAAATTCTAAGGTTCAAGCAGTGGAACATCACATCGAACATCAACAACAAGTCCTCCAACTCTTAAAGGATAACCTCGTGTTGGCACAGAAGAGAATGAAACAACAGGCAGATCAACATCGCAGTGAAAGAAGTTTTGATGTAGGTGATTGGGTATTCCTACGGATACAACCATATAAGCAAATGTCCCTCAAGCAAGCTAAGAAGGATAATAAATTATCACCAAAGTATTATGGTCTATACAAGGTGTTGCAAAAGATTGGTACTATGGAATACAAATTGGAGCTTCCTGCAACTTCTCGATTGCACCCAATTTTCCATGTTTCATGTTTAAAGAAGGTTATAGGCGATAAGCTCCCAGTTCAAACATTATTGCCAAAAATTGACGAGGAAGGAAAAATTATATTGGAACTAGAAGCAGTCACAGAAACAAGAACTCGACAACTATGAAATCGATCAATTTCAGAGTATCTTATCAAGTGGAAGAACTTATCTACCAAAGATTCCACATGGGAGGATGAGAATTTTATACAGAAGCATCCAGAACTACTCAAGCGTTGAGGACAACAATTTTTTGAACGAGAGGGGCATGTTGGGTCCCTATAATACTAGTGATTACCGCATTAGTATTGTAGTTGTACCCCTTATTAATATTGTTGTGCCCCTATTGTCCCCATATTGTTATTACTGTGCCCCATAGAATCCCTCTATTGTTATTTTTGTGGCTTTATATTATTATTGTTAGGTCGGCTAGGTTATATTGTGACTTCTTAGACTCCTATATATAGAAAGGAGGTTTTGTCATTTGAATCATCCAAGAATTGTTCATTTATGTAATGTAAAGGAGGTTGCCCCCTCAAAGAGGCTGAATTTTAAGGCGTTGATCTATGTTTTCTATCTTTTTCTTGAGCTGGTTTCATAACACAAGGTTGGGCCCTGACCTAGGGGAACTTAGCCTTCTAAAACGCACTCATATTTATAGCAACAATAGACTTCTCATTGATCTCAAAAATTGCTTAAGTACATGGAATGAAAATGAAAAGTAAAATCTCTTAGACTGAGAAGTCACTATTATTCTCTAAAAAATTGAATCATATTAAGCCCTTGGGCTTCCTTATTTATACAAAAATGGCTGAGGGAAACCTCCTTGGAAGGAGGTTTGCCTCCCTCCAAAATCCCTAAAAATGTGGATCTAGCTCCTGAGATCCTCACAATCTTTGAGTGCATCATCTATTAGTAGATCCTCGAACTGTGGGTGAGTAAATACAGGGAGAAAGTCAAGTTGTAGGTGAGTAAATGTAGGGGCAAGCTTCCTACATCTTCTCTAGTTTCCTCCAATGTAATTCTGCACAGTAAATGCACACTTTTCCTACACATTAATCATGTTAGGCCACATGATATGATAAACATCCTTTAATCTTCCTAATAAGCACATTTTAGTCAAAAAAGTGTTATCAAATGCAAGGAAAGAGCTAAATATATGCTGAAGGATGGAAAGATCGAACTTTTTATATACTTATTAGTGAGGCCCAACACCTATTGCCCAGGTACAAAATGCATTTGATCTACATTCGAACTCTTCCTTATAAATTCTAGAGAAACATTCTTAGAGGCAAGAAAGTTGGTAGGCGATATAGCTATATTTAAGCTCCATATATTCTTATTTCTATGTAATCCTCAAATATATACCAATCCCTACACTTGTATGAGTACTTAGTTGCAAAATTTATTTTCTTTCCTTAGGAAAAAATCTTGGAAGTTATTGGTTATTCAAAGTAGAATATCTAGTGGCCATCAATGATGAAAAACATTGAGAAAAGTATCATTGTTCTCCTTCCACTTAATAACATTGGTCCAATCAACTACTAATCTCATTTGATTCTTTGAATGTCTCATGTTCAAATTAAGATAACTAAAATTGTCTGCATGCACATATAGGAACAAATGGTCCAGAATAGATGGATAACTGAAATAGCTAGCAAAATGAAAAATTTAGAATTGAAAAATGATTGACTTAGCTAAATAAGAGGGGATGTCCAAAACAATATCAAGTTGCAGCATTAGAATCAGGAACTCCAAAGCTTGTTCATTCACTATCCCAATATCATTTTCTTCTAGAAGGGACAAAATAACTGCTAAAACTTGTTGTGCAGTCTCAGAAAATAGGGTTGTGGGATATTTTACTATTGGTAAAGGATTTGAGACTTGATGGAAAAATGAGCTTGAATTTTATTTCTTTAGAAAGAGCCTTATATGTAAGAAACAAAGTATCATCTGTGAAAATTTTAGGCTTCTCAACTGTGGTAAAATCGAATACCTTGTGAATTAATTCTAGTGTTACCTCAAGAGCATTCTCTCTAGTTAAAGACATGAAGAAATTTATTTGAGGAATGAGAGAGGATGCAAGCCAACTTATAAATATGAAAATTTCATCTATTGCAACAACTGGAAATTATTCTCCTAACTAAAAATTCAATTATGATTTTTATTTGCTACGACAAACAATGAATAAAATCACAACTACAATTTTCACCTTAGAACTTATGCGGAAAATAAAATACTAGAAACCAAGAAATTCTAGTGCACACAAAATTTTAACACTGTCAATTTTGGACAATTGTCCCCAGAAAAACCTAACTTGGGAAAACTAGTGCAACATATGACAATTTTATTATTATTCTTCAGAAGTAAATCTAAGTACAATAATATGGATGCTCTATTGGCAATTCAATCTGTCCCTTCCACTAAAATAGGTTCTCCACCATACCCATCTCTTCTCTGAAATAGACGAAGTTAACTCTCCCCAGAGCTTTTGTGAGTATATTTGCAACTTGCTCTTTTGTGGGAACATATTGTAGCTGTATCGCTCCATGCTGCACATAATATTTGATGAAATGACATTGAATATCTATGTGTTTCGACCTGTCATGAAATACTAGATTCTCATAGATTTTGATGCAACTCTGATTATCGTAGTAGACATTGGTTGCTTCCATCCTTTACCTAAACAAGCTTACTAGTAGCTTCCGGAGCCATATAAATTTTCACGTAGCTGTGCTTGCTGCCATATACTCTGCTTCTGCAAAGCTCAGTGCTACTAACTTCTGCTTCCTGCTACACCAAGAAACCATTCCCGATCCTACATTGAAGCAGTACCCAAAGGTACTTTCCTATCCATTGAATTTCCTGCCCAATCTGCATTTGTGAACCCACATAGTCTAACGTCATCCCCTCGGGTATATCTCAACCCATAATCAATTGTGTCACACACATACCTCAAAATGTGCCTCGCTGTTGCCCAATGTACCCTCTTCGGTTCCACCATGAATTGATTGAGGGTATTGACCGCGAATCAAATACTTGGCCTAGTGTTGAACAGATACATGAAAGAACAGATGAGTTGTCTATATAAGGTGGGTTCAACATCCTTGTTTTCTGATGCATCTATTTTAATCCAGTTGGTGATCATGGGTGTATACATGGGTCTACAATATTGAATTCTAAATATCTTCAGATATCTATAGCATATCTTTCTTTCCCAAGGAAGATCTCCCCATTCTTCTGCAACAATTCCAATCCTAAGAAATATTGCATCAACCCCAAATCCTTCATATCAAACTTTGTTGCTAGGTTCCTCTTGCAATATTTTATAAGCCTTGATGAGCATATCAGGAAGAGTTCATCTACATACAATACTAGTATGAGTGGCTCACCCTCTACCATCAAATATTAAAGGTTGGGATCTACGTCACTCTTGACAAATCCCATCTATTCTAAGTAGCTGTCAATTCGACCATACCATGCCTTGGGAGCTTGTTTGAGCCCGTATATATCTTTCTTCAATATACATACATGAGTGAACCTCTCACGAGTCTCGAAGCCCTCTGGATGTTCTATGTACACCTCTTCCTCTATCACCCCATTCACGAATGTTTCTTGTTGTCTTGATGCCCATCTGGTGAATATGCCACCCCATCTAAGCTGTAAGGGATATATATGACCTGATAGAAGTGTATATAGAAAGTGGGGCAAAGGCCTCTTAATAATCTATTCCTTCTTTCTACTTATACCCTTTGCCATGAATTTCATCTTGTACTTCTCCACTCTGCCATCTACAACATACTTGATCTTATAGATCCATCACGAACCTACAACTGATGTATCCTTAGGTCTTGGTACTACCTCCCAAAACTTCATTCGTCATGATAGAAATATACTCCTCTACCATGGCATCTACCCACACCTGATGCTGTGCGACCTCCTGAAAGTTGGAAGGTTTTGCAACTTGAGCTACCAATGCTTGGTACCTATCAGGCTCTCTACGCTGTCTTTAGCTTGTCCTAGGATTTCTAATAAATTCCTTTTCATCTCTCAATGTCCGATGAACCTATCTGTTGGATCAACTACTAGTGGTGGGAGGTTCCATCAGCTCCTCGTCATCCTACCTTTACTACTCCATCTATTGTGAACTCACTAGATCTCCTATACCCGAAAAGATGCTGGTACTCATTACTGTACTAGATCCTTGTGACTATCCTACTAGCGGTCCCATTGGATGCCCCTATTGTTGGACCAATGGAGCTTCTACTGGCTTATTAATATCACTTGCAGGCATCTCATGAGATCTTCTAAAATCTTGGTCCTCCATGAACTTAACGTATCATTTCACCACCATCTTCTTATTCCTAGAAATGTAGATCTTGTATTCCTTTGAGGTTTCACTATATCCAATGAGGAACCCATTCTCTGTGTTTGATCTAACTTGGCGCACTTCTCATCTGGCACATGGAAATAAGAAATGCTGCTGAATATCTTGAAGTGACTAACTTCTGGGTTCTTCCTTATGAGGATCCCTTCTGGTGTTTTCTTCCCCAATGATCTATGAGGAGTCCTGTTCTGAATATACAATGTTGCATTATATGCATATACCCTTAGAAACCTGGTCAGATCCTGGTCATACAACACTACTTTTGTAGCCCCAATTATAGTTCTATTTTTTCTGTTCTGTTACTCCATTCTGCTGCAGATTGTATGGAGCTGTCCACTCTCTTGTGATGCCTTCCTTCGCACAAAATTCTGTGAAGTCTTTATCAATGTACTCTCCACCAGTATCTGAGTGAAGTACCTTGATCTTCTTCCCTATCACATTCTCCACGAGAGCCTTCAACTCTTTGAGATGATAAAATACCTCATCCTTGGACTTTAAGAAGTAGATCTAGGTTTTCCTGTAATGATCATCAATAAAGGTGACTAAATATTCAGCACCACTGAGAGATATAGTGGACATTGGGCCACAAATATCTAAGTATATAAGTACTAACACACCATCTTCTCTATGATCACTTCTTGGGAATGTTGCCTTAGCATATTTCCTAAGCACACACCATTTTCACACATCATCGTGTTCTGTGCCAAGTTCTTGAACCCCTGTTACTGTCTCTCTGATCATTTTCAGTGCTCCATGATATAAATGTCCCATTCTCCTATGCCATAGCTTGTTCAGTTCCTTCCTACTGCTACTGTCACTGCTTACTAATACTATTGGAGAATCGAGCTATAACCTATACAACTTGTTGCTTCAAAATCCAATTTGTCTTACCCTCTTCCAGATTGGGTGTTTGACAAACACCTTCTTCCCTATGGTTTGGAAATCATATCCCTTATCCCATAGATGTGATACTAAAATTAGGTTCATACCCAATATTGGGACATGCAGTACATCTTTAGTGTTGGTATTTACCCTTGAATCCCTCTGAAAATCGATGGTACATCTTCCCGCTGGAGTACACTTCATTCTATTTCCCATCGTAATATGGAAGTCCATCTGCTCCTCATTGTAGCTAGAGAAATATTCTCTAACCCCTATCATGTGAGATGACACTCCATTGTCTATATACCAGATACCTTGTGAAGCAGAGCCTAATAAGCAACCAAATTCATCCTCTAATATGGAAGACAACTCTAAAGCCCCTTAAATGTTAAACCGATCCATGGTTATACATGAGAAATTACTAAAGACAAATTTGTGTGCAATTCATTTTCCACCTGACACTGATTTTTCTCTAGCCAATATCTGCAAAAAAAATCTTGTGCCTAAACAAGGAATCTAGTCAGCGAAAAATAATTGAGTTGTTTCTCCCTCTGCCTGTTGGAATTTATGAATCTGGCAAGTCAAATTTTTATGCCAACTTGCACTGAAAAATTAATTTTCTTGGTAATTTCGACCTTCTAGCTTAGGCTCTGCATAGCCCCCCGAAAAATCATTATGTCGCTCCCTCTGAGCATCAAATTCTTTTGTCTCTGCTTCTAAGCTTCCTCGTCTGATCAATCAAGCTCTGATGCCATGTGAAAAATTCATCTATTACAACAAATGGAAATTATTCTCCTAACTGAAAATTTAAATATGCATTTTATTTTCCACGACAAACAATGAATAAAATCACAACTACAATTTTAATCATAAGAATTCTACGGAAAATAAAATAATGGAAACTGAGAAATGATAGCACATACACAAAAAATTTAACACCATTAGTTTTGGACAATTTTCCCCAGAAAAACACAACTTAGGAAAACCAGTGCAACAGATGAGGGTTTTATTATTATTCTTCAATAACAAATCTAAGTACAATAATTTGAATGTTGTACTGGCAATCCATTTGATGAGCTTAGGTATTGTAGCAAGAACGCTGAAACTCCTAGGGCTACCAACTTTACTTATCAACCCGGGGTTCGTACAAACTTGGAGGTTACTGTGCTATATACACAAGTAGAAGTGAAGGTACTGCCTGTTGTCACTACTCATTTGGTAAGAGACCCTAGGGGTTCCAAGCCAGACTTCTATAGGGTTAGAAGAAGCTTGATTTTGATGGAAGGAGAGCGAACCTATTCTAGGGGAGAGCTATTCTACTGTAGAAATGAAGGAAACAACATGCAATGCTAATTACCTAAGTTGCAGAAGTAAAAACATCAAAACTTAGACTAAGGATTAAACAATGGAAACTAGGCTAGGTCTGTGTCTAAGCGGAAGAACGGTCAGAGATCAAAATGGTGAAAAGAGGACGTAATGAGAAATAGTGCATGAGGATTGTTGGATCAGGTAGGTGGAAGGCGAATGAACGGCTGAGATCGACACATAGGTAGATGAGTGAGCATGGTCAACTAACGGGATGGACGACTGAGACTATATCGCGGAATCAATCAGTAGATGGATGACGGAGGTCGCGGGCAAAAGGAACGTGTGGAAATGGTATTGGGTGAGGCGAAAACCGTCAGATCAGGGGACAGATCGACAATGGAGATGGAAGTGGGCAAAAGAAAAAGTGAAAAAATGGGAGAGTGGGTTTAGAGGGCGATAAGCAAAATATCATGTGCCCTCAAAGCTACAAGTAGTTTTGTATAATTTCATGTGGTTAGCCTCCCTGGTCGACACATACCATGGGAAAACCACTCATATCGCATGCCCTTAGCTAGATAAAGGTCAGACAAAAATCCACGTGATATGGCGCGATGACCATTGGATCAAGCGGGGCTGATCAATGGTGGAGATCTGACCAAGTGGGTTGGTGAGTGGGGGTGATCTAAAATGATCATAAACTAAAAACTGATGTAGAATTAATTAGCCATTATTGAATTGAATGTTAACTGAAAAGTGCAGAAATCGAGGAAAATTGCTTGAGAAGATGACTTTACGACAGCTGATTAAATACAAGATAGATGCATAGAAGAAATGAAAATAGTAAAAATACAATGATACCAGACAACAAGTTTGATTACGAAGTTCGTCCTTGATGGAGTACGTCTCTGGGTCTGCTTTCAAGATGGGTGACCACTTTATTAGGATTGAAACAGGAGAAGTTGATTACACAGAGAAAAGACCAGACTAAATGTGCATGCAGGCACTTCTAATAATTTTCAACAGATATCCCTCTGAACCAGCTTTCCAACGCCTGTCACAGTTCCCAATTCTGAGTCCAGATGCTCCTGTTACATTGAAAACAAAACTTCCTATGAAATCCAGAAACTGCAAATGAAAACCAAAACCACTCTAATCTTTAATGAAGGAAAAATTCACCTTTTAAAGGCCTCTAGGTTTATGAAAAACCCCTTGGCTGAATTCGATATGGATTTGGTTGCTCCTGGATGAGTTTGGGAACTCGATCTTATGGTTCCAAGACACGTAGGCTAGGTTTAATGACCATCGCATTAGTTTTTAACAACCAAAACCATATAAAACCCATAAATAAATATTACATTAACCTTTATCAGTAGATGGTCTGATAACGGTACACATACCTTGACCATGCCCATGTGATTAGGGCGGTCTAACCACAAACTACCACTGTAACACTTAGACCTGGCGGTTCTGCTAACGACAAGCTGCTGACGGTTTTCCTGACCTGTTCACATGCCGAGGTTTTTGTGGTGTGGTTTCGATGCAGTTAGGAACTACAGTCATGGTTACTATAACTTCTACCCGTTAAACTGTCTGCTCACATGCACATGGTTCTCAATGCGGTTTGACTCCGTGGTTAGGATCTGATGGCTTTATGAAACCCCGATGGTTTATCACATCTCCGGTCACATGACCATGTGGTCTCACTGTGGTCTAACAATGGCGATTAAGGACTGTTTTAAATACATTTGAATTGTTTATAATGTTCATAGGCCGAGGGTTGTGGTATGGTCTTTTGTATAGGTTTTAATACTTAGGAAAATAGGATTTTCAATGTAATTCTTGGATTAGGTCTTTAGGATTAGTATTAATGTGGTAGGTTAGGCTTAGATCATAGGTTATGAATCATGGTTAGAATACTATAGCCCATGTTCCTTTTTTTTAAATGAACCACATCAAACCCATTTGTCACATTGTGACATTTTCACCATGAGCCCTTATCGACGACAACAATCATGAGAGAACTGAAAACATTGGCGAAAATTGACGAAACTGATGACAACCTGACTTCTATGGATACATTAATTAACAGATCCTCCTGGATCAATCCTCTCCAATTGAAAGCTTTTGGACCACAAAATTTTTGATTTTAAGTAGATACCAGGTGAGGGTATAGTTCCCTCACTTTTCCGATCTCCATCCACTGTGCCTTGCTTGGATTCATGCCCTTGAGTCCTACTTGAAGATATTCAACATCTCCATGCCTCGAAGATTGAGTCTTCCTGTCCAAGATGATATCTTCCTGTAACTCATTTATGTACTCAGGTGCCAAATCATCAATAGTCATAATCTGTGTATCTTCCTTGGGATCCATGATCATCGAAGGTTCATACAATTTGAGATTTTCCACATTTACAACTGAGTAAATTCGCATTTAAGGAGGTAAATTTAATCGAAAAGCATTATTTCCAATCTTTTCCATAATCTTGAAAGGGCCATACTTGATGGGTTTTAGCTTCTTACCTTCTCCTTTCAACTTGTCTTTACTAATATACAACCATACCTGATCGCCAACCTGGAAATGATGATCGACTCAATGCTTGTTGTGGCGCACTTTGTATTTGGCCTGACTCTTCTCTAACTGATCCTGCACTGCTACATGGATTTGTTGTATCTGTTGAATGAACTTAACTGCTTTGTTTGCATCATCATCTTCACCCACTTTGTCCTCCTCACCAAACATGAAATCCGTTGGTGACTTTGGTAGATACCCAAAATATGTTTCAAATGGCGATCAATTAGTAGATGAATGTAAGGCTCGATTGTAAGCATGCTGCACATAAGATAAAGATTCATCCCACAATTTAGGATGTTTACTGCAATACCCTCAGAGAATATGTATAACTGTCCTATTTACCACTTCAGTTTGTCCGTCTGTTTGTGGGTGAAAGGCTGTGCTCTTTTTCAACTTTGTGTCCATGAGTTCCCATAAGGTGGACCAAAATTCTCCTACAAAACAAGTGTCTCGATCAAAAATAATAGAAGTAGGTAATCCAAAATGAACCCATACCTGATCGAAGAACATCTTTGTAGTCTGTTCAACTGTCACTTGCTTTTTGTAGGGAATAAGAATACACATTTTGCTGAATCTGTCGACCACAACATACAAGTAATCATGCCCTCTCTTGGACATAGGAAGTCCTCCAACAAAATCCATGGAAATGTTGTCCCATGGTCGCAAAGGAACTAGAAGTGGCATGTATAATCCAATCTTTCGATTGCCTGGTTTGCTAGTCAAACACATCACACATCCTTTAATGTATTTAGCAACAATTTCATACATATGAGGCCAGTAACAATACCTTTGAACTTGTGCAATTGTTTTGCTTACTCCAAAATGCCTTGAAATGCGAGAAGAATGTGCTTCTATGACAGCATGCACTCTTTTTGTCAGTGGTATGCATAACTTACCCATATGATATAACAACCTGTCATGAACATGATAATTGATTTCTTCCACCTTAGCACCATGAGTTAGTGATTCATAAATATCTTTGAAAGAAACATCCGTTTTATATTGTTCTATATAACTTTCATGTTTTAAAGAACTACTATGTAGAATTATGGAAGCTTTCAAAGACAGTCTAGATAACATATAAGCTACTTTGTTTGTGACACATTTCTTGTACTTAATTACCAAGTGAAATTGCTGAAGAAACCCCATCCATCTGTAATAACGAGATTGTTGCAAATTAGTTTGAGATTGTAAGTACCGAAGCGGCCGATGATCTATGTGAATCATTGTTTCCTTACCCATTAAATAATGTTTCTGTTTCTTAACACTTTCGACCAAAGCGAATAGTTATTTATCATATGTCGGATAATTCATTACTGCTTTAGAAAAAGTTTCTGAATGAAAACAAATTGGTTTCCCTTTTTGAAGTAAGACTGCACCCATTGCATAACCACTAGCATCTATTTCAATTTTAGATGGATGTTGAATGTCTGGTAAAGCTAAGATTGGTGCTGTAACTATTTTCTATTTAAGTGTATCAAAATATTTTTGTTGTTTTCCTCCCCACTGAAAGGGGACTTTAGAACCTATTAAAGCATGTAACGGCGAAGCAATCAAAGAAAACTGAGAAATGTATTTTCTCCAATATTGAATTGCACCTAAAAAACTTGTAACTTCAGTCACATTCTGTGGTCTTGGCCACTTAACAATCACATTGATTTTAGCTGAATCTATTTTTAAGCTACCACCTCGAACTATGTAACCAAGATAATTCAATGAAGTTTTCCCAAAATCACATTTGAAAAGTTTAAGGTACAACTGTTCCCTGTTTAATACTTTAGAAACCTGCTTAACATGTTTAACATGTTCTTCTATAGTGGAACCGAAAATCAGAATGTCATCTAAGTAGATTATGACAAATTTATCAATGTATGGTGAAAACATCATTCATAACCCGCATGAAAGTTGCTGGTGCATTACAAAAACCAAAAGGCATTACCAACCATTCAAATAGTCCCTGTCTAGTTTTGAATGCAGTTTTCTAGATGTCATTTTCTGCTATGCGGATTTGATGATACCCACTTCTTAAATCTAACTTAGTGAAATAGACAACATTTTTCAGTTGATCAAGTAAATCATCTATCCTGGGAAGAGGATACCTATTTTTGATTGTTATTTTGTTTAAGGCCCTGAAGTCAACACACATTCTCCATGTCCCATCTTTCTTAGGAACCAAAATTATGGGTGAGCCACATGGAGATGAACTAGGTCGAATAAAACCTTTTTCAACCAATTCTTGTATTTGTTTCTTTATTTCTTCATTCTCTATAACTGATAGGCGATACATTCCAATATTAGGAAGAGGGGCATCTGACATTAGTTGTATTTCATGTTGTATTTCTCTTTTTGGAGGAAGATTTTTTGGTTCCTTAAATAGATTTTGAAAAGAATCTACCACTTTAACCAAACTATCTTTAAACTGAGATTCACAACCTAAAAAAGCATCTTGTTGATCCTTATGTTGTTCTTTCACAACCATAAGTACATATTTCTTACTTGAACTTATTAATCTCTTCATCTGATTAACTGAAACTAAATCCAAGTGTGTTTTAAGTTTATGTGCCCTGACAATAAATTCAATCCCATATTTCTGAAGATGATATTTATGCTCTTTCCTATAAAACATTGAATCACGATCATAGAGATAAGGACTTCCCAACACTACTCCACATATATCAGCTGGAATCACATCTAAATCTACTTCATCAATGTAATGATTTGTCATGGAAAATTTTAGTCGACATTGCTTTGTGACATTAATCTAAGTTTCTTTATTCAACCAACTTAGAGGGTATGGTCTTGGATGATTATGTGTCTCCAAACCTAATTTATTAAATAAATCTTCAGATATTAAATTTTCCTGCGATCCACTATCAAATAATGTATCTATCTTTGTGTGCTTAGAAGTTATCCTTATGTGAAATAATTCAACCCTTTTATCCTCATTTAGATGACTTCGATTGGACAAAGGTATAGAAGTATTAGAACTTGAACCAGTATAAGAAGTTTTACCTGTTGAAACCATTGCGGTTATTTTACCTTCATCACCTAAGTTGGAACCCAAATCTTGTTGGATTGCTATGTTGGCCTTCTTCTCACCTTTCTTCTTCAAAAACTTCTTCGGTTTGAGTTCTAGGTGAATTTTCCAACATTTGGACTCATCATGTCTGATCCTCTGGCAATGAGTACAAGTAGGTCTTTCACCTTCCTTCTAAGATGTTGCTATTCTCTTTCCCTTTAGATTACCCTTCTTCTTGCTGCCATTAGAATCCTTGATTTCCAATTGTCTGGTTGGTTTTTGCAAAAACTTGAATGGCCTGCCACCTGATTCAATATGTATGGTCTGAACACACACCTCATCAAAATCATCAGGATTAAACATCAATAAAGTATGCGGCAAATATGAATGTAAACTGCCGATGTATTTTAACAAAGTTTCACGTGTATCCAATGAAATACCAAGTGCCAATGCTTTCTTTTTGAACTCCTGAGTAAACTCCTAAACACTCTACCCTTTACCTTGCCTCAGATGTTGCCAATCAATCACAGCTTGCTGCATATATCCTAAAGGATAGAACTGTTTCCTAAGAGCTTTTAAAAACTTAGACCATGAAGATATGATTTTTCCTTTTCAATTTAAATCTATTTGAGTTTTAATTTCCCACCAGATTAAAGTTGTTCCCCCCATTCTAAGTGTAGCTAACTGAATTTTTGTTTTATCATCAAGATGTTCTGAATACGAAAATACAGTTCTATCCACTTAATCCAGTTATCTAACTTTTCAGGATTCATTTCACCAGCATAAATAGGTAATTCAAATTTTACATCAAGTTTCAAGAGAGATTTTTTCTTAGTTTTCTTTTCCATTTCAGATTCGGAACTGGAATAAGAGGAAGAAGAAGATGATGATGAATATGATGGGGTTGAAGGAGGTTTATTAGCCTTGCCTTTACCTTTTTCCTTCTTCGATGTCTTTGAAGAAGAAGCTGCATCTCTCACCTTCTTGTCTTCGTACAATTATCCCAACATCTACTACATAGTCAAGAATGTCTACTTAAACTGTTCTTCACTCATCTTAGTTTTAGTGTTTTGACCTCCATCTGATCCTGGTATGGTAAATTTATGAACGATTCGTCGCTTTCCAATCTCTGGATTGATCTGCTCAAGGATTCATTCTCCTTGTTGCGACTTTGACTTGGTTAACATTCAATGCAAAATTCTACAAATGCAACCTACTGTGATACCAAATTATATGCTCTGAAATGATCATAAACTAAAAAATGGTGTAGAATTGATTAGCCATTATTGAATTGAATGTTAACTAAAAAGTGGGGAAATCGAGGAAAACTGCTTGAGAAGATGACTTTACGAGAGCTGATTAAATACAAGATAGATGCATAGAAGAAATGAAAACAGTGAAAACACAATGATACCAGACATCAAGTTTGATTACAGAGTTCATCCCTGATGGACTACGTCTCTGGGTCCGCTTTGAAGATGGGCGATCGCTTTATTAGGATTGAAACAGGAGTAGTTGATTACACAGAGAAAAGACCATACTTAATGTCCACGCAGGCACTTTTGATAACTGTCAATAGATAGCCGTTTGAACCAGCTTTCCAACACCTGTCACGGTTCCTAATTCTTACTGCGGATGCTCCTGTTACACTGAAAACAAAACTGCCTATGACCTCCAGAAATTTCAAATGAAAACCAAAACCACTCTAATCTTCAATGAAGGAAAAATTCACCTTTTAAAGGCCTTCAAGTTCATTAAAACCTCCTTGGCTGAATTCGATATGGATTTGGTTTCTCTTGGATGAGTTTGGGAACTCGGTCTTATGGTTCCAAGACACCTAGGCTAGGTTTAATGACCATCGCATTAGTTTTTAACAACCAAAACCATATAAAACCCATAAATAAACATTACATTAACCTTTAACCGCAGACGGTCAGCTAACGACTTGCAGGCCTTGACCATTACCATGTGATCAGGGCGGTCTAACCACAAACTGGCATGGTAACACTTAGACCTGGCGGTTCTGCTAACGACAAGCTGTTGATGGTTTTCTTGACCTGTTCACATGCCGAGGTTTTCGCGGTGCGGTTCCGATGCAGTTAGAAACACTAGTCACAGTTATTGTAACTTCTGCCCGTTAAACTGTCTACTCACAGGCACATGGTTCCGGACGAGGTTTGAATCTGTGGTTAGGATTTGACGACTTTATGAAACCCCGATGGTTTATCACATCTCCGGTCACATGACCATGCGGTCCCGCTGCGGTCTAACGATGGCGGTTAGGGACTGTTTTAAATACATTTGAATTGTTTATAATGTTCATAGGTCAAGGGTTGTGGTATGGTCTTGTGTATAGGTTTTAATACTTAGGAAAATAGGGTTTTCAATGTAATGCTTGGATTAGGTATTTAGGATTAGTATTAATGTGGTAGGTTAGGCTTAGATCATAGGTTTTGAATCATGGTTAGAATACAATAGCCCATGTTCTTTTTTTGTTTTGTTTAAATGAACCACATCAAACCCATTTGTCACACTGTGACATTTTCACCATGAGCCCTTATCGACGACAACAACCCTGAGAGAACTGAAAACTCTGGCAAAAATTTACGAAACTGACGACAACCTAAATTCTCTAGATACATTAAACTGACAAATCCTCCTGGATTAGGGGGTGTAATAACCATCGGATCTGACAAGGCAGATCGATGGTGGGGATTTAAAGGGTGAAAAATCAAACGCAAAAAGTGAATTTGAGCAGTGATTGGTTAGTTTTACTGTGTAAAGCGATTTATCGGCAAAAATCGTTTAAACATGAATTTAACAGCTTCTGCTCAAGTGTTTCGTGTTGAAGGGGAATGACATGGGAATGCGAGTGAGGTATAAATGACAGAAAGGGAGTGAATCAAGCTGATGAATATTAAAGGGGAAAAGTGACAATGAACTCAGTGATTGTGTTTAAATGAAAAACCCTTGTGAAAACCAAAACCCTGTGTTTTTGGGGTTGCTGCAGAGTTTCTTCCTCACATCATGGTCCCAGAGGGAGGAGGTGAGGCCAAGACACCTATGAGAAACCTTGTGGATCTTTTCTATGCTACTAGGCTGATTGAAAGCATAAATGAAGCAAATTGGCACATAACTAAACTGTTCTGCACTACTATAATGAGACTGCAACTATTCAGGCAAATGAACAGTAAACAATAAGCTACTTAAGTACGTAAACATGAAAGCCATAAATCCGTGCTGAACCACTGTAATGAAAATGCATCTATTTAAACAAATGAACAATCAAACCATGTATGCTACTGCTATAATGGGAATGAACTAATTAAGTAAATGGGTAGAAAGCAGGAATCTAGGCTAGAATAACAATACAATAAAGAGGAGCTTTGGCTGCTAGGGTTGGGCCCTAACCCAAGAGCTTCAACCCTCTAAGTTAACTCAGTGCTGGCTCAAATCAAAACTCATCTTCATTATAAAAGAACACTGTATTACATCAAACTGTTACAAGTCTGCACTTCACTATTGGTGACTGACTAGCTGACTAATGACTGAATAACTAAAAAAACTGAGGTCCTAAGCCTCTCTATTTATACATCTGAAGTCTCAACAACTTCCCTCAAAATTAGGGAGGTACAACTCCCAACTTAATGGTAACTTGTCCTTTCAATTTCACTAGCTCGGCTGCCTTCTCGTAGGGAGGTTGCTTGTACGTCCACTTGCTTTGCTGTCTTTTAGTACTCCTGATTTGGCTGTTTGTACTTTTAGCTTATGGAGGGATATTCGAATGGATGGGTAGTAAATGAGGAGTATTTACCTCCTGTAATTCCCCTCCCTTGTCCCATATAAGTTTTTACCAAGTTATTTTACCATAGTTCCTTGCTTTTACCCTTTATCCCTGCATTTCCCTCCCTTTCATCCTTTATTCCCGCATTACATGCACATTAGACCACAAAGCAAAATATCCAACTCTAACTCATCTCATAAGCAAAATATAATCAAAAGTATGCAATAAGTTGTGAGAATAGTTGGTTTTACTAAGTTAGGAGGTGAATTAAGGCCAATTATGGCCCATATAATTACTTAATGATGAGACTCATCATTGCCCCTCTACTGAAAGTGTTGCTCATCCTCTAAGCAACTTAGTGGCTCTGGTAGCCTCTCTGACATCTCATGCTTTTGCTGTAGTCTTTTCTTCTAGTTTATAGCAACCTGCTTTCCTTTCTCCTTCTGCCCACTGATATTCTCTGATCTTCAAGCTATGTGGCAGTGTTTTCCATATTTTTTAGCAGGCATGTATATTATCATTCTTTAGCAGCCTAAACATATCCTCAAAATGTGAAATTTCTTGCTCTTGGGCAGTAAGATGTCTAAGTGTCAGCTGAGGATTATTTGCAATTAGATTATGAGTGCTGATTAGGGCCATGGGATTTGATTATCTAGCTGCTTCTCTGTCCCTGAAGCCACTTAGCTATTTTGTTTCTTGCTGCTCTCTCTATTTTGTTTCAATGCCTTCTTCTTCTTCTTCTATTTTTTCTTTCTTTCTCATCTCTATCAAGTTCTTGCTTCGCTTCTTCCTTTGTTTCAACATCATGTTCCTTTGTACTAGTGTTTTCTTTATCCATTTCATCCCTATCTAGCTCTGTATCTTCTTCTTTTTGTTTTTCCTCCCCCTCATTGATAGAAGGACTAACATCATAAATGAGCATCTTTCTTGTGAGGCTTGAGGAGGAAATAAGCAACTTATTTGAAGAAACAGAGTTTCCTGTGTATTTAATCCACTAGCCTTTTTAAGAGGAAACTAGCCACCTTTTTACTTTCAAACCAACTATCTCTTAACCTTTACAACTTTTGATCAAATGATGCATATGAGTGAGAGAGTAGGATACTTACCTGTGGCCTTAATGCCAGGTTGCAAGTGTCAAAGATTAGAGGTGCTATTGATGGTCGTTCTTCTTCCTCTTCTACTGTCTGCTGATGGTATCTGTGACTGCAAATCTAATGCTGCTGCTGATGTGTAGTCATCTTTCTTCCTCCCTTGTTGTATGCTGATGGTGTCTATGAGGATGTTGCAATGAATGGAAAGAGGGAGTAGGAGTGTGTGTGGATCCTGGGATGATGGTCATGGATAAGGTGATTCTATAGAAAACACAATCTTCACCTGAATTGAAGCAATGAAGTGAAAAACAATGGAACTGATGGAGGGGTGCATGGTAAAGAGTTGAGGTGATGAGTACATGTGAGGCAGGGTTCCCTTTTGATCTAATCTTTGCCCCCTGATTCATCCACCTGCAAAACAATTACTTTTTTTCTTTCTTTCTTTTATTATTATATATTTTTAAAAACACCTAGGCTTCCTCAGAGAGGTTTTCACCCTAGGTATCTGCCTTGGGTGCCTCAAGGAAGGTTTTCACCCAGTGATCTTCTTTTTCTTTCCATTTTTCTTATCCTTGGGCCACGTCATGGAGGTTTTCAACCCAAAGATGGGACTCAGGCACCTCATGGAGGTTTTCACTTGAATCCTTATTCTATTTTTTCTTTTTCAGTGAACTGATGAGGGAGGAGCTGAAACTTGCTCCACCATCATCACTGTCTTTTTAATACTGTCAATAAACTCTTGTTTAGATAAAGGCCTCTTGTACATTTTCAGTCTGTGTCCATCAACTAGTAATGGAATGGTTTCTTTATCTATAGTTTTGATTCGTAATGAACCATTTTCATGGCATCTTTCCACACATATGGTCCAAGCCATTTGGTCCTTAGCTTGCCCTTAAAGTCTTTGTACCTTGAATCATATAATAATGCCCAGTCTCCTTCTTGAAATAAATTCTCCTTAATATGCTTGTCATGCCAGATCTTTCTCTAAAGCTGAATTATCTCTGTATGGAGAAGGGCCTGCATTCTGAATTCATCTAGGTCATTCAAATGGAACAACCTTTCTTTTTGTGCATGACTGAGTTCTAAATCTAGTTGGGCTACCATCCTCAATGTGTTATATTCAAATTTAATGGAAAACAAAGCCTTTTTCTCCATAGACTAGCTCATAAGGTGTAAATCCAGTGGTAGTCTTCCATGTTGTATTATAGGCTTAGGTAGCCTCAACTAGTCTCTCAGCCCAGTCCTTTCTCCTGCTGTTCACTACCTTGGTTAGGATGTTATCCAGTGCTTTGTTGGCCACCTCCACTTGTCCATTAGCTTGTGGATGATAAGGAGTGGAGGTCCTATACTTGATCTTGTGATTCTTGAGCAGTTCTTCAATCATTCTCGAGGTGAACTGGCTACCTTGGTCTGTGACTAGTTCTCTAGGGTACCCAAATTTGTAGAATATATTCTCCCTTAGGAACTCAACCACCTTTTCTTCTGTTGCTGCCTTGATTGCTTTGGTTTCAGCCCACTTAGTCAGATAATCAGTGCACACAATGATGTGTTGTTTTTGCTTTGAAGGAGGGTTGATAGGCCCAATGAAGTCCATGCCCCACTTGTCAAATGACTTGAAAGTCACTTGAGGTTGTAGGGGAATTTCATCCCTTGGAGTCGACTTTCCCATCCTCTAGCACCGATCACACTGACTAACATACTTCTTCACATCCTAATGAAGAGTAGGCCAATAATAGCCTGGTTGCAGCACTTTGAATGTTGTCCTCTTTACTGCAAAGTGACCTCCACAAGGCCCATCATGACAGGTCAGTAGGATGTAAAAGACTTTCTCTTCCCTTGCACACCTTCTCAAGATTTGATATGGGCCAAGTTTGAACAGATTGCCCCAAATCCAGGTGAAGGGGGAACTTTTCCTAATTATCTTTTTGTTTTCTCTAGAGGGCAGGTTTGGTGGGAACTGTGCTGACACTAGATAGTTTGCTATATCAGCAAACCATGGGGAGAGCACTGAAATAACAAGCAAATGCTCATCTGGGAACTGATCATCCACCATCCCTTCTTCACCTGTAGGCAGATTCATTCTAGATAGAAAGTTAGCAACAACATTTTCCTTACCAGGATTATCAATGATAGTTAGATCAAACTGTTGTAATAAAAGTAACCATATTATGATTCTAGCATTTACATTTGGTTTGCTCATCAAATATTTAATGGCAGCATGATCAGTAGGCACAAATGTCTGATAGCATGTAATGTAATGCCTAAACTTGTTCAATGAATGCACAAAAACCAGGAGTTATTTTTCTGTCACAGTATAGTTTAGCTTAGCCTTTGACAGGTTTTTACTGGTAAAATAGATGGCATAAGGCCATTTCTCTTCTACCTATCCTAAGGCTACTCCTATGGATTTATGTGAGGCATTAGCATGAATGTGAAAAGGGAGGGCCCAGTTTGGGCCTCTAAGGATTGGTGCAGTGGTTACCTTACCCTTTAGAATGTCTAGGGCCTCTTGATAGCTCTATGACCATATAAATTCAGAGTCTTTGTCCAATATTCCAAACAAAGGAGAGGATAACTTGCTGAATTCTTTTATGAATCTTCCGTAATATCCAGCTAGCCCTAAGAAACTCCTAACATCTCTCTTCTTTTGTGGATGAGGGACCCTTTGAATGATTGCTACTTTGTTCGAGTCCACCTGCAGTACTTGCTGAGATATTGAGTGACCTAGCACAGTCCCTTCAGTCATTAAGAATTCACATTTTTCTGGACTAAGAGATAGGTTCATTTCAATGCACTTGCGTAATACTTTGCCCAGGTTAGTCAAGGCCTCTTGGAAATCACAGCCATAAGGTGTAAAATGATCCATGTAGATTTCTATAGCGTCATGCACTAACTTAGCAAAAATGCTCAAGACTGCTCTCAGGAAAGTGGTAGGAGCATTGCATGAGCCAAAAGGAGGGACCCTATAGGAAAAAGTACCCCACAGACAGGTGAATGTGGTTTTATCTTGGTCTTCTCGGTAGATTTGGATTTGGTTGTACCCACTGAATCCATCTAGGAAAGAAAAGAACTTCTTCCCTGCCAGGCCATCTAACACTTGGTCAATGAAGGGTAAGGGAAAATGATCCTTCTTGGTGGCTTTGTTCAACTCCCTATAATCAAAACTAATCCTCCACTTCCCATTTTTCTTTGGCACTAACACTAAAGGAGAGACCCACTCACTGTCAGAGATAGGGTAAATGAAACCTGCATCTAACAGTTTTTGCAGTTCTTCTTTGACTATGTTTTTGAGGGCTGGATTCATTCTCCTTTGTGGTTGCCTGACTGGTTTACAACCTTCCTTGATGATGTGTGGTGAGTACACACTGAGGGGTGTACTCCCTTCATTTCCTTGTAGTTCCAAGCAAAGGCTTCTAGGTTCTCTCTCAACAAGTTGCATAGCTGTTCCTCCTCTGAAGTAGAGAGAGATGGATTAATCTTCAAGGTTTTTTCTGGGCCAAATTCTATCATTTTAACATGGATTGGGTTGGAATTGGATAAGCATAAGTCAATTTGATGATTTTTCAGTGTTTCCTTTACTTCTTCTTCTAGGGGTAATGAACTAGGAGTTGGACTTTGGAGCAGGTGTTCAATTAAATCGTCCTCATCTTGCTGTCCTCCTCCTATGATGGCTTCCAACATATACAATTCGGTAGAATAAAGCTCATCTTCTTCCTCCTCCTCCAACCATAAAGGTAAATCATGTTCTAGGGAGGGTTGAGCAAGAGGGTATAGCACTAGTTGTTTGGACATATGCCAATTCTTGATGGTCATATTCCCAGCTCCGTAGCTAATGTAGGCATCAGATGTGGCCAACCATGGCCTCCCAAGGATGAGAGGGTAACCAATAAGCTTAGCCTTAGGGTGGAGAACTAGGAAATCTGCTGGGTACTCCCAGGAATAATTGGAGACCATCAAATCCTCCACAATTCCCTCAGGGGTGACTGTGGAACGGTCTGCAAGTTGCAGCACTGTTGTGGTCTTCCTTAACGACCCTTGGAGGTTAATATTGAGCATGGTGTCCTTGTTCATCACATTAATGGAAGCCCCAAGATCAATCAGAGTGCATGGGACAATGGTGCCATTGATGTGAACATCAACTACAAGGCTTCCAAGGTCTAAGTATTTTGGACATATTGCCTGCCCTAGCATTAAGTCAGATAACTACCCAATGACATTAATGGTAGGGGAATCCCTTTTTCTTCTTCCTGGATTCTTAAAACACTTATCCTTAATCCATCTTGATTAGGATTCCATACATACCCAAGAGAAATAAATTTAAGTTTTTCATCATGGGCATACCACTCAACATAATTGGGCACAATCTTACCATGTGCTCCACTCATATCCTTTCCCTGGTGGCTAGGTATACTAACCATGAATCCTTGTGCACTTCCTTTTCTAATGCACACTTTTTGTCTATTGTTGGACTCATATAACTAGTATTTTAACCAGAATCAATTAGAATTGAAATAGTCTAGTTATTTGTCATACTTTCTTATTCAATAATCGATGCTTGATATTCAACATGACTATTGTCCACTGCCACATAGATGTGCAATATACTCTTGGCTATATCATTCAATGTTTTAGCCTCTTATAGCACATACAATCCTATGTTGTTCCCTTGTAGTTGAGGGAAATCCCCACGTAAGTGGTCTTGCCTACATCTCCAACATTCTAGTGGTTTCCTTCTAGACCCATATGTTCCTTCGTTTGTAGGATTAAAAATTTGGTCCTTACCAGTAGTAGTGGTTCTATAATAAAATTCACGTTTATTGCCAGTGGCATAATTCATATTCATTCCTGCATGATTTTGTCTTGCATCTCCCTATGCCTTTCCTTTGAAATTGGGCTTTCCTTTTTCATTCCCTTGAGTCTTGTACTCAGACTCATGCTTGGATTACTCATAGAAATACTTCATCTTTCTTATAACATCCTCTAGAGTTTGGTTCTCATCAAACTCTATCTTGTACCTGAATGCCCATGGTAATCCACTAGGAAATTTTGTATCATTTATTTTTCATCCTTAAGGTAGGGCATATACCTCATCAATTCCAAATCTTTTATTACATACTCAGCAACCGACAACTACCCTAGCTTATGTTCATGAAATTATTTTTCCTTATTTTCATAGTATCTCTCTACTATTTAATTTTCCTTGGAGTATCTCTCAAATATTTTCTAAGAAAACTCTTCTTCTATGATATACTTGAAAATCATTAAATCTTCCCACCAAGTATTATCCTTTCCTTTTGTTGAATTTCCATGACCTTGGGTCTAGGTTAGAGTCTTAAAATCACTGGCGCTACCAAACTAAGAATCTCAACCATAAACTACTTTACATAGTGGAAATATAAAGTGATAAATCACACATGCACAAATGTATACACTTTTAACAAAATTGTACAAGATTGTACAATCACCAATCTTGGTTATATAAAACCAAATCTAAATAATACAACAGCCTATGGTATACACGATACAATGACAAACTTCACTGTAGCTTCTACGTTGTATATTGTCTAGCCGGTCCTTTGCTTCTATACTGCTCACTAGCTACCCCTTAGGCCTTCATAGGACAACACATTGAGACTCCAGGAGGGCTGCCACCTAACACTGTTGCATATCACTACTGCTACATGTACATGGGCTCATCAATCTTCTCTCTAGGTTGGTCAATTCCTGAGCTCCAATATACCTTCTAGTAGCCTCTTTCGTCCATCAAAGAGCTACTCATGAGGCTGCAAACTTGACCCAATCTTTGGCTATCTTCATCACTTCAAGAATGCTATTCTAGGTGTTGGGTGTTGAGCCTAATTATCTTCTTTATTCAAAGGTATCGCCACATTGGACCCCAGTTCATAATGGGGTGGAAACACCGCATGTTTTTGCGGACAACCAGGGGGGTCTAGGGGGGCGACGACAATTCTTTAGAGCCCTCTCCTGGCGGGGGATTGGGGGTAGTGCCCTCGAAGCTAAAAATAGATGTAAGATTTCCTTGTAAAATGTTGTAATTTTGTAGTCAATCTGGGCCATTCATTAGGTGAAAATCTGATGGTAGAAGTTATGTTTAATTTAGGGTTGTTTTCCCTAGAAGGAAACCCCTCACTATATATTAGCGAATTGTATTGTGGCTATGTAGATGTGTATTCTGAGTGAGAAAGAGAGAGGAGATTGTGTGAGAGTGAAGAGGGAATTACAATGGACCTGCTGTAGGTTGTGTTGTACCTTAAGAAACTAATTTCTTGGCTATGGAGAAATTGTGCTTAAGACATTAATGATTATTGTTTGTTGTCACTTATTTGTCACTTTATTGTTTTTTGTATTCTTAAATGAAGGACCTGGAAAACTTGGTCTTTAACCCTTAATACATACGTGACCGGAAAATATTAGAATGCCATTTTTTGCTAGATATAAATGATGAATGAAGAAAGCTTAAAGGAGAAGTTAAAGATAGTATGCTGCTTAGCACAAAACCTACTATCCATCACTTAGAAGAATTATGAAAATGAGAACTGAATCATAGAAAATATGTTGCTTGACACAGAAACTATTATCTGTGACCCTTGGAGAAGTTAAAGATAATATGCTGCCTTACACAGAAACTATTATCTATAACTTAGAAAGGAAGATGAAAACTTCAAGTATAGGAGCGCTCTTTTAAGGGATTTTAACTTTATCTACATAAGCAAATAAAGACCTGCAACTTCATTACTATACTTGAAAGGAGAAAACATAAGATGACACATGACAAAGAAGTTACAAAATTATACCCAATGATTCATGGAAACTTCTGATTCTTTCATTAATCAACAACTATATGAGGAATACAATGGCTTAGTCTCCAGGTTCTCCAAAATTCGAACCCCTTCTCTGTAAATTTTCCTCCTTTTATACATTGTGAAATAGTTGATGATTTCTGAAACTGTCAAATTATTTAACTGATTCTCTAACTATATGAAGTAAAAACTATTAAAGAATTTTACAGAGGGTAAAAGACACCTCAAACAACATAAAATAACAGGAAAATAATTGAATTTATAAGATGACGATAACTACTCGCTTGCTCTGTTAATTAGCTCTTAAGTTCCTCTGTGGATGCTTTAATAATTCTTAATCCACTTTAACCGTAATTAACTGCGTTAGACTTTGACTTGTGCGAAAACTGGGCTTATGTATATATTGGGCATTTTGATTGGCCAAAATACAAAGAAAACATCACCAATTTCCTTCCTCTTCGGATTCGACTCTAATACTGTTTTTTTCCCTTTACACAGCAAAGCACGCAAAAGTGGAACTGAAAAGAATTAACTCTATTTAATAAATCCATCAGATCCACCCATTCATCATTACATTAAATTCCCTTCGCAAATCGAAATCAACCCTTTTCAGTAGCGTATTAACCCAATCCTTTACAACTTGTGATATGACAGACATGTCGGAGTATTAAACATAATATATAAACTGTCGGGTCCGGAATCTCCATCGCTCATCGAAATCGGCAAAGGAACCAACATATATGCTGTTTCAGGAAAAACTAGTGTCGATTCGAACTGCTAGTCCCACTAAGACGGGTAGCTATCTTAGAAGCAAATAATGAAAGCTTTTCAAGAGTTCCTTTAAGTGTGATAGATGGAAGAGAAGAAAATAGGACCAACCTGGATCTTCCGCTTTGATCCTAGCTTGATTTCTCCTTTCCTTGATAGAATTTGCCACTCCTCTCCTACTTGTCTCGCTTCAAAGAGTACCTGTAGAGTCAAAGTAACAACAAACTATCAAAGCATCTCAATCTAAAACATCATAAAAAATGCAGAATCAGAAACACATTGACCATACAATTGCATTTATAAACAATAAGATTCACAAATACAAGATCATATGGAGGAAAACTCAAAGAAATTTATTAATAGTAATGTAAGAGAGGATTACAACCCAGCTGTCTGATCCAACATCATCCTCCCAGTTGTAGAAGCCCTCTTCACCTCATGAAAAAGAAAATCACCCAACAATGCAATGTCTCTTCTTACCAAAACAACAACACTTCCTTACAAAATACAAAATTCTAGCCTCCAGATCTCTCAGATGAGGGATCCATTTATAGATGTCTTGCAAGGGTGTGAGTCAGCTCTGGGTTTTTGATTAGTGTCATTCCACTGATAGTTCTTGGTTCCACTTGGAGATTTCATGATCTCTTACTCATCCCTGGGCGAATTCAGAGAGGCAAGTGTCACAGGAGAAGTTTCTGGAAGATTCCATGATCATCCACCTTGCAAACTGTCTCTGCCATTTGTCTATTCTCGCTCATCACACCCCACAGAAGGCCATTTGAGTATGCATTGCACCTGGCCAGTTAGGCAGTCAGTATGCATCACACCTTGCCCATGGAGTAGTCTGTATGGTCGAGTCTTGGCCAATCCTGAGTAGGTTTTTAGGTGGAACTTCTGGGAAATGATGTAATCAGTTGACCATGATCCTTTAGGGTGTGAAACAACACTTTTAGGGACTTAAGGAGCCCTTAGTTTATGGACATATGAGTTTGGGGTTGCAGTGCCCAAATATGTCTATAACATATGCATAAATGTCTTTGTGGACCCGCGAGAGTTATTACACACATATATATATATATATATATATATATATATATATATATATATTCGGGTCCGACCCTTATTGCAGATCGCAATCGGCGGGATCACATACATATATAATAGGCACTCTGTGTTATTTCGGAGCCACCGGCATTATAAACACAATATATATCTTTTTGGGTCTGTCATCACAAATCGCGATCGGCGGAACCCATATGCATGTTTATGAGAGACCTTACTATACAACGGACTCACATGAACTTTACAATGTATATATATATATATATATATATATATGTTTCGGGTTCACCTGTTCATCAATTTATTAACTACTCATCGCAATCGGCACTCAGTGATTCCCATGGTATTAACGTAACTGGCCACTATATTTTGCGATTACGATTTGATCGCATTGATAACACATATATCTATAACAGGACTCGCTCCATATAACTATTTATATTGCGATTTGATTTGATCGCATAGCAACCCGGGGCCAATTCTTTTACACTTGATATTTTTGATTTTGATATAATAAATGAAATACTTCATTTCTTTTAGACCTTACGGATGTAAAGAAAATAAGGGAGCTCCATTGAGGTTGAACCCCTACAGTGATTTTAGACCGCGCATTGTGATAAAAGTGATAAATAAGCTTAAACACAATATAAGCTACAAAATCTGGCTCAAATTGGGGATAGTGCTTCTGCCACAGAAGCAATAAGAACCATAGATTAGTGCCTTATCCATTGGTCATGGAGTCATATATTGCTTCGCCAAGCTTAACTGTGAGAAGATTTGTACAGTGAACCCACGCAAATATCTGCAATGATAAGATGCTTGCGCTTTGATAGAAAAATATTGAGAATCGTAGATCAGTAGCCTTAGTTGGGCATGGAGTCCAAAACTGTGAAAACCCTGAAATTTGACAACTGAAACCTGACAATCTTGAAGTCTGACACCTCTGCAAACCAGTTTCCAACTGGGAAAGTCACCCTTATTCATCAACTAATGATTAAATTGAAGAACTGCAACTGGAAACCAAATGCTCAACACCTGAGCTTATTTATGTACAAGTTCCTACATATGTACATGATTGATCTCCATCAGGTGAAGTCAATCTTCCACTAGTGCCAGGTTAGCATTTGGGTGCTTAATCTAGGACCATTCTGCTAGTGAAATTTAAAAAAAATAATTCATCCTGAACGGAAAATAAACTATGCATAAAAGTAGCTCACAACAAAAATTAGGAGTATATCCACAAAATGATATGTGTAGACTGCGGATAAATTCTTCCATGTAATCTGCCATAGGATCTTCAAAAGTATAAGAAAAAAGATTGTCCTGATCAGCTCCAAAAAAGAAATTCTCTATGTGTGAAGGTTCTTGCTCAAATAAACCTTCTGTTGGGATAATATGTTCAACATAACAATCAACAACATCTGTAAGAAAATGATCTATGTCACTTTTGTGTCTCCACTTTTCATCTCTAAGCTTTGATTGAAAATAATTTGTAATTCTAACCTCAGGAAGAAAAAGATTTTTTTTCTCATTACTATACGACATATGATCAACTTCAAATAGATTGTTTACCTCTGATCCATGGGCATCATTATGTTATTCAATGCAATGATATACAATCTCTTTATCAACTTTCTTTTTACATAAGATATCCCCTTTTGCTATGATAGATGGCTCAATATATTGCTGTCCAACATATCCCACTTGCTGGTTTCTTCTTGTATTTTCAACATCTAACTGATGAACTTGAAGAGCTTCGTCCTATTCCCCATTTAAACCATTTTCATTATAGATAGGAGGATCATCAAATTTAACAAAATAGGAACTCTGGGGATTTATTTGCAACTTAATTATTTCTTCCTCTTCTCGACTGTTGAGCAGAAATTCTTGATGCATGTTTGAATTTTCCTCTATCTGAATACTCCCTTGATTTCCTTTATTCACTTGTTTTGCATGCTGAGATTCTTGTGGAGTTACCCTTTGGTGAGGAAGTTGAAACTTGCTGCTCACTTTTATTTTCTTGACTTCTTGATCTTTTCCTCAATCTCAAGTCATATTTATTATGTAGTTCAGTCTACATAAAATCAGAGAATTGCTTCCAATATTCATCAATTTTATTTTCATCATGAATGGCATCTATTTCACCATATTCATACTCTTCTCCTTCGATACCAAGTTCATCTTCATCTACTGCATATAACGTAGGTCTCTGAGAATTCTTATTTTCTAACTCTAACTTATTCAACCTATCTGACAAAGTTTTAATTACATTAGACATATCCTCTAATGTTGACTTTGAGAGGATTCCATCTTTGCCTTTCCCTTGTCTTGGATAGGCTGTGTCTCTGGTGCTTTTCCTCCAACCACCATATTTTATTCTATCTCTAATGAGTTTGTTTGGATCTGATTAATCTGGCTATAACCTATCTGAATGCTTGATATATTATCAAAAAACTCATTAGTTTCATCAACAAGATTATCTTGAGCCTTTAAAGTTTCTTTAGCATCATAATATTCACAACAACCTTCAAAAAGAAACTTGTGAGGATAATAAGTTCTACAAGAAGAATTGAACACTGAATGGAAATCTTTCAAAGATGAAATGCTTGAAAGAGGCAGAGACCTGAACCAAACCCTAGCTTCTAGGTCCAAAGAAAACAAAAACAACTTCATCTTCACATCTTCATGAATGATGCCCTGCTGCTCCATGCATTCATGAAACTCTTGGAGGTGTTGAGCTGGATCTTCATATTCCATTCTACTAAATTTTGGAAGATACTTATTCCACTCATAAAATGCAGGCATATCATGAGGATAGCCGGTGATCCCAGTAAAATCAAATGGATCAAATTTATGGACTAAGAATGCAGGGAGAGCCATTAAAACCCAGAAAAGAAAACTTCAAAGTGCAGTGGAGTCACCAATCAATGTTGTAAGTGAAAATCACAGGTGTGAATGTACAACCAATTGCTGAAAATTGTCATTCTCAAGAATCAACTTCAAACTTAATAAACCCAAGGAAAAGTGCTCTTATTTAATTGATTTTATTCAAAACAGCCAAATATTCCCTCCTCATTGAACAACTAGAGGAAAATATTGAAAACCCAGGGAAAATTATTCTTATCTTCTCTCCCCGGCAGCGGTGCCAATTAATGTTGTACCTTAAGAAACCAATTTCCTGGATGTGGAGAAATTGTGCTTAAGACATTAATGATTATTGTTTGTTGTCACTTATTTGTCACTTTATTGTTTCTTGTATTCTTAAATGAAGGACCTAGAAAACTTGGTCTTTAACCCTTAATCCATATGTGACCGGAAAATCTCAGAATGCCATTTGTTGCTAGATATAAATGATGAATGAAGAAACCTTGAAGGAGAAGTTTAAGATAATATGCTACTTAACACAGAACCTACTATCTGTCACTTATAATAACTATGAAAATGAGAACTGAATCATAGACAATATGCTGCTTGACACAAAAACTGTTATCTATGACCCTTGGAGAAGTTAGAGATAATATGCTGCCTTACACAGAAACTATTATCTATAACTTAGAAAGGAAGATGAAAACTTCAAGTATAGGAGCGCTCTTTTAAGGGATTTTAACTTTATCTATATAAGTAAATAAATACCTGCAACTTCATTACTATACTTGAAAGAAGAAAACATAAGATGACACATGCCATAGAAGTTACAAAATTATACCCAACAATTCATGTAAACTTCTGATTCTTTCATTAATCAACAACTATATGAGGAATACAGTGGCTTAGTCTCCAGGCTCTCCAAAATTCGAACCCCTACTCTGTAAATTTTCCTCTTTTTATACATTGTGAAATAGTTGATGATTTCTAAAACTGTCAAATTACTTAACTGCTTCTCTAACTATCTGAAGTAAAAACTATTACAAAATTTTACAGAGGGTAAAAGACACCTCAAAGAACATAAAATAACACGAAAATAACTGAATTTAGAAGATGACAATAACTATTGGCTTGCTCTATTAATCGGCTCTTAAGTTCCTCTATGGATGCTTTCATAATTCTTAATCCGCTTTAACCGTAATTAACTGTGTTAGACTTTGACTTGTGCGAAAACTGGGCTTATGTATATATTGGGCGTTTTGATTGGCCAAAATAGAAAGAAAACATCACCAATTTCCTTCCTCTTTGGATTCGGCTCTAATATTGATTTTTCCCTTTACACAGCGAAGCACGCAAAAGCGGAACTGAAAAGAATTAACTCTATTTAATAAATCCATCGGATCCGCCCGTTCATCGTTACATTAACTTCCCTTCGCAAATCACAATCAACCCTTTTCAGTGGTGTATTAACCCAATCCTTTACAACTTGCGATATGATGGACGCGCTGGAGTATTAAACATAATATATAAACTGTTGGGTCTGGAATCTCCATTGCTCATCGGAATTAGCAAAGCAGCCAACATATATGCATAAAAGGCTTTGCAGATCCGCTGGAGTTATTAAACACATTATATATATATTTGGGTCCAGCCCTTATCACAGATCGCAATTGGCGAGATCACATACATATATAATAGGCGCTCTGTGTTATTTCGGACCCATCGAAATTATAAACGCAATATACATATTTTCGGGTCCGTCATCACAAATTGCGATCGATGGAACCCATATGCATGTTTATGAGAGACCTTACTATACAGCGGACCCGCCAAAACTTTACAATGTAATATATATATGTTTTGGGTCCACCTGTTGATCACTTTATTAACTACTCATCACAATCAGCAATCGGTTATTCCCGTGGTAATAACATAACTGCCCACTGCATTTTGCGATTGCAATTTGATCGCATTGCTAATACACACACACACACACATATATTGATATATAACAGGACTCATTCCATATAACTATTTATATTGCGATTTGATTTGATCGCATAGAAACCCGGGGCAAATTCGTTTACACTTGTTCTTTTTTATTTTGATATATAATAAATGAAATAATTCATTTCTTTTAGACCTTGCGGATGTAAAGAAAATAAGGGAGCTTCATTGAGGTTGAACCCCTGCAGTGATTTTAGACCACGCATTGTGATGAAAGTGATAAATACGCTTAAACACAATATAAGCTACAATAGGTGGTATCTCTTCATTTTTGTGGATAATATAAAAGGAAGGACTGGCTATTTCTCCGTGGACATAGCCCAAATTGGGTGAATCACGTATATCTGTGTATCTCTGTTTTATGGGTTTTCTGTGTTTATATTTCTGTAATATATTTTATGTGTTCCATTACTCTGTAATATATAATTTTCTAACAACTCGTTTCAGAGCTGTAGGTTTATTTGGCTAATAAACTCATAGGAGAAAAGGGTTCCTGGTTCAAGTGGGAGCAATGATGGAAGATGGTAGGTTTAGGGTCAAAAAATTTAACGGCCAAAACTACTAGTTGTGGAAGATGTAGATGGAAGATTACTTGTATCAGAAATATATGCACCTACCATTGAGCGGAAAGACGAAGAAGCCAATGAGTATGATAGACACACAATGTAATATTCTCACTAGAAAGGCACTTGGAACAATACGACTGTGCCTAGCAACGTCGGTAGCCTTTAATATTTCAAAGGAAACAACAACAGAGGATTTAATGTCGTCATTGGCCAAATTATATGAAAAACCCTCAGCCTCAAATAAGGTATTTCTTATGAAGCATTTAATTAATATGAAGATGTTAGAAGGTGGATCTGTTGCTGATCATTTAAATGAATTTAATACAGTTACCAATTAGTTAAGTTATGTAGGGGTAAATTTTGATGATGAAGTTAGGGCTCTATTGTTTCTATGCTCACTGCCAGAAAGTTGGAATGGTTTAGTTATGGCCATTAGTAACTCTGTCTCTGGATCTATTACTTTATAGTTTGATGATGTTTTTGGTGCAATCCTTAGTGAGGAAATGCGACGGAAAAGATCTGGTGAGACATCAGGTAATGTTTTGACTATAGAGACTAGGGGAAGAAAAACGGAAAGAGCCCAGGATATCACAGTAAGTCAAGGAAAGATAGATCCAAGTCCAAATCGGGGATAGTGTGCTGGAAATGTGGGAAGAAAGGACACTTGAAGAAAGGCTACAAGTCTCGGAAGGGAAAAGAAGGAGACATGCAACAATAAAATAATCATGAAGTGAATGTGATAGGTGATGTGTTGCAAGATGCTTTGATTATTTCATTAGAAAATATTATTGATGACTGGGTGGTAGATTTAGGGGCCTCATTCCATGCCACACCTAATAGGAAACATTTACATGATTATGTTCAATGAGATTTTGGATAGGTTCAGTTGGGTGATGATAAACCCTATAAAATCATTGGAATGGGTACAATTTTCATAAAACAGTAGAATGGAAATCAATGGCTATTGAAGGAAGTAAGGCATGTTCCAGATCTGAAGAAAAATCTAATTTCAATAGGGCATTTGGGAGGTGAAGGCTGTGTAACTAATTTAAAAATAAAACTTGGAAGTCACTAAAGGAGCCCTGGTAATAGAAAAAGGAGAAAATGTTGTTACATTGTGTTTATGCAATGATATTTCTAATTCTGTTAATGATTTAACCTCTACAGGAGAAGATACAACATTGTGGCATCATAGGCTTGGGCACATGAGTGAGAAGGGGATACAGATTCTTTGTTTAAGAAATTTGTTGCCAGGTTTGAAGCATGTTGATTTGGAATTTTGTGAGAATTGGGTTTATGGAAAACATAAGAGATTCAGATTCCTCAAAGTTGGGAAAGAAAAGAAGAGCGAAAAATTAGAGCTTGTGCATACAGATGTATGGGGACCTGCTCAGGTATCATCTCTTGGTGACTCTCATTATTATGTTACTTTTATTGATGATGCAACCAAAAAACCTGGATTTATTGTATTCGAAATAAATCTGATGTATTTGATACTTTCAATAAATGGAAAGCTTTGGTTGAAAATGAGACAGGAAAAAGGTTGAAGTGTCTCAGATTAGACAATGGAGGTGAATATTGAAGCAAATAGTTTGATAGGTACTAGTCAGAGAATTGAATTCGCAGAGAGAAGAGAGTTCTAGGAACACCACAAAAAATGGAGTGTTAGAAAGGATGGATAGGACAACCATGGAGCGTGCAAGGTGCATGAGACTGCATGCAGGATTGCCTTTACAATTCTGGGCAGATGCTATAGATACTTATGTTTATCTAATAAATAGAGGGCCTTCAAGTTCCTTGGATGGTGGTATTCCAGAGGAGGCATGGACAGGTAAAAAGGTAAACTACTCATTTTTAAAGACTTTTTGTTGTGAAACCTTTGTTCACATTAATAAAGAAAATAGAACAAAGCTTGAGGCAAAAATCAAAGAAATTTACCTTTATTGGAAATGGTGTTAATGATTTTGGTTATCGCTTTTATGATTATGAAAAAAAAAAAATCATTAGGATAAGAGATGTCATATTCAATGAAAAGTTTTTGTATAAGGATCAGATGCAGGAAAAGAAACAGGAAAAAGAAAACAAAGAATACACAGTGCTTTTTGAGATCATAGAAAAAGTGAAGGCGCCTGAAAATCATAATGATCAACATCAAGAACAACAACAACCACAACAATAACAACAAGCACCTTAAACACCTGAAAGTGGTATTAGAAGGTCTACTAGGATAAGTAGACCCCTTGAACGATACTCTCCTTCATTATATTATTTATTGTTGACAGATTCTAGTGAACCAAAATGTTATGAAGAAGCAATGCAAGTAGAAACTAGGAAGAAGTGGGAGCAAGCCATAAAAGAAGAGATGGACTCCTTAGTACATAACCAGACTTGGGACTTAGTCAGGTTGTCTACAGGTAAAACAACATTGTAGAATAAATAGGTTTATAGGTTAAAGGAAGAAGATGGAGGTAGAAAAAGGTATAAAGCTAGACTTGTGGTGAAGGGGTAGGGTATAGAATTTGATGAGATATTATCTCATGTTGTTAAAATGACTTCAAACAAAACTATTCTAAGTCTAGTAGCAGTTGAAGATACAAATCTTGAGTAGTTAGATGTAAACATAGCCTTTCTCCATGGGATTTGGAAGAAGAAATATATATGCAGCAACCACAAGGATATGAGGTAAAAGGGAAGGAGAAACAAGTGTGCAGGATGAAGAAGAGCTTGTATGGCTTAAAACAGGCTCCAAGGCAGTGGTATCTAAAATTTGACATGTTTATGTCTGAACAAGTGTTGGCTTAGGAGGTCCTAACCTAGGTTTAGAGTTAGTTGCACCAACCAACAAATCCATACACTACTAGCCCTTTCGACAACAACCGGTGTAGCACAAGATGCAGTATCACCCAAAGCAGTATGGGGGGATGAAAGAACCAAGTTTTTGCATACAGAGATGAGTGTGATGTCTTTTAATGCCGTAGATATGCCTTCGTGTAGATCGATAAGCCCTTAGGGATATGTACTGTAACTCTATTCAAACAGTCTTCAGACCTTCGTGAAGGTATACGATCGGCTTTTGCAGACCTTTATCAGTTGATCTATCCACTTAACGCGCATCAGAGAACAATTCTAAATTAGGTCTCGCGTAGGTAAGCTTACGTTATTAATAAACATTAGATAATTCATTAGAGTCTTCGCAAAATTACATAAGAATTCTTGCGTATATCATCTAACAGTTATCTAATAGGATCGCACATCATTAGATTAATATTTCATAGACACATTATTCATCCACAACATATATCGTAAACATAAGTAAATAGAGATAAACAAATATACACAGGAATTCTTCAATAATCTTCTTTATTGATCTCTGGTTTAGGTTTATAGACTCAAAACTACCCTGCACACTCAGCTACGGGGGTTTGCACACTCAGTCGTGGACTCTACCTAGGCCTTTGCGCACTCAAATAAAGAGCCTTTCTCTCCTATTCGACCGACTTCTCTGTGCTATCACTTTTCTCTTACTGAGCCATTACATCGATGATTCTAAGATATCTCCCTTAGACTCTCTAAGACACACCTATTTATACAATCCCATGGTCTGCGGACCATGGACAGATCTCAAGGCTGACTCAACTTTTACATAAATAAGGGGCTAAAACTCCTTTGAGTCCTAATCATCTACGTGCTCTGCATCCACAAATTGCGAATACTTTTCATTATTTACAAAAAAACATCAAAACTTGGGTTATTTTAACCCAAAACTAACCCAGGGGACCCTATCCCAACAACCCCCCAACACAAAGATCCTGACTCACCCTCGAGTGACTCGGCTGGTGCTGCAATCTTGCTACGAAGATCTCCCAGATCCACCTGAACTACTACAACCATGGCAGCGCTCTGCATAGTTTCTTGCTTGACCTCCTTGACTAACTTTTCTGTAACTGGTCCTTCTGCAACCAGCCTCATTGTCTGCTGCAACCCCTTCAATTTATCTTAGATGGTTGTCATGATCTGATAAGCTTCATCTAACCATGGCTGCAGCCTTGCCTTTAGCAAGGCCTCCTTCTTCTGTGCCACCTCTACCTGCGCTAGGAGATACTTCCCCTCCTGTAATTTTGCAAGGTGCTACGCTGGTGTGATGGAGCATGCCATTTCCCTAACTTCGTCATACTGCCGCTGTAGCTCCCTGATCTCTGTATTCAATGTTTGTAGGTTTGGATCTTCTTGCAGATTGGTGACCAACTCCATGGCTTGCTCAAATAATGTCGAACAGTCAGCAACTGTGGCATCCAGGGTGGCCATTCCTTCTCTGATGGCAGCTCCGCACTACTCCCAGACCTCAGGCGGAGTCGTGGGCTGCAATTTTAACTACAACTTAGTTATTTTCATATTGAGTTAAAATTGAACTCGGCCAACCTCTACCTTGGCTTCACGCACACCAGCGGCTAATTTTCTGATCTTTGCTTTTGGTTGTGCATCCTCAGGGATGTGAAGCTCAGGCACTGTCCTACATGCCTCTGTGACTGCAGACTCCAGTTGGGAACTCTGTGCCTGCAATGTCTCCTTTTCTTTTAAGGCCTACATCTTCTCAGCGAACATCTACTCGTTGTTCACTTTGTATTCGCTAATGAGGTTGAGAGTGCGCTACGCCCAAGCTCTCAATTCCTCTGTCACCCCTACATGCAGCTCGTGGAGGATCTCATTATGGAGTGCTGCTATGTTTAGCCCGATGCTCTTGATGGTGCTTAGGATGACGTGATCATCGACTGAATCTGTGTGAAGGGACCCTTCTAGTAATGCAATAGTTCTAAGGTCGAGGGTCTTTACCAACTCAACTGCTTGACTCATCCTAGGTGCCAACCTAGTTTGTTCTATGATCACTTGATCGGTGCCAACCTGTATCCTATTTTCCTGGATCTGTAGCTTGCACAAATCCTTTTGGATGCTCCCTAGTGTCTACATATATTTCTTCTTGAACTGTTGTAGCACTTCAATCATAGTGTCCCTTATTTTATCCCCGATCTCATCAAGATCGCCCTCGGTCAAGACCATGGGATCACCCTGCGACTTGTATGATTTTTGTTTCTTCTTTGGACCTTTCTGTTATCCCTTGCTGTGTCTTTTCAAAATAAATAGGGTGCTCTTCCCCTCATCTCCTCTACTGCCTTGTTCTGATAGTTCTTCCTCCTCGGTCTCTGGCGAAAGTGATTTGCCACTTCTTTGTGACTCGCGTTGCTCTTGCTTCGCCTACTCTTTGGCATCATACTCTTTCTCTACATGAGCCTTCTCCACTGCTTCCTTATTTTTCTACCCTACAAGTGTGTGTGCAACTTGCTTAGCTACCTCCTTTCTCTTCTGTGCTGTAGAAATTCCCAAACCCTTGTTTGTATCGACATCTAAATCTGAGGAGGCATGCCACTCTGCAGGCCATCGCGCATCACCTCCTACACATCTATCTCTGTCACTAAATATGGCAAGTCATGCCATTTTGTTGTGGATCCTTCCGTGCCTGAATGTATACTCTATGGAAGTCAGCCTTGAACGCTGCGTAGGTTGACATCTGCATGTATAAGGTCCGGGAAAAACTTGGATGCTAGTTAATATCCATGCAGGGACTTGATTCCATCATGACCCAAAATATCTTTGTCTCTGTGATCTGTGCGGGGTCCTTTGTAGCTCATAGAGATGCAAACTGTGCTGCTTTTGGTAACCCCTCTTCAATTGGAGGAAACTAGCTGTCCTCCGGCAGTTCCCACACAACCAACACAATAGACAACATTAACCAAGCATAATGAAATGACTTGGTTTCATCCTGGGCCTCGTGGTAATTCGCGAGGAATTCCTGGCACAGGTATCTAGACCAGTTGAGCTGTATTCCTTTCGCGCACTAGGCAGCTAAGGACACTAAGGGCATCGAAACTTCATCCGTGTGACACTTTCTCATCACCTTCCCTACTAGGATTTGAGTGGAAATTTGCACTGCTGGGTTTGTTATTGAGGTGATGGAATATCCTCGTGCCTTCTTCACGAGGCCAAATTCTTTCTTCATTCTTTCTGCCAGGTCCTTTTCCCCCGTCTTTCTGCCAAACTCCTTGGCCAAATTCAGTCCTTCATAAGTAGGTACATGATTCTGTGGATAAGAATTTCAGTGATGGGGATAGTCCCTCCTAGCCATAAACACCGATTGTGTACTAGAGTGAGCAGCTGATGCACACAAATTGTGTTGATAGGGGTGTGGTGATAATGGGTCACCCACAACAGAGTAAGTAACCCTAAATTATCTACACCGTAGATCCATTTCACCATTTCTAAGGTGGCGACACCTAAATCTGCGTAGTAGATGCGCTTCATGTACTTATCTACGGCTAAGTGTGGTAACCTAGCATGATCTGTGAGGTTCCAATCCTCTATTTTCAGTAGTGGGATCCATGCACACCACGGACCTTCAAAGGAAGCCTACTCAGGTAGCACTGGTGTAGAAATGGAAAACTTCTCTAAATCTGGGTCCTTTGTGACCTTCGCCTTCCCCTTGTGTGGAGGGATATAGTCAGGTAGCTTCATGATGGGCTCGACTCCCTCAGCATATATGTCTCTGTACCCTCGCCTTCTTCTGCTTCTAGGTCAACTACCTTCTCAGGCTGCTTGTCCTTATCTTGTTTCTACTATGTAGAATGCTTCCTAGGGGATTTGCGCACCGGTATTGGCTTTTTCTGCTTATCATTCTTCAATTTAACTGTTAGGGTTTCTCTTGCAAGGGTAGGATTCAGCCTAGGCGACCTCGGCGCTGTAGGCATAGGAGCTAGAGCTTCCATACTCACCACTTCCGAGGCGGCTCCCTCAGAGGCAACATCGCCAACAATACTCATAGTTTCTGTAGGGCTTGGTCCAAGCATCTTTTTGAGAATGAACTTCTGATTCAATTCAGACAACTTAGCAAATGCAGGGCTTGCAACTAAATCCTCCCAATACGATTGGTTCATAGGTGACAAACAACAAAACTCAATAAAAACTCTAAGGGCACAAAGTGTTCTCTGTTGGAATAGCATGCGTAATTTATAGGGGGTTTTGAATTTGAATCTGACCATTCCCCCCAAATTTTGACAATTAATGTTGTTTTGGCGACAGATCTTCAAAGATTTTTTCCTTAAATGCTGCCAACCCGCTCCTCTTAATCATCTTCTGGCTGTCAAGTCATGAAAAATGACCCCAATGGTCACTTTTCCACTATGCTGTGCGATACTTCCCTACATAGTGCAACTTCATGCACGCAACTTCATAGGTTGTATCTTCATCATCTTTTACGCAACCCGCCTGCTACATAGTCCTCCAGCCTTGACAATGTAGTTTATAGTCCCGTTCTCCCTTGCAACTACCTGGAGCACTAAGACTATCCTACCACCATATAGTCATTGTGCAGGATCCCTTGTATACAACTTCAATCTGCTCCCATTCACTCTTCCCGGAAAAGGTTCCCCATTCAGCTTCGCGAGTTGAACTACACCTCCATCTATAATTTCTTTGATAATATATGGCCCTAGCCAATGCATCTAAAATTTCCTAGAAACTTAGTGAATTCACTATCATATAATAGGACACAATCATTTACCTTGAACATGTGAAGCTTGATGTGGTGATCATGCCATGATTTTTCACGTTCCTTATGTACTTGCTGATGGAATCCTACTAAGAATTGGTCCTATTCAAGCTCCATCAGTTGCACGAGCCGTTCCTCCAAGGCTTCGTAATCTACCATACCTGTGAGAGCTACTATGTGTAGACTAGGCACAATATACTCCACTAGCATTACAACTTCTACCCCATAGACCAACCTAAATGGCGTTTGCCCTGTCAGATTCTTGCAAGTAGTCCTATATGCCCAAAGTAATGTAGGTATGTGCACATCCCAGTCATTTCACTGCACGTTGTAGATATTCTTCAATGCATTCTCCAAAATCTTGTTGAAGGATTCAACAATTCCATTGGCCTGTGGGTGATATGATGTACTCTTCTGATGGTAGACCTGGAATTCCTTTGTTAATGCACTGATTATTTCATTCAGAAAGTGTGTACCTTTATAGCTCATCAACACTTTCAGGCAACCAAATCTGGTTAAGACATACTCAAACAAAAAAATTGCTATTGTAGCCCCTGTACAATCCTTAACTGGCTGCGTTTCCGCCCATCTGGTAAGATATTCTGTCGCGGTGATGATATAGCGCACACTGATCTTCTTTCTTGGGGGCTGAATTGGCCCAACAAAATCAATTGCCCATTTCTCAAATGGATGCAAATATACTTGAGGTTGTAAAGGAAATTCATCCCTTCGTGATGGTTTGCTTGTTCTCTGACACGCATTGCATGCCTTACAATACGCTTTAGAATCCTTATGCAATGTTGGACACTAGAAACTTGTGTGCAAAATTTTCTGCGTAGTAGACTTTCCTGCATAATGTCCTCCCACAGCCCCTCCATGAGCTTCAAAGAGAATGTTATTTCTCTCAAAATCTAGCACATATCTTCACAATATTTCATCTACACCCATCTTATACAAATATCCCACAATCACTGAAAAGTCTGCCACACGTACTACGAGTTCCGTCTTTTGCTGACTTGTATACATTTCTGGTACCATCCCTGTGGTCAAAAAGTGAATAATATCTGCAAAATGATTATCCTCTATGCGCACTGTGAAGAGCTAGGCATCTGTAAACCCTTCCTCCAAATTATTGGGCTCCTCTCCTATTTCGATCCGTGACAGATGGTCAAGTCTTGCATTCAACCTCCCTAGCTTCACAATTACTTCAAAGTCATACTCTTGGAATAGTAGAAACCATCTGCATATCTTCCCCCCCAACATAAGCTTATTGAACAGGTATTTCAAAGCAGGATGATCTGTGTACATCTTGAAATGCCCTCCTAACAGATAGTGCCTGAATTTCTACAGCACGTACACCATAGCCAACCCTTCACGCTCAGTCGTTGAGTAATTTTTCTCAGCCTTTGATAATTTCATACTTGCGAAGGCTATAGGATGGTCCATTTCTCCTTCACCGGTTTGCATTAATACTGCACCTAACACAATACAAGAGGCATCGACAAGTACGTGAAATTCCTACTTCCAATCTGGGAATACCAAGATCAGCGCAGTGACCATCTTTTCTTTTAGGACATCTAAGCTGCGCTGACATTCTTCGTCCCAATAAAACATTGTGTCCTTCTTCAGTAGTTTCTCCATAGGTGTGGTAATCTAAGCATATGCTTTGATAAATTTTCTGTAATATCCTATATGTCCTAATTTCATGTGCAACTGCTTAACATTTCTCGAGGCCTCCAGATTCACTATCACCACAATCTTGGCAAGGTCCACCATCAACCCTTGCTTTCACACTATGTGACCCAGCAAGATTCCAAAGGGAACACAAAAGATGCATTTCTTCAAATTCAACGTGATCTAGTATCTACGACACGTATCTAACATCAGGCGCAAACTTGCTACATGGTGATTTACTAATCCGAACATTGTCCAATCATCAAAGTACACTTATAAAAACTTATGAATGAACTCCTTGAATTCCACGATGACTACGCTAGAAAATATCACATGCGCATTCTTGAATCTGAACATCATCACAGTGTGTTGAAAACAACCCAATTCTGTCGTGAAGGTCGTCTTGCTCCTATCCTCAGGCACGATCTCAATATGATGATATCTAGAGAAACCATTTGTAAATGAGTAGGCCTACTGCCCTCCAACGTTGTCTAATACTTCATTGGTAAACAACGCTGGGAATGGATCATGGACACAAGCATCATTAAGCTTCCATAGATCTACGCAAATCATTATCTTTCCGTTCTGCTTCTTCTCTTGAACCACCATCGGGCTTACCCAATCAGATTCTTCAACTGGTTCTATAATGCTCACCTCCTGCATCTTATCCAACTCCTGGTGAACATTTTCCTTGTATTTAGGATTGTTATCGGGAAAACTAGTGTCCATTCAAAGCTGCTAGTCCCACTAAGACGGGTAGCTATCTTAGAAACAAACAAACTAAAGTTACTTATGTTTTCCTTTATGAGAGATAGATGAGAGATAAGCAGAGAGTACCAACCTCAGTCTTTTGCTAGTCTCCTTGCTTGTTTCCTCTCTCCCTTGATAGAGCTCTCGCCACTCCTTTCTCACTTGTCCCACTTCAAAGAACACCTGTAGAGTCAAAGTAGAAAAATAACATCAAAGCATAGAGATCTATAACCATAAACAATGTAGGATCAGATGTACATTAACCATACAAATGCAAGATTCAGAGATACATAAGTATATGGAGCAAAACCCAAATAGCTTTATTGATAGAAGTAGTAGAAGAGAGAATTAAAACCAAGTTTTCTGATCCAGCATCATTCTCCCAGCATGAAAGCCCTCTTCACCTCATAAAAAGAAAGATCACCGAACAATACAATGTCTTCAAAGAGAAACCAACAACACTTCCTTACAAATTACAAAATTCCAACCTTTGGATCTCTAGGATGAGGGATCCATATATAGATGTTCGCAGGAGAGTGAGTCAGCTTTTGGGATTTTGGTTAGTGTCATTTCACTGATAGTTCTTGATTCCACTTGGAGATTTCATGATATCTTACTCATCCCTGGGCGAATTCAGAGAGGCAAGTGTCATATGAGCAGTTTCTAGAAGATTCTTTGAGTTTCCACCTAGCAAACTACTTCTGCCATTTGTCTGCTCTCGCTCATCGTACCCTACACAAGGGCTTTTCAGTATGCATCACACCCCCCATGTGTAATAGGTGAGATACATCGCACCCTCAGCATGGAGCAGTCTGTATGGTCCAGTTTTGACCAGTTCTGAGCAGTTTTTCAGGGAGAACTTCTGGGAAATGATGTAATCAGTTGACCTTGCTCCTTTAGGGCATGAAACAACACTTTTAGGGTTTTGAGAGCCCTTGGTTTATTGACATATGTGATTGGGGTTGCAGTTCCCAAATATGTCTATAACAGTTGCCCCCTAAAGCATGAGGTCGTAAATATTCTGATGTCGGGTGAAACACTTTATCATGAGAATCTTAGGTTTTTCGAACTGGAAGGTGAACTGTAATAAGATACAATACAATAAATTATCTTCATAATATTTTCATGATCTAGCTGAGGTAGGCATTACCATGCTCAGCTTTATAAATTTATCTTCATGTACATAAGACAGACAATCGTATGTGTGCAGACTGATGATTCTGGTAGAGCCATCATCCCTTAGTTTGGATAATTATCTATGTAGATGTGATGTACATTTGATGTCTTTATTTTCATGAATATATCGCAGCCCAGATGGGTGAAACTAGATCCGGGGTCTTCCAACTCATTCAATCTTTGCCCGAAGTACAAGTCGATCCATGTGAAAAGATGTTCTGATGTCGAACATGGAAAGACATTGCCTGATTACCAGCCAATGATGTAAGATGTTAACAGGCACGAGAGGAATCACCGATAATGATGATGACCCTCAAGGTACTGCAGTACAATTCATGTGGTGTGAATACATGAGTTGATGTCAAAGACCACGCAAAATCTTTCGGTCGAAGGCCATTGATATAAACCTATCACCAGAAGTGAGAAACTTGCCATTGAGGCATGCAAGCTTCAAAGTACTGAAAGGGTTGTTCCTAAGTCAACTTCTTGGATAATGAGCTGATGTCGACAAGAAGTGACCCATCATAGGAGGGCCTTAATGAATCCCACATCTACGACATGGAATGGAGCAAATGATTTTGTGGAGGTGAAAACGATCTGATGATACAAGGTTCAGGGTGGCGGTCATGAAAAATGGAGAGTGAAGGTATTGTAGCAGATGAGGTGTTAGTTGGGTTGGTGAATTCTCTGAGTGACTTCTCTTGAACATATCGGTGACACTGAAATGGATTGGTAGCGTTAACCCCAAAATGGATGGTACGGAGGACCAATGGTGATATGACTGATGAATGGAATAACCCAACCCAACTCAATCATGGTGATGGAGTGAAAGTGTCATGTTCAAGAGCGACTTGCTACCAATGAAGTTATTCAAGTTTTCTTCCCTTTTTCCCCAGTCATTGTTGACCAGTACCTCTTTATTTTTGTCAAGCTTGAGGAGGATAACATATGCTTGTTCTATAATTTTCCCTTCAGGCAAACCTGTCACTATGTTTTAACGAGCCTAACGATAGTGAAGCTCGTTCTTGTCTGCATGGACAAGTTTGTCACTATTGTTTTAACGAGTTTAACGACAAAGATAACTCGGTCCTTTTCAATTTTAGAGAGTCTAAAAAGAGACGGAAAGGAAACTCCAGTAGTCCTTTTTCGTAATATAATCCCTTAAGTCCAAAAAAGTATAAAATAATACGAAAGGGATGAATTTTTGATAGTTTTAACGAGCCGAACAAGACAAACGCTTGATATTTTTGTGTAATGATCCCTTAGGTCCAAAAATATTAAAATATAGAGGAGGGATGGCACTTCCAATGACTTTAACGAGCTGGAGAGGCCAATTGCTCGGCAATATTTTCATATTTTACAAGTCAGATGAAAAGAGCTTAAAGGAGACTCGTTTTTGAGGAACGAGTGATGTTTTCAGGTAGCAGCTGGTTCCAAGTAAGGTTTGGAACTTTTTCAATCACTGCAGTGTAAAGAAGGTGGCTAATAGAATCACTTGTCGCAGCTGTTCCTAAAAAGGGTAAACAATCAAATGGAGGTGTATGATCGGCTAAAAAAGAGTGGAGGTGATGGTAAGAACACGACCAAGGTTCAAAAGCTGATAGTTATGCGATCACAAAGATTATTTACTGAAGGTGGGTTCATTTTTTAATGAGCTTAAACTCTGGGGGAACATGTGCTCATTGCTAGATTTATTTTTTAACGAGCTTGAACTTCGCATAAACCTGCTCGTTGCTAGGTTTATTTTTTAATGAGATTGAACTTCACATAAACCTGCTCTTGCCAGTCGTATAATAAGGATGTCTCTCATTGGTAGGTTCATTTTTTAGGGAGCTTGCCCCATGCGAAACTTTGCTCCGAAGCCTTTTGTATGCAAGCTAGGAACGACCAACCTACGAGGTTAAAGGGTTGAGAGCCTACAAACTAAGAAAATAAAAGGTCATTTTTCACTTGCACGCAAAAAGGTTTGCATGCCCCCAGGTATAAAGAGAAGTAGAGGCGATCACGGTGGGACTCTTTTCCAGTCTTATCCCATTTTCCTAGATGGACACGGGCGTCAAACTTAGTCATATATCCTACACGGAAAAGCTACCTTCTCTCTGGGGTTTTCCTGCCGAAGTAGACCAGGGCGCATGCCCCTTGGGTTTAATCACAATCACCGAATCACTTGCGATCATCAGGTGGACGGATTGGAGATTGATGAGACATTCCTTGTGCAAAAAGACCAATTAGGGATGGCATTTGACTAGTAGCTGTGTTTGAACCAGGGAATGAAAGTTGGTCAACTAGTTGGACCACTCTGCCTTCATGCAGAAAACACATCACTCGAAAGAGTGAGGAAACAATAGCTCCCATGCTGTAAATGTAGTCACGCCCAAGGAGTAGATTGTAATCTAGAGGCCCTTGGACTACCATCACGTTTAGATGAATGTTTTTCCTTCTCAAAGTTATAGGCAAATTTGGAAGGATCCATAATGGTCGACTGGTTCCTTTGTTGAAGCCTAACAGATATCGAATCTCAGGTAGAAGCAATGGTGAACTAAGCGCTTTCCAAGCAGTTGAGGAAAGGATACTCACAGAAGCCCCTTCATCTATGATAGTACCAACCATGATCATTCTGTAAGATTGTACTATGATTCGGAATGGTACATTAGATGGTAGGTGGGGTCTCCCTAGAATCGAAGGAAACGACTAGATTGCTTGGAGGAGGGACCAAATAAATGGTCGGATGAATCTTTGATGAACTTCCTTCCTACGGTAAAGGAACGGGTAGATTGCCCCCATGTTCATCGGATTCTGTGTAACAAAAAGAATTTGAACGGTGTCGTTCTCATCCTCTTTGGTGACTGTATCATCTAAAGGTGGACCTTCCGAAGACAAGACTGGGTCAACTGCCATCTCGACCTATTGACTTTGGTCCGATGTGGACTCAGAGGGTCTATCTTCAATGATAGGTGCTTAAACTGACAACAATGGTGTGTCATTTAGATTTTCAATTAGCGATGGACTCGGCAAGAGTTTCTTGTATCCAAGAGGAAGTCGCTGCGGTGAAGTAGGATGGTTATCCAAGACTCTTTTGGCTTCGTCTAGGAAAGGACAACGGTGGAGGGCATGATTTCCTTCACACAGTCTACAAGGAAATTTAGATCTTCCTTTCTTTCCATTGGCTTCGTTTTCACTAGTTGATGTTATGCTCTCAACATGATCGTCAGAGGTTGAAGACACCAGATTGTGCAAGTGGGGAGACCAGTCCCTTAGGATCCGTGGAATGCAGGGACAATCTCGATGATAGTGGTCTCCCTTGCAAATGACTCATGGAGATTTAGGTTTGGATGGTGTAGTGTGTGGATTTTCGCCAGATGATGCATGGTTTCCCCCTTCATTGCTGGCTTCTTCTTCTTCTTCTCCTTCTCTTTCTTTTTCTTCTCAGTTACTTGGTTTTTAACGTTACTAGCTTCACCAAGTGAAGAGGAAGAAGGAGAGGGAGAAACAAATGAAGTAGAAGGTGTGGGAGTGGCTTCAACATCATTTGGTTGCTAATTTGATTACTGAGGAATTGCAGTGTTCTGAATGACAGAGGTCGAGAAAAGCCATACTGGCAGGCCAATTGTGAGTCCTGGAAGGGACAATGTAGCCATGTGTGGAGCACCAACATCTCCCCAAGAGGAGAAAGGACTAGGATTTCAACCAAGGGGAAATCCTTGATTGGTAGACTCCATTTTCTCAACCTAAGACCAACGAGGGAATAATGACGTTAATCTGATTAAAATAAATTTTATGGCGCTTTGACACAACTTGCTTTTTCAATTTTTAAGAGTCGAGAAAAAGCTAAAGATGACTCTAGTCGCCTTCGATTTTTAATGAGCCTGAAGTGACAAGTGCTTAGATGGACCTTTTATTTTAAGGAGTCTGAAAAGGAACGAAAGTGACTACTCTGGAAATCTAGACAAAGGGATTACCAAACTGTTATAGACATTTTTGTGCCTCGCATCATGGAGCATGGAATGTCAATAATTACAGGGATCCTCAGTCCCTAAACATGTTGTTCTTACCCCTAAAAGAACAAGGTCATCAAACAACAGCACTTCCAATCAGTTCTCCACCTGAAAACACTTCAAAACAGGCTTATTTTGGATCATGTCAGCTGCTTAACTGAGCTTCTGCGCTGTAATGCAACTGTCCCACTCTGTACCTGCGCTGGAAGTCAAAAGTAATGAAGGCTACCTGCGCTGGGCGAGATTGGCCAAGTGGCACAGTCATCCTGCAAGGTGTCAACTGCCCAGGAAGCTTCCAAACTGACACTTGGTTCATGAGATTCGCCCTGTGATGAGTAAGAGGTACTTGATCACCATGTGTAAGCAAGGATCTCCAAGTGGACTCAAGAACTGAAGATTAACTGAAGAGGGAGAGGACACTAGTCAGCTCTATGCCAGCCTCAAGCTGACTCATCCTTTCTTCTTCTCTCCTATATATAGAGCTCTTCTATGAGGTCTAAGGAGGCTGGAATTTTGTGTAAAGCAAGGAGGTGCTGTTGGATTACAGTTAGAGCTATTGGGTGATTGTTTTACTAGAGGTGAAGAGGAGAGTTCTTGCTGCTGGGGAGGTACTACTGGATTGGAGCCATCATTGGTTGTAACCTTCTCAGAACCCTGTTACTTCTATCAATAAAGTTTTGCATGTTCTCCTATATACTTGTATTGCATTGATGTATTGTATTTACATGTATATTTGATTCACTCTAATCCATGCATCAGTTATGAGTACATGTATCTTGTAGTTTCCTCTCTTGTTTTGTGCAGGATCTGTGTGTAGCTGGACCGGCAAAGAGAGTAAGGAGCTGGGAACAAGAGACAAAGAGAGAGGATCAAGATCGACTAAGCGAAGGACACCAGGTTGGTTAATCTTTTCATCCTTCTCTCTGTACTTTCATAAAGGAAAACATCAAAGCTTTACTTTCAGTTGTTGCTAAAGACTGTCACCTTTAGAGTAGGGATAGGGTCATCCGCATCGGATACTTTTCCCCACAACAAACTGGCGACTCCACTGGGGAGCCTAGTATCTTGTTGGTGTTTGTAGTATTTTGCTATTCATTTCTTGAAGAAAAGAGTACCAAATCGAAAAGCTTTTGACTATATCAAAAGCGAAGTAGAGGGACTGCTACTCTTGCTCATTTGCTGAGCAGATTCAAGATTTGAAGAGCTTATCTACAAAAGACTCTTTACTCTTTGTGATAGATCTTCATCCTCTTGATCATCCCTTAGCCTGTACTTGACCTATAGCTTTTTATCTCAGCAAAAACAGTGCATTTTTGAGCTTTTTATGACCCGGAAAACTTTGTAGACGAAACTCTCGTGTGTCAGTGCAGGCTGTCCACAGGCAGTCTGCATTACAGCGCAGGTGCTCCCTTCGGGAACTGCGCTGAGAGTGAAATTGGCAGACTAGAACCTGCGCTGGTCCAGTTAGCCCTTGTCTTGCTCAGTCTTCCTATTGTGTCTTGGCCCTGTTTGCACTTGTTTTTGGCTGATTGCTTGCTGGTTATTGTACTTGCTGTAAACCACTTCTCCTTGACATTATTCCGCCTCAGTTGTGTGATGAAACTGTGAATGTTCTTTCAGTATTTCTTGTTGCAGTTACGGTTTCCCATTGTGAAAAGCGAACCAGTATAGCTGTGACCTCTTAGATCCTGAACTGTAAAAGTGTCTTTGTGATCTTAAGAGCTAGTTTTATTACTGTTCATGGCTGTTTGAGTTTGTTTGCTTTGCATTTCATGGTTTGAATCTATACATTTCCTGTGTTTTTAAACAAGTCTATCATAAGGTGTCTTTTTGATTGTGGACAAGCTTGTTTATTTCTACTTGAAATTAGATTCAAAATCATACAACAGTTTCCTTTTTGTCTAGCATCAACATTAAGGATAACGAAAAGAAATACATGCATTGTGCATTTTGCATTTGACTGTGTGCTTGACGATTTAGGAAAATGTGCATTTTAGTGTGTGTTCTTTGATCTGTGGAAAAAGTTGTGTCCTTCTTTTCCATCAAGTAGATTAAGGTTTTCAAAGTTGAAAGATTGAAAAGATTTGCTTCTCATTCTTAGATTGCATATAGGAAGTTGTATATATACATCTCGTGGCGAACCTGAAAGGCAAACTGTTAAGAAAGATCAACATTAAAATAAACTCAATTTACATAACAACGCTTTGGAATTTAACGCAAACATCTAGAGGTCTAGGTAGAGACGTGTTCCGGCGTCGTTAAACATAGTGACTGTCGATCTCTACGAAGGTGGGTGATTCCTCCTGAGAGTCGGTGGCACTAATACGGACTTGAGCTCCCGCGTACCGTCGCGTATATTGGGAGACCCCTATAGGCTTTTATCCTTTATCCTTAGGAAACCGTGTCGGCCGCCCTACTGATCGCGATGCAGTGAACACAGCATTCACGAAGATCGACCACCCGTACCGTAAAACGTATTCTGTGGTTTCGCGAAAGGTTTGGCACACCCTCTGCCTAGATCTCCAGAGCAGTTTCTTTTGGCCTTTTTCAAACTCTATAACTGAAAAAGTCCAACCGAGCATTTGTCACTTCGGGCTTGTTAATACATCGAAGGCGACTAGAGTCATCTTTAGCTTTTTCTCGACTCTTAAAACATGAAAAAGCAAGTTTGTGTCTAAAAGCGTCGTTAATAAAATTTATTTTAAAGCGGAACATAATCACCTGTTATTCCCACGTTGATCTTTCAGTTGAAAAGTATGGAGCCCACCAACCAAGGAAGTAACCTTGGCGGAAGTCCAAATCCCTTCTCCTCTTGGGGAGATGTTGGTGCGCCTCATATGGCTACATTGTCGCTTCCAAGATTGACAATCGGCCTCCCTGTATGGCTCTTTTCAACTAATGTAGTCCAGATCGCCACTAATCCTGAGCATTCGAATCAACAGTCAGAACAATCTAGAACCACCCACCAGCCTTCCACTTCTTATGATACTTCCTCTGATCCTTCATCTTCGCAAGGTAAAGCTGGCAAAAGTCAGCCTCCCAAGGAGAAGAAGGAAAAGAAGAAGAGAGAAAAGAAGCAGAAGGAGCCTCTGGCGAAGGCGACTGGGGGCAAGCAGAAGAAAGCTGACAAAAACCCACACACTGCACCGACCGGGCCTAAATCGCCATGTGTCATTTGCAAAGGGATCCATTTCCATCGTGATTGTCCTTGTATTCCCCGGATACTAAGGGACTGGTCCCTAAGGTTGCACAATCCGGTAGCATCAACCTCTGGTTGTCATGTTGATTGCATTCCGTCGACTAGCGAGAGTGAAGGACGAAGAAGGGGACCAAGATCACCCTGTCTATTGTGTGGAGGTCATCATGCCATCCACAAATGTCCATTATTAGATGAGGCCAAGAGAGTTTTGGAAGATCGCCCGGTGTCACCGGTGCGACTTCCACCTGGATATCAAAAACTCGCGCCTAATCCCTCGATAGTTGAAAATTCGGTTGAACCACTCAAGTGGTCAGCTGAAGTGTCGGTCATTGAGAATGAACCTACTGAATCTAGACTAGACGAAAGTCTAAAGGTCGATACGGCAGTTGGCCCGGTTCTTCCTTCAGAGGTTCTATCGTCCAATGACCCCGTCATTGAAGACCCGTCTTCAAATGACACCGTCGCCGAAGAGTTGTCTTCATGCGACACCCTCACTGATGAGAACAAGGATGACACCATCCAGGTTCTTTTCATCAGCACCGACTCCGATGAGCATCAGGGCAATGCGCCCATTCCTTTATCGCAGGAAGGAACATCATCAGAGTCATATCCGGCCGTATATTCGGTCCCACCGCCAAGCAACCTGGTTGTATCCTTTGATTGGAATCAACTAGGCAGACCCCGGTTACCAGCCAGTGTACCATTCAGAATCATTGTCCAGACCTATAGAATGATTATGGCTGGTACTATCATTGATGAAGGGGCGTCTGTGAGTATCCTTTCCTCTATTGCTTGGAAAGCACTGGGTTCCCCGGCGCTTTTACCTGAGTTGAGAAATCTCTCAGGTTTTGATAAAGGAACCAGTCGACCATTAGGGATCCTCCCCGATGTACCTGTTACATTGAAGGGGAAGACCGTCAGGATGAACGTGTTGGTAGTTCAAGGACCCTTGGATTATAACCTACTCCTTGGATGCGACTATATTTATTGCATGGGAGCGATAGTCTCCTCACTCTTTAGAGTAATGTGTTTTCCACATGAAGGAAGGGTGGTCAAGCTCGTAGACCAACTTTCATTTCCGGGATCTCGCATCGCAAATAGTCAAATACCAATCCTAAATGGTCTGTTCACTCAAGATTCGCCTCCACCCCCCGGTCCTCCTTCCCGATGAGCGCGAGTGATTCGGAAAGAAAGACTAGGACCCAGGGGGCATGCACCCTGGTCTGCTTCGGGCAGAAGAAACTCCGGGTATAAGACAGAATTTCCGCAGAAGAACATGACTAGTCCGTACCCCGTCCGTAGGAAGTGGGGTTGTTCTGGAATAATGATCTTTTGTTAAAGTTATGTGTTTGGGAATCATTCACCTTTGTCTAAAAAAGTGGGCGATGCCCAAGTAGGAATTCCCTTATTACAACAAGTAGTCACCATCTTTAAATTCAAGCCTCGCCCATCGAAACATATGTTTTGAAGGATAAGCAGGGGCAGTCTACTAAGAAGGAGACCGTATTGTTGTGACAGAGGGTAACCATCTTAGGACAACCCAATGATAGGCACCGCCGAAGAAAGAGATTGATCTGCGGCAGCAAATCGAACCGTCTTTGGAATAATAAGAAAGAGGCAAGCCTCCCTCAATAATACCAATGTTTTATCTTTGAGTAGTGTTCTTCTATTGTCACAAATAGCTGTTTATTAAAAGTGGGCGAGACCCCTTAAAATAACGAGAAGACAAGTATCGTTAGCATTAGATTAGCAAGATGACAAATAAATGTGAACACCCAAAGAAAAGCAGAAGTAGGGGAGAGGAGGGGCAGCCTCGAAATTCTATCCTATACCTGGGGGCATGCAAACTTTCTGGAGTGAAAGCTAGGGGCAGTTATTTATCTGGTTTTAAGATTAGTCGTTTCCAAACTTGCATGAAAGAAAGCCTGTGGGGCAAAAGTAAAATTTGCCAAAAGTGAGCACAGCTGTGGTAAGGCATAAGCTCTATAAAAATTGGTCCTTACGAGAGGCGTTCTTCATATGACTGGTATATCGAGCAGTTTTAGCATATAGTTCATGCTCGTTAAAATATAAACGCAAATCCGAGCAGTTTTAGGACTGAATTTATGCTCGTTAAAAAATAGAAAAGTGTGAGCAAAAGTTTCCCTCAGATTTCAAGCTCATGGAAAAAATGAACCGGTAAATAACCTTTTGAGATCGTAAATTCATCAGCCATAAGAACCTTGATCGTGTTTTCATCCATCACCTCCACTGTTCATTTGGCCGATCATTCACTTCCATTTGTGTGTTTACCTCTTTTGAGAAACAGCTGCGAAGAGTGATTTCACCTAGCCATCCTCGCGACACTGCCGTGATTGGAAAATTCCAACCTGTACCTGGAATCTGTAGCTATCCCTGTTTATCACTCGTTCCTCAAAAGACGAGTCTTCTTTCAGCTCTTTTCACTGACTCGTAAAATATGAAAAGTTTGCCGAGTTTTGGCCTTCCAGCTCGTTAAATGACCGGAACGCTATCCCTCCTCTAAATTTTAATCTTTTTGGACCTGAGGGATTATTGCACAAAAGGATCGAGCGCTTGTCTTGTTCGGCTCGTTAAAAGTACCGAACAGCCATCCCTTCTGTATTGTTTTATACTTTTTCGGACTTAAGGGATTTGCTGACGAAAAAGGAATCATGGAGTTAACTTTCTGTACCTTTTCAGACTCTCTAAAAATGAAAAGGACCGAGTTTTCTTTGTCGTTAGACTCGTTAAAATGATTAAATAGCGACAAAATTGTCTTTAGACGAGAACGAGTTTCCCTATCGCTAGGCTCGTTAAATCATAGCGATGGGCTTGCCCAAAGGGCAGGTTATAGAACAAGCATATGTTATCCTCCTCAAGCTTGACAAAAATAAAGAGGTACTGGTCAGAAATGACTGGGGAAAAATTGGGAGAACATTCAAAGTTTAATGGTAGCAAGTCACTCTTGAACATGACACTTTTCCTCCGTATCACATCGGGTTGGGTTGTTTCATTCACCGGTCTCATCACCATGGTCCTCGCCACACCATCCACGTTTGGGGTAATGCTACCGATCCATCGCATCAGTGTCGTTATATGTTCAAGAGGGGTCATTCTGAAAGTGTCAACCGTGTCCCATCCACTGCCATACATTATCCTTCATCCATTCATGATCGCCACCCTGAATCATATGTCACAGTTTGTTTTCACCTCCACTAAAGTCATTAGCTCCGTTCCGTGTCATTGATGTGGGATTCATTAAGGCCCTCCTTTGACGGATCGCTTCTTGTCGACTTCAGCTCATTATCCAAGAAGTTGATCTAGGAACACCCCCATCAGTACTTTGAAGCTTGCATGCCTCAATGGCAAGTTTCTCACTTCCGGCGACAGGTATACATCGATGATCTTCGACCAGAAGATTTTGCGTGGCGTTCGACGCCAAGTCCTTTATTCACGCCACGTGAATTGTACTGCAGTACCTTGAGGGTCATCGTCATTATTGGTGATTCCTCTCGCGCTTGTTAACGGTTTTCATTATTGACCGGTAATCAAGCGATGTCTTTCCATGTTCGACTTCAGCGCAATTCTCACATGGATCGACTTGTACTTAGAGTGAAGATCGAACGAGTTTGAAGACCCCGGATCTAGTTTCATCCATCCGGGCTGCGATATATGTTCAGGAAATATAAAAGCATTTGCCATGTACATCATTGCAGCAGATGATCATCCTACTCAAAGGATGATAATTTCAGCAGAAAATTATCAGTCTATCTTCAGACGATCGTCTGTCATATGTACCAAAATGTATTTATAAAAAGCTGAGCATGGGAATGCCCGCCTCAGCTAGATCATGAGAATAATGATGAATGAAAAATAATGTATTGTATTGTATTGTATTACAGGGCACTCTCCTCAGCACTAGAACGAACTTCGGATCCTCTAGATAAAGCATTTCACCCGATAAACGGCCTCATACTTTAGGGGGCAACTGTTATAGACATTTTTGTGCCTCGCATCATGGAGCATGGAATGTCAATAATTACAGGGATCCTCAGTCCCTAAACATGTTGTTCTTACCCCTAAAAGAACAAGGTCATCAAACAACAGCACTTCCAATCAGTTCTCCACCTGAAAACACTTCAAAACAGGCTTATTTTGGATCATGTCAGCTGCTTAACTGAGCTTCTGCGCTGTAATGCAACTGTCCCACTCTGTACCTGCGCTGGAAGTCAAAAGTAATGAAGGCTACCTGCGCTGGGCGAGATTGGCCAAGTGGCACAGTCATCCTGCAAGGTGTCAACTGCCCAGGAAGCTTCCAAACTGACACTTGGTTCATGAGATTCGCCCTGTGATGAGTAAGAGGTACTTGATCACCATGTGTAAGCAAGGATCTCCAAGTGGACTCAAGAACTGAAGATTAACTGAAGAGGGAGAGGACACTAGTCAGCTCTATGCCAGCCTCAAGCTGACTCATCCTTTCTTCTTCTCTCCTATATATAGAGCTCTTCTATGAGGTCTAAGGAGGCTGGAATTTTGTGTAAAGCAAGGAGGTGCTGTTGGATTACAGTTAGAGCTATTGGGTGATTGTTTTACTAGAGGTGAAGAGGAGAGTTCTTGCTGCTGGGGAGGTACTGCTGGATTGGAGCCATCATTGGTTGTAACCTTCTCAGAACCCTGTTACTTCTATCAATAAAGTTTTGCATGTTCTCCTATATACTTGTATTGCATTGATGTATTGTATTTACATGTATATTTGATTCACTCTAATCCATGCATCAGTTATGAGTACATGTATCTTGTAGTTTCCTCTCTTGTTTTGTGCAGGATCTGTGTGTAGCTGGACCGGCAAAGAGAGTAAGGAGCTGGGAACAAGAGACAAAGAGAGAGGATCAAGATCGACTAAGCGAAGGACACCAGGTTGGTTAATCTTTTCATCCTTCTCTCTGTACTTTCATAAAGGAAAACATCAAAGCTTTACTTTCAGTTGTTGCTAAAGACTGTCACCTTTAGAGTAGGGATAGGGTCATCCGCATCGGATACTTTTCCCCACAACACAAACCAATCGCAAAACTACAAAATACTTTTTACGGTACGATAGTCAATCTTCCCGAATGTCGTGTTCAGTGCATTGTGATTGATAGGGCGGCAGAAATAGCTTCCTAAGGATAAAGGATATAGCCTATTGTGGTCTCCCAATATATACTCAACGGTACGTGGGAGCACAAGTCCGTACTGGCACTTGTCATATCAAAGAGGAGGAATCACCAAACCTACGATGAAAATGATAGTTACCAGGCTTTACGACGCCGGAATATGTCTCTAGCCTAGACTTCTAGATGTTGTGCGTTAGGTTCCAAAGTGTTTTTATGTTCTTTGAGGTTTATTTTACAGTTGATCTTTCTTAAGAAGTTTTCCTTAAGATTCACCGCATGATGTAGATATGCAGTTCCTAAATGTGCAATCTAAGATGATAAACAATCATTTAATTTCTTTTAATAATGAAAATCCTAGCTACTAAGGAAAGAGAAGTAAAATTCTTTCAACATAGAGCAGAGAGCACACACTAGATGCACTTTTCCTAAATCAATTACCGCATGTAGTCTAAATGCAAATGCACATGCATGTATTTGTTTTTCAATTTCCTTAATGTGAGAATGAAAAAAAAGAAAACTAAGTACAGATCTGAACTATCTTCTTTCAAAGCGACAGTACTAACAATTTTCTCTTCAAAAAATGAAAGGAAGACTAAGGCGACACTTTGCGATTTCGAATTTAAAACTGCTTTCGACACTTGAAATACTAATAATTCCAAAATCAAGTACAATAGAAAAAGTGTAATCGACTATCTAAAAGAGGAAGACTTTACGACACTCTTTTTCTTGATTGAAAACGACACTTGCGACACTTTCAAATCAAAAGACGATAGTTCAATTAAGCTACTTTTTGCAAAGGAGAACTGTAAATAATGAAAAATACATAAAATACATTCACAATTCTTTATCAATGGAGGATGAATAACACAAAGGAAGATGGTTTCAACAGTGATATACTAATAATAGACAACAAAACTACTGAATAAAGCTGGAGACAATGATGAAAAAACCAAAATCTGGAGGCAGAAACAGTCTTACTCAATCATCGCACCTGTAACACTGGGAAATAGGGATGCATCTCACCTGCAACACACGGGAAGTGCGATGCATCTAGATTGCCAATGAGAGACAGTGCGATGGTCTAGGGATGAGACTGAGCTTGGTTTTCACTCACAATTTGCAGCTAAGTTCAGGGATTTAGGCTGAGCTAATGATAGACAGTAAAAACAAAGTATAGGGGCTGATCTAATGAGGTTTTTTGAGCTACCATCAGGGCACTTAGAATGTTTGCAAGTTAGATGTTCAGTTCATAAACCACCCAAAGATTGACTGAAGCAGCGTTAGTCTACTTTGCAGTTGGATAGCAAAAGCAGTTCGAAGGCTAGCTGGCTTAACTTCATGCTTCGTTTGTAGTTTATAAAGCAAACAACAATAACAAAACAAAAAAAATATTTGCTCCCTAGCGGAGTCTCCATTTTGTTATCGGGAAAACTAGTGTCCATTTAGAGCTGCTAGTCCCACTAAGACGGGTAGCTATCTTAGAAACAAACAAACTAAAGTTACTTATGTTTTCCTTTATGAGAGATAGATGAGAGAGAAGCAGAGAGTACCAACCTCAGTCTTTCACTAGTCTCCTTGCTTGTTTCCTCTCTCCCTTGATAGAGCTCTCGCCACTCCTTTCTCACTTGTCTCGCTTCAAAGAACACCTGTAGAGTCAAAGCAACAAAATACCATCAAAGCATAGAGATCTATAACCATAAAAAATGTAGGATCAGATGTACATTAACCATACAGATGCATATACAAATACAAGATTCAGAGATACACAAGTATATGGAGGAAAACTCAAATAGCTTTATTGATAGAAGTAGTAGAAGAGAGAATTACAACCAAGCTGTCTGATCCAGCATCATCCTCCCAGCCTGAAAGCCCTCTTCACCTCATGAAAAGTAAGATCACCCAACAATACAATGTCTTCAAAGAGAAACCAACAACGCTTCCTTACAAATTACAAAATTCCAACCTTTGGATATCTAGGATGAGGGATCCATATATAGATGTTTGTAGGAGAGTGAGTCAGCTTCTGGGATTTTGATTAGTGTCATTTCACTGATAGTTCTTGGTTCCACTTGGAGATTTCATGATCTCTTACTCATCCCTGGGCGAATTCAGAGAGGCAAGTGTCATACGAGCAGTTTCTAGAAGATTCTTTGAGTTTCCACCTAGCAAACTGCTTCTGCCATTTGTCTGCTCTCGCTCATTGCACCCTACAAAAGGTCTTTTGAGTATGCATCGCACCCCCCGTGTGTAATAGGTGAGATGCATCACACCCTCAGCATGGAGCAGTCTGTATGGTCCAGTTTTGACTAGTTCTGAGCAGTTTTTCAGGGAGAACTTCTGGGAAATGATGTAATCAATTGACCTTGCTCCTTTAGGGTATGAAACAACACTTTTAGGGGTTTGAAAGCCCTTGGTTTATTGACATATGTGATTGGGGTTGCAATGCCCAAATATGTCTCTAACAAGGACTAAGGCGATACAACCTCTGTTTAACAGGCTTCGCATCCAGCTTCAGAGTTATTTTCATAACGCCCAAATCACCAACTATGCCCTTCAAATCAGAAAACTTGGTAGGGAAAATAGCCTGATATTCGCAGAGTAACTTAGCCACCTTATCCATAGTAGCATCGTCCCAATAATCTCAAACATTTTCAAACTTCGGTTCTGCTTCAGTCCCAATGTTTACATGCCTTGTCTTTAACAACACGGTGATGTCCAGGTTGTCTATTTGCGGGCCCTCAACTTCATAATGCCCTTCGCCTCTGGAATATTAATATTTATTGGATCGTCATCCTGCTCTTTAGTGGTCACATTATAACATTCTAGCTCATGGCACAACTGGGTGCTCCAATCTGGCTGGACCCATTCCAGAGGGTCTTGCAGTGTTATGAAGATAACTGCCTTAATCTCTTGCTAAGCTTCATGAATGCTCGGGAATCCATCTTCAAAACTGAAGGTCAATAAGAACCCTTCCCTTAATATATCCCACTCCACGGTGCCATGACAGAGCTCCATTTCCAGATACTAGTTCATGGGAATTGTATCCAAAGTATGGAAAAATAAGTGTACCCACTCTCGCTGCAGCTCCGCTCCATAAGCTTTACTCCATTTCGCTATATGATCACGTGGATCATCCCTCCCACTATATTTCTTAGTCAATCTAGTGTTAGGGTGACCAAACTATAACCTTATCATTCTTCTATAATCCCGCCATCCATCAAAGCTATCCTTGTGTGCACCCCACCATCGTGCGGATGTAGCTCACAGTTCCAAATCTAACACTCGGAAGTGGTGATGCTCAGGGACTTCACACTCAAACGCATCCAAAAAGTTATCCACATCAGTTAAACCATCATAATAAGGTAAGTTCCTTACCTCTGACGAAACACAGTGCAACGATTTTGTCATCATATTGCATTGCAGCGTGGATACTTCATGCAAATGATTCTGCCAATGTTCTAACTCTTCATCTGAATCAAAGGTACAAGAACTCTCTCGGTCCCATGCAATCCATCCATCTGTCATCAGATTGATCTAGTCCTAGTCTCATGCTGTTATTTTGTAGATCTGATCCAGCTCATCCTCACTTTCTTCATAATCACAGACTGGTTTAGTGTAGTGTGCCCCTTCTACAGGGTCCAACGACATTACAACTCGAAGCGATTTCCTTTCAAACGATATTGACCTCTTTTTCAAGTTGATGACCCCAATCATGTTAATGGCCAAATCAATTCCGAGGAGTGAAGGGTAGGGATTACTATCATCAACGATCTCTATCACTTCAAAGTCAGCCATCGTGCTCACACCTTCTAGTCAACTGTTACTTCATATAATCATCCAATAGGGATGATCTTCTGCTGGTTTTCCATTCTGAGCTGGATCCGAGACCACTACAGTGCAAGTCTCCCCGTTATTTCCCATGTTTGCTTCAGTAGTATGTTTGCATCAGACTCCAGATCTAAGATGACTTGGTCCATCTCATAATCTCCTACCTGCACGATGAGCCTCATCTCGCTCCTTGTTCTTGCCTTATTTTTTCTAGTTTTCTAACTACGCGATGTCCATCAAGGGTGTTCTCTTTATCGAGGCATTTGTTTATTAACTCCTGCAGGCCTTTCACAGCTTTGCTGTTGTGTAGAAGTTTCATGTAGGTTTCCAAGAACATGGTAAGAACAGAGGGATCAACCTCTGCAGGTGCACTGGTGTCTTGCATCTTGTCCTGACTTCCTAAGGTGGATGCCTTTTCTGGGGCCTTGCAGACCCATCCATCCTCTTCAGGCTGTTTTCCTTTATCATTGCCAGTTGTTATTCCACTTCCCAGCACTATATTCACACTCTGATTCTCCTCGTGGGGCTTAGCTCTCATCATTTGTAAGTTTTGCGTAGGTTGCTGAGGTTGCACCTTCTGTTAGGTGCTAAAAAAATCCTAATTGCCTCACATTAATTATCAACCTGGGTAAGTTTTTTTTTTTCAAGAGTGTACACAATATGCGAAAGCTATAAATCTAGAGAATAATGATTTAAGATAATATATTAAATTCAATACAAGAGTAAATAGATGCAATCATAAATCTCAAGCTGCAACTTTCAAAGGAAATAACACATCTAAGCATCAAGACTTAATCTCAAGCAAAACCATAATCCAATCTTAAGCAAGCAATTCAAATGGGAATAACATCAACCGAGAGCACTGTAGCAGTAACTGAGCTCTTTCAGTTGGATCTATACTAATCAAACTCTGTCTTAATTAACAAGAAACAATTCCTTAACTGATAACTAATTCAATCCATGGTATGCATAAACGAAACCAATTAACAGAGTTGCAAATTACTGAAATGAGTATACGAAATCAGAATTAAGGAAAGTAAACTAACTGCAAAGATATAAAATAGAATAAAATTGCAGGAAATGGAAAAGTATAAAACAAAGAAGAGTAGTAAGATCCACCAAAGGCCGGGCGCTAGCAACCAGCGGATACTGCTTAGCTACTTCAGAATATCTGAATGAACAACAATGCAAGTTATATATTATTCATCAAATCCAAATGTCATTTACAACATGATGTGTCCTTCAGAATAACATTTTGTATGTTGAAATTACAATTGAGGTCCCAAGTGAAAAGTTAAATCTCTCCATTATATCTCCTCCTCTTATCCTATCCTATTAGCCCCCATTATCATCCTTTTTTCTCTCTTTGATCTCTGTTTTCATTTAAATACACAGAGAGCAAAGAGAAATTACAACAGAGATGATTGCAAAATGATTCCCATAACAAAATTGGATTGTTCCAAACAAATTGATCAACAAGATCATATATGAAATATCTCTCCATCAACATTCAACAGGAATAGATCGAATTTGGTATTGCAACTGAAATAATTTGGAAAACGACCGCAACAAAAAATCTAAGAAAATCGTCTTCGGAGAACCTTACGTTTCTATTAATACAGACTGAATTTGGGAAAAATTTCTCTTTAAAAAACTAATTCGGTCCGTTCTGGACAAAACCAATGTTTCAGATTTTCCAGATTCTTCTTCATTTGCCCGAAAAGTTCAATGCAAAACTATCACTTCTTATTCCAACGAATCTCTGAGTTGGAATATTTAATAATGAGCTGGAGATCAAATTTGCAATCTGGAAAAGATCTTGGAGGCTAAAATGGTGAGTGATGTTTCAACAAATTCATTAAACCATCATTGGTAAAATCATGCATAATAATAATTAATTTATTAGAGACAAAGAAGAAGAAATAATATTTATCCATAAGAGCATAATTAATTATAAAATGGATTTATATGATAAAGTATGATAAATGATGTGATAAAGAATGGTAGAAATTGATGAAATAAGCGTTAAAGAGCGATAATAATAATGACAAACTAGTGGCCCAACATACCCCAAAACTGAATATATTGCATGTCCTCATGAAACCCAAAGCCTGTGTATTAACCAAGCAATAGTACAAAAATTGTTCATCCCAACTCATGAAATGGATGGAACAAATGATTTCTTCATCAAATAATGAATATTCAATTTTAGCAATGTTGATGAAAGCGTAACAATTTTTACATTGATGTTCAACTATATGTATATGAAGTTGCAGCAAAATATGATATAAGTAACAACAAACTTCATTAACTGTTTTCTCAAAAACTACAAACTAGGGTTTGCTGAAATTTCGCAAGTAGATTTCTACTATATTAATACTTCTCTAATCCAAAAATCAGATCATTTTGATGCAGGGATCATGAGATATAAGCAAAATGGCTGTAGGTGACAGTGCATGATATCTGAAATTTGACAAACTAATTTAACTTGAAATTTTCTGGGTTTGTGTATTTTAATGATACTTCTTTGTTATCCAAAAATCACAAGAATTCAGTTCATAGTTTTAAAGATATATGCCAATCAATTTCTGCACTGTATAAAAATGAAATTGTATGCCTTAAATGAGAAAGAAAGTAGAAAACATTCATCATGTGTAGCAATTCCTCCCCCAAACTGGAGAGTTAGCATGCCCTCATGCAGTGCTAGAAAACAAATTGAGGTGGTTGCTACGATCTGTTGAAATCTATGTTGGGTGTAAAACAACATGGAATAAGGGAGGTGTTGAGGACGAATAAAAATATCAATGGATGATAAAGGATAGTAATGGCATGGTCATAATAAATAAATAAATGAAAGGAACACTCTCCCAAACTGAAAGATTTTGTCTCTGAAGAATTGGAAGTGGTAAAGATGTGGAATGAATGATGATAAATAATGCTCAATGGATTTTCATGAAATTCTCCTAAACTTTTAATAAATAAGAAACTTATGCTATTTTACCTCAAGTTTTACCTTCGGAAAAATGTGGAATGACATGTATGGATTGATATTTTTTGAAGCTAATGTAGACTGAGTTGATGCTGAAAGTGATGCAAAAGGTGGAATCCAGGCAAGCACATCATGTCTGAACAATTGTTCGCATTCACGAGTTTCTCGAGCCTCTTCTGTTAGTTGCAATAGTGTGGCCTTGCTGCGAATAGAGTTTCCCCCCATACTTGTTGTTCTCCTGTAAACAAATCACTATTTTGCATGCAAATTTCTTGAATCCACAGTTTTAGTTTTGAACAACAACAGATAAGCCGTATGCAAAAATTTCAATCAGAAAAAACTTTTGTATAAATGCAATACTAATATTTTGTCAAATCAACAAGTTATGGCAGAGTGTAGTAATTATATCGCATGCTATCCCATAATGCATACCTTCCCCTCCAATTGGAAAAGGGCGTTCATGACCATAAAGCATAGGAAAAGTGTTGTTCTGATGGCAAGGCAAGGGAATGAATAGTACGACAGTAAATGAAGCAGAGTACACATATCAATGATAGGATGACAAGAGGTATGGTTATAATGAGAGCAGAGTGTGTAAAGATAGTTATGAATAAGAGATAGGATGCTTTGGATTGATGATAAGTTATGCAAAAAAGAAAAAGGACAACAATATGCAAAAAAGATGCTTTGCTGATGGTATTCGAGCCGAGAATGATGCGATTGATCGGAAAACAATTTCTCATGCGTAAAGGTTCAAAATAGGGAAAAATTAAGGAAATAAATTCTCCGATAAAAAGAGAGAATAAGAAGAGAGTATTATAGTAATAATTGATGATAAGATATAACTTCAATACCATAAGCAGAGCCTCTATTTCTAGCAAGCATCCATAGCCTCGGCAGAGTTGCTTTTTAACCCATATGAGCCAGGATCCTCAATTTATAAATGGAGAGTTCCAGTGTTGTTCTACAGAAGAGATCAGTGTGCTGGCATGGTAACTAGATAACCACACTACCATTCCTTGGGATGTAGCAAAAGGATCGTGATGAGACCTCCTGTTCCAAGGATATTTTGGCTATCCAATGGATCATAAGCCTAGTGTGGTGGCCATAGTGGGAATGTCACTTCGCTACATCCTTATGAACATGGTAGGTTGAGTCTTAATGAGACCCCCTATCCTCTATCTGTAGGAAAAATTTTGCTGTTATTACACATTTTTATGATAAATAGAGGGAGGCTTAGTACTCCTTAAGAGTAGGGATGGTGGAAGAAGTTGAACATGTCAATAGAAAAAAAATATACCGATAATCTCATTTATTACAGACAGAGAATATTATAACCAGGAAGGGTGGAACCAACATGGTATTAAGATGATCAATCAGTATCATGTACAATAGAAAATGATGTAGTAAAGTATTATATAAATAACTGTGTCTCTTTTCTTAAAAAGAATCTCTCATCCAAAAGCTGTCCTGTTAAAGATCATAATGTTAAGGGTATTCACCTGCCTCAATAGACTCCATAATTCTTGTCCTCATAAAATTATTGTACTTCATGCCATGAAAGGGAATCAGAAAAATGGGGCTGATATGAGCTAGGAATAACCCACAAGATGAAGGAAGTGTTATTCACAAAATACAAAAATTTAGAAGAAACAAAAATGTTGTTTCAAAGATGGAACAACAACTGTTCAAAAGTGGGAACAACAAGACACGCTAAGAGAAAAAGGTGTTGTTCAAAAGCTTGAACAGTGAACAACAAAAAGTGCTGTTCCAAAATTGGAACAATAAACACACAAAAAGTCTTGTTCCAAAGTTGGAACAACAAAAACGTACAAAAGTGTTGTTCCCAAAAGGGAACAACAAAAACACACAAAAGTGTTGTTCCCAAAAGGGAACAGTAAAAACACAGAAAAGTGTTGTTCCCAAAAGGGAACAACAAAAACACAGTGTTGTTTCCAGAAGGGAACAACAAAAATGCAGAAAAGTGCCATTCCCAAAAGGGAACAACAAAAACACACAAAAGTACTGTTCCTAAAAGGGAACAACAAAAATGCAGAAAAGTGTTGTTCCCAAGAGGGAAAAACAAAAACTCAAAAAGTGTTGTTTCGAAGTGGGAACAACAAAAACAAAAAGTGCTGTTTCGAAGTGGGAATAACAAAAAAAAAAAGTTTTGTTCCGAAGTGGGAACAACAAAAACCAAGAGTGCTATTCTGAAGTGGGAACAACAAAAACAAAAAGCGTTGTTCCGAAGTGGGAACAACAAAAACCAAAAGTGCTGTTCTGAAGTGGGAACAACAAAAACAAAAAGTGTTGTTCCGAAGTGGGAACAAAAAAACCAAGAGTGCTGTTCCGAAGTGGGAACAAAAAAAATGAAAAGTGATGTTCCAAAGTGGGAACAACAAAAACGAAAAGTGTTGTTCCGAAGTGGAAACAACAAAAACGAAAAGTGTTGTTTCAAAGTGGGAACAACAAAATCCAAAAGTGTTGTTCCGAAGTGGGAGCAACAAAAACCAAAAGTGTTGTTCCGAAGTGGGAGTAACAAAAACCAAAAGTGTTGTTCTGAAGTGGGAACAACAAAAACGAAAAGTGCTGTTTCGAAGTGGGAACAAAAAAAACCAAGAGTGTTGTTCCGAAGTCGGAACAACAAAAACGAAAAGTGTTGTTCCTAAGTGGGAACAAAAAAAACCAAAAAACGCATAAAACCAAATCAGCAATCATATTTATAGTTTTTACAAAAAGAAATAACTTTTTACAATAATAAAGCAGCCGAAGGATTGCCTTCTGTGACTAAAACTTGCATGGTGGGGTCCTCATTGTTCAACCGCCAATGGAGCGGAAACTACAATTTGAAGGAAGCAACACATGAAACAAAAAAACATAAGAGAAATCAGAAAAGAAACAACACTTTATTTAAAAAAAAATAGTATATAAATAAATAAATTAAGTTACAACAACTATGATGTTATTTATTAAGGGAATATCAATTTGTCAATGGAAAAAAATGGTCTCTTGGAAAAATGGTGTGGCAGAGTGACATGAATCTTCAAATAGAAACCAATTCTCCATTTCTTCTGTTATGAATCCATTAGGTAATGAATTGGATGAGATGCCCTTGTTTCATTAAATTTCTTTCAAGAATCGCTCGTTCATAAATTGACCTTCTTTATTCTCCTAGGACCTGCAAAAAACGAGTGTCTACCTGCAATAAAACATTAAATCATGGAGAAAGAGAGGTGACCAAGCTCCCATAATCCAAGAATTATGCAAAAAAACTAACAAGTAGTTACTCTGTAAAACAAATCCACGGAAAAAAAATAACAAAGTAAAATTAATTTATTACTTGCGGGAGAGTAGTGACCAATCATGCTAACCTGCAATGTTTTAATCATAATTTCTTTGTTTTTCGTCTGATTTGAGTGATTCGAAAGCCAAATGAAAGTGAATTCAAAGGGATATATCTAATAGAAACAAGTTTTAAAAATGCCATGATATTATATGTCAATTTTACTTAGAACGACCTGTATAACATAGTCATTTTCGATTTCCCAGCTTATACTAGCAGTTGATATTTTAAGCATACCTTTTTTCGTTGATGACAGATTGAGCTGATTCAAATTGGAAATGAAAGTAGGTTCATTTATTTATCTCCAATAGAAACAGGTTTTGAATACAACAAGAATTGATGGGTCAAATACTTTAATGAACAACTAGAAAAACAAAGTTTTAAGAGTGCTGATTTACGATAGACAGTCAGTATTTTGGTCATAACTTTCTCATAAGATATCGAAAATGAGTGATTAAATTTTTTTATAAAATAGATTCATAGGGAAATATACCATAAAAATAGGTTTCAAAATATAGTCATTTAGGCCTCCAAAAACGGACTGTCCCAACTCTATTCCTGAGCTACCTACTAGACACCGTGTCAATGTTTTGGTTATAAATTTTTCATTTCAAATCAAATTGAGTGATTAAAATTGGGTTGGAAAGTAGACATCAAGGGCTACTTAGGATAGAAACAGGTTTTAAAAATATTCCCTTTTGGTCCCTCAAAACATGATTGTCCCGACTGTGTTTTCAGAAATTTCATCAAGCCCATAAGCCAAAAAATATGATATTCAAGCATTTTTTTCAAATCAGTGATAAAAATGAATATGAGTGTTTGTAGAACTGTTATTTCCATTATAATTCATCTACATACACAAATGAATTAAAACATTTATCACTGATGTTGATTTCCACAATGTGTTGCAACAAAAACAACTATTTTTACATAAAAACAAAATGTATTTATTTATGTCCTTATTTATTTTATTTTTTTACACTAACCTACTCTGATTTGAAAAATGAATATGATTACGTATAAGAGTACTTCCAGTGGAGCCATTTTCAAAATAAGGCTTCAAGTATGCACATACCCAAATTTGAAAAATGCATGTTAATAAATATTAGGGTATGAGAAGCCAACTTCCCTTGAAAAGATGGTGTCAAAAAATGGATTGATGCTGCAAACAAATGATGGAGTGAAACTAATCTTCAATATATCCTTTAATTTCTTGATTTTACATAGCCATCATATCATGAAGTTCTTGAGCTTTTAAAACGACTTGTTGATGCAGTCTAGAAGAAACCTCATTTTCTTCCATAACTTCTACAATTTTTGGATTTGAAACATTCTGAATCTCATTATAAGTTTTCTCCAATGGCGCATGTGAGATAGAATGGGTGGGAAGGGTAGGTAAATTTTGCAATTCAACACTGTAATCATGTTGTACTAGTTTATTATGATGAGGGTGTGGAATGGGTTGAACAGGAAATTGTGTAGGGCATGGAGCATTTTGATGATGTGGTTGATTGGGTTGTGTGGATGATTTTGATATGCAAGCAAGATGTTGTGGAAGAGTTGGTGAAGAATATGGATGATGTGTTTGTGCTACAATATGAGGGAGAGTAGTCATGCAATCATAAGATGAACCATGCCAAACTTGTAGACAAGATTGGTGGGGGTTATATTGAGATTGACATGGCTGCCCTAACACATGAGTATTCCATAATGGATTATGCAAGTAAGAAAATGGAGAGGAAGTGTTTTGAACCATACATGTAGGCCACGATTTCCATGGTTTTGACCTTGTTGCAACTTCCCCATCTCTTTGATATGATGCTTCCATCTTAGATAAGGAAGAGTGACTATCCATGGGATGCTCCTTATGGTAATGAGGGCAAAACACTTCATCAAATTCTGCTCGATTTTTCTCAACATGCAAAACATCCAATTTTGAATTCAGAGAGCTAATAAAATCTATTTTAAAGTGTTCAAATAAATCATTGATTTCAACTCTTATGTCTCCTGTTCTTGTAGTAGATTTGGAAAAGAAACAAGAAAATTCTATAGAATTCTTACCGGCCTTGGAGATTCCTCTTGAATGCCGTATGCACAATTCACAAACATCATCATATGATAACTGAAAAACATAACCTTTTCCTATTAGATTTAAGAGTTCTAAAAATTCATCTTTGACTCCTTTAAGGAGTGTTTTTAAGATCTCTTTTTCCAGATACTTATGCTTTGATTTTTGAAGGTTATATTGAAATTGCTCTACATAGTCTTCCAAGATTTCATCTTCCCCTTGTATCATACCAAAAATATCTTCATTGGATTTGCAGTAGTCTTGGTACTTCTTCAAGAATATGTTCTTCATGTCCTCCCATGTTTGGATGCAGTTTCCACCTAGGCTCATGAACCATCAGAGAGCTGCTCCTTTTAGAGTAAGAGGAAACACTTTCAACCTTTGATCATTAGTATAATAATCATATCCTCTACAAAGTATTTCAAACTCAAATAAGAATGTATTTGGATCTTCATTTATCAAACCATGAAAATTTGGTAGAGAAGATGGGGGAATTATGTGAATTTGTGTCACTCCTCCTTGATATTTGATAGGGAATTCAAAAGTAGAAATGTGAGCCATTTCTTACCACAATAGAAGATGTTCTTCATGTGTTTCTTTGAGGATCCTCCTTCAAATGTTCCTGTCAATTGGTTAGTGAAATGGGTGGTGCTTACATCACCACTCGAGTGGAATTATGAGATTATTTTAAAAATTCTACCTCTAAAATTCCTACTTCAATTCCTATGCAATTTTGCTGAAAAGCGACCGGAGGAGCAAGCACTTTACTTGCTCATTATGTAGGTTCTTACCTTCTGTTTTTAATACCCAATTATTTCACAATAGACAAACATAAAACACCCACTTCAACTTCTATGCACTGTGTTGAAAAGCGGGCAGAGGAGCAAGCACTTCACTTGCTCGTTACGTAGGTTCTTACCTTCTATTTTTAATACCTGATTCTTTCCCAGCAGAAAATATCAAACATACATCACTCTTTGTGAAATGGAAACACTCTCCCCGACAACGGTGCAAAAATGTTGGGTGCTAAAAGGTGTCTTTTAAAACTCCTAATTACCTCACATTAATTATCAACCTGGGTAAGTCTTTTTGTTTCAAGAGTGTACACAATATGTGCAAGCTATAAATCTAGAGAGTAATGATTTAAGATAATGTATTAAACTTAATACAAGAGTAAATGGATGCAATCATAAATCTCAAGCTGTAACTTTTAAAGGAAATAACACATCTAAGCATCAAGACTTAATCTCAAGCAAAACCATAATCCAATCTTAAGCAAGCAATTCAAATGGGAATAACATCAACCAAGAGCATTTTAGTAGTAATTGAGCTCTTTCAACTGGATCTACACTAATCAAACTCTGTCTTAATTAATGAGAAACAATTCCTTAACTGATAACTAATTCAATCCATGGTATGCATAAATGAAATCAATTAACAGAGTTGCGAATGATTGAAATGAGTATACGAAATCAGAATTAAGGAAAGTAAACCAACTACAAAGATATAAAACAGAATAAACTCGTAGGAAATGGAAAAGCATAAAACAAGGAAGAGCAGTAAGATCCACCAGAGGTTGGGCCCTAGCCGCCAACGGATACTGCTTAGCTACTTCAGAATATCCAAATGAACAACAACGCAAGTTATATATTTTTCATCAAATCCAAATGTCATTTACAACATGATGTGTCTTTCAGAATAACATTATGTATATTGAAATTACAATTGAGGTCCCAAGCGAAAATTCAAATCTCTCCATTATATCTCCTCCTCCTATCCTATCTTATTATCCCCCATTATCATCCTTTTTTCTCTCTTTGATCTCTGTTTTCATTTAAATACAAAGAGAGCAAAGACAAGTTACAACATAGATGATTACAAAATGATTCCCATTACAAAATTGGATTGTTCCAAACAAATTGATCAACAAGATCATATCTGAAATATCTCTCCATCAACATTCAATAGGAACAGGCCAAATTTGGTATTGCAACTGAAATAATTTGGAAAATGGTCACAACAACAAATTTGAGAAAATTTTCTGCGGAGAACCTTTCGTTTCTCTTAATACAGACCAAATTTTGGAAAACTGCTCATTGTAAAACTAATTCGGTCTGTTCTGGACAAAACCCATGTTTCGGATTTTCCAAATTATTCTTCATTTTCCTAAAACGTTCAATGAAAAACTATCACTTCTTATTCCAGCGAATTTCTGAGTTGGAATATTTAATAATGAGCTGGAGATCAAATTTGCAATCTGGAAAAGATCTTGGAGGCTAAGATGGTGAGTGATGTTTCAACAAATTCATTAAGCTATCATCGGTAAAATCATGCATAATAATAATTAATTTATTAAAAATAAAGGAGAAGAATCATTTCCCTATCGAAGGGGATACATGGAGTGAATTATTTTACTCGAAAATTTTAGAGTGAAGATAGTAAGAAGAGTTGTAGATTAACTATTTATCCTTTCACAAGCTCTTCTTCTATCATCATTCAGATTGGTCCTGATGATGGATCCCTGTTGGGATTTGAAACGTTGAAAGAAATATGGTTTCTACTGTGGATACTCTGAGACTAAGCTCAAATTAAATGAACCATAGATGCCTAAATTCCAGAATCATTTCCTGTACGGAGGGGATACATGGAGTGAAATTGTTTTACTCGAAAATTTTAGAGTGAAGATAGCAAGAAGAGCTGCAGATTAACTATTTATCCTTTCACAAGCTCTTCTTCTATCATCATTCAGATTGGTCCTGATGATGGATCCCTGTTGGGATTTGAAACATTGACAGAAATATGGTTTCTACTGTGGATACTCTGAGACTAAGCTCAAAAGAAATGAACCACAAATGCCTAAAATCTAGAATCATTTCCCTGTACGGAGGGGATACATGGAGTGAAATTATTTTACTAGAAAATTTTAGAGTGAAGATAGCAAGAAGAGCTGCAGATTAACTATTTATCCTTTCACAAGCTCTTCTTCTATCATCATTCAGATTGGTCCTGATGACGGATCCTTGTTTGGATTTGAAACATTGAAATAAATATGGTTTCTACTGTGGATACTCTGAGACTAAGCTCAAAATAAATGAACCATAGATGCCTAAATTCCAGAATCATTTCCCTGTACGGAGGGGATACATGGAGTGAAATTATTTTACTCGAAAATTTTAGAGTGAAGATAGCAAGAAGAGCTGCAAATTAACTATTTATCCTTTCACAAGCTCTTCTTCTATCATCATTCAGATTGGTCCTAATGATGGATCCCTGTTGGGATTTGAAACATTGACAGAAATATGGTTTCTACTGTGGATACTCCGAGACTAAGCTCAAAAGAAATGAACCACAGATGCCTATAATCTAAAGAGCATAAATAATTATAAAATGGAATTATACGATAAAGTATGATAAATATCATGATAAAGAATGGTTGAAATGGATGAAATAGGCGTTAAAGAGTGATAATAATAATGACAAACTAATGGCCCAACACCTTCTTTTCCTGCATCTTGGCTATTAGCATTGGGCATTCTTCTATAGTGTGGTCAAATTGGCTGCAATATTGACATGACGAGCGTGTCTGATTCTAACACTCCCGCGCGTAGTTCCCGAGTGTTCCACAGTTGTAACAAATAACCTGTCCCTGGCCTCTACCAGTCCCTCCTCCTCGACCTCACCCTCATCCCTGATATCCTCCGCGCGCTCCTCTGGCACCTTGCGCTGGAGGCCGAGTTTCTGCTTGCATCCGGTATGTAGGTGTTCTTTCCATCATCAACTCATAGCTGCGACAATGGTGCTCATCATGGCCCATTGGTTTGCAGAAGTTACAGAACAATTGCTAAGTTGTCTGAATTAAATTTTGTAGCAAATTACAGTTATCTGATGCATGTTGTCCAACAACCTGACAAATAGCGCAACCCCTATGCTTGGCCCTACTGGAGCTTATGGCCTTAGGGGAATTGGTCCCCCTCCTTTGATATAGTTCGCAAATATGGGACAGTGGTCTTTATCATGCCCATGGCTCTTGCACTTCAGACACCAGACTTCCTCACGCACCTCTGGTTTAGTCTCCTTGTCTTTCATTAAGCTCTACAATTCCAAGTAGAGGCTCTATAACTGAGAGTAAATCTGATGTACCCCCAAGGTTGCATCCTGAATGGGCGTTGCATGCAGCCTCATCACAATTTCCAGGGCCTCCTCCTGAGTTCTTATCTTATGTTACGATAGAGAAATCCTCAGGTGACGCAGAAGCGAAGCTATAAACCACTCGTGATGTTGACCATCTGTAAGCTACATGTTAGCTTCTCGAATCACACATTTCAACCTTTGATTTAACTCCCAAGGTGTCTCATCGACCCTCATCATGATTTCCTTAAATCCAACTACTGACTGTGAGTTAGACTTAGGCTTACTAAAATATGTGTTTAAATCAACCTTAGTCTCTACTAGTGTTGCCAGAGGATTATTAGAAAAATACTTAATATACCAAGTCAGCGCACGATCCTACAGAGCCTAACCAACTGTGCTTTCTTTATGTTGTCATCAGTAATCTGCTGCGCTGTCCACACACTATTAACAACAAACCAGAACTACTATGTATCTTCACTCCCTATGCGCTTTAAAATCTGTAGCTTCATGCGTTCGACATGTTGAAAGGTGGTGGAGGTGTGGGTGAAGGTGTATGCAGTGGAGGTGGAGGTGGAGGTAGAGTAGATGGATGATGTGTCTGTAGAAAACCCTGTGTTATCAACTGGACAACACTCCACGGTGAGGCCTGTATCGCTCCCTCATTGTCACTCAAAGGAGGTCCAATCAACGGGCTATATTCAAGACCTGATCTCTCTCGATCTCTAAAGAGTTTTTGACTTCACATTGCTTCGAACATCAAGGCAATGACATAACCCGTTTTTCACATAACAACATTTTAATCCAGGTATTCAAATACCTTAAATACTTACCTCGCGGTCCCTTGAAAAATCACCGCTCCACTTCGCTATAACTGACTGAGGTATCAACTACAAATTATATAACAAATCCTCCTATAATTTGATTGAGCCAGTGATCAACAACCTGCACGATCTTGTCTTTAGAGGCTTCTAATCGTTGTACCAGTTCTGGAGTCCACACTATTGGACTGTCAAGCTTCCACCTCCCTTGAACATCTGCCAACTTAGCTAACCACTCGTATAATTCGATCAGGAAGGTGCATAATAAAATTTCATGTATCTTCATATACAAATAGCTATCCAAACACTGCTCCTTTGACAGGCGCGAATTCCTGTTTTCCCGCGCCACAAATTTTTGAATTTTTCTATCCAACCAATTTTCAATTTCTTTCTTTGTCGGGTTCTAGTGATGCGACATCATACATCTCCTTCAAGTAGATCCTGATCCCGACAAAGAAAGAATTTGTTGGCTTTGGGGTTCTTGACCCAGGTTCAAAGTTAGTTGCACCAAATAACAAATTCCTACACTATTGGCCCTTTTGGCAACAACTCGCGTAGCACAGGTTACAGTCTCACCCGAAGAAGTATGGGGGGATGCAACAACCAAGTTTCTACATCCAGAGATGAATGTGATGTCTTTTAGCGCCTCAGATCTGCCTTCGTGCAGATCGATAAGCCCTTAGGGATGGGTACTGTAACTCTATTCAAAAGTATTCAGACCTTCACGAAGGTCTACGATAAGGTTTTGTGGACCTTTATCAGTTGATTTATTGACTTATGTGCATCATAGAACAATTCTAAATTAGGGCTCGCACAGGTAAGCTTACGCTATTAATAAACATTAGATAATTCATCAGAGTCTTCTCGAAATTACATAAACATGCTTGCGTACATCATCTAACAGTTATTCAATAGGATCACACATCATTAGATTAATATTTCACAGACACATTATTCATCCAAAACATATATCATAAATAGAAGTAAACAAAGACAAACATATATACACAAGAATTCTTCAATAATCTTCTTTATTGATCTTGGTTTAGGTTTACAGACTCAAAACTACCCTGTGCACTTAGCTGTAGGGGTCCATACACTTAGTTGCAGACTCTACCTAGGCCTCTGTGCACTCAGTTTCAAAGCCTTTCTTTCCTATCTAACCCACTTCTCTGTGCTATCACTTTTCTCTTACTGACCCATTACATCCATGATTCTAAGATATCCCCCTTAGACTCTTTAAGAAACACCTATTTATACAATCCCATGGTCCACAGACCATGGGCGGATCTCAAGGTTGACTCAAATTTTACATAAACAAGGGGCTAAAATCCCTTTGAGTCCTAATCATCTACACGCTTCGCATCCACAAATCGTAGAGACTTTTCATCATTTGCAAAAAATACATCAAAACTTGGGTTGTTTTAACCCCAAAATTGACCCAGGGGATCCCATTCCAACAATAAGGTTATACTAGATGTCACTTTGATTATTGTGTTTATCTCAAAAGAAAAATTTTTGGCAGTTATATTATATTATTATTGTATGTAGATGACATGATTGTTGCGGGTTCTAACATGTAGGAAATAAATGTGCTCAAAAGAAAATAGTCAAACTCATTTGCAATGAAGGATTTGGGTGCTGCAAAACAAATCCTTGGTATGAGAATAACTAGAGATAGGAAGAATCACAAATTAACACTGTCTCAGAGGGAGCACATACAAAAGGTGTTGAAAATATTTAATATGCAGAATGCAAAACCAGTTAGTATACCTTTGGCTAGCCATTTCCAACTAAGTAAGGAGGTGTGTCCCAAGACTGAGGAAGAAATGGCTTATATGTCTAAAGTTCCATATGCATCAGTAGTTGGAAGCTTAATGTATGAAATGGTTTGCACAAGGCCTGATATTGCACATGTAGTGGGAGTTGTAAGCAGGAACATGAACAATCCAGGAAAAGAGCATTGGATGGCGGTGAAGTGGATTCTCAGGTATTTGAGAGGTACCACAAATCAAACATTATGCTTTGGTGGTTCAAACATTTCTCTACAGGGATATGTTGATGTAGATATGGCAGGCGATAGAGATAACAAGAGGAGCACCACAAGGTATGTGTTTACTATAGGTGGAACAACTGTCAAAATGGTTTCAAAACTACAAAGTGTTTTTGTACTCTCAATGACAGAAGCAGAGTATGTTTCTGCTATAGAGGCTAGTAAATAAATGATTTGGTTACAAAAGTTTGTGGATGAATTGGGTATGAAGCAGGAGTTGGGCAGGTTATACAGTGACAGCCAGAGTGCCATACATCTTGAAAAGAACTCTATATTTCATTCCAAGACTAAATATATACAACACAAGCACCATTTCATACAATCAATGTTGGAAGATGGACAGTTGAAGCTGGAAAAGATACACACTAGCCAGAATCCTGTAGATATGTTAACAAAAGTTGTAATCAGGGAGAAACTGAGATTTTGCTCATTTCAATTGGTCTTCAAGTTGATGATGAAGGTGAGGAATAGCCAAGTCCATAGTGGAGTCATTGTCCAACAAATGAAGGAGCAGTGGATTTCCTATAATCAATATCCAAGTGGGAGATTGTTGGGTGTGGAGCCTAATTATCTTCTTTATTCAAAGGTATCACTGCATTGGACCCTAGTTCTTAATGGGGCAAAAACATTGGCCATTTTTGCGCACTTCCAGGGGGTTACAAGGGGAGGTGACAATGATTCTTTAGAGGCGCCCCCCCCTCTTGTGGGGGATCAGGGGTAGCACCCCCGAAGCTAAAAATAGATGTAAAATTGCCTTGTAAAATGTTGTAATTTCGTAGTCAATCTGGGTCGTTTATTAGGTGGAAATATGACAGTAGAAGTTATGTTTAATTTTGGTTTTTTTCCCTAGAAGGAAAACCCTCATTATATATGAGGGAATTGTATTCCAGTTATGTAGATGTGTATTCTGAGTGAGAAAGAGAGAGGAGATTGTGTGAGAGAGAAGAGGGAATTACAGCGGATTTGCTGTAGGTTGTATCTCTTAATTTTGCTAGATAATATAAAAGGAAGGACTGGCTGTTTCTTCATGGACGTAGCCCAAATTGGGTGAACCACATATATATATGTGTTTCTCTTGTTTTATGGGTTTTATGTGTTTATATTTCTGTAATATATTTTATGTGTTCCATTTCTTTGTAATATATAATTTTCTAACACTAGGGCTAATTTGGACATCCACATGCTGCCTTCCAATATTACAAAGATTCCCAATACTACACCGTCAGTTCTTCTCCCAAGATGGAAAATTCACCACCACATAAGGTCCTCGACATGACACCAACAGGCTGCAAAAAATCTAATCCAAAATGGTCACTTCTTTGACCCAACATACATCAACCCTGGCTCCAAGTCTTCTATCCCACGCTGCCCTTGATTGTCCCTGGTTAGGGCTGATTTAGTAGGCTGCAATAGCCCTTAACTGACCCTTGAACAACCCTAAAAAAACTTCAAGAAACCATGGCCTTGGCTAGGAGGGAAAATCCTCCTCCACACTAAGGGTAAGGGCTAAAACCAACCCTCAAAACAACCCACACAATCCTTTGATGTTGTGGTATCGCCTGCAGCCTACCACACAACACTCCCGTTGCAATACAACACCCCTCAAACATTTCTCCAACCTATCCAAAAGCCTCCAAACAAAATTATGAAGAGTCTCTTAAACTCAGCCTAGCCCAGCATATATCATAGCTCCGTTTAAACACTTTCAGACCACTGTTTACCCTTAAGATAGTCCTGAAATTCATGCTAGAATTGCCTTTCTTTGTTGTGGCCTAACTCAGAAGTTATCCTCCTCAATGAGATCCTTTATGATGTATTGTGTGCTTCACAATGGAAGAGAAAATGACATAAAATCACCCTACATTTATACATAAATGAGGGGCTCCACCAATTTAAGAAGAGACATGTCTTTTGGACGAATTTACTTCAAGCCTATATGAATTGAATACCAAATAATTATTTGCCAACTTAAAAAATTCATATCTCCACTTCTACAACTCAGAATTCAATGATTCTTGAAGCGTTAGATTTGTCTTTCCACCCTCTATCATCTCATGCCATCACATGTAGAAATTTTCTCCTGGAAATTCCAAAAAACGATTTGGTGCAAAACCCCATACTTGGGTTCCAAGTCCACAAATGAACCTTGTGGCACTTTTCCCTCCAAACCCTGAACCCTAGGGCATGGAGTACCTACCAAGATACACAAATAGAAACTCCCTCTTAGCAAGGGAGGTATTTCCAAGACTAGGAAGTAACTCATTGTCATCATCACTTCTCACAACACTTTCCCAACTCTTGGCGCTCACAATCACAACAATCCTTGTTCTGTGAACTATGCCCTTATCAGATGTGTTGCTGTCACTGGAAGCATCCTGCTTCTTCTTCCTCTCCTGTATCACTTTCCAATCTCTCCATGATTTATTCTTGGTAGTTGTAGGAGCACCCTTGCTCCTCACTGACCATGCACTCTTCTTGTACCACAGAGCTTCCCTCTAAACCTGCAAGCTCCCTCTCGAACATGGATCCCTCTGAGTCTCTAGAACCTAGAACTTCTTCTCAGGAAGGTGTACCTTATTATCGAAAACCAATACCTAATCCTCTGAAGCCTGCACCTGCACCTACACCTACTCCTACTTCTATGGAACCTGCACCTACTCCACCTGCATTTTTTCATGATCCACAGGCTTTCGTGTTAACCTCTAGAGACCATGCTCTCTAAATTTGAGTACAATCCTATCAGAATTAGAGCCTTTGGGATTGAGTCTTGCCTTCCCATCCTGGAATAAGACCTCAAACCCCTTCCTCTTGATCATTGAGACAAAAGCACGCTATATCTGAGTCCTGGTATAAAAAATACATCCTAGACCCGCATCACATGTCGTGTGTCCATCCTGAATGGCACAACTCCTGATCCTCGGATATCCAACTGACTCTTGTCACCCAACACCATGTGAAAATTCAAGTCCCATTCAGTTAGAGTCTCAAAAACCTCCTGTAACCCTATCATATATTTCATCACACCATTGTCTATGTACCATCCATCCTCATTGATAGTACCTTGTGAGAAATGAGAAATCATAGCAAAATCCTCCTCTTCCAATCTCCTAGTGAGATCATCTATCTCAGTTGAAGTGGAAACACTGACGACCTTCTTTCCTTTTCTCTTCTCATCATATCCCTTCTTCTTCATCGGACATCTTGGCGAATAATGACCCATCTCACCACAGTTGAAACACTTGACTTTACTCAAGTCCTTATTTTGCTTACCCTTAATTCATGTTGCAAGTGCCATGTCATCATCGAAAGAATTCTTCTTTGGATGAAGATCCTCATCTCGCAACTCTTCTTGAATGAAGTCATCCCACAACCTATCCCAGTCTACCAGCTTCTCTATGGAAATGATCCCTTTGATGAAGGGCTTCCATTCCTCGGTGAACCCTTTCAAGGCAATCCTTACTATATCTCCATTTGAGATAGTCACAACGACGGAAACAAGCTCATCTTTGACCTGAGATAATCTTGTCAGATACGAGGTCATTCTTTCACCCTTTATCATCTTGGTGGAATTCAACTTATCCTCCAATACCAGTACCCATTTCTCATTCTTTTTCTGGAACAAATTTTGAAGATCCATCCACATCTCATGTGCATTGTCCTTATATGACAAGTGAGGTATTAGGGCATCCTTCACACCATCTAGGATGATCAATCTCACTCTCACATCCAAATCTTTAAATATTTCTAGCTCCTTAAGGTTAGTTGGCTTCTTGACCTCTTTCATGGCTAACTCCAAGATCCTGTTGACTTGCAAGACCAACTTGATCCTTTGCTTCCAAGGACTTTAGTTGGAAAACCCTTCCAACCTATCCTCATACTGGAGAACTACCTGCAACTTCAACATTGTAGTGAGCCCTTCACTTACAATGTGTCAAACTCCCTCTCATGCTGTACTTCACTGTGCACAACTCTGATTCACCGACTTCCACTGTAGCTCAGACACCGTTCTGATACCATGTTGAATTTCCATGACCTTGAGTCTAGGTTAGAGTCTTAAAATCACTGACACAACCAGAACAAGAATCTCAACCATAAATTACTTTGTACAATGGAAATATAAAGCAGTAAATCACACATGCACAAATATATACACTTTTTAACAAAATTTTACAAAAATATACAATCACCAATTTTAAACCAATTTTGAATAATACAAAAGTCTATGGTGTACAAGATACAATGAAAAACTTCACTACAACTTCTATGTCGTATCTTGTCCTATTGGTTCTTCGCTTCTGTACTTCTCACTAGCTGCCTCTTAATCCTTCAAATGACAACACATTGAGACTTAAGGAGGGCTTCCACCTAACATTGCTGCATGTCACTTCTACTACATGTACACAGGCTCATCAATCTACTCTCTAGGTTGGTCAATTCTTGAGCTCCAATATGCCTTCTAGCAGCCTCTCTCATCCATCAAAGAGCTACTCATAAGGCTACAAACTTCACCCAATCTCCAGCTATCTTCATCACTTCAAGACTGCTAGTCTAGGGCTACTTTTGACATCCACATGTTTCCCTCCAACGGTCCAAAGATGCCCAATATTACACTATTGGTTCTGCTTCTTAGATGGACACTTCACCACCATGGAAGGTCCTCCACACGACACCAATAGGCTGCAACAACTCTAATCCAAATTTGTAACTTCTTTGACCCAACACACATAAACCTTGGCTTCAAGACTATTTCCCCACACTGCCCTTGACTGTCCCTGGTTAGGGCTTATTTAAAAGGATACAAAAACCCTCAAACAACCTCAATAAACTGTGGCCTTGGCTAGGGAGGAAATTTCTCCTCCACGCTAAGCATAAGGGCTAAAACCAACCCTCAAAATAGCCCACATAATCCTTTGCTGCTATGGTATGGCCTGCGACTTATAACACAACACTCCTGTTGCAGTACGACACCCCTCAAACACTGCTCCAGCCTATCTGCAAGCCTCCAAATAGACTTATGAAGAGGCTCTTCAAATCGGCCTAGCCAAAGGTATATTACAGCTCCCTTCCTACACTTTGAGACCCTTGTTTACCCTTAAGATAGTCCTGAAATCCACTCTAGAATTTCCTTTCTTTTCTGTGGCCTGACTCAAAAGTTATCCTCCTCAACGAGCTCCTTTATGATGTATTATGTGTTGCACAATGGATGAGAAAATGAAACGAACTCACCATCTATTTATACGTAAATGAGGGGCTCCACGAATTTAAGAAGAGACATGTCTTTTGTATGAATTTACTTCAAGCCTACATGACTTGAATACCAAATAATTATTTGCCAACTTCAAAAATTCATTTCTCCACTTCTACAACTCAGAATTCAACGATTCTCAAAGAGTAAGATTTGTCTTTCTACCCTCTTTCCTCTCATGCCATCACATGTAGAAATGTTATCTTGGAAATGCTCAAAACATGATTTGGTACAAAACCCCCTACTTGGGTTCCAAGCCCACAAGTGACCCTTGTGGTGCTTTTCCCTCCAAACCTTGAACCCTAGGGCTTCGAGTACCTCCCAAGCCACACAAATCAACACCTTTTAGGTTGAATATGTCCACTCTTACTTTCATATTGTCAGAGTAATTATGCACCTTGAAATACTTCTTTATTTCGAGCATCCATGCTTCTACATCCTTAGCCTTCTTCACCTCTCAATGAAATGTAGTGGGCCTGGCCTTCTTAAACTCCTATGGCATAAAGTCTTTTCCTTCCTTTCTTCATTGATGATGTCTTATTGTAGTAGCATCAGAAAACTCCTAATAACTACCTATCCTTCTTTCCAGAGTACTAAGTGGAGTACCTCCTCTCATTGTATCCTCAGTCCCATGCTAGTGTCTCTTTCTGGACCTACTTCCTTTTATTCCACTAGTCTACAACTTAAACTTGTATCTATCTCCCAATTCATGTTTCTTATGTCTCTAGAAGTCAAATAAGGTTTGCAATATGACTAAATTCGTTTTTTCCTGCCTTTCTTTGGCCCTGTCAAGCTTCTCATTGTCATATTTGTAACTTCTCAATTTAGCACTTAGTCTCCTAAGTGTATCCACTAATTAGGGGACCCTTATTCTCTCCCTTTTCCCACTAAATAAGGTTTACAATATGACTAAATTCCTTTTTTCCCGCCTTTCTTTGGCCCTGTCAAGCTTCTCATTGTCATATTTGTAACTTCTCAATTTAGCACTTAGTCTCCTAAGTGTATCCACTAATTAGGGGACCCTTATTCTCTCCCTTTTCCCACTAACTCCACTTCATGTCCATGTTGAGATCTATTGGTGCTATACTACACCATTTTTTTACTGATCCTTTGTTCCTTGGTGTTTGTATATGTGTTGTCATATACACACACTATTAGATAATATAATACATTAATACATAGTATTAATCATTACCTTGGCTCACTGTTAAGAGTCTGTTGGTGTAAAAATTTAACATCTCTGGGTTATATTTCCATGTAATAAATGGAAATTATAAAAGGAAAAAATCAAACCAACGTCATGATACACATATTCCAAGTTAAATGAGGGGAAAAGCATTACATTGGGAGTCACTTGTGGTTAATTATTTATTGTCTATGGAAATTGGCATTGGCAAAAGGAAAAGGGAAATAAATGACAATTAATTCAAAAAATAAAGGAAAATAAGAGAAAAGGAAGATGAAGAGAAAATAATATGCATGCAAGGGAAAATGAAGAAAAAGGAAAAGAAAACGAAAAGAAAAGGAGAGGAAAAATTCAATCATTCACTTGGGCAAGGAGAGGAAAAGAGGAGAGAGAAGCTAGAAAAATGGATAGAGAACTTGGACACAAGGAAGACACAAGCAAGACATACACAAGAGACAAGAAAGGAAAGCAAGGAGCACAAGAAGAATTTAGGTGGAAGCCAAGAAAAATATTGGAATAGTAGCCAACAAGAGGATTTCACAGGTAACAATGTGCATGTTTGGTTATCTTGATGGGATTTGAATGCATGTTGCATGTTGCTTGAAAATGGTGGAATTAGTTTGAGTTAAAAGGTTTCAACCCTTTTTTACCTATTTTAAAACAAAGCAAATCAAAGTTTGGTTTGTCTTCCTCTTTCACCTATTTTAAAACAAAGCAAATCAAAGTTTGGTTTGTTTTTTGTTGGGAGACGTAAGTTTTTTAAAAGATTTGCTTTATTTTAAGTGTTGAGACTAAATTTAAAAAAGGGTGTTTGTTTTTGATGAGAAGATTATCCTAAGGAGTGATAAGGTTTTTTAGTATTTGTTTAAAGTGGTGAAAGGTAAAAAGAAATGTTGGTGGAAATTTTTAATAGTGAAAAGGAGTTAGTAAAGAATTTTATGGTGCATGTGTGGTGAAAGTTTTCTAGGATTTTGTGATTTTGGGTGTATTTGGATTTAGATTTGGTGGCATTTTGTTGATTGGAGAAAGTTTTGTTCCATCATGTCAAATTTGTTGGATGATACTTATTTGAATGAATCCACCAAACTTGATGGAGGAAATTATGTGAATTGGAAATTCAAGTCGCTGACTATTTTAGAAGGTTATAATTTGTGGTCCATTGTGAGTGGGGATGAGCCCAAACCCACTGTTGCAGTTTCTATTCCAGATTGGGAGAGAAGGGAGATGAAAGAAAAGGTGTTGTTGCGTATGTCCATAAAGGACAACATTATTCCTCACATCAGAGATTGCAAGACATCAAAAGAAACATGGGATATGCTGAAGGGTTTGTATGAAACAAAAAATACAAACCGGATCTTTTTTTTGAAGACTAATATTTTATCTCTAAAAATGGAAGCAAATGAAAATATAAGCAATTTCATATCTCATGTCAAAGGTTTAAGTGATAAGTTAGGATATATTGGTGAAAAGGTGTCTAGTACTGATTTAGTCACAATCACATTAAATGGCTTAGTGCAAGATTATCAAATTTTTGTTTCAAGTCTTTCAGCTAGAGAGAAGCCCCCTATATTTGATGAATTGATAGGAATTCTTCTACAAGAGGAGGAGAGGATGAAGAGCTTTAATTTGGGCTCTAGTAGTTCAGATTTGGCGTTGGTAAGCAAGGGCAAACATCCATACAGAGGCAAGCTGTGGGACAAGAACAAAGGAGGCAAGTTTCAAGCAAAACAGAAAGGTATGACATAATCTAAATTTCCAATCTATGATAGGAGAAATGATGATTGTTATTATTGTGGCAAACCTGGGCATCATTCTAAAGATTGCTATAAAAGGAAATATAATGAGTCTGGGCAAAGAAACGAAAGGCATAATGGAAATTTTGTGGACAAAGACACCTCAATCAGTGATGGATTTAAAAATATTAAATTGTTTGTTTCTCATGCTGCATTGTCTGTGGAAAATGATGATGTGAATGCTTGGTTCATTGATTCCGGTGCATCATTCCATATGTCTTGTAATAAGGAGTGGTTTGATGAATATTATGAAAACATTGATGGAACATATATTTATCCAGGAGATAACATACCACTTAAAGTTCAAGGTTATGGAGTAATAGGTGTGAATTTGCCTAATGGACAAGAGAGACAAATCCATAATGTGATGTATGTTCCTGGTATCAAAAAGAATTTAATTTCTGTTTCTACTATTGCTGACCAAGATTTGAAGGTGGAATTTGTTAAATCACAGTGTGTAGTGAAAGACATTCAAGATTAGTACAAGGTTATTGCCACAGGTACTAGAGTTGGAGGCTTGTATAAGTTGGATGTGACTAGGAAAAGTCATCAAGCGTTGACATGTAGAACAATATCAACAGTAGAGTTATGGCATCAAAGGTATGGACATCTAAATCACAAAGATTAAATGCTACTTCAAAAGAACACAATGGTTGAAGGTCTTCCTGTCTTGAAGAATGATCATGTTGAATGTGAAGCATGTGTACTTGACAAGCAACATAGGGAGGAATTTCCTATACATAAAGAAAAAAAGGCAAAGGGAAATACTTGAATTAATTCATACTGATGTATGTGGACCTATGCAAACTCGATCTATCGGTGGAGCATGGTATTTTCTTATTTTTGTGGATGATAATTCTAGGTATACATGGGTTTATTTCATAAGAAAGACGAGTGATGTTTTTGAGTACTTTAAAGAGTTTAAGAATATGGTGGAAAAACAAACTAGTAATTGCATAAAAATTTTGAGATCTGATCATCGGGGAGAATACAAATCAAGAGAATTTAATAAATATTGTAAAAGCAATGGGGTTCTACAACAATTTATAGTGGCACATACACCTCAGCGAAATGGAGTTGCTGAGAGGAAAAACAAAACACTAGTTGAATGTGCACGTAGTATGCTTCAAGGTAAAAATATTTGTAATGTTTTTTGGGCTGAAGCTATTAATACTACTGTTTATTTGAAAAATAGGAGTCCAACCAAAAGTTTAGAGATTAAAACACCTTTTTAAGCATTTTATGGGTACAAACCAAAAGTGAGTCATTTAAGAGTTTTTGGTTGCAAGGCATTTGCTGATATTCTAAAAGATGAAAGAAGAAAACTTGTTGCAAAGTCCATTAAGTGCATATTTATTGGTTATTGTGATGATCAGAAAGCATACAAGTTATTTGATCCCAATACTTATAGACTGTTTGCAAGTAGGGATGTGGTGTTTCATGAGAATGAAAACGAAGGTGATAAAATGAATAATACTGGTGTATGGCATGATACTGATGATTATGTCAAATTAGATACAAGTGTTGAACAAGAACAGGAACAAGCACATGAACAGGTACAAGTTCAAGAGCAAGGAGCATCAAGCAGTCATGATACTCCGAGAAGAAGAGAGGTGACTCCACAAAGTAGAAAGAAAGATGAAAGCAGTAAAACTCCAAGAAGGTCATCATGTCAAAGTCAAGTACCTATAAGGTATAAAGATTATGCATTAATGTCTCTTGTTATGAATGTTGTAGAACCTTCAAGCTATGAGGAAGCTAAAGAATATGAAGAATGGAGAGATGCAATGAATGAAGAATATAACTCTACAATGAATAATGACACATGGGAATTAACAAAATTGCCTAAAAACAAAGTTCCCATACGATGCAAATGGTTGTATAAATCTAAGTTTAATGTTGATGGAAGTATTGATAAACATAAAGCTATATTGGTTGCAAAAGGATATTCACAAAAGGAGGGAATTGATTATGAAGATACTTTTGCACCTGTAGCTAATTTGAACACAATTAGAATCATGATTGCATTAGCTACAAAACATGATTGGAAAATGCATCAGTTAGATGTCAAATCTGCATTTTTGAATGGTGAGTTAAAATAAGAAGTTTATTTGGTTCAGCCTGAAGGGTTTGTAAGATAGGGACAGGAGCATCTGGTTTGCAGGTTAAAGAAAGCTTTATATGGTTTGAAACAAGCACCAAGATCTTGGTATGTGAAAATTGATTCTTTCTTTTATGAGAAGAAAAAATGATCCTAACTTGTACATCAAGGAAGATGAAGGTGGGAATGTTGCTTTAATATCTGTGTATGTTGATGATCTTATCATAATAGGAAATGCATGCAAGTTGATTGAAGAAATCAAAATTCAGTTGTCACATGTATTTGAGGTGAAGGATCTTGGTGAATTTCATTATTGTTTAGGTCATGAAGTTTGGAGAGAATCTAGTAAGACACTAATCACACAAAGCAAATATACAAGGGAAATCCTTAAAAGGTTCAATATGATTGAATGCAAGGCAACATCTACTCCTTTAGAACAGAATGTCAAATTGTGCAATGATGATGGAACCAAAGAGGTGAATGGAACTATGTATTGTCAACTGGTGGTAAGTCTGAACTATCTCACCACTACCAAGCCAGATATAGCATATTCTGTCGGCATACTTAGTCAGTTCATGGCTAAGCCTTATGAAAGTCACTGGAAGGCAGCAAAGAAAGTCCTTCGATATCTGAAAGGAACACTTAATTTTGGTATTATGTATACTGATGAATTTGATGTTGAGTTGACAGGCTATTCTGATTCTGACTGGGCTGGAAATCTACTACTGGATATATTTTCAATATTGGTTCAGGACCAATATCATGGAGTAGTAAGAAACAACCAACTGTTTCCTTGTCATCCACTGGAGTTGAGTATAAAGCATTATGCAGTGCAAACTGTGAAGAAATATGGCTTAGAAGGATACTTGCAGTTGTTGGAAAAACACAACAAGCACCTATAGTAATCAGATGTGGCAATCAAAGCACTATCAAATTGGAAAACAATCCTATATATCATGCAAGGACAAAACACATTGACACACAACATCATTTTGTAAGAGAAAAAGTGCAATTAAAAGAAATTGACTTATCATATTGTAATACAAATGAAAATGTCACTGACATATTCACCAAGCCTCTTGGAAAGGCTAAATTTGAAATGTGTAGAAGTAAGTTGTGTGTTGTTGAAAATCCAAATTATGTTGTAAGCGTAGCTGAGACTTAGACCAGCAGGCAAAGTTAACATGTAGATCGTGATTAAGGGGAGGTGTCAGGTATTAATCATGAATGGTGCCACTCACTGTTCAGACGGCGCCGATCACTGTTCAACAGTGAGCATAGTCGGCTAGTGCCAATATCATCCAGCATAGTTATTGTTCATCCGTAGCTGGAAATGTGTGTAAATTGTGATGTTTAGTAATGAATGAATCAAGCTTTCAGTGTGGATTTTGTTCTCTGATACAAGCACCCTCGACTGATAAGGAGAGGATTTTTCACTTTGATATGAAATTATAGGAAATAATGCGAGGGGGTTACACAGGAAGTTCACCGGCAACGATAAGTATAGGAGCACAAATGCTAAGACCTTTTATTTTAGTTGTGTATATCACAAGAAACTCCCTTTCTCCTAGTTGTCCTTTTATTTCTCGAATGAAATTATAGTTTCTGCGTAGAGGTTCCTTCCCGTTTCCATAGATAGGGTTGGTTTCCATAGATAGCAGGTCTAGGCTTCCACCGGATTAGGGATTTATGCCTGGTAACTAATAAATTGATATGCCTCCTTTTTCTTGGGCTTCCTTAAGCTAATTTCCTTGAAAAGTATTTTCCAAAACAAGAAAACACAATTTAAGGAGAAGAATACTCAAGTTGATCACTTGTCAAAAGAAGGAATAAGTCTTATGTAGGGTCAATGGCAATGGAGATTATGGAACAGGGTGAAAATACCTTTTAGTGGTTTTTCATACACCATTTATGGATGACATTTACCTCGTCTCTCCTTTCAATGAGCTACATATCCTCTTTTACATACTTTTGATTATGATATACATTATTGTTATCATCATCTACTCGCGAATAACATTTTATTTTTTTGCAATTTTTTTTACTTAAATCTTGTATAAAGCGTGTATGAGGATCGATCTATTTTTATGAGCAATCTTATTAGATAGTTTTGTATATCATAGTTTTGTATATCAATAGTTGTCACACAGTTTGGAACTTTTTATCAGAGAACAGAATCACACTCAGAACTTTGGCCAAACACAAATCGTGGGAAACTATCACTAGTTCCACACGCCCTCAACAGCGGTCATCCTCCGCACAGCAAGGGATCCCTCTACCTCCTTGCCAGCGCTATGCCTTGAAGCTTTCACAATCTGTAACGAACAGTCCTCCAAAAGCAGCGGGCTCTCTTTGTGGTGGTCGATTCGTGCCCCTCAATTACCGACTCAGTCTTCTCCACACATAGGACTCGGTCTCCACACACGTATCAGAGTTCACTTCTCCCAGGTCTCACCGCTGCAAAGCTTAACAAGAAGCTCTCCACACAACTCAGCGCCAATGTAGGATTCGCACCATGTTGGGTATTTTTGATGGAGAAATACCAAAACCAACAGAATAAAATTCACCACAGAGACAATACTCTGTTTCCTCTGTCCAGGATCTTTTGCAGACAACCTCTTAAAACCAAACTCACTCAGAACACTGCATTACACAGTCACAACACATTTCTATTAATTTAAAACTGAAAACACTGATACAAATTCCATCCTCTGTGCAAAGAGGGATTCACAAAATAAACTCTGTTGCTCTCACAGATTTTCTACTGCTGTAGAAATTACAAAAAAAACTTCAGTTTTACAATAATAAAAATTACATCCCCTGTGGTATTCTGCTGTGCACCAAAAAAAACATTACGCTACTCTACGTAGCCACCCCACTCCAAAATTACAAAAATGGAACTGCACTGCTGTGCACCAAAAAAAACAACACACGCACTGCTTTTCGCAGGCACCATACATACCACACACTGCTGTGTCTGCTCCACGCTGCTGCGTCTACACCTGCACTGCTCTTACATTTCTTTACAAACTCTGCATTGCTGTGCGTCAATAAAAAAAATCACATGTGCGTTGCTGTGCCTTTCCTTTCTCACATTCACACTGTTGTGTGAGAATTCTTTACTTATGCACTAATGCGTGCTTCCCTTCTTCACCATGGGAAAGCTTTTCTTCGCGCTGCTGCGTGCTCCCCTTCATTAATTACAATCATACTTCTGCTGTGTCTTACTTGCATTTCAGATGCAAACAACACACTCACCGCACTTACATTTACTGCTGTAAAGAAAAAAAATTCTTTTACCTGTGCTGCTGTCCATAACTTCTTGCTGCTGCATTTTTCACATTTGCATTGCTGTGTAAAAACACATTTCTTCAACAAAGCTTCATGCTGCTGCATTTTCTTATTTGCCTTGCTGTATATTTCTTCTTCTTCACGATGGGAAAACTTTTCTTCAAGATGCTGCTGTCCATACACTTGCTGTTGTGTTGCTGCTGCAATTTGCACTACTGTGTGCACATACACTTGGCACTTCATTCTCCACAAAAAAAAATTAACAAGGGCTGCTCCCTTTTCTTATGCACCCTTGCTTCACACAATCTTCAGCTTCATTCATTTTATTTTCACAACGCACTGCTGTGCAATCCCTTTCAATTTTCTGCTGCCTCACACATTCTCATTCATTCCATGTGCATTAAAAATCTGCTGTCCCTGTTTTTCTTTATGCATTTCTTTGCATGTGCTCCATAAAAAAAATTTCAAACTGCTGTTTTATGTTTTGTCCTCCCACTGCTGTGAGGGTCTCCATGCTTTGCATTCTTCTTATTGCGCTGCTGCACTTTACATTTGAGCGCTGTCCCCTTTTCTTCTCTGCTGTTATGGCAGATTTAACTTCATATTTTTCCTTTATAAAAAAAATTTTCATTAAAGAATGACTGTTAAGACAGTTCAGCAACAAAAAAATACAAGCTCCCCTTTAATGTATGCTTGTCTTCTTTTGGCAGACTCTTCTCAAAATAAATTTAGATCAGTTGGGGAGTTCAAGGGGCTTTCAGGTTGCATTTCTTTTCTTCTCCATACTTGTGTAACTTTCTTCTTTTGCATGGGTCTAGCTTGTGTAAGAGCCCATGTCAAGTTACAGTCACGTGCCATATGCCCAATGTTATGACACTTGAAACATTCAACATTTTTCATGAATAAGAATTCATGATTTCTTCTTGTGAAATTATTTCTTGGAGATTGTCGGGGACCACAACATCTATCTCCATGAAATGCTCTACAGTCTTTTGCCATATGACCAAAGTTTGAGCAAGCATAACAATAACCATAAAATGAACTTTGGTACCTGGGAGATGGAGGTTTTCTTGATGTACTTCTGAAGCCTTGCTGCTTTGAGATCCTTTGATGATCACCATTGCCTCTTGCCTTCTTGCCATTAGCTACATTTCTTCTTGGAGCTGATTTTCTACTATTGCTGCCTTCATTTTTCTCCTTGCCTTTGCTGGAACTAGGAGCATCACCATCTCTTTCTGGCTTCTTCACATCTCCTTTGCTTAAAGCATCCTCATCCTTGTTTGAGGGTTCACCTACATACCCAAGTCCTGATTTATCAGATGGAGATCTGTGATAGCTGAGCATGTCATCCAAAGCTTGAGAGCTCTTCATGATCTTGTTCATCCCTTCAACCTTCTTCCTGAGGAGGACAATCTCTTCTTCTAGCTTTTCACATACATCATTTCTCTTTGCTAGTTGTCCCTCAATTTCTTCCTTGCTACGAGTAGCTTCAGCTGCTACTATTTTGAAGGAGATAATGTCAGTCTTCATTTTGGAGACTTCTTCATCATTTTCTTGACTGCTCTTCATTTTCTTTTCAGCTCCTTGTGCCTGCTTCTTGGCTTCTTCTAGTTCAGACTTAAGGGAGGAAACCTCTACCTTGTACTGTCCAATCTCTTCCACAAGTTTATTCACTCTCTTGTGTCTTTCTTCAAGTTGACTTGTCAAGGCATCTTCCTGCTTCTTTGCCTTGTTCAGCTGATTTGTCATGGATATGACTTCTTCATAATGTTTCCTCTTGCTTTCTTCAAGTTCCTTCTTAAGCTTGGCAAGCTCTTCATCCCTTTCTTTTACTTGAAGCTTGATGAGGTCAAGCTTCTCATTCTCAGCTTCTATTATGGGTTCATCTTGACCCATTGTCATGGTCAGTGCTCCCTTTGCATGAAGGTCATGCAGTCTGTCCCAAATATCCTTTGCTGATGTGTATTTTCCAAGATTCTTCTTCACTGAATCAGGGAGTCCATCCAAGATTAGTTTTGCTGCTTGTGCATCATACTCCATGGATTCTTTATCCATCTGGCTGTCATCAATCACTGACTCCCAGACTTCAATGCCCTCAGACATTAGGAAAGCCCTCATCATTATTTCCCATACATCAAAGTTTCCATCAAACTTTGGAACCTCAAATACAATGCTTTCAAACAGATTGCCTTCTAATTTAGTAGGGGAGGGAGACACATTTTTAACATGCTTGGAGGCTTTCTTCTTTGACCTTGCCATTCTTATCTAGGCTTTAAATACTTGACTGTTTTTTTTAAATCAACTGACTGTCTTCAATAATAACTCAAAAACTTGAGAAATACCTGAATCCCTTTGGCTGAAACTTCACACTGCTGGAGAAGCTTTCTCTGCTGCAACCACACCTTCCCTCAGCTTCTTTGAGTCTTTAAAGAGCATGAACCTGCTCTGTCACCATCAAAGAGCCTGGACTAGCTCTGATACCATTGTTGGGTATTTTTAATGGAGAAATACCAAAACCAAATAAAATTATTCACCACAGAGACAATGCTCTGTTTCCTTTGTTCCAGGACCTTTGCACAGCGAAGCTATTAAAAACAAAATGACTCACAACAGTCCATTACAACAGCCATAAAACAGTTTCTATTGATTTAAATAACAAAAAAAACTGATATACATTTCATCCTCTGCACAGAGAGGGATTCACTGGAGAAACTTTGTCTCCTTCAGTTCTGGTTTTCCACTGCTGTGGGCGTTACAAAACAGCTTCATACAATTCATGTATTTTACAATGGCAAACAAACATTACATGCCTCTGTTCCCCGCACTGCTGTGCGTTCATTTGCCTGTTCTTCATGCAACTACCACGCAGGCACACACAGTGTTCTTCTCACTGTTCTCTGGACAATACACGCGCAGGCTTTCCATTCTTTTCCCTGTTTTCTCATATATTTCCAGCGTGCAGGCTCACTACATGTTTTCCCTGTTCTCTATAAACCTCCTGCGCGCAGACACAATTACATACAAAAAAAAACTACAGCACATATCGTGCGCAGTCACACTACACTCAAAAAAAAACTACATAACACACATTTTACACTTAGGCTTACATAGCCATATATAAACATATATAAAAATGGCCCATAACCATATTAAATGGCCTCCAACAAAACACTACGTAAAAACATATATAAAAGGCGTGCGCCCATAACCATATTAAAAGGGGCCACCTAATTCACGTAAGAACATTAAAACATGACTTTTCACCTACGGCGGTCAACCAAAGAAAACGACAAAAAAAATTGATTTGACGCGGGCGGGGTCGGCTGACGTCACTTCGGTGCCACGTGTCGCCACCCCATTCGTCACGCCCGCTCATTAAACTTCGCGCAGCTTCTCGGAGATCTGAGCCTGCAGACCCGATCCAACGCAATTCGCACACCACTCTTCCGCAAACCAAACGGACTTTAGCGTCCGGGGAAAGCAGTTTTGGGGCGTTCGTACATGGGACGTGTGGCGCACCCTGATTGTGTCGGCACCCCTGCTATGGAAACTGCCTTCGCCGAATGGTGGTGCGGGGAGACCACGGTGGTTTTCCGAAGACCACCCTGCGCTGTTGAAATTACAGTTTAACACTCCCCTTTAATTTTAACAGCCGCACGTTCAGTCATTCCCAAGCACTTTCTTAAAAATTCGAAACTCTTCTGAACCAGTGGCTTTGTCAAGATGTCTGCAACCTGTTCCTGGGTCCTGCAATGTTCGAGGACAATTTCTCCATTGTTCACTAATTCTCTGATGTAGTGAAACCATATAACACCATTTAATATACAAAGAAGGCTCCTCACTGTCGGTAGCTGTTTGGGAAGAGTCAACTCCTTGATGCTCTCTCTATTGTATAATGTTGAAACAGTGCCATCATTTTGACAAGATTCATCTAGAATGCATAGGAGATAGTCTATAACATCCTTTGTCCACAACTCCACAAGTTTTGCCTGTGCCTTGTCTTGACCTCCTGCAGAAATTCCAATTGACAGAGGACGATCCTGATGAAGATATGTAATTTTGATGAACAATGTTGCCCGTAACAGCGGAACATTGTGCTTAATAAGTGCTTCAAAAAGTGTTTTCTTCCTATATACATGTGGAGCATGTTCAGCTAAAGAACTCAATCCCTTATGTGGTAGTGAAAGATCCTCAATCCGCTTCTTTTTGTGATCATCCTTGTACGTCTGCAGCTCTGGAAACAAACCAGATTTTCCTCACAGTGATCCTGACACAGGCACGCCATAAACTTGTCCAGCCTTGCGCTTTTGCACCCGAGCATCATTGATAGCCCTAAGCCGCTTCCGAATTGACTCTTTGTAGCGATTAATAAGGTTTGACGACCAAGTAATATTTGTGGCAAGTGATGTATTTGCGGTAAGTGTTAAAGTTGTCTCTTTAGTTTCCCCATTGCCTTCAATTGCCTCCTTGTATCCATTTTGAACAGCTTCACGAGTTAACGTCTCCTCGGGACAATTTGGGATTGAGGATAAATGTCTGTGCTTTGTAATGCAATAAACAAGCTCTTTTGAAGAGTCTTCATTGTTCATTGTTTTATGTGATGGGATCAGAGCGATCATTAACTTTCTATTTAATTCCGCTGACTATTTAATGCAATAAACTTGCTGACATGGGAATAGTGGGCGGCACTGTTTGCCGCAGTAGTGATTAATGTTCTAACATTTTTTTTATGACGATTCTGATGCAAACAATTTACATATTAGGCTAATTAACAAAATACACACAACCATGTGGATATACAGAATATAACTTTATATCATTTTGAAAGTAAAATAAAATTAATTCTCTTCTGGAAATGTTAATAAAGTGTTAAGACTCCATCTAATCTTAAAAAACAAAAGAATCACGATAACATCTGGTTAATAAACAAGACCTTCTTCCATTTAACATTAATGCTAAACGTGATTAAAAATCCAACCTAAACGCACCCAAGAAAAACAAAAACAACTATCTATATTGTCTATCAATCTATCTAACAACAGTATAACTAAACTGAACCATATTTTAATGTCATGCTTAAATTGATATTGCTTTTCACACCTGAAATCAATATATGAGGATGGCGTGACATACATATGTTCAAAATATTTAATCGTGATAGGAGAATTGGCATGCAGATGCTTTCTGAAAGGTCCTAGTGCCATCGCTAGACACGTTACTGATTATTGGGCAACGTGGCTTACTCTATGAGGCCATTCACACTTACAGCTCTTTGATGCAATTCCGTTTCTTGAAAGCAGTTGATAAATCAGTTTGGATAAAATCAATACAGGCGAAAATTCAGTCTCTGTTTTATTTTAAAAGTAAATGAAGATGCATAAGGCCAAGGAGAATGAGCAGCATGGGCACCACTGTGAAGGACGAGATGGAAGGAAAAGGTATGGTCAAAATGTCCTTATTTTCTTTCAACTAAACTGTTCCTTAAAAAAAAATTTGATAACTATGCCTCGCAGGTCAGTTTTAAGATTAACATAGATATATTGTGTGTGTTATATATGTGTTAGTGGATTGATACGGGATTGAGTGTGAGGGATTTGGGATTTGGATATTTTGCAATTCACTTTTGTTGTTATAGATGCATGCAGGTCGAGAAAGTTACTGCACATAACCCTACAGACAAAGAAATAGCCCGTGAGAACACGGACGCCAAACAAACTGAAGCTGAAATGAGAGCAAACGCTGCCAGGGCTGAACACAAGGCTGAAAAAGAAGTGGCCAAGCAAATTGACCACACTCATACAGGCCACCATGGTGTGGGTAATATGGGTGGCGTTAGTGGTTATACGAATGTTGGTACTTCTGGAACTGACGATCCTACTCAAACTGGCCGCACTGGTAGAGACTACCTGTGACAATCTAAAAGGAAACCGAGAATCAGATTGAATGGATAGAGCATGATACATGAAAGCCAACTTGTATGTTAAGGGTGGTAGTATGTGTCTAGATTGTTAAAGGCTATGGAGCTAGTCTACTTAATAGTACAATAAAATGTGAACGAATTAGATATTTGTCCTTACGTCTGGTTTCAGCCATTGTCATATAATTCGAGCCTGCGTGTTTCATTTTCTGCACCGTAGTGTTGTTACCGCCCTTTTTGGCAGTTTAGTGATTTACTGTAATGTCTCCCATATAGTGTAAAGTCATAAAAACAATCTAAATATTTGCAATTCATGCTATTCAATCTGAAAGGCTCGACCAACATCTATTAGATTTTCAATACATAAATACTAGTTGTTCAATTATGAAGGCAGCCTTTACATACGGAAACCCCTCCAAATAAAGAAATAAACCAAACTTAGGAAAATACAGTACTATCTAAATATGATTTTGCTCCTTTCCTCCTGCATAGAAATTATGATTAAGTGAAAGATGGAAAACCCGTATCAATGGAAAGACAAAACATGGTTTAAGCTCATTAAGAAGTGCAGAAGAGCACCCGATTGATTAGCACATAACACTGTAACAATGCTTATCAGAATTCAGTGGATCAGAGCTGAAGCTGGCTCAGTCTCAATTTGCTTGCATTAATATCATCATCAACTGCACCCTACTGGTCACCGTATTCATTTCCATCAGCGTCTTCATGTTTGATTGATTCAGCGTGTTGTTCCCCTCGGTCACATGGTGGTCGCCTAGGAGCTGAGAAGACAGGTATTATAGACCTAATGCAGACAGTAGGTGCTGGATTCAGAGATGGGATAAAAAAGTTTGAAGCCAAGAGTCCGTTGTGCATCTTCAGGTCTAATCCTTCTAGGTGCAGGAGGGGTTGAGCAGACTGGAACCGCAGACCTAATTATCACAGGTGAAGCCCTTGATGCTAGAAGCCTTAGGCATATGGAATAAGAAGAACTGGGGCTACTTATATAAGTTGTTGATTGCTTTTGTTGGAGGGCACCGAGAGTTGGATTTATATAGCCGAAATTCTGAGGAGATTGCATTGAATAAGACTATCTAGATGAAGTATTTCTGGACCCAAATGCAGCATTTCTCCAATCGATCAATTGGTAGCCTTGAATTGCAGCATTTTGATCTCTGCTTGAATTGTCAGCATCGGGAAGCCATTCATCTTCATCTCATTGGTGTTCCTCCAGAGGAATTGGAATATCCTGTCTTTCACTTCTAGTGATTGGCAACCTTACTGGAGGAGGTTGGCAGACGTCAGTGATTGCGGTATTATTATTCATGGGATAGTTGGGCAAATGGAAGATTTCATTCTTTCTTGTTAAACACATCATAGGACTCCCTTGGGACTAGTAATGGCCGTGCCCAAGTAATCTCGGGGTCTGCAAAGTGTTGTTGTTGTTGGGTTCTTTGAGCAAATATTGAACGTATGAATGGCAGGAATTTGGAAGGAGGAGGTGGACCAGGGGGGGCTGATGGGACTGAAATGTCGGCACTAATTATGAGTGCATATACTGCTGAGAATATGCCGAAGCAATACTTTTATCCCTCTGAGCACGCAACTTCTGTTGGAATGTAATTTCAACTACAGTAACCTGCGATGCGATCTGATCGCATATCGCACTTTCCGTTGTCACCCTTCGCTGCATCCCTGTATTGTCTGCGATGCGATATTTGCGATGCGATCGCAGATCGCAAGTTCTAAACTTCTGCACGTTAAGCCTTTCGCTCCTTGTCTGCCATGCGATGCGATCTTATCGCAGATCGCATCCCCCAGCGTTTTCTGTTTGTTTGTCCCTGACGTGATGTTGCGATGCAATCGCAGATCATGCCTTCTGCCAAGTTGATCTCAGCCGTCCATACGTTTTTTGATTCAACGACCATTATTTGTTCTTACCTTGTTCACGCCACCGCCATAAGTGTCTTTTCGCCATTTACCTATTTGTGTTCCCAAAGGAGAAGGAAGATAAAATCCAGCTCCTGGACATTGAATGCTCAGCGACAACATTTAATCAATAGCATGGTCGAGAACAAGAAGGACGCGCCACGTACAGGTGCATTAAAAGGATTATGGATTTCTTACAGCAAAGCTGGCCGCAGAGCATTTATCAGTTATGAGCTTCCAACAACCAACTTCATTTTTAAGGCATCACCGCTTGCTGCATTCAACGAGCAGATATGCTTTAGAAGATATTTTTTATATTTTAACATATATAATGTGTAATGAATAGAAGTTATGTCTCTATGTAAGTAAGAGTGAAGTTGTTGAAGAATCTAAGAGTTTTTGTAATTATCTGAAAACTCACAGCAGTGCTAAGATAGTTGAAAAACAGATTCTGGAATTGGATCGTTCCTGTTGTAACCCCTCTGAAGAGGAAGACTATTTTGTAACAATTTTTTTTCTTCTTTCCTTTTTATATGATTAAAGATCCTGTATTGAAATCAGAGTGTTGTTCTCTGTGAACTTTCTTTTGTGTTTGAAATAAACAGAAATTCCCAACATGGTATCAGAGCTAGTCTAGGCACTCAGTGAGTCAAAATCAGAGCTTGTTTTTCACTGTAGGAGCTGTAAGAAGCTTGTTGAGCAGATTTTTTCCAGCAGAGAAAGTTTTTGCTTGTTTTCATTATACAGTCAGTATCTCTTCTTTACCAATAATGGTTAAGATGGCATATGCTGGAACAGGGTTGACAAATTCCCAACAGCCACAGCTTAATGGGAAAAATTACAGTTATTGGTCCATAACAATGAAAGCATTGTTTGCTTCTCAAGGATTGTGGGAGCTGGTTGAAATTGGCTATGTTGAACCTGCAGATGCAACAGCACTGGCTGCTTTGACAGTAGCAGAAGGAGACCAGTTGAAGGGCGACAGAAAGAAAGATGCCAAATCCCTCTTTTTCCTCTTCCAATCAGTACATGAAAGTGTTTTTCCTCGGATTGCAGCAGCAACAAAATCTAAGGAGGCATGTGATATTCTCAAAACTGCCTATCAAGGCATGGAGAAGGTGAAAACTGCAAAGTTGCAGATGCTGAGGAGAGACTTTGAAAATCTCAGCATGAAGGAATCTGATACAATAGATTCATTCTTCACTCAGGTTATTGGGCTGATAACCCAGCTAAGATCTCATGGTGAGATTCTTGAAGATAGAAGGATTGTAGAGAAAACCTTGAGATGTTTACCCTCAAGGTTTGAATCTATTGTGGTAGCAATAGAAGAAACAAAGGATCTCTCACAGTTCACAGTAGATGAACTGAGTGCTTCTCTTATGTCTCATGAACAGAGACTGAGTAGAGGAACATATTCCTTTTTTGAGCAAGCATTCAAGACTCAGATGTCTTTCGGCCAAGGAAAAGGTCGAGGCAGAGCAAATAACAGAGGTCGTGGAAGAATCCAAAACAAAGGCAGAAATAATCCTGCAAGCACAAGCGGAAGGAGCTGCAATCAGAACCAACATGAAGGTTCAAACAAACAACAAGCTCATGGACAAAGGTATGACAAATCCCAAGTCCAATGTCATTATTGTAAGAAATATGGGCACTATGCCAATGAATGTAGGGAAAAGCAAAGTCAGATGAATAATAGGCAGAATGCTAATTTTGCAAATGAAGAAGATAAGAACCCAAAGAACGTGCTGTTAACATGTAACATAGCACAAGACAAACAAGAAGATTTTTGGTTCTTAGACTCGGGTTGTAGTAATCACATGACTGGAAATATTGCAATGTTTGCAAATCTGGATGAAAATGTGAAATCTGAGGTAACAACAGGGACTGATGATAAGATATCTGTCAAGAGCAAGGGCAGAGTCAGTATCCGAGCAAAAAATGGAGAACAGATGATTGTGCCAGAGGTATACTATGTACCTGGTCTGAAATGTAATCTTTTGAGCATTAGACAGCTCATTAACAAATGTTACAACGTGTTCTTCAAAAATGATATGTGTACAATTAGTGACATACCTCCAAGTAAGAAGATCATTGCACAGGTGCAGATGACCAGCAATAGAATGTTTCCTCTCAAACTCAGGGCATATTTGAAGGAAGGAAGAACTATTGCAGCCGTAACACAAGAAGTCTTTCAGGAACAAGTGAAAGATGAGAATTGGTTGTGGCACTTGAGATTTGGACATCTCAATTTCGGAGGCTTGAATCTGTTGCACAGAAAGGGAATGGTAAAGGGATTGCCGTTGATTGAGAAACTGGACAGCCTTTGTGAAGGCTGCATCTTGGGCAAGCAACACAAAGAAAACTTTCTAGCAGGAAAGAGTATAAGGGCAAAAGCATCCTTGGAAATAGTTCACTCTGATGTGTGTGGACCAATGCAAATACCATCATTTTCCGGAAATAAATATGTTTTAACTTTCATTGATGATTACACCAGAAAGACATGGGTGTATATGCTGAAACAGAAGAGTGAAGTGTTTGAGAAATTCCGCCACTTCAAAACTCTTGTTGAGAAGCAGTGTGGGCATTATATCAAAATGCTCAGAACAGATAGAGGAGGAAATTACATCTCCAAAGACTTCCTGCGTTTTTGCAGAGAGAACGGCATACAAAAGCAGTTCACCGCGAGGTATACACCTCAGCAAAACGGTGTTGCTGAAAGAAAGAATAGGACCATTCTTGACATGGTCAGAAGTATGCTGAAGGAAAAACATTTGCCGCATGAGTATTGGGCAGAAATTGTCACTTGCGCAGTTTACATCTTGAATAGATGCCCAACTAAAGCTGTCATGAACAAAGTACCAGAAGAAGCATGGAGTGGTCAAAAACAAACTGTCACTCACATGAGAGTATTCGGTTGTGTAGCATATGCACATGTACTGGATCAGCTAAGGAAGAAGCTTGACAGTAAGGGGGAGAAGTGTGTCTTTATTGGCTATTGTGATGAATCAAAAGCATATAAACTCTATAATTCATCCACCAAGAAATTGATAGTAAGCAGAGATGTGCAGTTCATTGAAGATGAAGCTTGGGATGGAAGCTTAGAAAAAATAGTGAATGTGAAGACAATAGTGTCTCATGAAGAAGAAGAGGAAGGGACAGCAGCAAATAATCCTTCCTTGGTGGCTCCTCCTCCACCACAACAAGTACAACAAAACACACCACAAGCTGGAATTCGAACAGCCTTGAGAAGTCAAGGAAGTGCTTCTCCAAGCACATCACAGGGATCAAAAATACCCTCAAGTTCGGATGGAACTCCTAGCACACCAAGAAGACCAAGATTCAGAAATCTGAATGAGATTTATGAACAAGGAGAGGTAAGTAACAATACTGGTCTGAATTCATTATTCGCTTTATATTGTCATGTTGATGACCCAGTTCATTTTGAAGATGCTGTAAATGAAGATAAATGGATTAAAGCAATGAATGAAGAAATTGGTGCAATTGAGAAGAGTAAAACATGGGAGTTAGTGGACCTCCCTAAAGGCAAAGATGCCATTGGAGTTAAGTGGGTCTATAAGACCAAAAGCAATGCTGAAGGAAAGATTGACAGGCACAAAGCAAGACTTGCTGTGAAAGGCTACAAGTAGCAACAAGGCAAAGACTATGATGAAACCTTTGCGCCAGTAGCAAGGATGGAAACAGTCAGAACAGTGTTGTCTATTGCAGCACAATACAAAAGGAAGATTTATGAGATGGATGTTAAATCTGCATTCCTGAATGGAGTATTAAAAGAAGAGGTTTATGTTGAAAAACCTCCAGGCTATGAAGTTGAAGGCCAAAAGCATAAAGTCTGCAAACTGAAGAAGGTTCTTTATGGGCTGAAGCAAGCTCCAAGAGCATGGTACAACAGAATAGATGCTTATCTGATTGAGAATGGGTTTGATAAGTGTGATGGTGAACCCACACTCTACATAAAACAGAATGACGGTAAGATTCTTATTGTTGTTTTATATGTAGATGATTTAATTTTTACTAGCAATGATGCGTCTCTCATTGTTGATTTTAAAGTAGTCATGAAGAGTGAATTTGAAATGACTGACTTAGGCTTCTTAAGATATTTTCTTGGAATTGAAGTAGACCAAAGTGAAAATGGTGTTTTCATTTCACAAGTTAAATATGTGGAAGCAGTGTTAAAGAGATTTAACATGCTAAACAGCAAGGCAGCTGTGACTCCAACTGTAATGGGGTTGAAATTGACCAAAGAAGACAGCAGCAAGGATTTTGATCCAAAATTGTACAAGAGCATAGTTGGCAGCCTTATGTACTTGACTGCAACTAGGCCGGACATTATGCACGCTGTGAGTTTAATCTCCAGATTTATGGAAAGACCAAAAGGGACTCATTGGCAGGGAGCCAAGAGGATTCTAAGGTATGTAAATGGAATGAAGGGGTTTGGTATTTTATACTCCTCTTCTGAAAGTTTCATGTTGACAGGTTACACTAACAGTGATTGGGCTGGAAGTGTTGATGATAGGAAAAACACATCAGGATATGTGTTTCATATGGAATCGGGAGCCATCTCATGGGCTTCTAAGAAGCAACCTGTTGTGTCTTTGTCAACAGCAGAGGTAGAGTATGTGGCAGCAACTGCAGCAGCATGCCAAGCAGTATGGCTGAGAAGAGTTCTCAGAGATTTGTGTCATGAACAAGAAAAAGGCACAACCATTTACTGTGACAATAGCTCAACAATAGCATTGTCTAAAAACTCTGTTTTTCATAAAAGGACAAAGCACATAGACACCAAATTTCACTTCATACGTAAATTGGTTAACAATGGTGAGATTGTTTTACAGCACTGCAGTACAGAGGATCAGTTGGCTGACATCTTCACAAAACCATTGACAAAGAAAAGTTTTGATCATTTCAGGAAATGCCTGGGTATGCAAAAAGAAACCCAGCAGTTGAAATTAAAGGGGAGTGTTGGAATGTAATTTCAATTACAGTAACCTGCGATGCGATCTGATCGCATATCGCACTTTCCCTTGTCACCCTTCGCTGCATCCCTGTATTGTCTATGATGCGATCGCAGATCGCAAGTTCTAAACTTCTGCGCGTTAAGCCTTTCGCTCCTTGTCTGCCATGCGATGTGATCTTATCGTAGATTGCATCCCCCAGTGTTTTCTGTTTGTTTGTCCCTGACGTGATGTTGCGATGCAATCGCAGATCGTGCCTTCTGCCAAGTTGATCTCAACCGTCCATACGTTTTTTGATTCAACGGCCATTATTTGTTCTTACCTTGTTCACGCCACCGCCATAAGTGTCTTTTCGCCATATACCTATTTGTGTTCCCAAAGGAGAAGGAAGATAAAATCCAGCTTCTGGACATTGAATGCTCAGCTACAACATTTAATCAATAGCATGGCCGAGAACAAGAAGGATGTGCCACGTACAGGTGCATTAAAAGGATTATGGATTTCTTACAGCAAAGCTAGCCGCAGATCATTTATCAGTTATGAGCTTCCAACAGCCGACTTCATTTTTAAGGCATCATCGCTCGCTGCATTCAATGAGCAGATAAGCTTTAGAAGATATTTTTTTATATTTTAACATATATAATGTGTAATGAACAGAAGTTCTTTCTCTAAGTGAGTAAGAGTGAAGTTGTTAAAGAATCTAAGAGTTTTTGTAATTATCTGAAAACGCACAGCAGTGCTAAGATAGTTGAAAAACAGATTCTGGAATTGGATCGTTCCTGTTGTAACCCCTCTGAAGAGGAAGACTATTTTGTAACAGTTTTTTTTCTTCTTTCCTTTTTATATGATTAAAGATCCTGTATTGAAATCAGAGTGTTGTTCTCTGTGAAATTTCTTTTGTGTTTGAAATAAACAAAAATTTCCAACAACTTCCTCCTGTGCTGCTGGGAAACGCTATCTATCACATCCTTACAGAGATTTTCCAAAACTCTAGCAATGGTAATCTTCTCTTGCTCTTCACTTCTCTCATTGTCATGGGAAGAAGAGCACAATCCAGTCAACTGTGATAATTGCTTGAGGGCCGACCAGGCAGCCATTTCAACATTCTTCTCAGCTTACTTCTTAGTCTCAGCAGTCTCTCCATAGAATCTCAATCAAGCAAGATCTACACTGCATTTAAAAACATGCAAATGACCAGGCCTTGAACGGGTCATAATATATATAGGAGGACTCACACCGGCTCTGTGGGCAGTCTCCTGCAACAAATTCTTATACACTCGAGTCTCATCCAGCACTTTAGCAGCCAGATACATAGACGGTCCTCTCCTTGACAATGTATTGAGAGAACGTTTGGCTTGTCCCAGAGTACTACAATAGATGGGACTTTCAAATATCTCTCCATCAAAGTTCACAGTGGCTTTGAAACTCACAACACGGTCAGGCTCTTCTCTGATACACCCATATGATGGCAGATTAAAGCAGCTCCTTTGTGCCAGCCCTTGAAGCTGATTCTTATACATATGTGCAGAGCTCCTGAAGATGATTCTTATACATCTTTCCACTGATTTTCTACAGCTCCAGGGTTCGAAACTCTGACCAAATCAACCCAAAAACCATCTAACATATCAAACGGGCTATAGAGCCGAAATATGCAGAGATCTCTGCTAATCTTTATAGTGCATTTCATATATTTGCGAACCAGGTGAATGCCTCTCTCAGTGGTTTTATACACCAAGCCCTCATCATCGCCCTTTCCCGTTAACGTGGATTTCGCACAATTGAGCTCGTAATATTTTTATGTCTCTGTATAGAGACTGGAAGAAATTTAAATTTTTCTGAGCATTGAATTTGATAGAAAAGGTAATGAATTTACCTGAGGAACGATCGAGTTGAGCTGTTTGACCAATATTCAACAGATAAACGGTTCCCCGTGAAATTTAAAAAATTGTCATTGAAATTAGAGGATTCTACAAATGAACGGTTGCCATGAGATTTCAAATATTGTCCTTCAAATTCTAGGATTCTACGGAAGAAAGAATCCAAATATGTTCTAAATATTTGTTGGAAATATTAATGCCAACTACAACTTTAAACACACCAGAAACACATCGAAAAGTTAAAGCATTTAATGAAGCTTAATAAATAAGTATGGGAAATTCTAGGATTCTATGGAAGAAAGATGTCAACTACAATTTTAAACACATCAGAAAAGTTAAAGCATTTAATGAAGTTTAAATAAGTATAGGGAAACATTCATTCCTTAATTTTTGTTCACACTCCACAGTAAGTTTAGAAAATCATTGACTATGTTGTATATTAAATATTTTATCTGTCATGTAATTAATGTTAAATTTGTATGTTAAATAAATATGGATATGAGGCAAGTTAGAGAGCTAGAAAGGAAATTGGTGGGCTGGTGAAAACTAGTTTTAGCCCCCAAAGCCATTAATGAGTAAATCCTAGTATTATGTTTTTGGACTTGGAACTGCAACCTCCATTTATCACTCCAATGTATTTTTTTATGTTTTAACATACAATATAAAATGTGGTTAGTTAATTTATGACATTAATCTTTCACAAGTATGTTTAATTAAGTCCATGTGTAATTGCAGCAACCTATTTCTGGGCCTTGTGCGGAGGAGGAGGGTCTCCGCAGTATTGTGTTAAATATTATTGTTGGGAATTTTTGATAATTCCAAACAAAAATGACTGAACAGAGAGTAGGGTCTCCGCAGTATTGTGTTAAATATTATTGTTGGGAATTTTTGATAATTCCAAACAAAAATGACTGAACGAGTAATACTTTGTTTTGAACACAAAGAAGCTAAAATTGTTTTTGCTGAAGAACAGAGTTTTACATATGCACAGAGAAACTTGTATTCATTAGTAAAACTGCCTGTTACAAAAGGGTCTTCCTCTTCCAGAGGGATTATAACCAAAAAACGCTTCAGTTTCACAAAAAAAAATTACTCTGTCTTCTCCTGAAAAATACTCTGTCTCAGCTGCAAATTTTTCATTCACGCTACTTTTACAAAACAAAACTCTGCTGTATGTATTTAGACTACTATGTAAAAATTTCTTCACATACTCTGTCTCAGCTGCAAATTTTTCATTCACGCTGCTTTTACAAAACAAAACTCTGTTGTATGTATTTAGACTACTATGTAAAAATTTCTTCACATGCGAGCTGCTGCATGCCTCCCTTACATTACATATGAAATTTACATTACATATGAAATGAACGACAAAGGATTACGGAGTTGTCTATAATGCGACTTTTTGGAGGTTAAATCTTGATTTGTTGCAGTTAAAATGGTTTTTTAACTGCATATTTGGATTCAGCACCCTGGAAAACCTGGGACGCTTTCATTGTGCAGAAACTAGCTATCAAACTTGGGATTCCAATAAATTCCTGCCGGATTTCGACCGGAAAAACCCGCCAGAAAAACTTTCAAAAAGTCGCTTTATAGACAACTACAAAGATTACAATCACTTCACACTGCAATGTGTTGCATTCAACTTGCTGTAAAAAAAAATCTTCTTATTCAGCAACCAACTAAAAAAACTGACATTACATATTATTTGACTTATGTCCTAAAACAAACAACTACACTCGTGAATTAAAAATAATAAAATTAAAGACTTTACCTACTTTTTACCAACCAGAGTAAATTTCATTTAAATTACTTTACTGACAAAAACTTCCCGTCAATGAGAATTTACTTCAAGGCAAGTCCATATGGTGCAGGCTTGTACTACTTTCCGTCAATGAGAATTTACTTCAAGGCAAGTCCATATGGTGCAGGGTTGTACTACTAAGAATTTACTTCACGTCAAGTCCATATGGTGCAGGCTTGTACACAACCGTTGGTTTAATAGGACGGTTAACGGCAATTCCGCTTGTACTACTGAGAATTTACTTCATGTCAACTCCATATGGTGCAGGCTTGTACACAACCATTGGTTTAATAGGACGGTTCCCTTTCAACCTGGTGGTTTTGGAAAGGACTGCTCAGACAGGTGGCAGCAGGTGATTGTATCGCTGCCCTCCGGTGAAATACCAACGATCAGCGTAGGGCGGTGCGGGGAAACGTACGACGGTTTTGGCGCTGCACAAAGGCGGATTCCTGCAAACACAGCGGTTTAAATTAATATTTCAACCATTCTAACTGTTTTATTAATTAACACGGATGATCCTGTTGGGCGGAGGAAGAGGGTCTCGGTAATATTGTGTTAAATATTATAACTAATAAACATTGGTTTTTTTTAATATTTTTAAGTTCATGTTTAATAATAATTAATTGTTTTATTTGATCTCATATTATTGTTCAATAGATATAACTATGAACAATGGTTCTTTCTAAAAACTTTAAATGTGCATTCAACCTCATGGGTGGCATTTTACTCAAATGAATGAGTGTGCACTCAACCTCATGTGGCGCATCCCACTCAAATGTGTGGCATCCTACTCAAATGTTAATGATCACAAGCTTAGCAACCTATGAAAAAAAATTATTGTATTATCATAGTAACATAATTTATAAAGATGAAAATATGAAATAACAATCTTTCTATCTTATGATAAGTTAAGCAAAACCAACAAAATAAGGGATTGAGAAGAGGACCATTGCCATTTCTTAACCATACTATCGCTGAAATTGAATCATATGGCTCATATGTGGACTAGCAAAAGAAACTCCATACATATGAGCTAGACGAAAATACTTCCTGGGGACATTAATGGGGAATTAAACAAATCTAAAAAATATCCAAATACGATCTGTCCAAAATACATTTTACTGATTCACCGCTAATACGATCTACTCCCGGATCTGAGGAATCAATGAACCAATTAGGGTTTTCATTTATCGGTACCCTTTCTTTGATTGTTTGCATTATCATGATGATGCAGTGCGCGCATTTTTGGATTCAACAGCTTCTTGGGGCCCATAGCTGGAAAGGGGTATGGTGGCAGATGCGCTGACAAGGGCGATGGAGGAAATTGATATGATCCATATAACTACTCTTTTGCCCAATTGAATACTCATTTGCACCACCTGCTGCTGACATAAATTGCTCCGCCGGACGGTTCTTTACATCTTCTCGATTATGATGGTGAGAAGATGTTGGGTCAAACATGTTGGGAGGCAACCCTGCAGAAGACGTTGACGGGGAAGGTTTGGAGACAACCCTGTTAAAGGACGTTGACGACGGATTTGAGGGAGATGCAGAAGTTTTACATGGCCTCATATAATTGCGGTGTTTCGGATTTGAAATCTTGGAATTCAACCCCAACTGCTGCACTGGCGATGGAGCTGGTGTGCCTTGCGCATCAGCTTGTTTATTGTCATAAGCCGGTGCCTTCCTTCGGATTGGTTCCACGGCTTCCACTTGCCATCTCCTCTCGTCTCCTCTCCTGAATAATAACTAACCGTCTCCACAAAAAGATTGAAAAATAGATCCTTTAAATTAAAAAACAGTAACTTTGAACACCTTTCAATCGCACGAGATTTTCGGTGAATTCAATCACAACATTTCGTTTTATTGATATGAGATATAAAGTGAGAAGGAAGATGGAATTACCTATCGGGTACACACACGTGAATTAGGGTTTTTTTTTTAATGTTGGGTCCCTTCCATAAATAAGGGAAACAGTTTAAAACTTCCAAGAATTAGGGTTTTTTTTAATGTTGGTCCCCTTCCATATATATAATTTTAAATGGTATTTTTATTATTTTTTTTATTATAAATTATATTACCTAAATTTTAGAGATTTTTAAAAAGTTGAGTTTAAATTATTTAAGGTGCTGAATCTATTTATACATTAAAAACTTATTTTAAACCATAATTTTTTTTGGTAAATTCCGATAAAAAGGCTATTTCCTCAATCAGTTAGACTATGCCATTAGAAATATAGACTATGCCATTAGAAATATGTGAATGGTCTTTTTTTTCTTCTTATAAAGTTAATAATAACAATGATGAATGTTGAATTACTTGCTCAAATGAAAAATAAATAAAATATATTCATTATGAATAATTGATATTATAAAATAATAAAAGATAATTATTTAACCAAATAAAAATAAAAATAATTAATATTATTAACTGTATTTTTTGGTTAAATATAGCGAACAAAATTTACAAAAATAAAATCATTATTTTAATTAATAGTAAATTAAATATTTTTATGATTTTTTTTTTAAAGGTAGTTCTAGTTTAACTTATAGACGAAATGGATTTTTTCACGTGCGAGAGAGATTTTTAAAAATATGAGTTTGAATTATTTAATCTGCATAATTTGAGTGCCCCAAGGGCTTTCAGGGTGTTGAAACCATATATAAATTCAAAAATGTATTTTAAACAACAAAAAGATGTTGAAATTGTATTGCCCAAGTTGGATGAATTCAGGCTAAAAAAGCTTTTTGGTCTATAAGATAGACTATGCCTTAAAAATATAGTGTTTGGGTTATGGTAAAAATTAGTCCTAGATTCATATTAACTCCAAATCTACCATGCGTTGGGACCGATAAAATTTCATTTCACTCTAAAAAGGTTCAAATTTGATCCCTTTTCCCTTGGTACATCCATAATTAAGATGAATCTAGACAAGTTTATATATATATATATATATATATATGATGATGATGGTTAACGTCCACTGAGACCAAAATTTGGTCTATCGGACCTAAAGAAACACATTATTTAATTTGATTTAAGCTTTTATTTCTATGCTCAAAAAGCTTGGAGAGAAGCCTCCCAAGCTCAGTATAATTTTGACATCGTAAAAGACTAGGAAGGTCAGTATTGCGACAAAGATTATGAAACTGAGATCTGATGTGGTTGTATGCGGGCATTCTAAAAGGAAGTGGTTTTCATTCTCAATCTTCATATTATCACAGAGATGACAGATTCTTTCCATCCATGGTGTTTTAGGAACTACCCAATGACCTGGAGCTCATGAGAGTTCATTCTAATCTTGGCTATATTAATTCTCTTCTTTGAGCTAGCTAAAACAAAGAGATACTTTTGATCTTCTAGAGTGGGGTTATGACCTTTTTATAATAACTTAATTTTTTTTTAGCCGCTAAATCTTTTTCACACCACATTTATCTTTGAACGTAGAAGTAACAATATTTTTAATGTTATTAATGTTTTGCAATGCATCATTCTGGTTGATCTCCCAATGGTTTAAGCAGGCCCTCGTGTCTTTATACCACCACCGCTTGAGCTTTAGTTGGTTTTGGCAGGAATTTAAAGCTAGCTTGGGAAGTTATATATATATATATATATATATATATATATCGAGAGAGAGATTATTTATTTTTATGTAACTTGACAAAGTCAAATGTTTACATAATAGAACATGCCACGATAACATCTCTTCCGTTTTGGCCCAATAATGAAATCCTTGACTATTTAATGAGATAATGATGTAAAAATGGGTTTTAACATGGGGTAATGAATAATATAATATTATATTTGTCTAATAGTGGAAATTTATGCCAAGTGAATATTTTTTGTTGAGTCTCCAACACAGCGTGCTATTGATGTTCTCACGTAATGCTTGTAAATAACAATAAAAAAATTTGAATAAAAATTAAATTAAATAAAAAGATTAATGTAATGTAATGTAAACATTTTAACCTGGTCAAAATAACATTAAAAGATAAAAATAAAAGTAAAGATAAGAAAACAAAAAATAAAAAACTCTATAAAAATAAATAATAATAGAAATAAACGTTATTAATATCGCAAGGTCTTCACCCATGTTATTCATGTGGAATAGAGATTATTTTAAAGGGGCAGTTAAGATGGCCTAGATCCATCTTAACTCCAAGCATAGAGAATGGTCAAATCCTTTTTTGTTGTAAAGTAGGTTTTCATCTCAAGGGATTTGATCGCCTTTAGTACTTGGTAGATATAGAATTAAGATACGTCTAGGTTGGTTTAGTAACAATAAAAATGGTGTAACATGTTATAAAAAAAATTAATAATTATACCTTAATAATGTGTAATTTTTTTTACAATCATGTAATCATTAAGAAAGTGAGGTCATAAGTATTTATTATGTTTTACTATCTCCCTTACACTTAGATTCAGAACGTCATTTAAATAATTATGTAGTGTACTTATCAATGGTTAATTGTTTAGTCACATGGCCTTGCTTGGCATCAATATTCAATACCTTGATCAATTCCTTGTATTTATCATAGCATATATTTACTATAGGGTTGGTACGAATACATCATACAGTGGTTGTTTGTATGGTAATTATTTATTAAGTTATCATATCTTTTAATGAGACATGGAGGCATTCAAGACAGGTTGGAACGTGCTCTCTTGCTTGGCACCTTGAATTGAGTATACTAATTAGTTTTACACTATATCCAGACATCCTGTGAGTATGACATCACTGCCTCATACTCAATTTTAAACCTCCAGTTGTCTCTGTGCTCTAGCAATAGATATTGGATCTTGTGGTAAGAGGAATGTACGTTGTTGATATTCTCACCTTGCATCGAACGGTAATGATATCATCGGGATCTGTTAGGGTAAGGTGACCTAACCTCACCATCGACATTTCACTCATTTCCCTTGTCCTCTGGACCAAATGTGCTCTACAACATCTAGTTATTTGGTTTGGGTTTTCGATTGTTTCTTTGGCACCCTTATGCTGCAGAATTGTTGTTGTTTATAGTCCACATGGTTGGCTATGTTTTGCACTCCCAGTAAGAACTGACAACCAACATCATGCCTTCCAGCGTTGCTTTAAATTTGTAAGGTAAGATAATGAAACAACACGCTACACTACAGGTCTGTCGTTCGAGTTTATTCTTTCTTCTTTTCACGGTTAATTAATCAAATCTGTCATTGATTTAGAGGTGGCTCTACTACCATGACTTATAGTAGGGTCTAGAGAGTTTGGAACCTCCACTGCTCGGCCGACTTTGTTCCAGGTTACTATTCTACGTTTTCTTGAAGAATGACTTATCTATGGTTTTATTTTGTTTAGTAGAAGTTTGTATCTGCTGGTTGAGACACATGGTTTGTCTTGTTTATCAATTGGCCTACTTTAATTTAATGGTTTGTCATCAATTTAATGTAAAGACTATTTTAAAGCTCGATAATTGGTTTGGTTAAATATTACAGTCCTTTTATTTAAATTTGCGGGTTTGTATTGGCTTATTACCATCTCAACTATGAATGAATCTCAACCTTGCGCCATTTACTTCCGAGCTAGGATATTTTGCTTTAAGGAATTCTTTTCATGTATATTATCTCTATAGACTATGGAAGTTTGGAAGTTTCGTCAAGAGAGTAAATAATCATTTTTGCAATGTTAAACATTTTGTATTGATGGTTAAGAATTTTACTTAATTTGCATGTGAAATTTTGAAGAGGTTTCTTCTTGAAACGGGTAACCGAGTATTCTCGCGATTCAGTTTAGAAGTTCTTCTTTCTAGATTTTTAAGAGAGACTTATAGGTTTTGTGACTGTTCCAAGAACGAGCCCTTGCTCGGCGCTGGAATTAACCCATTCTTGAGAATTCTCTTGAATTACTATAGCAATTCCTATTAGCTTAACTACTACACATGTTTATTTTAAAGAGTCGTCTCTGTTATCTGATTGTGCATAGTGATTTGCTTAATGTTACACATTCTCCTTTAAATATTACTAATTTATTATGGGTTACGTAAGATTCTTGTTATTTCTTTTGATGCACAGAATTTGTACATTACTTCTTTTATTCATTGCCTTAAATTCGTATTCCAGTAAGAAGTACTTCATACTTCTAGTTTGCCTCATTTCATTATTTCAAAAGGCATCCTACTGTTGTAATGTGGTCAAGATTACTATTCCTTGCAAATATAATTGTCATAACGATGGTGAAAGATTGTTTTTATTTCTTCTTTCAAACATGTTTAACAACAAGGTTATCGATAGTTTTTAGTTTCCATTTGGAATCATATTACTTTAGTCAACTCTCTGTAATTTTTCTATCACTAGAAGGAAATGTTGTACATGAACCCATCAAAAATAGATACTGCATTTGAGTTTTCAGAATAAAGAACACAGTCCATGAAATTGTATAGATATTACATTTAAATTTCAGAATAAAGAATTCCTGCTCATAATTAGCCTTTCATTTTTCATAATTACCAGTCAAAGTATATTAATAACTCACAACATTGTACTCTATGTTCAGAAATCAATACTGTAAAATCTATAATTCTAACAATTCCAGTACTTATTTTCATTTTGTAAATATGCTAGGGGAAAAACTAGAATGTCCTTTGGAACCAGTTCCCCCTCGAGCTCTCACAATTTCCAGACATCATGTATAGTGGAGAGGTTTTCTTCTTAGATTGTTTAATGACATCAAGGTATCACTTGACCGAGCCTTAACTCATAATCGTGATAGGGATCAAGCCTTCCATTGGTCCTTACAAACTCAGGAACTTAGCTCTTGGGCAGTGTATTGCCTTAGCCCATGTCTCTGTTCTTAATTTTGTCTTTGAAAAAATTTCCAACCCCCTCTTTCTCCCAGAATTTCCTTTTTAAAAGAAATCCTTTAGGTAAGGAATAATTTTTTTCTCGAGCTACATGGAAGTTAGTAAATCTTATGGTCATCCATAAGTTTTTCCTCTTCAAATAACAAAAGCATTTTTTAAAATCATAACCATTTCTTTTATATAAAAAAGTCTTTTGATCTCAATTAGGTATTTAACTAACCTAAAAATTTGTCAACCTCTACATGAGGTAATTAAGTAATAATTCTAACTTGTTTGTAAAAAGAAATAAAACCAAAGTAACTCGGAGTGTTACATTCCCCCCTTATGTGTAACACCATCCATGGTGTTTTCCCAACCTTGCAACAAGGGAGGATAAGCTTGTTGAATAAAGCTTTCATCTTCCGAAGTAGCTTCATCTTGGCTAAGGTGCTTCCATTTCACTTTAAATTGGAACATAGTTACCAATAAAACGAGAAAATTAACATAAATATTTCATCTTCCGAAGTAGATTCCTGTGGCCTAAAGTGCTTCCATTGCACTTTAAATTTCTAGATGATAGATTACTTCTAGAGAATTATTTCTCTCTGTTTTAAGATATGGAGGAGCTCCACCAGTGATTCTCCATCTGGTTCAATTCCAGTACTTATTTTCATTTTGTAAATATGCTAGGGTAAAAACCTCCTCAGAAACGACCATGCCTCCCTTCCAACTAGAATGTCCTTTGGAACAAGTTCCCCCTCGAGCTCTCACAATTTCCAGACATCATGTATAGTGGAGAGGTTTTCTTCTTAGATTGTTTAATGACATCAAGGTATCACTTGACCGAGACTTAACTCATAATCGTGATAGGGATCAAGCCTTCCATTGGTCCTTACAAACTCAGGAACTTAGCTCTTGGGCAGTGTATTGCCTTAGCCCATGTCTCTGTTTTTAATTTTGTCTTTGAAAAAATTTCCAACCCCCTCCTTCTCCCAGAATTTCCTTTTTAAAAGAAATCCTTTGGGTAAGGAATAATTTTTTTCTCGAGCTACATGGAAGTTAGTAAATCTTATGGTCATCCATAAGTTTTTCCTCTTCAAATAACAAAAGCATTTTTTTAAATCATAACCATTTCTTTTATATAAAAAAGTCTTTTCATCTCAATTAGGTATTTAACTAACCTAAAAATTTGTCAACCTCTACATGAGGTAATTAAGTAATAATTCTAACTTGTTTGTAAAAAGAAATAAAACCAAAGTAACTCGGAGTGTTGCATTTCCCCCCCTTATGTGTAACACCATCCATGGTGTTTTCCCAGCCTTGCAACAAGGGAGGATAAGCTTGTTGAATAAAGCTTTCATCTTCCGAAGTAACTTCATCTTGGCTAAGGTGCTTCCATTTCACTTTAAATTGGAACATAGTTACCAATAAAACAAGAAAATTAACATAAATATTTCATCTTCGGAAGTAGATTCCTGTGGCCTAAAGTGCTTCCATTGCACTTTAAATTTCCAAATGATAGATTACTTCTAGAGAATTATTTCTCTCTGTTTTAAGATACGGAGGAGTTCCACTAGTAATTCTCCTTCTGGTTCTGCCTGCACATCCATCATGTACTTATTACTAATCATATAAATTAAATCATATGAATGTTAAATAGAAACAAATACTGTCAATGTTGTCTTTACCTGCACTTCCTGCCAATTAATGATATTCTTGAGGTCATATATATATATATATAATAGTGACACATGAAACACATTATGAATTCAAAGGTGGTCTGGCAGAGCAAGCTGGTAAGCTACTGGCCCTATCCTTTCTAGAATCTGGAAAGATCCACAATAGCAAGGAGCTAGCTTTTCACAAACCCCCCACTTTAAGGAACTTTTACTAGGCTTTACTCTCACATACACATGATCACTCACACAAAACTCTTTATAGGTTCTATTTTTATAATCATAATCTTTCTACCTGTCTTCGGAAACTTTTTAATTTTGTCGTACTTTCTTTATCACTTGCTCCATTTCTACGAGCATATCAGACCGTAGAATTAGTTTATCTTTAGGACTACTCCAATTTGCTGGTGTTCTACATTTCTCCCCATAAAACCCCTAGAATGGACTCATTCTGAGGGATTCATGGTAATTGCTGTTTTCAAGTATTAGGGGGTTTACACAGTGCATTATATTAGATATCATTTTTTGGATTCAATTGCATTAAGTAAGTAATTCATGTATGACGATTTCCATGAGAGGTAGTCGCAACTAAGTAATTTCTCATGATTTTTGAATAGTTCACTTAGCACTCATTGCATTGAGTGATGCTCACGAGGGTGAATAAGTGGGATTGAAACTAGTGAAATGAATCACATAGCATCAATCATCACTTTCGAGGCTTGCACTTGGTAACCAAGACTTCCTCGGAGGTCACCCATCCTAGATTGCCTCTGGCTCAAGCGTGCTTAGCTGTGGATTTTCCCCCACAATCAAGCCCAATTAGCTTGCTACCCCATTTGCAAAACCTTAGCAAGTATTGTGCCTCATGAACCATTCAAGTAGAGATCCTTCACTCTTTTTCGAATTCAAGTATTAGAGGGTTTATGCAGTGCATTATATTAGATATCATTTTTGGGATTCAAATGTGTTAAGTAAGTCATTCACGTTTGACCATTTCCATGAGACGTAGTCATAACTGACTAATTTCTCATGATTTTTGAATAGTTCACTTAGCACTCATTGCATTAGGTGATGCTCATAGGGGTGAAGAAGTGGGATTGAAACTAGTGAAATGAATCACATAGCGTCAATTATCACTTCTGGGGCTTGCACCTAGTAACCAAGACTTCTCGGGAGGTCACCCATCCCAGATTGCCTTTGGCTCAAGCGCGCTTAACTGTGGAGTTTTCCCCACAATCAAGCCCGCTTAGCTTGCTACCCCATTTGCAAAACCTTAACACAAGTATTGTGCCTCATGAACCATTCAAGTAGAGATCCCTTGAGGTAATTGTTGTTGTATGGAAATTCCACTAAGTGGAAATAATCTTTCCATTTTGTAGGTTGCTACATTGCATACATCCTCAACATGTCTTCCAAGACTTGGTTTACTCATTCATTCTGCCCATCACTTTGTCGGAGATATGTGGTCCTAAACTAAATTTGAGTTCCCAAACTGAAAAACAAATATTTCTAGAAAGAAGAGGTGAATTTAACATATATATTAGGTACCACTACCTTATGCAATCCATGCAATCTAAAAATCTCTTTCATAAATATGTCAATGATTTCTACAGTTTTATAAGTAGATTTGATAAGAATAATGTGGGTTGTTTTACTTAGTTTATCCACCACCACAATGATGAAGAGATTCTGCTTCCTGGATCTAGGTAGGCCTGTTATGAAATCTAATGTAATTGTATCCAATTTCCATTCAGGAATGGGCAGTGGGTGAAGCAGTCCAACTGGGTGCTATTTTTCTTCTTTAACTTGCTGATATTCCAAGCATTGGGCTAAGTATTCCACAATATATTTTCTCATTCTTGGCCAAAAATAGCCCCTTTTAATCACAGAGAACAACTTTTGATAGCCTACATGTGCCATATATGGACTTATGTGAAGTCCATCCAACATATATTGCTTGATGGATTTTTGGTTTGCACATAAATTCTTCGTCGGAAAGTTAACAACTAGTCTAGATTTATACTATAGTCACTTGTTTTTCCCGAATCCATAATTTGTTTAGCTTGGTGCCAAAGGAATTCATATTTGGGGTCTTTTATAACAGCTTATTGTATTTGATTTACAAAGTTTCTTTCTATTTTACTAAACGATACTTCACACAGGTGATGCAACTTCCTACTCAAAGCATCAGCTACTTGATTTTTCTTTCCCTTTATATGTTTGATGTCAAAATCAAATTCACTCAGGAAGGACATCCACCTTGCTTTTGGAGTGTTTATATTAGCATGCTTGAAGAAACTCCTCAAGTTGCTATGGTTTTTCATTAGGATAAATCCTTTTCCTAACAAGTAATGCCACCACATTTTCCAGTCGTGCACCATCACTGTCAATTCTAGGTCATAAGGTGAATATCTTTGCTCATGATCCTTTAGATTGAGTGATTCATAAGCTATCACCCTCACCTCTTGTCAATGTGCCATTGTTGCGTCGTACATGTGTTAAACCTCCAACTGTCTTTGTGCTCTAGCAACAGATGTTGGAGCTTGTGCTAAGAGGAACATATGTCTTTGATCTTCTGACCTTGTATCGGAGGGTTCTGAGCTCATCTAGATCTGTTAGGGTAACGAGAACTACCCTCACCATTGGTATTTCACTCATTTCCCTCGTCGACTGGACCGAATGTGCTCTGCAACTTCTGGATATTTGGTTTGGGTTTTTGATTGTTTCTTTGGCACCATTATGCTGTAGAATTGCTGTTGTTTATGGTCCGCATGGCTAGATACATTTTTCACTCCTAGCAAGAACTGCCCACTAACATCGTGCCTTCCAACGTTGCTTTAAATTTGTCAAGAAAGATAATGAAACACATTCTACATTACATTTCTATCATCATAGTTTATTATTTCTTATTTTCACGGTTAATTAATCAATTCTATCATTGATTCAGAGGTAGCTCTACTACCATGACTTATAGCGGGGTCTAGAGAGGTTGGAACCTCCATTTCTCGGCTGACTTTGTTTCAGGTTACTATTCTGCATTTTCTTGAAGAATGACCTATTTGTGGTTTTATTTTCTATAGCATAAGTTTTTATCTCCTGTTTGAGACAAATGGGTTGTCTTGTTTATCAATTGGCCTACTTTAATTTAATGGTTTGTCATCAATTTAATGTAAAGACTATTTTTAAAGCTCGATAATTGCTTTGGTTGAATATTACAGTCCTTTTCTGTAAATTTGTGTGTGTGTACTGGATTATTAGTGTCTAAACTATGAATGAATCTCAACATTGCATCATTTACATCCGAGCTAGGATATTTTGCTTCAAAGAAGTCGTTTCATGTATATTATCTCTACAGACTACGTAAGTTTCGTCAAGGGAGTAAATACTCCTTCTTGCATTGTTAAACATTTTGTATTGATGGTCAATAGTTTTACTTAATTCACATGTGAAATTTTGAAGAGGTTTCTTCCTTAAAACGGGTAATAGAGTATTCTCTTGATTCAATTAAGAATTTCTTATTTCTGGATTTTAAAGAGAGACTTATAGGTTCTCGGACTGTTCTGACAATGAGCCCTTGCTCAGCATTGGAACTAACCCATTCCTAATATGGTGGTTCTTTCGATTTACTTTAGAAATTCCTATTAGCTTAACTACTACACATGTTTATTTTAAAGAGTCATCTCTCTTATTTGATTTTCCATAGTTATTTACTTATTATTACACAATCTCCTTTAAATGTTACCGATTTATTATGGGTTACCTAAGTTTTTTTTTTTTTTTTAATTCACATTACTTCTTTTATTCACTCCCTAAAATTCCTATTCCAGTAAGAAGTACTTTAAAATTCTAGTTTGGCTCATTTTGTTATTTCAAAAGGAACCCTACTATGTAGTCAAGATTACTATTCCTTGCAAATATAATTTCCATAACAATGGTGAAAGACTATTTTTATTTCTTCTTTCAAACATGGTTAACAATAGTGTTATTGATAGTGCTTAGTTTCCTTTTGGAATCATATTACTTTATTCCACTCTCTGTAATTTTTCTATCAGTAGAAAGAAATTTTGTACATGAACCCATCAAAAATAGATACCGCATTTGAGTTTTCATAATAAAGAACAAAGTGCATGAACTTGTATAGATACTACATCTAAATTTTAGAATAAATAATTCCTTCTCATAATCATCCTTTCATTTTTAGTAATTACCAGTTGAAGCAGATTAATAACTCACAACATTATACTCTATGTTCAGAAATCAATACTGTAAAATCTATAATTTTAACAATTCCAATACTTATTTTCATTTTGTAAATATGCTAGGGGAATAACTCCTCAGAAACGACCACACCTCCCTTCGAACGAGAATGTCCTTTGGAACCAGTTCCCCCCTCGAGCTCTCCCAACTTCCAGACAACATGTACACTAGGGTCTCACTTAATTAAGCATGTACTCACAATCGTGATAGGGATTGAGCCTTCCACTAGTTCTTACCATCTTAGGAACTTGGCTCTTGGGCAGTGTATTGCCTTAGCCCATGTCTCTGTTCTTACTTTTATCTTTGAAAAAATTTCCAACCCCCTCCTACGAGATTTTTTTTTTTTAAATAAATCCTTTGGGTAAGGAATAATTGTTTTTTCCAACTACATGGAAGGTAGGAAATCTTGTGGTCATCCATGAGTTTTTCCTCTTCAGATAAAAAAAGAATTATTTTAAATCATAACCATTTATTTTAAATAAAAGAGTCTTTCCATCTCAATTAGGTCTTTAACTAACCTAAAAATCAATCAACCTCTAACTTTTTTATAAAAAGTAATAAAACCAGAGTAATGGGGAGTGTTACATCTCCCCCCCCCCCCCATGTGCAACACCATCCTCGATGTTTTCCCAGTCTGGAAGTAAGGGAGGATAAGCTTGTTGCATAAATCTTTCATCCTCCCAAGTAGCTTCATCTAGGCTAAAGTGTTTCTATTTCACTTTAACTTGGAACATAGTTAGCGATCAAACAAGAAAATTAGCGTAAATTTTTCATCTTCCCAAGTATCTTCTTCTGGTCTAAAGTGCTTCCATTCCAATTTAACTTGCGACATGATAGCTCACTTCCATATAATTATTACTCTCCATTGTAGAATATGGAGGGGCTCTACCAGGAATTCTCCATCCAGTTCTACTTGCACATCCATCATGGACTTATTAACAATCATATAAATTAAATGATCTAAAATTGAAATAGAAACAAATACTCTAAATGTTTTATTTACTTGCAAATGCTGCCAATTAATAATATTCCTGGGGTCATAGCTATATATTTTTAATAGTGACACATGAAACACATTATGAATTCATAGGTGGCTTGAAAGAGCAAGCTGGTAAGCTATTAGCCCTATCCTTTCCAGAATTTAGAAAGGTCCACAATAGCGAGGAGCTATCTTTGCACAACCTCCCCACTTTAAGGAAATTTTCCTAGGCTTTACTCTCACATACACGTGATCACTCACACAAAAATCTCTATAGGTTCTATTTTTATCAGCATAAGATTTCTTCCTGCCTTGGGCAGATTTTAAATTCTACATACATTCTTTATCACTTGCTCCATTTCTACGAGCATATCAGATTGTAGAATTAGTTTATCTTCAGGACTACTCCAATTCACTGGTGTTCTACACTTATCCCCATAAAACCCCTCGAATGGAATCATTTTGAGGGATTCATGGTAGTTGTTTTTGAATGAAAATTACACTAACTGGAGATACTCTTCCCATTTTTTAGGTTGTTGCATTGCATACATCCTCAACATGTCTTCTATGACTTGGTTTAGTCATTTGGTCTTCCCATCAGTCTGTGAGTGATATGCGGTCTAAACTAAATTTAATTTCCCAAACCGACAAACAAATCTTTCCAGGAAGTAGAGGTGAATTTAACATGTATATCAGATACCAGTAACTTACAAAATACATGAAATCTAAAAATATATTTCATAAATATGTCAATGATTTCTACAGTTTTATAAGTAGATTTGACAGGAATAAAGTGGGTTGTTTTACTTAGTTTATCCACCACCACCATGATGAAGTCATTCTGCTTCCTGGATCTAGGTAGGCCTATTAAGAAATCTAATGTAATTGTATCCCATTTCCATTCAAGAATAGGAAGTGGGTGATGTAGTCCAGCTGGGTGCTAGTGTTCTGCTTTAACCTGCTGACATTCCAAGCATTTGGCTAAGTATTCCACAATATCTTTTCTCATTCATCACCAAAAGTATCCCTTTTAATCGTAGAGAACAAATTTTGATAGCTTGTATGTGCCATATATTGACTTCTGTGAAATTCATCCAACATATATTGCTTGATGGATTTTTAATTTGGCACATAAATTCTTCGTCGGAATGTTAACAACTAGTCTAGATTTATACTATAGTCACCTTTTTTTCCTGATTCCATCATTTGTTTAGCTCGCTACCAAAGGAATTCTTATTCAGGGTCTTTTATAGCAGCTTTTCAGAATCAGATTATTGACAAAGTTTCTTTCTATTTTAGGAAACGATACTTCATACAGGTGATTCAACTTCCTACACAAAGCATCAGCTACATGATTTTCCTTTCCCTTCAGATGTTTGATGTCAAAATTTAATTCTCTCAGGATGGTCATCCACCTTGCTTGTTGAGCGTTTAGATTAGGTTACTTGAAGAAACTCATCAAGATGCTATGATTTGTCATTAGGATAAATCTTTTTCCTAACAAGTAATTCCACCACATTTTCAAGGTGTGCAACACTGCTGTCAATTCTAGGTCACAAGAGGAATATATCTTCTCATGATCCTTTAGCTTGCATGATTTAGATGCTATCACCTGCTATAGGGATTAATGCACGGGTGTTTGATGATGTAGAAACCCTCAAGGATCTTCCCAAGATCTTTGGCGGACAGTCAGATTAGCTACAACTGTCACAAATATGCATGCATACCCATGTTTAACAAATGAATATCAAAGCATGAAGAAGGACTTATTACCTCAATTCTTGGTGTGGTGTTGCTGGAGAGCACAATTTAGCTAGGTAGAAGACCCCTGAGATAGCTCCAGATCAAGACCTGCACATAGATAAGACAAGCGTAATATCACAACATAAAACCTTGATAAACAATGCATAAACATATAAAGATATCTAGTTGCATATATCTAAGCCACTCATAATAACAACATTGCATGAACATATAAACAAATTATACTACCCACATCGTGGATTGGACAACACAATTGAAGTTCTATATCGATGTAGAAAAGAGTGATTACAACCATCAGTTGTATCAGCCTTCCCTTACCTATCCAGCTCCTCTCTCTCTCTCTCCCTTCTTAACCTCTTGTGATGCCTTAGTCAGAGGCTATGATTGACAATCAAATAGGAAATCCTTTCAAATGGTTCGACCTCTTCCATAATGGCCCTAGCCTTGCATATATAGCATGTGAGGATAGGGTTGCTAAGTGTTTCATGAGTTCCATTAGGAAAAAAGAGTGATGTTTCCATGTCTTTGTGCTCTTTCCTGTTTGTAGACTCCATTAGGAATTAGTAATTCCTCTAAATAGGTCAAGTTCTGATGTTTCCCTGCTTTTGTGCGCTGACATAGGGGAGAATATTGAGATATTTCTCAGTCAACTTGTTCCATTGACCCATAGAAACTCATTTAGGTTTACTAACGATCTTCCTGAGGTAACAGACACAGTTACCCTAGGCACTAACGCACCCTTAGCTTTTCTAGGAAGCTTTATAAAGCAAGTTGCTAGTGCTTAGAAAACATTAGCTTGATAACTAGGCTTGTGAAATTGGTCAATGCTTCAGTCATCATTTATTTTTCCTCTGAGATGGTGAGGAGTTCATTTTCTTGTATAAAAGATGCCCCCTAAAGTGTGAGATCAGAGGCTACGACGATGGTCGAAATACTTTATAATTAACTATACTTTTCTTTTGGAAAAAGAGAGAGAGGATCAGAGCTTCAGGTGGTGCGAGAAACCTGATACAACACATATATAAAACAACTAAAATAATGTGTTGAGTCAGGCAGTCCCACACTCAGTAGCTATGTCAAAGTGATTTTCTCAGTAAAGAGATATGACGATGCTAGTTGCTGATAAGCATAATGCGGTACCTGTGTCACAATAGGATCATTATGATGAGTTGTCTCCAAAAAAAATAAACGCAACTTGGGAGAGGAAACAAGGCTGAGTGATGTAAGCCTCTACCTAAGGTCTTGATTTCCGCTTCACTACAACAACATAGATCGATACATTTGAATAAAGGCATTGATGTCGAACATGCATGAAATAATCTAATTACCAGTCAATAATGGAAACCGTTAACAGACACGAGGAAGGCCACCAATAATGGTGATGGTCTCTAAGATGCATAGTACAATATAGAAAGTATGAATAATGTTTTTGTCATCGAACACTCATAGAATTGTTTAACCAGGAGCCAATAATGAAAACCACTGGCTAAACACAAGGTGACCTACCACTGATGTTTGCAAGTACCAAGGCACTGAAGTGTTTCTAGGTCTTCTTCCTAGATAGAGACCTGTCAAAAGGTAGGCAATAAGGTGTCCTACATTAGTCTGCACGAAATGGGGCAGGAATGATTGTTTTTTGAGGAATATTTTGAGCATTGGGTCAAAGAAATAGAGGGAATGATGATAGGATATACTTGATGGTTTGATGTAGGAAACAAAAGATAAAGGTTTTACCTCGAACAATAGAAGGCACGACACAATGGTTTTAACCATGCAGCACTAGATTCATGAACACCAAAGAGTATTAGGATACAAAGATGCAAGAAAATTGGGGTATATAGGCTAAACTCATAGGATGGTAAGGTTCATATTAAGATGCCATCGCAAGGAAGGTTTATCTGAGGGAGTGGCATGTTCAAGGGAGTGACTGCTGCCAAAAAACACTTTTCAAAATACTGAACACAAAGAAATTGTATTTTCCACTTTCCCCATCTGATTAGTTTAGTGAGTCCAGACGGGTAAACTCATTGGTCTTTTCATGTTTTAAGAGTATGAAAAGATCGTAAAAGAGCGACTCTATGCCCTATCTGATTAGTTTAGTGAGTCCAAACAGGTAAACTCATTAGTCCTTTCATGTTTCAAGAGTCTTAAAATATCATAAAGAGCGACTCCATTCCTCATATGTTTAATTTAATGAGTCCACACGGGACAACTTGATGGTCTTTTCATATTTCGAGAGTCTACAAAGATCATAAAGAATGACTCCAGGGTGGTCCCTTTGTCATAGTTGTTAACAGGGTGTGGCAAAGGTTTAATAGTATACCCATAAAGGTTCCTTTTCCGTAAGTCTATCTACTGAGTCCGGATAAAGAGAAACCTATGCTCAATAGATGTTTGCCTCATTTTGTTACGAGTATGAGGAGATGGAGTAAACTTGATATTTGTCGTGAAATTTTAATGAGTCATGCAATGAAAAACCCAATAGACCTTCATCAAATTTTAACGAGTCAAATGAAGAAAACTCGAGGTATCTTTTTCAGTTTAATGAGCAAGGAAAAAGAGGGAAAGGAACTGCTCATTCCTTCTTCGTAGATTTAACGAGTGCGAAGAAGGGAAAAGATCAGGGATTTTTCAATTTAAGAGCAAGAAAGAGTCCCAAAAAAGAAAGCGCTCATATTGTTGTTGTAAGTGTTTAACGAGGCTGATGACGAAAAATCAGGTTTTTTTCGATTTAACAAGTGAGAGAAGTTCCTATAAAGAATTCTCGGAGCTTCTTCATAAGTTTTTAATGAGCCTGAAGAAGGAACTTGGGGTTTTTTCAATTTTATGAGCGAGAAAAGTCCCTAAAAAGAATGCTCATTCGATCTTTTTTAGTTTAGTGAACTAGAAAAAGAGAGAAAAATAGTTGCTCAGGCCGTCGTCGTAGGTGTTTAAAGAGCCTAATGACGAAAAAATCGGGGATTTTTTAGTTCAAGAGCGAGAAAATATCCCATAAAATAAAGTGCTCATTAAGAATCAAACATGGTCATTTCTTCCATTCAACCCTGAAAGTTCTTTCATCAAAACATGAGCAATTTATGCTAATATGTGGTCATGGCACCTGATAAATATCATAGGAAATGGACTAGCTCTACTTTAATGACTTCAAATAAGATAAGTCATGTCTCCAAAGTTACTATAAGGGAGTTCTTGGGCCTCCAATTTTACCATTTACATCATTTGAGAGCTGTGAGAGTGTTTTGGAGCTAAAGAGGAGAAACGTTTCCACGGATGATTACGGGTGATCCGGGCGACCATTCGACTTGCTGTCTATCCAGTTAGATGCCAAAACCCTTATATTTCATTATTCAACCTTTTTTTAAGTTGTTTTTGGGGTGGAATTTTAGAGATTTTGGAGCCCTAGTTCATTTATTACGCCTAACGTCCCCTTCCAGGTCTATAGGGAGCGTTAAACACCCTTTATGACCTGGGGAGGGCGTTAATCCTCACTGTTTTCCACAAGGGGGCTGTTAGTGCATGAGGGCACACTCTAAAACCCCAAGAAGTGTTTTCTTGAGATTTATTGCCCCATTTGCACTGATTTTTGGGTTGATTTATGCAGGTTTTGAGCCATTATGACTAGTCTATGGAGAGAATGGGCCCATGATTGACAGGAATTGCTTATGCAAAATGATCCAGCTTGTATACTTGCATTGTGCTGATGTGGTTTGATGAAGTATGGACAGTTGGACTTGATGAAAGGTCACGAGGATATTTTGAGCTAGATTATTCAGAGCTGTGATGAAAGGGAACAAGTGTTCAGGATCGGGGACCATGAGCTTGCTATTGACCAAGATGACATATATTTCTTGACAGGTTTGTCATGCAGAGGAGCACAGGAAAACTTGACTGGTGGTAGGCCCGATCCCCGATCCATTTTAGAGATAGTCTGAGCTTATTGTATCCCTGACAACGAACTTGTCAGGAACAAAGTCCCTATAGAGCAGATTAGATCCAGGTCTATGAGGGCCATTTTATGGATGATTGTGCTCTTGGTGGGGTCGAAAAGTTCCCTTGTTGCGACAAAGGCCCAACTGTTGCTTGCCATTGACTGTGTCTAAATTTAGATCTTCAACTGGTGCAAGGTGGTGCTTCGTAAGTTGAAGGCAGAGTTGATTGCATGTAAGACCCAGACCCAACAGAGTTTTGGGTATGGTACTCACTGTATCCTTCACACTTGAGAGGGTGCCAGTTATGCAACCACGGATGAGCTTAGGTCCCCTCGATCTGAGAGAGCCTAGGTAGAGGCGATGGTTATCGCTTGATCCTCGTATAGGAGGAGGACCCATCAAGCATTTTTTCGAACAGGGTTTCTTCGAATGGCTCAGTGGTCAGATTGTGAGGATAGATGACAATGCCTACAAGGGCATGAACTTCAAAGGTGATCTCGACTTGATTTTTTTGCTTGGTACAAACTGGGGGCCTCAAGGTAAGAAGGTTTATTTGAGAGTACTTAAAGTATTTTTAATATTTTGAATGTTTTTGTTATGTTTTTATTGATTTTATGGGTGAACAAGTACTGACATGAAGCTTTTTTGCTTGAAACAGATGTGGCACTGGTGCAACTTGCAGGTGAGCCTCGCTAAGTGAGGCGAGGTGGCCAACTACTCGGGGGTGATGCTGAGAGTCTTCGTGAGGTTCTGAGGAAGCTGGAGGGCTTGAGCAGGGGTGTGCCCCCCTTCCTATGAGGGAGATTCTCGCTCACATGCAGCGACACATAATTGGTGTGCTTGAGCAGTTTCTGGTTCCCCTTCGGAGGATAGCTAAATCTATATTGTATTTTCATGAGCAGTAGACTCTTTTAGAAGGCGTATGGTATAGCCAACAAGTGTTTATAGCTAGGCTTAGTAGCCATTTGTACTTAAAACACTCAAGTTTTGGGAAATTTTCTGATGTAAAAGACTAGATTCGATATATATATATATATATATATATATATATATATATATATATATATATATATATATATATATATATATATATATATATATATATATATATATATATATATATATATCTACAAATATTTTCGTATTTTATGATGTAAATGTTTCTCAAGTGTTTTGTAAATTCTTAACTATGTAAATATTTACTTTCATTCATGTATCAATAATGAATGGGATAGATGCCAATCTAACACATAGTTTTCCAATGAATCAACAACTATATTAAATTATCGAGGAATGTGTTCATATGTAATAAACTCAAATTGATGTTCCAAGAATTGTACCCTTAAATAACGATGCAACAAGATTTGATTACGAATGTGATAATGATTTGTCAATTGTATAATGACTAGCTGAGAGTCTAACCTGACCACCAGATTGGAGATGTCCCGAGATGACGCTTCAGTAAGAAGTGAAATTACAGACATGTACTCAACAATATTGTTGGTGGAAGTACTAAGAAAGACCCCCCTCGAACAAAGCAGTTTCGACTCAGGTGTGTACATGACCCAAGTAGCTGATGGAATGTGTCATGTGTGATGACTGGCACCATCTGCGCATCCTACGTTTGCTAAGGGTAATGAAGACATATGCACAACAAGAAATATGTATGAGACAAATACTTCAACAAATACCAAAAATGTTGAGTCACATAAAAAAGAAGAAAAATTTATAAATACATAAAATTATAAAGCACATGCCTAGTGCAGTACTAGGCATAATACTTTTTTAGATAGAGCCCATTTTGGGACTCAGTGAGTGGGACTCCTTCCCAGTACTAAAGTTCATATGCCCCTTTTGAGAGGGCTTTTGTGATGACATATGGACCGAGCCATAAGGGTTGAAGCATTCCTGCCCCCAAAAGGTCATGTTTTTATCGTAGAGTAAAACAAGATCTCCCTCTTGGTAAGAACGAGGCTTGACCTTTTTGTCGTACTGGGCTTCGACCCAGTGCTTGTGGGCTTCGAGTGCCAATATGGCATCTCGATGGGTTTCATCTAGTTGATTTAGGTATAGCGGATGCTCTTCTTCGGGAGTGGTGTTGGGCAAGAGTTCAACAACGATTTGTAAGGAAGGAATCTGACACTTGATTGGTAAAATTGCTTCTAGGCCATAAGCTAGTTGAAAAGGTGTAAAGCCTATAACAGTTTTTACTGAAGTTTGGTATGACCATAGCTAAAGATATAAAATTAGATGCTAGTGGGTTTTATGATTCCCTACTAACCTGCAGAGCATGGTATTTAAGATGCCATTGACAGCTTCTACTTGGACATTAGCTTAGGGGTAGTAGGAGGGTGATTGATCCTGGCAAAAATCGAGCAACGATGTTAAGTCAGACATCATGTGACTCTGAAAATGAGACCCATGGTTTGTAACGATCGTGCAGGGCACACCAGAGCAACAAATGACTTGATTGAATAGGAATAGTGTCGTGGTTTCTCCATCAGCCCAGAAAGTGGGAAGGACTTCAGCCCGTTTCGTGAAATACTCTATAACTAATATAATGTAGTTGTGTCCAGCAGAGGAAGTTGGGTTGCAAGTTACAAAGTCTATCCCCCATTTTTCAAAGGGGTTGACAAAGATAACCGAGTGAAATAGGGCCAGAGGAGCGTGCATTTTCTTTGTAAACACTTGATAAGAGTGGCATTACCGGATAGCCTTGATACAATCTTTGAACAAGGTTGGCCAATAGTAGCCGACACATGAAATTTTCAGAGCAGTAGATATACCACAAAGATGACCGCCACATTCCCCAGCATGGCAGTCATTTAAAACATGTTTCACCTCTTCATGAGTGAGGCAACGTTGAAGAAATATATCAACACCGTGATGATATAATGTATCATTGAGCAACAAATAGTGCCGCACTTGGTGGTGGATGCGACGACAGTCATGTGACAATAGTTCAAGGTAGAAACATTGCGCTTGGAGGTAGACAAGAATGTCACCATACCAAGGGTCAGTAGAGTTGATTAGATAGACAGATTCATCTAGAAGAGGATAATGAGCTATCTTGTTGGGATCGACAATGGGAAGATCCGACAAAAGTTCGGCGAAGACTAAGGAATTTTTCGCCTTGGAAGTAGTGAAAACCAATTCAAATTGTTGGAGGATAACAATCCATTTGGAATATTTTCCTCCAATGACTTGACAAGACAAAATTTGTCTCATAGGATTCTCCAAGGTGATGACGGTAGTCCTTCGCAGTAGTATGTAATGTTAGAAGTGGTTGAAAACAAAGACAACTGCCAAGGACAACTTTTCCACATGTGAATATCTGAGTTTGGGCCCAACAAGGCCTTTCGACAGATAATATATCACAAGCTCGCTTAGGTCATTGTGAGTTTGAACCAAGACCATTCCTAGAGAGGATGGAGAGGCTGCCAGATAGAGGAGAAAGTCTCGCCAATAGTTGGGAGCACTAAGTAGTGGGGCTGATATAAGTGCATTTTTCAAGGCATCAAATGATCAATGATCTTGATCATCCCACAGGTACGAAACTCCTTTCTTAAGTAGGTGCATAAAGTCTTTTGTCAACTCAACATAATTTACGATGAATCATCACAAGAAGTTTGCTTTCCCATGCAAATGTTGGAGCTGCAAAATGGATTGTGGTTCGGGAAATTGAGTAATTTCCTTTACCTTATAGGAATCAACCCTAATCCCATACTTGGAGACAATGAAACCAAGTAAGTGTCCAGACTTGACAAAGGAAATGCATTTATGCGGATTCATATGTATGTTATAGAACCGACACCTAAGAAAAATTGCTCGTAAATGATCTAGGTGCTTAGCTCGCTTCTTGTAATGGGCTCGAAGGTTATCTAAGTAAGCTTGAACGATATGTTTGATATCGTGAAATGCATATTCCATGGCCCTTTGAAATCCTAATTGAACATTGTTTAAACAGAATTGGAGTTTTCGATAGGCAAAGATTCCCCAAGGAAAAATGAAGGCAGTTTTGTGTTGGTCTACCAGTTTTATGGCAATTTGGTTGTAATCATAGAAATCATCCATGAATGAGAAGGATTCACAACCGGTACAATTGTTGATGATTTGGTTAATGAATGGTGTCGGATAATTATCCTTTGGACAAATGACATTCAAGTCCCATTGTCGACCGAATGGTACCTTGTTTCTTATCGACATGAACCATATTGAAAACCCATTCCATTAAGGGAATGGGATAGACGAAACCAGCACGTAACAATTTTTCCACCTCAGTCTTGATCGATGTAGTTTTGCGGGGGTGGACTTGTCAAAGCCTTTGGCAAATAGGCTTAGCATTGTCATATATCTTGATCTCATGCTCAACAATAGATGGATCTATTGCGAGCATTTCCTCATAAGACCAAGCAAATACATCACGAAATTCCTTAAAAAGTAGGTGAATCTTGTGATTTCCTCAGGATTGCAATCGGCTCCAACCTGGATGTTTTCCATGATCCCCATCTTCATAGAAATATTGATAAGCAATGTATTTGAAATATCACCCACGTTCCCTTCCAAGTCTAAAGTTTGGATAGTTGTATAAGGTGAGGAAACAATTTCAGGTGCGTCAAATGACACGATTTGAAGAGGCATCATGTTTGAATTAGATATTGAAATGTGATGGTGAGAGTCCTCCCAATTTTGCTCTTCTAAACACATGATCTCTCTAATAGCTTAGTCCGAAGGTAGGACTTGACTGAGGAGATCAAAAAAAGGAGAAGTTATGGGAGGGGAGGTGGTACCGTTGGTTGTGACCAAAGTGACTAGAGATTTAGATGCAGATTGAATGGCTTGGTAGGCCAATTTAGCTAGTGACCATGACATTTGTTATTCGCAAGTGTAAATATATGAAGGGGTCAAGAGGATTCAAGGATCAGTTGGTTCGTGAGAAATGGATGAAACCATAGAGACTGTCTGTGGAACCATAGGCAGCGGAAGAGGGAAACAACCCATCACGGAAGAACCCTTCAATGGACTGATACAAATACTGATGTAAGAGTCAGGTACACCACCCACTAAAGGTACAGAGCCAATGGGTAACGAGGAATAATCAGGGGTGCAAAAGGACAACTAGTCCATTGTGACTATCTTTCCATCCAATGGGAATAGGATGATGTGAAATACAGTAGACACAATGGCAATCATCGTGTAAGTCCAACTTTGACCCAACAATAGATTATAGTTGAGATTTCTATCTACGACTTTGATGTCCACCGTTACCATTTTCCCACTCAAGGTGATGGGGTAGCTAGCTAGGTAACCTTTTGGGATGAAAGTGTGGCCATCAAAATCTTAAGGGAATTCAATGGTGGGGATAGGGTTGGGGAACCCAAAGCGATCCAACATGAAGCTAACATGATGCAGGTTGAAGCACCTTCGTCAATGAAAATTCTATGTACTTCTCGCCCTTTTGAAAATATTTGCACCTGAAATGCAAGCTAGTGTGAAAGGGGAGGTTTACGTTTGTCCATGTCAAAAATTGCAAGCATGGAATCCTAAGGGTTGACCCCACCAATTTCTGAAAGCAAAGCTTTCCTTTATGCTGCACAGGTTTGTAATACTTCGAGCGCTGACATAGTCGATGGTGCTTCCGCCAAATCTTCCACAACAATGTAGTTCTGGGAAACATGTGCAGATGTATTATGTGTTGTGCGACGAATTTTTGGGGGGTGAATCACAAGATCAACAACCAGCCTTTCGATATGAAGATCATTAGCCAACGGGGATTTTTACTCGAGGAGCCTTCCTATGCATTAGCAACTAGAGCTCCATAAGTTTCAGTTCTGGTTTGAAGATCTACCGTTTCAAAGGTGTAAACAGTAGATGGTCCTTCACCAGCTAAAGGATGATGCGAACCTCTGTTGCCACCTTGCGGGGGTTGGGGTTGGTTTGCAATAAGGTGCTGCTACTGTTGAGTAGGGAAAGGATTGTTTAGGACCGTAGGGGTCCTACCAGTGTCCTTTTTAGCAATGAAATCTATGCATTCCTGGAGACACGAACAACGATATGTCATGTGGTCTTCCGCATAGATTTTGCAAGGGAATTTGGCAGGTTTGTTCTTTCCATCATCAGAGGGCGCAATAGCCTTCTGCTTTGGGTTGTACTGCTTGGTTTACTACTCTTCAGAAGGAGTGGCCTTTTTCTTATTCTTCTTGTTCTTACCAATGGGTTTTTGTGTAGACTGCATAGATTTTATCGCAACGATAGGAAGAGTAGTCAATTTGATAGAGGGTCAACTGACAACTGGGCAATGTGACCATTGAGTTATTTTACCGCAGCCCCAGAGGTAGCACCGATAATACCATCAGCGTGCACCTAGGGTTGCTAAGTAGTGGGAGCATTGGAGTTGTGAGGGGCATTAGGAATGACGTCATATAAAGTGCCATATTACGAATATATCAAATCTAAGTGCTGGGCACAATGAATGGATTGGTATTTCGTGACCACACCACCTAAGGCAACAGCTTTGGCAATTTGAGGCAATATAGACTTGAGAAAACAATCCGCTAATAGATAATCTAGGAGGGGAGCTTTGACTAGCCTCCGCCTACATCTCCATTCATGGATATGATCAGATATGTGGGTGGTGGTGTCCTAATGTAATGAAATGAGGAGTTTCGTTGTAGTTTCATAGTGGAGGGGTAGCTGGAAGTGCTTTAATAATTCCATCGCTAAAGTGCCAAAGGTATTGACTGACGCGTGTGGTAACTCAATGTTCTACTTTGCTGCATTGCCAGTAAGGGTGCAGGGAAAGAGTTGTATCTAGATATTATCATCCACCATGGAGTTAGAAACAAACCATAAATGATACATGGTGATGTGCGTACCTGGATCCTCCCCTTGTTTCCCTTCAAACTTTGGGATGTATGTTGGAATTTTATGTGGGATTGGCAGCCAAAGTAAGTTGTGATAGATGGGGTCATTTTTGAGTTTGCACAAGTTGGGGATATCAAGCATTGCCAAGAAAGGCAAGGTATTTGATGCCCTTGAATCGGACCAAGGTTATGACATATGACTTGAGGATCGTTGTAGTCCTCCCATCGTGTTGTTCCCAATATTATACATAAGATGTGTGGAATAGTAATTTCCATGGGGTACAGTCATGTACTATGGGTTTCCATAGGGATTGTTAGACTGGGGGTTGTAAGTGCCCTAGGATAAGGAATGGCCCCCTGACTCATTTGAGTTTGAGAGTGGGGTTCCCTTATGGATTGATTGGGACCTTGTTGAGGGATCCCGCTTGCATGTAATTAACTATAGGTCCTTGAATGACATAAGGAGGGTTCATGTCAATCAATAACTATCCCTGTTGTCTTGTAAATGAAGGGGGAACTGTAACGTTCCCGACCAGTATGTGCATATTGGGAACATTTCCCCCAGGCATCTGAACCTGAGGTTGGAACTAAAAAATGGATTCCAACCAAAGGGGTTATTGACAAGACCCTTGCTAACCATGTTATATTGAGCATTATAAGGAGAACTATATGTAGCACTTGTCGAAGGTCCAAGAGCTGACACAAAAGGGTCTGAACCCAATATTTACTAGGTTCCACTCGTGATGGGTGTCATGATATGGTTTGAACCTAGGACAGGTGGGATAATAGGGTTTTCCATTAGAGGTGTGGTACTAACTATTGACTAGGGAGGTGGTGGTGGACCAAAAGTGTCCACAAAAGCCCATGACTTGTTAGTCATCGATGAGATGGGTGGTGTAGGTCCAACGAAAGACATAGGAGGTACAAATGCAACTGGAATCAAGAGTGGTCCTAATGGATTCGTGTTCAGAGGATTTTATGGAGGAATGAAACCTTAAATAAAGAAATCTTCTGGTAAGCTTGAATTGTGGGATGTCCAAATTGATTGAGTGTTAGATCACAAAGACTGATTTCCCAAAGATGGGTAATCTGGTTCACTAGGTCTCAACGGATGCGCCACAATGAGTGGGAGAAGACCTAACAACCATCTAGATTGACAATGAGGCCTGGATGTAGCCACAGTGGATGATAAATTTTATCAATAAATTTTACAATGATATTTATTAAAGTCTCGGTGATAACAATTTAGCACCTATAATGAAAAATACACTAAGGAAATCAATCAACAAGTAGAGGAAAATGACCCTGTTTGATAACCACTGATCAATGGAGATGAAACCCATTATCACAATAGTTAATAGGGAGAGTTGGCTAAATGTATAGTTATGATTACTCTTGAGCTTTGCCCGAACCTCAGAGTAAGGTGCCAAGTACTCTCGTGAAGAAAAGCACCCTCCCAAAAACTAAAGATAGAGTAGGTTCGTCTATGTTAGGTACCAGGGTAGCCCACCCCAGTCACCTTGTGTTTGTACCTAAGAGTATGGCCAGTAAGGATACCTCAAATCATAGACACTACAGGGGGGGACATAGTCACAGATAATACACTGTGTGGGCAGAATACCTGAGTCCCCAACTCAACTCTGATATCCCCGAAGGGCTCCTCGATACACAGAATAACCAAAGGAGATGTAAGATAAGGTAGGCTACCTTCGTTTACAGTTTGATGTTGTCTCCTATTTAGCTTTTCTTTTACTAGAGTGGTCCCAGATAGTATGAGTGCAGAAGGATTTCTCTCGTTAATGACACTAGTTTAGGTGTATGATCTTTAGCAGTTAACTCACAACTTCCTAACCCAATATCCTGGCCTAAACTAATGTGTGTTTACTCTAAAAAGAGTTGCTGATTTATTTTATTAGGTATATTTTAAATGTACTTCATTAGAGTCTTTGGCAGGGGTGTTGACATATGAAGTTATATGGGAATCTCACTCAAATCATGCAAAAACAATGCTTGTAAATTTCACTTTCGATGACTAAGTTTCTTTTACAAAAGCAGAGTCATTCATACATCAATATATATACCATGCATACTGTTCAGTAAAACACTAGCACAACCGACATAAATATAATGCTCACTAACAACTTACGAAACCAAATAATGCAGATTTAACCAACTAAGCAAAAACAGTAAAAATTTAGGATTTTTTCTTTTATGAAAACAAAAACTTTAAGAAGTAAAGTTATTTTCTTAATTTTTTTTTTCAAGAGACAGATCAATCAAAAAAGCATAGTTGTAGATCCTTGATCCGTCTATAAGTAGATTTCCCAACCCATGAGGTCACATAGCAGTTTGTTTATCAAGAAATTGCTAGCTAATGCTTTGTGTTAGAGGCTACAAAGAGTTACTTGTAGCACTAACAAAATACTTGTGAGGCCACAATGCTTCATAAAGCACTGTTTACACTAGCAGACAATGTTAGTGAGGAAAGAGGCTCAAAAAGAAGGTTGTGGGGATTAGCTCTAGGGCTGAGGACTGAGAGAAGGGTGTTGTATAGTCCTGAGTGGTCAGAAAGGGAATGAAGAGGTACAGGAAGGTCTAGAAGAAAGAGAGTTCTACAAACTTTCTAGGAAAAAATGGGAACTAAGTGTAGTCCCCGCTGGAGTCACCAATTCTACTATAGGGATTAATGCACAGGTGTTTGATGATGTAGAAACCCTTAAGGATCTTCCCATGATCCTTGTAAAATAGTCAGATTAGTTGTATCTGTCACAAAGATGCATGAATACCCATGTTTAACAAATGAATATCAAAGCAGGAAGAAGGACGTATTACCTCAAGTCTTGGTGTGGTGTTGCTGGAGAGCAGAATGTAGCTAGGCAGAAGACCCCTAAGCTAGCTCCAGATTAAGACCTGCACATAGATAAGCCAAGTGTAATATCACAGTATAAAACCTTGATAAAAAATGTATAAACATATAAAGATATCTAGTTGCATATATCTAAGCCACTCATAATAATGACATTGCATGAACATATAAACAAATTATACTACCAACATCGCTGAATGGACAACACAATTGCAATTCTATATTGATGTAGAAAAGAGTGATTACAACCATCGGTTGTGTCAGCCTTCCCTTACCCCTCCAACTCCTTTCTCTCTCGCCCTTCTTAACCTCTTTTGATGCCTTAGTCAAAGACTATGATCAATAGTCAAATAGGCAATCCTTTCAAATGGTTCGACCTCTTCCACAACTGCCCTAGCCTTGCATATATAGCATGTGAGGATAGGGTTGCCAAGTTCTTCATGAGTTCCATTAGGCAAAAGCAATGATGTTTCCATGCCTTTGTGCTCTTTCCCGTTTGTAGACTCCATTAGGAATTATTAATTCCTCCAAATATGTTGAGTTTTGATGTTTCCCTACTTTTGTGAGCTGACATAGGAGAGAATCTTGGGATATTTCTCGGTCAACTTGTTTCCTCGACCCATAGAAACTCATTTAGGTTCACTAACACTCTTCCTGAGGTAACAGAAAAAGCTACCCTAGGCACTAACACACCCTTAGCCTTGCTAGGAAGATTTACAAAGCAGGTTGCTAGTGCCTAGATAGCGTTAGCTTGACGACTGGGCCTTTAAACTTGGTTAGTCCTTCAATCATCATGTCTTTCTCCTCTGAGCTGGTGAGGTCATTTTATGCCCTTTGTATTTTGTCAGTCCCGTAGCAAAACAAAACCTTATTGTAACATATTAGGACAATGAGGAAAATGAATGGGAAAGAATTGGGAATGATGGGTGGATGTTGGAAATGGATGAGGGTGATGGATTGACATAGATTTGGTCATGTATGAGCATTTGGGCAATGTAGGAAAAATACCAAGTTTGAATTTCTTTGAATAGGTTTTTGATCAATGTTTTATTTTAGTGATAACCTATTTTTGTTTCTTGCAAAGGTTGGAGAGAACATGCATTCACTAGAGAGAGATACATGGAGCAAATAATTTTTTTCTTTTCATTTTTTCATTTTTTTTAGGCCTACTAGGTTCTACAATGAGGTTTTATAGTAGTAGGTCTGCCGAGGTGCCTCAAAGGAGGTTTTCACCTAGGATATTTTTTTTCTCTTTTTTCCAAACCATTGACCACCTCATGGAGGTTTCAAATCAATCAGCCAATGTCAGGTTCCTCAAAGGAGGTTTTCACCTAAGATTTGATTTTTTATTTGATTTTATTTTCCTCTTTTTCCTTTTTTTGTTCTTTTTTTCTTCTATCATACTCTACTTGAATGAAAGTAAATATCTTTCAAGTAAAGGAATACTTCCAATGGATCCATGTGCATAACAAGATGAAAAATAAAATCATGTGTAGGCTCAAAACATATACTTTGACATGTACTTGAATATTAGAGACCAATTGCTTTGACTTTGATGATATCAAGCATTGTTGAAGATGAGAGTGATGCTCCATCTTGTTGATTTTATAGAACCAAACCTTAATATCGATTTGATGCCCTTCATTTTCTTTCTCATGTAGATCATTCTTCATGTATTCCTTTTCTTTTCCATTCAAATCTTATACTATTTTCTGATTAGCCCCTTGAACACATAAATGCTCTGATGATAAACATTATAAAAATTCTTCAATCTCAGGATCTATTGTTGTTCAACATGATGAAGATAATTTATTCTTTGCAATACTTACCATCGATATTTCAAGGAGATTTATGAGAAGCTAACCCATGGATCAAAGGTATATAATTACCATTTTCAGGGAAAACTCTTGTACCATCTTGGAAAACTTTTTATTCCCACCAATGAAAGAGTCCATGTTGTTATCACTCAGGTTGTCCTTTTGATCAGCACAAAAGGATACGGCCGAGGTAACCACAGACCAATCTTTGGACTGCAGGTTCTAGCCCACCTGCAATCAGAGAGGGCTCTCTCTTTCTGATTTAGCTTTGTTGGAGATGATTTTAGGCTAGTTATTGAGTTCAAGGGGGTTTTGTTTAAGTTTTGGTGGGAAGGATGATACTTTCAGGTAAAGAGGCAGGGATAGCATGAAAGTTTTAGAACCATTGGGCTTGGAGTCAAGGAGTAAGACTGCTGGTGCGTTTTCTTGGTCACAAGAAAGAATATGGAGCAAGATAGCTGCATATGAAACAATCATTCAAGGTAAAAAGATGGATTAAAGGCTAAGGAATGAGAGGCAATTAAGAATCTCTCAGTCAGGTTAGCAGAAAGGAGATAAATGAGCCATATCTAGGAGAAGTTAAGAATTCCTAGATAACAATCATTCATATGTGAAATAGATCAAACATGAGCCATAAAGGAATTCATATTTATGCCTAAATCAAGAGGAAAACATTAATAAGCCACAGAAACTGAGCATATAGTGTGGCTAAGAAAATTCTAAACCAATCCTTTGTTCTGTAACTTAAGCATATGTGAAATTGGAATAACAGAGGTAAGAAACACTTATTGATTCATACTGCAGCACAATAATTCCACATTCATTTCTTCAGACCATTAGACACAGAGCAGACAGTCATTGCTCCAAGATTTTCAACAATCTTTGATTAAGTAAAACCTCTCAGATATCTAGTGCGAGTCTCTAATGAAGACTATCAACCAACCAACCCTTAAAACAATACAGAGGGTGGTATATATAGGCAAAAATATCAAAACTTGTCTATTACAACTTGACCTAAACAGGTCCTAAAGAAAAATGATCACTTTAACCTAATCCTATCCAGCAATAAATGCAAGAAAATATCTTTGAGCTGTGCTGATGGCAGCCATATCAAAACTGAGTTAATGTGTTGTCCTCGATGGCTTGGTGCAGTGTTTTTGCAATAACTGTGCATGGGTCTCTGGTCCATTGCTGTTTGACGGCCTTAAATGGCTTTAACTGTGATTTGAGAGCTTTAATGGGCTTACACCGCTCTATTTGACTTTGTTGGAGGCCATTCAATGTTAACCTGCTTTGGGAACTGCAGACTTCCTTTAAAAATATTCAACTGATACTCTTTGCCGCTTCTTCGATGTGCTGTGGTGCTGAAATTGTCAAATCAATATTTAATGGCCGCTGTTCGGCCCTCTATTTCCTTTAGAACTATTTTTTTCTCCTTTCTGAATGCCTTGCAAAGAAAAACAGGTCATTTTGCGCCTTTCGGGCTTGCTGGGGCTGCGTGATGAGGGTCTTTCCATTTTGCCCCATTTCCTGTAGCCATGCGCAATTAGCGTTAGGCGCTAATCGCGCATGAAAAACTGCCTCAGAATTTGAATCCTGGCTTCCTAAGCACGATTTTCGCCTTCGCGCCTTTTTTTTCTGATGACGTCAATGGGTGGGACCCAGTACGATGGATTACGTCAGCATGATGATGTCAGCAGGGTGACATCAACATGTACGGCGGGTGACGTGGTAGTGACACGGTGGCAGTGACGTAGCAGGGTGAGTTCGTAGTGTGGTGGCAGGAGGCCGACGCAGGTAGATGATGTCAGTAGGTGACGTGGTGTTGACACAGGAGGGCGTAAGTGGTTTTCGGTTTTAGGCGCATCGCCTTTAGGCAGACGGCGATATCGGAGGATGGGCTCCGCCATGGCCGAGAGGGCGACGCGTGGCGGGAGTACGGCGGCAAAACCGCCCATATCCCGGATGCTAACCATCGGCGGGTTGGGGAATGGGAAGGCCCGCCCACCATTGATTTGGGGTGCGGACGATCGGACGATTGGCGGGACGGGTAAGGCAGCAAGGGAATAAGGGATCGGGGCCCGCGGGAATATTCACATATTAATATTGCGTGGCGAGGGTTTAAACTATGGTTTTTGTGTTATTTTTAAGTGGGGGGGAAAAACTTAATGTTTAATAAAACTTTTAAACATTAATCTTTGGGAAAATGACTGCAGGGGTAGAAATCGTGAGGTTTTTAAGGGTGAAGGGGTGGGTAAAGGTTGTTATTCTGACCAGGTGTCAGAGTAACTCCAGGACACGGATGGGCTAATAACAGCCCCAGATGAACTGCTACTTCCCAGACTTAGATGAATAGGGCTATAGTGCCAGGGAGGGGGTATTATTATATTTTTGGGATTTTTATATATAGTTTTAGTAGGGGAAGGGGAAACCGATAGGGAGCTAGATAATAGAGTTAGGAGTTAATATGGAGATGACAAGAAAGCGCTAAGGTAAGGGACCTTAGGCTACAGAGGGAAAATAGAACTTGTAGAAAAGATATGAGTGCCTCTAAGTAAAGCAGATATGTTCTTAGGCAAATGTTATGAAACATGATGAGACTAAGAGGCTCAAGCAGATCTTGACCTCTTCAGGGAAATTAGTAAGTGTTTTGGGGATAAGGAAGAATGGGGAAGTTAGAGATGTCCAGCTTGAGCTCCTGCAGATGAAAACTGCCTCCAACTTGTGATCTTAATAAATATGACACTTGACAACATGAAATGGATCACAAGCCATGATTCTGCAACCACACAGCTACCTACCCAGCCTACCTTCCTAACATTTTTTCTTCTTTTTGGGTGGGTGCACTTAGACTTGCAGACCCTGATTATCCCTTTTTTTTCTTTTTGACTGCCCTCCTATCTAAATCTACACTTATTTCTGCCAAGGGCCCAGATTAAGCAGTTGGGCTCCTTTGATTCTCTACCTATCTACAAATCTGCCAAGATTAAGCTGTTTGGGTAGATATCATTCTCTATATTCTAAAACAAGAAATTGAAACCTAGGGAGGCCAAGATTAAACTGTTTGGCCCTCCCTTTTATAGAACATTCTTCAAAAATGGTTAAGTCATCAAAATTGGAATACAATAGTGGCACTTGGATTGGCACACTTTCATGGCCTTTTCTTTGACCTCTTTTGGAAATATGGAACCTTGCAGCATGAAAGATGACATATTTGGCATGTAAAAATGTCAATCATGAAATATGAACACCTGTTGCAATAGGAGGCTAACAGTGGCTCCACTTGGGGATGGCTTTTCCTTGTGAAAAGCCAAGAACAGCAGGTCAGACTGCCTGATCTTCTGTTGTTGTTGTAGATTGAAAAACTTCTTTATGCTGGCTGTTAGATAATTGAAACTTTGTAATATGAACAACCTTCTCCTCAACTGAAATATTGTGAAATTCATAGCACTGCCTGCTTTCTTCTGCGTGCTTGCTATTATGTAGAATGTTGCTTGAGCATTGTGCCTTTGAAACAGTGTCAGAACATGGATCAAAACTGATGTGTTTGCCTTAGCCTCGGTCTAGAAACAGCTGCTGATATGAAACTTAAGACTGCAAGACTACAAACAGCTTCTTTTTGCCATGAATTGTTGTGATGTGTCAGTGTTACTCTTTCTGTTTTGTTGAATTTAGTGCAGAGACAGAGCTTTTTAAAACTGGAATACTTGCATTGGCTGTGTCTTCACAAAATTTACTGCTGCTCCTCCAACATTCGGAAAAATAAACAAAGTGCTGATATATACAAATATTACTGTACAAGAAATATATACAGAGCTGCATCATATCCCTTAGAAGGGATCATGGTAATGTTTCAGCATACGGCCATTAACAGGGCCTTCTTTAGCAGAGTTGCCCTCTACAGATTTGAGAAAATATGTGTTATTTCCCTGAACAACAGAAATAACGAATGGCCCTTTCCATAAAAAATCAAACTTGGCATGTTTTCCCTTGTCTTCTCTTCGTGAGTCCCACCTTAGAACTTTGTCACCAATGTAGAAATCCTCAGCCTTAACTCTCTTATCAAACATCTTTTTGAGCTTTTGTTGCAAAATTTGAGCTCTGTCATAAACTTGTTCTCTGGTTTGCTGAAGATGAATGGTCTGATTAATCCTTCTTTGAATGTCATTTGGTTCAGCTTGAATTTCCTGTAATAGTCTGATAGTAGGGATGCCCAAGGATGAAGGAAATCTGGCCTCCATGCCATATACTAGCTCATAAGGGCTCATCCCAATTGATCTCTTTGTTGAAAGTCTGTCTGCCCATAGGGTATTTACCAGCTTTTTGTGCCAGTTCTTCTTGTTTTCTTCTAGCACTTTCTTTATGATGTTGATGAGGCTCTTGTTGGATGATTCGGCCAAGCCATTACCTTGGGGGTAATAGGCTGTAGAGTGGCCCAAGGTAATATGAAATTGGTGGCAAAAATTGATCATCTTTTTGGATTTGAAGGCAGTGGCATTGTCAGTGATGATCTTCTCAGGGCAGCCAAATCTAGAAAGGATATTGCACTAAAGGAATTGGATAATGATGGTGTCATTGGCTTGCCTATAGGGGATGGCTTCAACCCACTTGGTGAAATAGTCGGTGGCTGTTAAAATCCATTTGTGCTGGCCTGAGGAAGAGGGATGGATTTCTCCAATGAAGTCAAGCCCCCATTGTTGAAAAGGTTTTTCGGTTGAGATGGGTTTCAGGGGCAGGGGCAACAACTTTCTTTTGCCCTCAAAGATTTGGCATTTGTGACATGACATGGCAAACTTCTTTACATCTGCAAAAAGAGAGGGCCAGTAGAAACCAACCCTTAAAATTTTATCAGCAGTGGACTTCCAATATAGATGTCCTCCACATTCACCTGCATGGAATTCTTTCATGATATTGTTAGTTTCACTCATGTTTAAAAAATTAAGCAATATATCTTCATGATTTCTCCAAAATAATGCACCATCTATGACACAAAACTTTAAAGCCTTCATTTTCAAAAATCTTTTCTTGGTTCTGGAAAATCCTGGGGGAGCAAACAGGTTTAATAGTACAAAACATATATCAGCATACCATGGGGATTGCAAAAAGGTTTCACTGATCTGTGGAGTCGCCATCTCCTGTTCATTGTCCAGTTGGTTAATGTCCAAGGCTTGAAAGTTTGTTTCGGACATCAGTTTGGCTAAACCTTGTCCCTTTATCAGTTTGGTTGGTTTTATTTCTATGTCATACTCAAGGATGTTTGCAATCCACTTGCCTCTTTTGCCTTCTAATCCCTCTTGAGTCAATATGTCTTTTACAACAGCGTTTGGGACATAGGCAATCACATGTGAATATAAAATGTACACTCGGAAATCCTTGATGGCCTTAACAAGTGCATAGGCCTGCTTCTCCATGATTGGGTACTTCAAAGGGGCATCTCTTAAGGCTCGACTGAAAAAAGCAATTGGCTTTTCAGCTCCCTGTTCATCCTTTTGCAGAAGGACAGCAGCTATAGTATGATCAGATGCAAATGAAAATATGATAAAATCTTTGTCAAACTGTGGGCTGGTGAGGACAGGGGTTTGGGTTAAGGCAGATTTTATACTCTCAAAGGCCTGCTTGGTTTCAAGAGACCATTTTACCTTGGCATCCTTTTTTAACATGTTGCTTAATAATCTTATCAGCTCGGCTAGATTTGGAATAAATCTCCTTAGGAAATTGATCTTTCCAAGGAATGCTTGCAGCTCTTTTATGTTTCTTGGATATGGGATTTGGAGGATGGCTTGGATTCTTTCGGGATCAATTCTAATCCCATCCTTTGATATGATGTGGCCAAGTAATTTGCCTTCTTCAAGGCCAAAGAGAGACTTCTTGGGATTCAAGGAAATGCCATACTTCCTACATGTCATGAATATTTGCCTTAAGTGTTTGAGGTGCTCTTGATCAGATTTGGAAAATGGGGTCAAGTCATCAAGGTAGACAACTAGGAAATCATGTATTTCTTTGGCAAATGCAATATCCATTGCTCTTTGAAAGGTAGCACCAACGTTTTTAAGTCCGAATGGCATCTTTACATACTTAAATGTTCCCCACAGTGTGGTAAAGGTTGTCTTGTCTTGGTCATCCGGGTGAACAAGTATTTGATTGAAACCTGAAAAGCCATCTAGCAAAGAGATTCTAGATGACCCCACTACTCTTTGTAGGATGTGATCCATCTTGGGCAAAGGATAGTGGTCTTTTAGGAAGACTTGGTTTAAATTTCTCAGATCTACATAAAGTCTAATCTCACCTGTTTTCTTTCTTGTGGGAACAAGATTGGATACCCATTCAGAAAATCTGATGGGTGCTATGATACCTGCTTCAAACATTCTTTTCACTTCCTTTTCAATCAAAGGGAGAAGCACAGGATTGATTCTCCTCAGTTTTTGTTTGAAGGGCTTCTGGTTTGGTTTTAAGGGAATGGTGTGTTGAATTATTGAGGTGTCATAGGACTTCAAGTCCTCATAACTCCAAACAAATACATCTTGGAACTCTTTAAATAAATCAATATACTTGGGCTTTTGATCAGGTGGCAAATTTTTGGATAGTTTGATCATTTTTGGCTTCTCTGCTGTCCCAATATTGTGTTCCTCTATATCATAATTCAATGGTTGAATTTTTGGTTTTTTAGGAACATCATTTGCATCAAACATGTCTTCTAACGGAGTTAGGCCGGCAGGCAGAAAGTTATCTTTTAAGTCAATGAATTCAGCCTCTATTTTGGCTATTTCCTCCAAATGCATTTGTTTCAACTATTCTATGTTTGTTTTGTTAAAAACAGTTGGGTTTAGGATTTGTTTGGCTGTTGCAGCTGTTACAGCCAACTGGTTTTCATTTGTTTGCTATTGGGCATCGTTCATAACATCCATATCAATGTTAATATTTGCAAATTCATGCTCAAGAGTGAGGAAATTATTAATCTGGGCATCATTTTCGAACACTTGCCAATCTTTAACGTTATTTGGGACAGCAGGCCTATGTTTTATTTCAGCTGTAAAATGATGATTTGGCTCAAAGGGAAGCTTGCATGTACTAGCAAAAGTGGCTAGGTTGTGTGCATGAATGTTATGCTCTCTTGAGATCTTGGCCAACTTGATTTCAGTGAATGCATTGAGTATATTAGTGGCAGCAGTCCTATAGGCCCTCATTCTATTGTCATTGGTGACAAAGTTACCTTTTATCTGTTGTATGATTAAGTCAGAGTCACCTAAAATGGACACTTTTGCAGCTCCTAAAGCTTTGAGCAGTTTAAGGCCTAAAAGCAGAGCCTCATACTCTCCCATGTTGTTGGTGCATTTAAAGTTCAGTCTGTAGGCATGGCCTTCTACGTGATTGTTATGTGTATTGTGAATCCATACACCTGCCCCTGCTCCTAACTTGTTAACAGAGCCATCAAACTCTAAATACCATGTGATTTCTTGCTTGTGGTTAGTACTAAGAGTTTCAGCCCTTTTAGGATTGGGCAGATTTGCAGTTTCTGCTTGGGGAGTTTCTTCTTGTATGCTGGTTGCATTAACTGTTCTGACAGCTTCATCAGTATGTGCAACCGATTCTTCATTGATGTGTGCTTGTTGTTCTAGAGCCAAAGGCTCATCATCAGTTGGAGAATTTGTATCATCATTAAACAAAATAAAAGAATCCATATCAGAATGGATTGAGTAAATGGGAAAATTTTCAGGCTTGCTCTCACTACTTACCACATATTTCATGAGTGTTTCTCTGTACAGTCTCTTTGGTTGCCCAAATACTGAAATAGTGGCATAGGAGAGGTCTAACTGAAGGGATCCTTGGAGCTTTTCTCCCCATGATCTTGATAGGAGCATACCGTACTTTGGTGGGATGTCAGCCACCACCACATCCATGAGGATGGTCTTGTTGGGATATTGGACTAAGGAGACACACAAGTCTTTGATGAGGCCTAAACACTTGACTTGACTTGAGTCAAAGGAAAATAGATCTTTGTAGGGTCTTGTGATATCAAGGTTCAACTTTTCCATAACTGCTTTGGGCATAAGATTGTGCGATGCTCCTGAATCAAACATGGCGTTGTGCAAAACTTTGTCATGTATATGCAAACTAACATAGAAGGGTGAAATAGGTCCATATGTTGACTTTCCATTAACTTCTGGACCAAACAGCAGTTTAGGGGTATCGTCCAAAACATTTACATCATCCTTATTCTCTGGGATTTGAAGTGACCTTTGAATTTATTGCCTAATATACATCGTGTTAGGCAAGTTCTGAGAGGGGGATAGATATCTTAAGTTTTCCAATCTCTGCTTCTAAGTTAAATGGCTTTTCCAATGGAGTCTTGGTGTTGATAATGGCAGGTTTTTCTTCTTTTTTTGAATTACCAACGATTTGATCTTGTTTATCAGCGTTATTGGAATTGATTGCTTGCGGTTTTTCTATTTTGGGAGAGCTTTTTGGAATACTCGTCGAATTTTGCTCAGAGGAACAAGGTGGCAGAGGCTGATCGATAAAAGGGTGCATTTCTGTTATGTCTTCTACAGTCACTTGATGCGGGTTTGGGACAGGTATATCAGCTGGTTCTGTTATGACAACCTTGCTTTTAATCTTGTTGGGCTGTTTGCCATCCTTTGGTTTGCTAGGTTCAGAAATGTCAATGGTCCTAGTTCTCAGCTTATATTGTTTGTGGACCTCATACACAGCAGTATCATAACCTTGTTTAAAATCAAAAGACTTACCAGACTTAGTCTGAAATTGACTATAGTCATGCTCATCTTGGTCTTCTTGGCTCATAAAAGTTTGATGCTCACCCTTTAGATCCATTAGATTCATGTGAGTGTCTTCTATGGGTTCACTAGAAGTGGATGCCTCAGCATAGTTTTCTTGGAAAGGGGGTCTTATGTCATGATCGGGGCTTGACCTACCAACGTTTGTGTTCTGCGTTTTCCTAAAATTTGGGTTCCTTATGGTATTGGACTGTTATCCTTCCCATGATGACTTCCTCTCAACACTCTCTACTCCGTCTCCCAGCCTTTGCATGCCACTGATAATAGCATCAAGCTTTTGTTCTAAGGCTGAGGGTTCTTCCTTAAAGGTGGTTCTTCTTTCCATTCTAGCTCTATTTCTTTTGGCAATTAGGTTGGCCTCTATGCTAACAGCAACATTTTGCATGTCTGCAAGGGTCTGAGGGGCTCTTTCTTTTAACCGGTATGCCATATCCGGGTCGAATCCATCAGGGAATTTATACAAGGCAAGGTTAGGTGGTGGTCTTAAGTTCTGTGGTATTGCATTATAGATATTATTGAATCCTGCACAATATTCTAAAAAAATCTCTTGCGGACCTCTTTTAATTGTATCATATTCAGCTAGTATGTGCAAGGGGTCTTTCTTTTTCTCCCATCTGTTGGTAAAGGATTGGTAAAGCTCATCCGGAGTGGTTATAGAATTTGTAGCAAGTGATCTAAACCAAGTTCTTACATCACCTGTTAGACTTTGAACAAAAATTTTCATTCTCACGCTATCATCATCTATTTCGTAGTTTTCAAAATAGTCTTGCATCTTCTTGGTATGCTGAAGTGCAGTGAAAGGACCAGTACTATCAAAATATGTAATTTTGGATTGGTAATCTTGAGGCAAGGCCCCAGGATTAGCAGGCAATTGCAGGGGTGCATATCTATTAGCCATATTCACAGGGATAAATGGAACAGCTGGGATAACAGGAACAGCTGGGACAACAGGGATAATAGGAGTAACTGGAATAGTAGTAGTGGTAGTTGTAATATGTGTAGTGAATGGAGGTGTGGAGGGAGTGCTTTGAGATGTGGATGATGAACAAGGGGAAGTAGGGGTTGAACAAAATAAAACCTTAACTGGGGTAGGAACACTGCTAGGGTGAACTGTTTCAGGACTCAGATCTGCAAAATCTTCTCTTTGCTCTTGCTTCCTAAGGATCTTTGGGATTAGGTTCGGACTTGCAAAAGCAGTTGGGGGATTTGGGTCTGGATTTGCCCTTGTGTATCGTGGATTCTTCTTGGGAGCCAGCTTCCGAATTGTTTTTGGTATTTTTCTAGGAAAACTATTTAGAATTAGCAAGGAACTGATCAAAATTTGGGAATAGCTATCTGCAGCTTAAAAATAGCATGAAGATTGACTGAAGCAACTTTTATTTACTCCTGAAAATGCAAAGCAAGAACAGTTTCAAAGGATCCCTGGCTGATATTCAGACTTCATCTGTAGTTTTAAGGAGTAGACAACACTTGAACAACTGATTGTCCCCAGTGGAGTCGCCATTATGTTATCACTCAGGTTGTCCTTTTGATCAGCATAGAAGGATACGGCCGAGGTAACCACAGACCAATCTTTGGACTGCAGGTTCTAGCCCACCTGCAATCAGAGAGGGCTCTCTCTTTCTGATTTAGCTTTGTTGGAGATGATTTTAGGCTAGTTATTGAGTTCAAGGGAGTTTTGTTTAAGTTTTGGTGGGAAGGATGATACTTTCAGGTAAAGAGGCAGGGATAGCATGAAAGTTTTAGAACCATTGGGCTTGGAGTCAAGGAGTAAGACTGCTGGTGCGTTTTCTTGGTCACAAGAAAGAATATGGAGCAAGATAGCTGCATATGAAACAATCATTCAAGGTAAAAAGATGGATTAAAGGCTAAGGAATGAGAGGCAATTAAGAATCTCTCAGTCAGGTTAGCAGAAAGGAGATAAATGAGCCCTATCTAGGAGCAGTTAAGAATTCCTAGATAACAGTCATTCATATGTGAAATAGATCAAACATGAGCCATAAAGGAATTCATATTTATGCCTAAATCAAGAGGAAAACATTAATAAGCCATAGAAACTGAGCATAGAGTGTGGCTAAGCAAATTCTAAACCAATCCTTTGTTCTATAACTTAAGCACATGTGAAATTGGAATAACAGAGGCGAGAAACACTTATTGATTCATACTGCAGCACAAGAATTCCACATTCATTTCTTCAGACCATTAGACATAGAGCAGACAGTCATTGCTCCAAGCTTTTCAGCAATCTTTGATGAAGTAAAACCTCTTAGATATCCATTGCAAGTCTCTAATGAAGACTATCAACCAACCAACCCTTAAAACAATACAGAGGGTGGTATGTATAGGCAAAAATATCAAAACTTGTCTATTACAGCTTGACCTAAACAGGTCCTAAAGAAAAATGATCACTTTAACCTAATCGTATCCAGCAATAAATGCAAGAAAATATCTTTGAGCTATGCTGACGGGGCCGTATCAAAACTGAGTTAATGTGTTGTCCTCGATGGCTTGGTGCAGTGTTTCTGTAATAACTGTGCATGGGTCTCTGGTCCATTGCTGTTCGGCGGCCTTAAATGGCTTTAAGTGTGATTTGAGAGCTTTAATGGGCTTACACCGCTCTATTTGACTTTGTTGGAGGCCATTCAATGTTAACCTGCTTTGGGAACTGCAGACTTCCTTTAAAAATATTCAACTGATACTCTTTGCCGCTTCTTTGATGTGCTGTGGTGCTAAAATTGTCAAATCAATATTTAATGGCCGCTGTTCGGCCCTCTATTTCCTTTAGAACTGTTTTTTGCTCCTTTCTGAATGCCTCGCAAAGAAAAACGGGTCATTTTGCGCCTTTTGGGCTTACTGGGGGCTGCGCGATGAGGGTCTTTCCATTTTGGCCCATTTCCCGTAGCCATGTGCGATTAAACTGCCTCAGAATTTGAATCCGGGCTTCCTAAGCATGATTTTCGCCTTTGCGCCTTTTTTTGCTGATGACGTCAGCATGACGTCAGTGGGTGGGACCCAGTACGGCGGATCACGTCAGCATGATGACATCAGCAGGGTGACGTCAGCATGTATGGCGGGTGACGTGGCAGTGACGTGGCGGGGTGAGTTGGCAGTGTGGTGGCAGGAGGTTGACACAGGCAGATGACGTGAGCGGGTGACATGGTGTTGACGCAGGAGGGCAGAAGCAGTTTTCGGTTTTGGGCGCACCGCCTTTGGGCAGACGACGGTATCGGAGGATGGGCTCCGCCACGGCCGAGAGGGCGACGCGTGGCGGGAGTACGGTGGCAAAACCGCCCATCTCCCGAACGCTAACCATCGGCGGGTTGGGGAATGGGAAGGCCTGCCCACCGTTGATCTGGGGTGCGGACGATCGGACGGTTGGCGGGACGGGTAAGGCGGCGGGGGAATAAGGGATCGGGGCCCGTGGGAATATTCGCATATTAATATTGCGCGGCGGGGGTTTAAACTATGGTTTTTGTGGGTTTTTGTGTTAGTTTTAAGCGGGGGGGGGGGGAAACTTAATGTTTAATAAAACTTTTAAACATTAATCTTTGGGAAAATGACTGCAGGGGTAGAAATCGTGAGGTTTTTAAGGGCGAAGGGATGGGTAAAGGTTGTTATTCTGACCAGGTGTCAGAGTAACTCTAGGACACAGATGGGCTAATAACAGCCCCAGATGAACTGCTACTTCCCAGACTTAGATGAATAGGGCTATAGTGCCAGGGAGGGGGTATTATTATATTTTTGGGATTTTTATATATAGTTTTAGTAGGGGAAGGGGAAACCGATAGGGAGCTAGATAATAGAGTTAGGAGTTAATATGGAGATGACAAGAAAGCGCTAAGGTAAGGGACCTTAGGCTACAGAGGGAAAATAGAACTTGTAGAAAAGATATGAGTGCCTCTAAGTAAAGCAGATTTGTTCTTAGGCAAATGTTATGAAACATGATGAGACTAAGAGGCTCAAGTAGATCTTGACCTCTTCAGGGAAATTAGTGAGTGTTTTGGGCATAAGGAAGAATGGGGAAGTTAGAGATGTCCAGCTTGAGCTCCTGTAGATGAAAACTTCCTCCAACTTGTGATCTTAATAAATATGACACTTGACAACATGAAATGGATCACAAGCCATGATTCTGCAACCACACAGCTACCTACCCAGCCTACCTTCCTAACATTTTTTCTTCTTTTTGGGTGGGTGCACTTAGACTTGCAGACCCTGATTATCCATTTTTTTTCTTTTTGACTGCCCTCCTATCTAAATCTACACTTATTTTTTCCAAGGGCCCAGATTAAGTAGTTGGGCTCCTTTGATTCTCTACCTATCTACAAATCTGCCAAGATTAAGTTGTTTGGACAAATATCATTCTCTATATTCTAAAACAAGAAATTGAAACCTAGGGAGGCCAAGATTAAACTGTTTGGCCCTCCCTTTTATAGAACATTCTTCAAACATGGTTAAGTCATCAAAATTGGAATACAGCAGTGGCACTTGGACTGGCACACTTTCATGGCCTTTTCTTTGACCTCTTTTGGAAATATGGAACCTTGCAGCATGAAAGATGACATATTTGGCATGTAAAAATGTCAATCATGAAAGATGAACACCTGTTGCAACAAGAGGCTAACACATGTAATCAAAGAAGCACATACTTCCCTTGTGTCATGTCATTTTGGTGTAGGGAAGACTAAGTGTCATTTACAAAGGTTTTTCTATTGGCCTCATATGAAAGAAATTGTATCAAAATATGTAAAGGAATGTGTGATGTGTTCTATTTGTAAGCCCACTAAAAAGAAAATTGGGGCTATACACACCACTCTCTATTCCTTTTCAACCTTGGGAAAGTGTGTATATGGACTTTGTTAGGGGTTTTCCTTTGCCTAGGAAAGGTCATGAATATTTGTATGTAGTGGTAGATATATTTAGTAAGGTGTATATTAATTCCATGTAAGAAGCAGATTACTATTGAACATACTCAATTATCCTTTTAGTATGAGTGGGTCCATTTTGGGTTTCCCACATCCATTGTATTTGATCAACACTCTTGATTACATGGATAGTTTTGGTTAAGTTTTAGTAAAATGATGGAAACCAAACTTGAGAGGAGCATGAAATTCCATCCATAAATTGACGAACAAATAGATTTTGTTAACCACACAGTTATTCACTTACTTCGAGGCTATCATGGAGAGCATCTTAAGTCGTGGGATGAGATGATTCCTTATGTGCATCTTGCATATGATAGGGCCATGCATTCACCTCCCCAAAGGTCACCATTCAAGAGATGCTTTGTCTACTTGCTAAAATATCACTTAGACATGGTGTTTGGGAAATATGAAGATTCCAACAAACAAAGTGACAAGGACAAAACACTATTGTCATTGGGAAGAGAAATTGCACACCACGAAGATGATGCAATTCCACTGGGAAGAAATTTTGTCCATGCTATGGTCATCTTCAGGAAGTTATTTCATCCTCACGACTATGTGTACAGGTGAAGAAATTAAAAAAATATGGGAAAAACCATCAAATTTCACAAGAAATTTGTGTAAGTGAGGAGGATTCAACATTCATTTGATGTGGTCAACAAATGCATTAATGAAATCCATTAATTTTCCTATCATAATTACAACTAAAAGAAGCGATAAAAATACAAGGAGATCAATATCGAGTGTGAAACTTTTATGACTTTTGTGTTGCTATGTTTTGGAACACGTGATCACAACAACGCACACATGTTAGCTTTAATAAGGCATTGAGATATTTGAACATCTAATGTAGTTTTTCCTGTGCACATGTCTTCAATTGAGATGTATTTGGGCCTATGAATATGTGTATGTTCTGAGTGTGTCACTACAGAGGATTTGAATATTGTAGATGTAACATCCTCAAATAACCTCACATGAAAATATTTGGAGTTAAAAAAAAAATTACAACATTTACTAACATGTAGCTTTCTGGATTACTATTCCATATTACTTTGATGACCATTAGGTAAACCACCATCATTGAATAGATTAATTCTTTCATAAAGAAATAGTAAGTCACACAACCATTAACTCCCATTGTAGTAGCATATTATTATAAAATTTTTGATGTAGCCTTACATCATTCCCATGATTAATTTAACTAGGTTAATTAACCATACACCTCATAATGTAATGGTCATGTCATGCAAGGAATCAACATCAGAAAACTATCACAATAAGAAATCACATCATTGACATCAATATACCTTGAAAACACTATAGGGTGAAAACCAACAAATGTTTAATTTTAATTAAATGTTTATGAGGGTGTTCACATCTAAATCAATGGCTTGTAACGGAGACCATCCCTTAACCATTTTCATACTATATTAAGAAGAAATATAATTCAAATATATCATATTTGGTTGTTCCATAAATGATCATAGATATTCCACTAGATAGTTTGTCATAACGGATTTGATAATAATATATTAAAATTTTGATTTTTTACACTATTACAATTTTATTAAACTTCTAGATCTACAAATTTATTTGTAACTAGCTAATGCATGTGAATGGAAGTTATGTAGAAGAGGTAGATATTAAAAAAATAATATCACACACACATAAGACACAAATTATTCTTTGGGAAACCCTTTCAGGATAAAACCTAGATGGAAGGTTAGGTCGCTTCACTCTCCTTTGTCTAGAAATATAGCTATAGGTATAAAGAAGTAATACATGTGGCTGGGCTGCTACAGTGCACAAATACTCCCTATATGATCTACCTCCTATCTCTCATGGTTCTATTTTATCATATATGGAACAAAATTCTCTCAAAAGAGTGGAATGCCTCTTCCTCCCAATCTCCCGGTTATAACACAACCTGATAGACTAATAGTGGTTAAGTTTGACTACATCAACTCTTAAATAGAGTTACAATATCAACTCTTCTATAGTATCTTTTTATGAAAAACATGTCGCAAGCCCCTTTTCCATGAATAATGTGGGTTGAGGTGACATCAACCTAAACTATAGCTGTGAAAATAGGAAGGTCAACTTTTTCAGTGGCAGAAATTTTGCATTGAAACTCCAATTGAAGCACTTATTCCATCGTTGGAAGGATATCTATGTGTAGAATAGCATGAACAATTGTTTCATTTAAGGAGAAACCCCCTCCCCCCCCCCCAAAAAAAAAAAAAACATCGTTTGATGCCTCAAAATTCCCCCGCAAGGTTCTAGACCCAATTTTGCCACACCGAGTGTTGCCGGTAAAAATGGTCCCATGAGCTCATCCCTCCACTTTTTCCACCCCAAGTTGATCGAGATGGATACAAAAATATATAATTACCCAATATAGATCAGATTTCCCCATTTTTGGAGGCTTTTGGTCCCTAAAAGATTTTACTGAATGAGGTGAGGAAATTTTTTCTCCACCTGCTCTCTTGTGTACCATTTATCTTTGCCTTGAAGTTGTCCTATTGCTCCATCTGTAATATCCATGTGGCGGGATCCTTGCCATCAAACTTCCTCATATCGATTTTTGGAATATGGTGAGTCTTCGATCCAACATTAGAGTCTATGGAATCATGATTAACATTTATTTTGTTCTCATCATGAGTTTCCTTTAGTACCCTTTCACCCTTAGTGACCATTTCTTATGGCAACTTATTGATATTTATCTTCAATTCTTCCATCTTATCATCCATGCCATCAATTTTAGCGTCCATGTCACTCACCTTAGCTTCCATGCCATCCATCTTAGATTCTACGCCTTTCTTTAAACAATCCATATTAGCTTCTACACATTTCTTTAAACTATCCATCTTAGCTTCTACATCTTTCCTTAAACCATCCATCTTAGATTCTATTGGTTTTTGTGCAAGTGACACTTGTTGCACTTATTCTTGTAATTTTGATATATCATATAGTATTTCTTCTTCTTCTTCATGAGTCACGCTAGAGCTTTTAGGTTCCTTACTAGGTGTTTGCATTTTCTTTCCTCGGGGCATCAGTTATCGATAATAATGCTCTATTATGCCCTTTGAATTCCTTCAAAATAAATTTTCAAACCAAGCTTAAGCAAAAATTTAAGAAAATCTACGCACCTTTTTTCACTTTGTAGGAGCTCGATATTGCCTCTGATGTATCTCTGTACTTTCCAATCATCTAGTTCTAAATTTGTGACTTGAAGTAGCCCTCTGTGTCCTCTTTCAAATGCCACAAGTCTGACCCAAATTGGATTCTCCAAGGAAGAGTTATGCGAAATCTCCCACAGTGACTTGATTATAGACTAGTTGAGTAGAGTGAACTTGTATGACGTGCCACGAGTCACTGTTTCGACCTTTGGATCTGAAAGATTCATAAAAGAAACTAAATTTTGTCCTCTTTCTGTACCTTCTTACGAAATTTCAATCCGATCCCCAGAGAGAAAGTTATGAAAATTTTCCCCAGGTCACCTGTTTGGAATGTAATTCAAGAGTCTGCAAAAATACCAACTTCCTCAGATCATATCTCCACAAATATAGCGTGAAAAGCTCTGAAATTCAGACCTGAGGTTCAACGCGATTTATTATCAAATGGGTTTTTTTCCAACTTTTGAAACGTCGCAGAAAAAAAGTTATACCGAAAATGCCACGATGACCTATTTGGAGCAGCGAAACCCTAGAATCCAAAGCTCTGATACCAAATGTTATAAAACCAGCTCAAGAAAAGATAGAAAAGATAGATCAACGCCTTAGAATTCAGGCTCTTCGAGGGGGAAACCTCCTTTACATTACATAAATGAACAATTCTTGGATGATACAAATGACAAAACCTCCTTTCTATATATAGGAGTCTAAGGAGTCACAATATAACCCAGCCGACGTAACAATAATAATATAAAGCCACAAAAATAACAATAGAGGGATTCTATGGGGCACAATAATAACAATATGGGGGAAATAGGGGCACAACAATATTAATAAGGGGTATAACTACAATAGTAATGGGGTAATCACTAGTATTATAGGGACCCAACACTTAACAACTCTTCAAATTCCCTGAATTTCTTATCTAACACCCTCTTCAAAGAGGTAACTAATAGTCTTGTCTTTGTAATTAACCATTGACCAATTTTTTTCTAACCAATCCATTCTGATGAGTACAATCAGATGATCGTAAAGGTAACATGTTCAAATTTAACCTTACTAGTTGTCCAACTATTTGTAATAGGCAGTTTTCTACCTTAGATGATACCCTACACTTGGCCCCAGTGCTTAGCCACGCTAACTAGGGAGTTTAAATTTGGCAAAGTTCAAATGACATAACTCAACTATATTAGGGCTAACATAACTCAAACTTCCTCATGGGTCAATCAGAATGGATACACGATGATTAACAGTTTTACCTTCAAATTCCACCATAGAAGGTTGATATTAGGCTTGATTTTCCTCTAAAGATGCATTTATCTAGGGAAATCTTCTGGCTAAATATCCAACCATGGAGGCCTCTTGAACATTTGCTACTTTCCCTGTTTTAGTACGATGGGGGAAATTTTTGTAATAATGGGTTCCCCACAACCCTCACATTGCAACAGTGTATTTTTCTGCTCACTTACCTCTAGTTTGTTGGATGATTCAGTGGATCGACTCTCACTAGGTTGCCTTGCTTTCATTTGATTTTTCCCTAAAACTCCATTCCACTATTTCCTAAACATATTCCTAGAACTGACAGGTTTTGTGTTCTTAAAATTAGATGCATTTTCTTTCCTTTTTTTAGCTATCTGGTCTTTGCTACCTTCTCCTTTCTACTTCATTTGTTGATAACAAATTATGGCCTTTCATATAGCTTCATCCATGGTCTTTGGATTGTCAAACTCTATTATCTCCTTCGTAAAAGCTATGAAGTTTATAAAAAAGCGTTGCACCCTAGCTTTTTCCTGCCGTATATAGGGTACATATCTTAGTAGCAATGTGAATTCAAACATGAACTCATCCATTGTTTGCTGCCCCAATCCTAGACCATGGAATTATTTTTCCTTTTCATCATAAAAATGTTGAGTTAGATATCTATCTTTGAAATGTTTTTGAGGCTGCTACTAGGAAACTTCTTGTTTGCCTACTACCCATACCATTTTGACTTCCTCCCACCACATGGTGGCTTTTCCTTGTAATTGGAAAATTGTTAGTCTAGCCTTTAAATTTTCTTTATATTCATAAATCTGGAAGTATTTGTTCATGTTTATTAGTTAGGTTTCTGCATCTTCCTCCTTTCCTTCATCGAATGTAGGTGATTTAATATTTTTAAACTCCCCCTATAGCTTAGTTTTTCGTGTTTTATTCCCTTTTCCACTTGCGACGTTTTCTAATCCTTCCTCGTTATCCATTTGGCTTCCATCCAATCCAAAATTTTCTACTCTTTGCTGATGTTACTCATTTATGTTTTCATCGTCAGGACTACGAGTGCGATGAATTTTATTTTGTTTATTAGAAAGGATCTTCATGATCCTTCCTTGTTCAAGTCACAATATTTCGTTATCGACTCGTAAATTTGCCATTTCAGTTCAGATTTGTTTCACAGTTTCTAATAACATTGCATCAATTTTACTGCAATAGCCTTCTCCCATTTGTACCCATACTTCTAGATTGGTTCTAGTGCGAGGTCTAAACTCTTTTTTTGGGGTCATTCTTCTTGATGGTTTTGATAATGTCCCTCCATGCATGTTCAACTCCCCTCTATGCAACAATTCTTTTGTGTTAATTTGCATTGTCCATTCAAGCCTTAGTGTACAAACTTGTGCCTCTGATACCACTTGTAAGATGTCGCCATATATATATATATATATATATATATATATCTATATATATATATCTATATCTATATCTATATATATATATATATATATATTGTGTAAATTTGTTTAGAATCACGTAATCATTAAGAGAGTGAGGTTAAAATTATTTATTCTATTGTATTATCTCCCTTATACTTAGATTTAGAACATCAATTAAATAATTCTGTAGTGTACTTATTAATGGTGAATTGTTTAGTCACATGGTGTTGTTTGCATTGATATTCAATACCTTTATCAATTCCTTGTATTTATCAGAGATATTTCTTTTAATGGTTAATTAATCAATTATGTCATTGATGCAGAGGTAGCTCTGCTAGCGTGGATTATAGTGGGGTCTGAAGAGGTTGGAAGCTCCACTGCTCAACTAGCTTTTTTTCAAGTTACTATTTTGTATTTTCTTGAAGAATGACTTGTCTGTGGTTTAATTTTCTTTAGCAAAAGTTCATATCTACTAGTTGAGAGACATGGTTTCTCTTGTTTATCAATTTTCGTACTTAAATTTAAGGGTTTGTCATCGATTTAATGTAAAGGATTTTTTTAAATCTCTATAATTTTTGTGGTTGAATATTACATTCCTTTTGTTTAAATTTGTGGCTCTGTGCAAGATTATTAACGTCTGGACTGTGAATGAATCTTGGCGTTGTGCTATTTACTTCTGAGCTAGGATATTTTGCTTTATTGAAGTCATTTCTTGTATATTGTCTCTAAAAACTAAGGAAGTCTCATCAAGAGAGTAAATAATCCTTTTTGTGTTGTTAAACATTTTATATTCATGGTTAAGAATTTTACTTAATTTGCATGTGAAATTTTGGAGAGGTTTCTTCTTGAAATGGGTAATGGAGTATTCTCCGGATTTAGCTTTAAAGTTCTTCTTTCTGGATTTTGAAGAGAGACTTATAGGTTCTAGGACTATTCTAACAATGAGCCCTTGCTCGACATCGGAACTAAACTATTCCTGAGATGGAGGTTCTCTCGACTTACTATAACAATTCCTATTAGCTTAGCTACTACACATGTTTATTTTAAAGAGTCATCTATGTTATTTGGTTGTGCACAATAATTTGCTTACTATTACATTGTATCCTTTAAAAACTATTTATTTATTATGGGTTACCTAAGATTCCTATTATTTCTTTTGATGCATAAATTTTCACATTACTTCTTTTATTCATTCCCTTAAATTCCTATTCCAGTAAGAAGTTCTTCAAACTTCTATTTTGGCTCATTTTGTTATTTCAAAAGGAACCCTACTGTTATAATGTGTTCAAGATTACTATTCCTGGGAAATATAATTTCCATAATGATGGCGAAACACTATTTCTATTTCTTCTTTCAAACATGGCTAACAACAGGGTTACCGAAAGTGTTTAGTTTCCTATTGGAATCATATTACTTTACTCCACTATCTGTAATTTTTTTATCACTAGAAGGAAATGTTATACATGAACCCATCAAAAATAGAAACTGCATTTGAGTTTTCAAAATAAAGAACACAGTGCATGAAATTATATAGATACTACATCTAAATTTTAGAATAAAGAATCCCTCCTCATAATTAGTCATTCTTTATTCATAAGTACTAGTCCAAGCAGATTAATAACTCACAACATTATACCTTATGTTTAGAAATCAATACTTTAAAATTTATAATTCTAATAGTTCCAATACTTATCTGCATTTTGTAAATATGTTGGGGAAAAAACTCCTCAAAAACGACCACACCTCCTTTCAAATGAGAATGGCCTTTGCAACCAATTCTGCCCCCAAGCTCTCCCAAATTCCAAAGAATAGGAACAAAGGAGAGGTTTTCTTTCGAGATTTTTAATGGTATTAGGGTCTCACTTGACCCAAACTGAACTCACAATCATGATAGGGATCGAACCTTCCAGTGGTCCTTACGAGCTCAGGACCTTGGCTCTTGGGAAATGTATTTCCTTAGCCCATATCTTTGTTCTTCATTTTGTCTTTGCTAAAATTGCTAAACCCCTCCTTCTCGTGGATTTTCCTTTTTAAAATAAATGCTTTCGGTAAGAAATAATTTTTTTCTCCAACTGCTTGGAAGTTAGGAAATCTTGTGGCCATCCATGAGGTTTTTCTCTTCAGATAACAAAAGCATTCTTTTAAATCATAACCATTTCTTTTAAATAAAAATGTATTTCCAACTCAATTAGCTATTTAACAACATAAAAGTATGTCAACCTCTACATGAGGTAATTAATTAACAATTATAACTTGTTTGTAAAAATAAATAAAACTAAAGTAACTGAGGGTGTTACCGATGGAGTGTGAAATATATTGGACAATTTATATTTGAAGTTCTAATGTCATAAATATATATAATGAAGAGTCGAGTTAAATTAGGCAAGAAATTTAATCACTCTCCCACCTTAATTTTGGTTGTTATAGTAGAGAAATAATCTTATTAACCTCTTCAAACTGAACAAAATCCTCCTATAGATTCACAAGCTCATGAAATATACTAAAGAACATGACAAGAATATACTTCTACATTCATCCAACGAAAGCCAATAGATAGATGAAAAAAATATGAAAAAGAAGAAGATAAATAAACGACACATAACACAAGATGTATCTAGTGAAATACAATAACCCGGTTATATGAGTGAAGATACAGAGCTTGTTCTCACTAGAACAATTCTACACAAGTATGCTCAACTCTCTTAGTTCACAACAAAGCTCCTGGCAAACACTTAGCCAATTTTGCAACTCTCCAAGCCCCTAATCTCTTACATAAATCCTAGGATGAATAGCACATATTTAAAGGGAATTCATGCTTCCAAAACAACACAATCCAAGCATAGGATCAATCTATGTTGCATTCATGATATTTACATTGCAGTAAATAATACCATGGTTAGTACAATGTCCCTGCACTCTAGTCTCAACTGGGTCTTTCTTTGAACTAACATGCATGAGTTTCTCATGAGGGAATCTTCAGTTAACTGAAGTAGTTCTAGTGGATTGATTAGTGCACCAACTGACTTTTAGTCCTTTGTTATTTTCAAAAACAATTTAGAACTAATTTAACTAAACTTAACTCAGTAAACTGTGTGATCTAATTTCCAACTCAATTTAAACTCATATTGGACACCTAAAACTTAGGGAGAACATATACATGACTACAAAAAGAATTCCAACTCGAAATTCCTAAGCTAATTAAGTTAATTAAACTTAATTAACTATTTACAAGTTGCTATGAGAATAGAATTCAATTTTAATTGTTAGTTTGATTCAAGAACAACTTAAACTAGAATTTCTTGTTACCATTTCTTAGCACAAATTTATTCCTAACTTATTTTACGAAGAATATTTTTAGCAATTTTTCAAAATAAAGTGAATTAAATTTGACTATAGATTATGGGACACAATGATTTTTCTATTTACAATTTACTTTAGGAAGTTAAATCAAGTTACATTATCTTGTAATATCATAAGACATAAAAAGATGGATAAGAATTTGAAGTGAATTGAAAATCAAATAAAAATTTATCTATTGGAGAGGAATCCACAAGAATTATAAGATAAGAAGAAGTAATTAAGTATTATGGAATCAAAATAAAAATTTCAAAACTACTTTAAAGGGGAGAGAATGAATGAAATGTGGAAAAGGAACAAGAATATGAAATTATTTCATTCATAGGAAAATCATAGAAATATTTTCATTATGATCTAAGAAATGAAAATATAGAAAGACAAATGGCTAGAAAATTCCTAGAGATAGCTAAATCAAGATCACTTATTATCAAATTTTAAGAGAGTATAAACATCACCAAAATCCTAATTCTAACCATATATTTATTTTTATTTTATCTAAGATGAAGATAATTAGAATATGATGGAAAAATTATCTCACAAGTAACTATAAAAAATCCTAGCGCCATATAGAAAATGTGATAATCAAACTCTAGGTGGTAGGACATTAAGATATTTATTAGGATTTATAATCTAGTGGAAGAGTATTTTTTTGGCCTTATGGATACTTTGTTGGCCTTGATGTCAACTTGGATCATGAACTTATCACACACTTGGTGATTGGCAGCAAAATTGCAGAGGTTGGCTTGAACAAGTTCGTGATGCTATGATGGTTTTTGTTACTATGAAGTGCTGCAGAGGTGAAGTGATGAAACAATATAGTAGATTTCTAGGGAGAGGATCTCTTATTTTCTTCAAGTTTTCCTATTATCATTGGGAAGAGAGATTTCACACTACGAAGGTGTTGCAATTTCAATAGGAAGCAATGTTGTCCATGCTATGTTCATCATTAGGAAGTCATGTTATCCTCACGATTATGGTTATAGATGAAGAAATTAGAAAAAATGGGGAAAACCATCGAATATCCCAAGGAATTTATGTGATTGAGGACGATTCAACATTAATTTGATGTGGTCAACAAATCCATTATTGAAATCCATTAATTTTCCTATCATAATTACAAGGCAAAGAAGTGATAAAAGGACAAGGAGATCGATGAGTTGAGTGTCAAACTTTTATGAGTTATGTGTTGCTGCATTTTGGAACAGGTGATCACAATAGTGCACAAGGGTTATATTTAATAAGGAATTGAGATATTTCACGATCTAACGTTTTTATTTTTTTGCACATGTCTTCAATTCAGATATATTTGGGGAAGTGAAGTTGTGTATGTTTTGAGTGTGTCACTACTAAGTATCTGAAGTCTGTAGATGTAACATCCCTCGATAACCTCACATAAAAATGTTTGGAGTTAGAATTTTTTTACAACATTTACTAAGGTGTAACTTTTTGGATTACTATTCCATCTTACTTTGATGACCATTAGGTAAACCACCATGGCTACATAGGTATCATATTATCACAAATTTTATGATGTAGCCTTGCATCATTCCCATGCTTCTTTTAACTAGTTTAGTTAACAATATAATTCATAATGTAATGGTCATGTCATACAAGGAATCAACGTCATCAAACTCACACAATAAGAAATCACATCATTGACACTGATATACCCTAAAAACCTTGTAGGGTGAAAATAAGAAAATGTTCAATTTTATTATTAAATGTTCGTGAGTGTGTTCACCCCTAAGTCAATGGCTTGTAAGGGACACCATCCCCTAACCATTGTTATACAATCTTACAAAGAAATATAATTTGAATATATCATATCTGGTTGATCCATAAACTACCATGGATGTTCCACTAGACAGTTCGTCATGAGAGATCTGATAATAATTTATTAAAGTTCTAAATTTTTACAATATTGCAGTTTTATTAAACTTCTAGATCTGTAAATTTAAATATAACTAGTGCATGCATGCGAATTGAAGTTATGCAGAAAAGGTAGAGAACAAAAAAATAATATCACACACACATAAGACAAAAAATATGCTCTAGGAGATCCTTTCGGGAGAAAACCCAGGTGGAAGGTGCGGTTGCTTCACTCTCTTTCTCTATCATATCATGAAAATGTGTGGCATTTAAGAGGCAAAGGTTTACCCACAAAAAACGTTGTTTGATGCCTCAAATGCTCCCGCGAGGTTTCAAACCCCATTTTGTGAGACTTAGTGCCATCGGTAAAAACGTTCCCATGAGCTTATCCCTCCATTTTTTCCACTTTGAATGCATCATCATGGATGAAAAGCTATATAATTATCCAACCTAGATCACACCTCCCCATTTTTCGAGGATTTTGGTCCCTAAAAGATTTTACTGAGTGAGGTGAGGAAATTTTTGCTCCAACTTCTTTCTAGTGTACCATTTAGCTTTGCTTGGAAATTGCCCCTTCAATCTAATATTCCAAAGAACATGCTTCCCCTATCTTGTAGTTCTGGAGATCTTCTACAAAATTGTGTCTTCTGTCAACTTTGCCTCAATGTCTATTTACAAAATCTCCACAAAACTTAGGACCTGTTCCTCTTCCTGATCTAGCATGGAAGGCTCATAAAGTTTCAAATTCGCCCCATTCGCCACTAAGTAAATGCACATATATGGTGGTAAACTAATTCGATAGGAATTATCACTCAGATTTTCAAGCATCTCAAAGGGACCATACGTTAGAGCCTTAATTTTCATACCAAGCCCTTGCAACCTATCCTTGTTCAACCGTAACGATACTCTATCATCCACCTTGAATGGTTTTTTTGTTATGTACAGATCATGTCTAGCTTTATACTTCTCCTAGGACTACTGTAGTGTTTCTTTGCAACACCCTTCCCTTGTGTGCTAAATTATTGTAAACCTAAGTTGAGTTAAAGCTAGGTGTGATATCCTCCCTTATATGTTACAAGATTGTAAACCTAAGTTGAGGAAATCTAGGTTTTATACCCTCCTTTGTGGGTTAAGCTATTATAAAACTAAGCTGAGGAAATATTGGTGATATGTAGTACGAAAAGCAAATGTGTTATTAAATAAATTAATAAAATAAATCACTTGGAGGGTGGAGAACCAAGAGAGAGGAGATTCTTTCCACAAGGAATGGGATATAGATTAATCTTCCGTGATAAAGCTTCTAGATGGGATTCTAGATAAGCTTAGATGGATTGGAGATCCATCGGATGGATGGGATATAAAGATCCATCGAACATAAAAGCTTTGCGGGAGATAAAGGCAAGCTTTTATGAGGAAAATCCTCATGGGAGATAAAGATGATCTTTTCCAAAAAAGACCTAGGAAAATGGAAAAATCCATAAAAGCGGGATGTCGCTAATGGTAACTAGATCATGAAAGAGGGTATTAAATACCCAATGCATTGATCAATTGAGGAAAGTTGATCCTTGGAAAGATCTTCGGCTCGGGGAGAATCAGAGGTGATTTGTAGCTGGGTGGTGGTGCTCCTCCCTCCAAGTGATGTTTTAATCGGTGTATGTTTTAATTGGTGTCAGATGTGTGGATTGTTTTGTATGATGATTCTTACTCTCTGTGTTATTGTTCCATTTTGTTTATGAGAAGTTTTATTAAGCTTCTTTGCCATGAGAATGTTGTGTGAATTACATATGCTCATGTATTAATGTATTTAATGGTGTTTACCTCTATTTGATGAGATTCACTTGCATGATATGAGTTTTATATTAATCCTTACTTGTTATGAAGCTAAATCATTTAGCTCAGATATGCTGATGGTTGATTTCTTATCTCTATATTTATTTCCTATTGTTAGAGTGGTTAAATCATTCAAGTCGAGAGCATAGAAGTTGTGTTGTCAGTATCTATGGAAATGATTGTATGCATGTGACTTTTATTTCATTCCAGATAGCGATGAAGTAGTTGTTGAATCTAATATTGGACCTTATTAAATGTGCTCAAGGAAAAAAGAGTGTATCTAACTCGTGATATTATTTATAGATTAAGAATTTGGTACATGCAAACAATTATGAAGTAATGTTGTTGGTTGTACAATGATGTAGTATTATCTATGCCCTGCATGAGCTATATGAATAATCTCCTTCATAAGTATATTAGATGCAATAGACCAAAGCAATATCCTATTACGTGTTAATGAGGGGGTTGTCAAAGACTTTAATGGTTGTATCTTATGATTTGTCTTTTCCCTACCAAATGTAAAGGGTTAAATCGAATTATAAACTCTCACAACTGGATCTAAATATTCTCACCCTAGTACTGGCTAGGGAACAATGTAGGTATTCTTGCATGTGCATAGTAGATAAGAGAGTAGTAGCTTTGGATGCAGAAATAGATGTAAGAAAATTTTCTATTATTGTTGCATGGAATATTGCATGAGGACATTAAAGTTATTGTAAGGGTTGCATGTCAAGAGAGCATGTGATATTACATGGAGGGTATATGACTCCTCTTTTTTCCCCATATGCAATATCCAAAGGTGAGGGTGGAAAATATCCAAAACATTTTTCAAATGGGCACGTTCCTATAGAAATGATGAGCCACTATATTGCAATAAGAATGTTTCAACTCCTGTGGCTATCGACTTAAATTATCAACCTGGTGTTCATACAAACTTAAGAGGGGTGGACACTATATGTGCAATAGACACTTGCCTCTTCCTATTATGACTCACATTGATGCAAGTGAAAGAAGGCAATGAAAAAAATTAAAATGGACAAAGAGCTAAGAAACCTGTCAATCCTATGTTGCAATAAGAAAATCTATTCTACTTGGAAAGTAAATGGCAGGAAGGAAATATATTATATTTTCAATCATGTAAAGCATAATGACAACTACGGAAACCTAATATATATTGCTAGATAGTAAATTACATTTAAATTATATATATTCTATTTTTCAAGAAAGGAAAGTCCTAGAGTACTCTTGCAAAAAGGAAGTCACACTTTGGATAAGGTAAATTGTGGAAAATGAATCTAGACTAATTTGAAGAAATCAACATTCAAGAAGTAAGAAATATAAGAGCTATATGTCGACCTATCGAAGCCTTAGGTCAACCAAATTATCCTGAGAGCCTTCATAGGATATAAATATACTTCTACTATGAATTCTAAGTTAATATAGGAAAATAAAATTTCGAAAGCAAATTTCTGCATGTTTGCTATAGGATTGGTATAAGAGTGACAAGATCACTATAGGAGTTAGATATCTTACTGAATGCCAAAGAAAACCACATGCAAATGAGATGGGAATTTTTCTTTTATGAAGTAGGATGTCATAGGAGTAAATTGAAAGTGGAATCACTCAAAATTACCCCTATTAACATGTGCTAAAAAATAGAAGAAAATTACTACTCTAAAAACAAACAAATTTCAAATATTAGTGAGCTAGTTAACCTATAAAATTCCTAACCTAATAAAGTGAAAATGATATGGGGTAAATTTAGTTATCAACTTGATTTTTCTTTTATGACCCAATACAAGTGCAATAAACTAAAATGAATCTAATTAAAAAGATATGAAAAATAGCATAAAATTACTACTATTGTGCTACAAGGGACTTCCAAAAATTTTACATGTGTGAACTAGTAAAGCGTTGTAAGTATCTCAATGATGAAGATAAATTTTCAACATTGTTCTAATGATGAATCACACTTATGACTCTATAAATAACCTTCAAAAGAACTCACTTCAATCATTTTACCAACACAACCTACCACTAAAGAAGCATGCATAGTAAATGAAAAAATAAGAGATGCATGTGAAAAAGAAATTCAAAGAAAACAAAGAAATTGTAGAAGAGGGCTCTCTCAGGCTCTTGAGATGGCCAAGCCTAAGGACACTCATAGTATTATGAAGGAAATCAATATTTATAAGCTAAAATTTGCACAAAACTTCCTTATTTGAATCAATCCAAGTACATCCATACCATAAATGAAAGTCAAGCTACTAAATAACAAGTTGTCTACACAAAAGGACAAAGAAATACATGCCTTTAGAGGAAAATTCAAGTTTGTGATGATGATGATGATGATGGTTAACGTCCGCTGAGACCAAATAATGGTCTATCGGACCTAAAGAAACAAATTATCTATTTTGATTTAAAATTTTATTCCTATGATCAAAAAGCTTGGAGAGAAGCCTCCCGAGCTCACTATAATTTTGACGTTGTAAAAGGCTAGGGGACAAGGGGACAAGTTTCACCTCGAAAATGTGTCAAAAAGTGGATCTAGCTGCAAACACAAGGAATTTGCATTAAATGACACGGAACACATTCCTAGATTTTCTCAATCAATGGAGCTCCACAATTTGTCAATAATTTCATAATATTTTATTAATGTATTATCCAATATTGATCCTCCTATAGCATTGAGTAAGTCCCTATATTATATCCTCATCGAAGTCTTCATAATCTATCCAATATTATCAAAATTTCCTACAAAAATAAATAATATTAAGCAAAAATATGAAATTATCTCTAAACCTTCCTATTAAACATATTAAAGTGAAGAATATGTCATCTAATGAAAAAAAAGAGGTTTAATATGTTCAAGAATGGTCATATGGGCCTTAATGTAAGTTTAATTTTGAGGCCTATCATACCCCACTGCTGAAAGTGTTGCTCACCCTCTGAGAAACTTAGTGATCTAACCATGCCTCATTCATGGCCCTAGTGGCCACCTTAACATCTCAAGCTACCTTAGAAAGAATTTTGGCACATGTTCTCTTTCCCCATCCTCTTCCTCTTCTTCCTCAACGTTTTCTTATGCTTCTTCTTCTTGGCTGTGGGATAGGCAATTCTCTCTTTACTTCCTTTGGATTTTGTCCTTCAAATCCTAGGCTTTAAGGGTAAAATTTCTCAAAATCATGATCTTTTGTAGCTCACTGAAATTTCTTGTAGCACATTGTTTTCTCCTGTAGAAATCTTTTCCCATCCTATAGGAGATTTGTTCCTCCTATAGCAGCATTGTTTCCTTGTGAGAGGCTTATTTGATGCCCTTTTTTTTTTTTTTCTATATTTTCAGATATTGAGGGCTCTTTAGAGATCTATTCTCCTAATTTCTATTGTCTTCTTCTCCCTCTATCTTTTCTCCTTACTTTTCCTCTTCGACTTTCTCTTCTTTACTACCTCCAACACTAAATTTTGGTATCTCTTATTATAGTCTTGTGTGATAAGCCTCATCATTGGGTAACTATATGGACCTTAATACACCCCCAAGCTTATTTAAATCAAATATTCTCATAATTACTTACATATTTTGATTATATTTTGGTTAATGATATTAATAAAAGTGAGATGTTATGCCTAGTGGAACAATGTGCATTGATTGAAGTTTTTTTAGAGATGATCATGGGAATTTTGGCTAATTGAGGGTAGAAACTTGAATGAGACAAGGAGGAGAGCTTGTAGGAGATAGATCCTCCTCATATACTCCTCACTCATTCGAATATTCCTCCATCAAATCGCACTAGCTCAAGTTTTCCAATCTTTGCTTCTAAGTTAAATGGCTTTTCCAATGGAGTCTTGGTGTTGATAATGGCCATTTTTTCTTCTTTTTTTGAATTACCAACGATTTGATCTTGTTTATCAGCGTTATGGGAATTGATTGCTTGCGGTTTTTCTATTTTGGGAGAGCTTTTTGGAATGCTGGTCGAATTTTTCTCAGAGGAAGAAGGTGGCAGAGGCTGATCAATAGAAGGCTGCATTTCTGTTATGTCTTCTACAGTCACTTGATGCGGGTTTGGGACAGGTATATCAGCTGGTTCTGTTATGACAACCTTGCTTTTAATCTTGTTGGGCTGTTTGCCATCCTTTGGTTTGCTAGGTTCAGAAATGTCAATGGTCCTAGTTCTCAGCTTATATTGTTTGTGGACCTCATACACAGCAGTATCATAACCTTGTTTAAAATCAAAAGACTCACCAGACTTAGTCTGAAATTGACTATAGTCATGCTCATCTTGGTCTTCTTGGCTCATAAAAGTTTGATGCTCACCCTTTAGATCCATCAGATTCATGTGAGTGTCTTCTATGGGTTCAATAGAAGTGGATGCCTCAGCATAGTTTTCTTGGAAAGGGGGTCTTATGTCATGATCGGGGCTTGACCTACCAATGTTTGTGTTCTGCATTTTCCTAAAATTTGGGTTCCTTATGGTATTGGACTGTTATCCTTCCCATGATGACTTCCTCTCAACACTCTCTACTCCGTCTCCCAGCCTTTGCATGCCACTGATAATAGCATCAAGCTTTTGTTCTAAGGCTGAGGGTTCTTCCTTAAAGGTGGTTCTTCTTTCCATTCTAGCTCTATTTCTTTTGGCAATTAGGTTGGCCTCTATGCTAACAGCAACATTTTGCATGTTTGCAAGGGTCTGAGGGGCTCTTTCTTTTAACCAGTATGCCATATCCGGGTCGAATCCATCAGGGAATTTATACAAGGCAAGGTCAGGTGGTGGTCTTAAGTTCTGTGGTATTGCATTATAGACATTATTGAATCTTGCACAGTATTCCAAAACAATCTCTTGCGGACCTCTTTTAATTGTATCATATTCAGCTAGTATGTGCAAGGGGTCTTTCTTTTTCTCCCATCTGTTGGTAAAGGATTAGTAAAGCTCATCCGGAGTGGTTATAGAATTTGTAGCAAGTGATATGAACCAAGTTCTTACATCACCTGTTAGACTTTGAACAAAAATTTTCATTCTCACGCTATCATCATTTATTTCGTAGTTTTCAAAATAGTCCTGCATCTTCTTGGTATGCTGAAGTGCAGTGAAAGGACCAGTACTATCAAAATATGTAATTTTGGATTGGTAATCTTGAGGCAAGGCCCCAGGATTAGCAGGCAATTGCAGGGGTGCATATCTATTAGCCATATTCACAGGGATAAATGGAACAGCTGGGATAACAGGAACAGCTGGGACAACAAGGATAATAGGAGTAACTGGAACAGTAGTAGTGGTAGTTGTAGTATGTGTAGTGAATGGAGGTGTGGAGGGAGTGCTTTGAGATGTGGATGATGAACAAGGGGAAGTAGGGGTTGAACAAAATAAAACCTTAACTGGGGTAGGAACACTGCTAGGGTGAACTATTTCAGGACTCAGATCAGCAAAATCTTCTCTTTGCTCTTGCTTCCTAAGGATCTTTGGGATTAGGTTCGGATTTTCAAAAGCAGCTGGGGGATTTGGGTCTGGATTTGCCCTTGTGTATCGTGGATTCTTCTTGGGAGCCAGCTTCCGAATTGTTTTTGGTATTTTTCTGGGAATACTTTTAGAATTAGCAAGGAACTGATCAAAATTTGGGAACAGCTATCTGCAGCTTAAAAATAGCATGAAGATTGACTGAAGCAACTTTTATTTACTCCTGAAAATGCAAAGCAAGAACAGTTTCAAAGGCTCCCTGGCTGATATTCAGACTTCATCTGTAGTTTTAAGGAGCAGACAGCACTTGAACAACTGATTGTCCCCAGTGGAGTCGCCATTATGTTATCACTCAGGTTGTCCTTTTGATCAGCACAAAAGGATACGGTCGAGGTAACCACAGACCAATCTTTGGACTGCAGGTTCTAGCCCACCTGCAATCAGAGAGGGCTCTCTCTTTCTGATTTAGCTTTGTTGGAGATGATTTTAGGCTAGTTATTGAGTTCAAGGGGGTTTTGTTTAAGTTTTGGTGGGAAGGATGATACTTTCAGGTAAAGAGGCAGGGATAGCACAGAAGTTTTAGAAGCATTGGGCTTGGAGTCAAGGAGTAAGACTGCTGGTGCGTTTTCTTGGTCACAAGAAAGAATATGGAGCAAGATAGCTGCATATGAAACAATCATTCAAGGTAAAAAGATGGATTAAAGGCTAAGGAATGAGAGGCAATTAAGAATCTCTCAGTCAGGTTAGCAGAAAGGAGATAAATGAGACCTATCTAGGAGCAGTTAAGAATTCCTAGATAACAGCCATTCATATGTGAAATAGATCAAACATGAGCCATAAAGGAATTCATATTTATGCCTAAATCAAGAGGAAAACATTAATAAGCCATAGAAACTGAGCATAGAGTGCGGCTAAGCAAATTCTAAACCAATCCTTTGTTCTATAACTTAAGCATATGTGAAATTGGAATAACAGAGGCGAGAAACACTTATTGATTCATACTGCAGCACAAGAATTCCACATTCATTTCTTCAGACCATTAGACATAGAGCAGAGAGTCATTGCTCCAAGCTTTTCAGCAATCTTTGATTAAGTAAAACCTCTCAGATATCCATTGCGAGTCTCTAATGAAGACTATCAACCAACCAACCCTTAAAACAATACAGAGGGTGGTATGTATAGGCAAAAATATCAAAACTTGTCTATTACAGCTTGACCTAAACAGGTCCTAAAGAAAAAATGATCACTTTAACCTAATCGTATCCAGCAATAAATGTAAGAAAATATCTTTGAGCTATGCTGAGGGCAGCTGTATCAAAACTGAGTTAATGTGTTGTCCTCGATGGCTTGGTGCAGTGTTTCTGCAATAACTGTGCATGGGTCTCTGGTCCATTGCTGTTTGGCGGCCTTAAATGGCTTTAAGTGTGATTTGAAAGCTTTAATGGGCTTACACCGCTCTATTTGACTTTGTTGGAGGCCATTCAATGTTAACCTGCTTTGGGAACTGCAGACTTCCTTTAAAAATATTCAACTGATACTCTTTGCCGCTTCTTCGATGTGCTGTGGTGCTAAAATTGTCAAATCAATATTTAATGGCCGCTGTTCGGCCCTCTATTTCCTTTAGAACTGTTTTTTGCTCCTTTCTGAATGCCTCGCAAAGAAAAATGGGTCATTTTACGCCTTTCGGGCTTACTGGGGGCTGCGCGATGAGGGTCTTTCCATTTTGGCCCATTTCCCGTAGCCATGCGCGATTAAACTGCCTCAGAATTTGAATCCGGGCTTCTTAAGCATGATTTTCGCCTTTGCGCCTTTTTGCGCTGATGACATCAGCATGACGTCAGTGGGTGGGACCTAGTACGACGGATTACGTCAGCAGGGTGACGTCAGCATGTACGGCGGGTGACGTGGCAGTGACACGATGGCAGTGACGTGGCGGGGTGAGTTGGCAGTGTGGTGGCAGGAGGTTGACACAGGCAGATGACGTGAGCGGGTGACATGGTGTTGACACAGGAGGGCAGAAGCGGTTTTCGGTTTTGGGTGCACCGCCTTTAGGCAGACGACGGTATCGGAGGATGGGCTCTGCCACGGCCGAGAGGACGATGCGTGGCGGGAGTACGGTGGCAAAACCGCCCATCTCCCGGACGCTAACCATCGGCGGGTTGGGGAATGGGAAGGCCTGCCCACCATTGATCTGGGGCGCGGACGATCGGACGGTTGGCGGGACGGGTAAGGCGGCGGGGGAATAAGGGATCGGGGCCCGCGGGAATATTCGCATATTAATATTGCGCGGTAGGGGTTTAAACTATGGTTTTTGTGGGTTTTTGTGTTAGTTTTAAGCGGGGGGGGGGGGGGGGGGGAACTTAACGTTTAATAAAACTTTTAAACATTAATCTTTGGGAAAATGACTGCAGGGGTAGAAATCATGAGGTTTTTAAGGGCGAAGGGATGGGTAAAGGTTGTTATTCTCACCAGGTGTCAGAGTAACTCTAGGACACGGATGGGCTAATAACAGCCCCAGATGAACTGCTACTTCCCAAACTTAGATGAATAGGGCTATAGTGCTAGGGAGGGGGTATTATTATATTTTTGGGATTTTTATACATAGTTTTAGTAGTGGAAGGGGAAACCGATAGGGAGCTAGATAATAGAGTTAGGAATTAATATGGAGATGACAAGAAAGCGCTAAGGTAAGGGACCTTAGGCTACAGAGGGCAAATAGAACTTGTAGAAAAGATATGAGTGCCTCTAAGTAAAGTAGATTTGTTCTTAGGCAAATGTTATGAAACATGATGAGACTAAGAGGCTCAAGCAGATATTGACCTCTTCAGGGAAATTAGTGAGTGTTTTGGGCATAAGGAAGAATGGGGAAGTTAGAGATGTCCAGCTTGAGCTCCTGTAGATGAAAACTTCCTCCAACTTGTGATCTTAATAAATATGACACTTGACAACATGAAATGGATCACAAGCCATGATTCTGCAACCACACAACTACCTACCCAGCATACCTTCCTAACATTTTTTCTTCTTTTTGGGTGGGTGCACTTAGACTTGCAGACCCTGATTATCCCTTTTTTTTTCTTTTTGACTGCCCTCCTATCTAAATCTACACTTATTTTTGCCAAGGGCCCAGATTAAGCAGTTGGGCTCCTTTGATTCTCTACCTATCTACAAATCTGCCAAGCTTAAGCTGTTTGGACAAATATCATTCTCTATATTCTAAAACAAGAAATTGAAACCTAGGGAGGCCAAGATTAAACTGTTTGGCCCTCCCTTTTATAGAACATTCTTCAAAAATGGTTAAGTCATCAAAATTGGAATACAACAGTGGCACTTGGACTGGCACACTTTCATGGCCTTTTCTTTAACCTCTTTTGGAAATATGGAACCTTGCAGCATGAAAGATGACATATTTGGCATGTAAAAATGTCAATCATGAAAGATGAACACCTGTTGCAACAGGAGGCTAACACATGTAATCAAAGAAGCACATACTTCCCTTGTGTCATGTCATTTTGGTGTAGGGAAGACTAAGTGTCATTTACAAAGGTTTTTCTATTGGCCTCATATGAAAGAAATTGTATCAAAATATGTAAAGGAATGTGTGATGTGTTCTATTTGTAAGCCCACTAAAAAGAAAATTGGGGCTATACACACCACTCTCTATTCCTTTTCAACCTTGGGAAAGTGTGTATATGGACTTTGTTAGGGGTTTTCCTTTGCCTAGGAAAGGTCATGAATATTTGTATGTAGTGGTAGATATATTTAGTAAGGTGTATATTAATTCCATGTAAGAAGCAGATTACTATTAAACATACTCAATTATCCTTTCAGTATGAGTGGGTCCATTTTGGGTTTCCCACATCCATTGTATTTGATCAACACTCTTGATTACATGGATAGTTTTGGTTAAGTTTTAGTAAAATGATGGAAACCAAACTTGAGAGGAGCATGAAATTCCATCCATAAACTGACGAACAAATAGATTTTGTTAACCACACAGTTATTCACTTACTTCGAGGCTATCATGGAGAGCATCTTAAGTCGTGGGATGAGATGATTCCTTATGTGCATCTTGCATATGATAGGGCCATGCATTCACCTCCCCAAAGGTCACCATTCAAGAGATGCTTTGTCTACTTGCTAAAATATCACTTAGACATGGTGTTTGGGAAATATGAAGATTCCAACAAACAAAGTGACAAGGACAAAACACTATTGTCATTGGGAAGAGAAATTGCACACCATGAAGATGATGCAATTCCACTGGGAAGAAATTTTGTCCATGCTATGGTCATCTTCAGGAAGTTATTTCATCCTCACGACTATGTGTACAGGTGAAGAAATTAAAAAAATATGGGAAAAACCATCAAATTTCACAAGAAATTTTTGTAAGTGAGGAGGATTCAACATTCATTTGATGTGGTCAACAAATGCATTAATGAAATCCATTAATTTTCCTATCATAATTACAACTAAAAGAAGCGATAAAAATACAAGGAGATCAATATCGAGTGTGAAACTTTTATGACTTTTTTGTTGCTATGTTTTGGAACACATGATCACAACAACGCACACATGTTAGCTTTAATAAGGCATTGAGATATTTGAACATCTAATGTAGTTTTTCCTGTGCACATGTCTTCAATTGAGATGTATTTGGGCCAATGAATATGTGTATGTTCTGAGTGTGTCACTACAGAGGATTTGAATATTGTAGATGTAACATCCTCAAATAACCTCACATGAAAATATTTGGAGTTAAAAAAAAAAATTACAACAATTACTAACATGTAGCTTTCTGGATTACTATTCCATATTACTTTGATGATCATTAGGTAAACCACCATCATTGAATAGATTAATTCTTTCATAAAGAAATAGTAAGTCACACAACCATTAACTCCCATTGTAGTAGCATATTATTATAAAATTTTTGATGTAGCCTTACATCATTCCCATGATTAATTTAACTAGGTTAATTAACCATACACCTCATAATGTAATGGTCATGTCATGCAAGGAATCAACATCAGAAAACTATCACAATAAGAAATCACATCATTGACATCAATATACCTTGAAAACACTATAGGGTGAAAACCAACAAATGTTTAATTTTAATTAAATGTTTGTGAGGGTGTTCACCTCTAAATCAATGGCTTGTAACGGAGACCATCCCTTAACCATTTTCATACTATATTAAGAAGAAATATAATTCAAATATATCATATTTGGTTGTTCCATAAATGATCATAGATATTCCACTAGATATTTTGTCATAACGGATTTGATAATAATATATTAAAATTTTGATTTTTTACACTATTACAATTTTATTAAACTTCTAGATCTGCAAATTTATTTGTAATTAGCTAATGCATGTGAATGGAAGTAATGTAGAAGAGGTAGATATTGAAAAAATAATATCACACACACATAAGACACAAATTATTCTTTGGGAAACCCTTTCAGGATAAAACCTAGATGGAAGGTTAGGTCGCTTCACTCTCCTTTGTCTAGAAATATGGCTATAGGTATAAAGAAGTAATACATGTGGCTGGGCTGCTACAGTGCACAAATACTCCCTATATGCTCTACCTCCTATCTCTCATGGTTCTATTTTATCATATATGGAACAAAATTCTCTCAAAAGAGTGGAATGCCTCTTCCTCCCAATCTCCCGGTTATAACACAACCTGATAGACTAATAGTGGTTAAGTTTGACTACATCAACTCTTAAATAGAGTTACAATATCAACTCTTCTATAGTATCTTTTTATGAAAAACATGTCGCAAGCCCCTTTTCCATGAATAATGTGGGTTGAGGTGACATCAACCTAAACTATAGCTGTGAAAATAGGAAGGTCAACTTTTTCAGTGGCAGAAATTTTGCATTGAAACTCCAATTGAAGCACTTATTCCATCGTTGGAAGGATCTCTATGTGTAGAATAGCATGAACAGTTGTTTCATTTAAGGAGAAACCCCCTCCCCCCCCCCCCAAAAAAAAAAAAACATCGTTTGATGCCTCAAAATTCCCCCGCAAGGTTCTAGACCCAATTTTGCCACACCGAGTGTTGCCGGTAAAAATGGTCCCATGAGCTTATCCCTCCACTTTTTCTACCCCAAGTTGATCGAGATGGATGCAAAAATATATAATTACCCAATATAGATCAGATTTCCCCATTTTTGGAGGCTTTTGGTCCCTAAAAGATTTTACTGAATGAGGTGAGGAAATTTTTTCTTCACCTGCTCTCTTGTGTACCATTTATCTTTGCCTTGAAGTTTTCCTTTACCCAAATCTACCAAAGATCATGCTGTCCCTGCCTTGTAGTTTTGGACCTATTCTACAAAATTGTGTCTTCTATTAACTTTGCCTCAACATCTAGTGAAAAATCCTCCATACAAGTTAGGAACCCTTCCTCTTCCTAATCTTACATGGAAGGTTCATAAAGTTTCAAACTCTCCCTATTCAAAAATGAGTAAAGGCACATATATGGTGATAAACTGAGTCGATAGGAATTTTCACGCACCTTCTCAAGTATCTCAAAGGGATGATACCTTAGAGTCTTAATTATCATACTAGGGCCCTGCAACCTCTCCTTGTTCAACTATAGGCATACTCTATCTCCCACCCTGAATTATTTTTTTGTCATGTATAGATTATGCCTAGCCTTATACTTCTCCTGGGACTAGTGTAGTGTTTCTTCTACCCATAGGTGGATCTACTGATCTTTTCTATAAAATTTTCATCCCTCAAAGCATCTCTCGTAAGATATTCCCTCACTCCTATTTGTTTCCCATATGAAATATCAAAAGGTGAATGTGGAGAATATCCAGAACAAGTTTCAAATGGGAACTTTCCTATAGAAATGATGAGCCCTAGTATTGCAACAAAAATGTTGTAACTCCTATGGCTATCGGCTTAAATTATCAACCCGAGGTTCCTACAAACTTAAGAGGGGTCAACACTGTATGTGCAAGAGAAACTTTCCTATTCCTAGTTTAACTTCCTTTGATGCAAGTGAATGAAGGAAATGAAACAAATTCAAATGAACAAAGATCTCAGTAAGCCTCCAATCCTAGGTTTTAATAAGCAAATCTATTCTACTTGGAAAGTAAATGGTAGGAAGGAAATATATTTTATTTGTAAACATGTAAATCATAATGAAAACTATGCAAACCTAACATATCTTTCTAGAAAGGAAATGAAATTTAAAGTATATATATTATCTTTTGCAAGAAAGGAAATACCTAGAGTAATCTTTCAAAAAGGAAGTGACAATTTGCATAAAGTAAATTGCGGAAAAGGAATTTAGACTAATTTGCATAAATCAACATTCATGAAGCAATATAAGAGCTATATTGTGACCTAACCAAGCCTCAACTAAACCAAAGTAGCATCAGAGCCTTAATAGGATATAAATATACTTCTATTATGAATTTTGAATTAAGATAGGAAAATAAAACATCGAAAATAAATTGCTACATGTCTGCTACAGGACTGGTACAAGAGTGACATGATTGCTACATGAGTGAGATAACTTGTCGAATGCCTAAGAAAATTAGATAAAAATGAAATGGGAAATTTTTTTTTTTTATGAATTAGGATGTCACAGGACTCCATTCCAAGTGGAATCACTCAAAAGTACCTCTCTTAACATGTGCTGAAAAATAGCAGAAAATTACTACTCTAAAACCCAAAAGTTCAATAATTAGTGAGCTAGTTAACCTATCAAATTCCTAACCTACTCAAGTGAAACATATATGGGTTAAATTTCATTATTAAATTTAATTTTTTATGACCCAATACAAGTGGAATAAACTCAAATGAAGCTCATTAATATGTTATGAAAAATAGCATAAAAGTACTACTATTTTGCTAGAAGGGACTTCCAGAACTTCTAGATGTGTGAACTAGTAATCCTTTCTAAGTATCTAAATCATGAAGATAACTTTTCAAAGTTGTTATAAGGATGAATTATGCTTGTGACTCTGTAAATAACCTTAAAAAAGACTCACTTAAATCATTTTACCAATATTAGCTACCACAGAAGAAGCATGAATAGTAAATGCAAAAAAAGAGAGATGCAAGTGAAAAAGACATTCAAATAAAACAAAGAAACTATACAAGAGGGATCTAAGTCTCCTGGGACGGAGAATCCCAAGGAAACTCAAAGTATTATGAAGGAAACCAAGATTTATAAGCTAAAAATGGCACCAAATTTTATTATTTGAATCAATTCAAGTACATCCCCGCTAGAAATGAAAGTGGAGCTATGAAGTAACACATTTTCTACACAATAAGACTTCGAAATACATGATTCTAGAGGAAAAGTCAAATTGGTACTTATACGAAGTGATGATGAAGCATCATCCTTGAAAGGAGACAAATTTTCCCTCCAAAATCCCTCAAAAAGTGGATGTAGTTCAAAACACTAGGAATTGTATTAAATGATAAGGAACACATTCCTAGATTTTCTCAATCAATGAAGCTCCATAATTTGTCAATAATTTCATGATATTTTATTCATTTATTATCCAATATTTATCTTCATGTAGTATGGATAAAGACCCTATATTATTTCCTCCTCCAAGTCTTCATAATCTATCTAATATTTTCAAAATATCCTAAAAAAATAAATAATAGTAAGCACAAATATGCAATTATCTCTAAACGTTCCTAACGAACATATTAAAGTAAAAAATATGTAATATAATGCAAAAAGAGAGGTTTAATGTGCTAAAAGATGGTTATATGGGCCTTAATTTAAGTCTAATTTGGAGGCCCATCATACCTCCTGCTAGAAGTGTTGTGTTTCTCAACCTCTGAGCAAATTAGTGACCTAGTTGTGTCTCATTCATGGCCTTGGTGGCCTCATTAAAATATCAAGTTACCTCAGAAGCAATTTTTTCACAGATTCTCTTGCCCCATCCTCTTCCTCTTCTTCCTCAACTTTTTCTTCTAATTCTTGCTCTGGGTTGTGGGCAAGGAAATTCTTTGTTTCTTTCATTTGGATGTTGTCCTGCAAATCCTAGGCTTTAGGGGTGAAATTCCTCAAAATTAAGGTCTTTTGTAGCTCACTGGGTTTTCCTGTAGCACAATGTCTTCTCCTGTAGAAAATTTGTCCCCTCCTATAACAACCTTGTTTCTCTTGTAGTGGCTTTGTTTTCTAGTGAGAGGCTTATCGGATGCCCCTTTTTTTCTATCTTTTGATATCTTGAGGGATCTTTAGGGATAATTTCTTATGATTTCTATTCTCTTCTTATCCCTTTGTCTTTTCTCCTTCCCTTTCCTCTTCCACTTCCTTTCCTTTCCTACCTCCAACACCAAATTTTTGTATCTCTTCTTGTTGTTTTGTGGTGAGGGATTATCAGTATAGATCACATGGTTCTTGAAGTGGCTTAAGGAATTCATGACAATGAGGCCATGATGGGAGATGTGTTGGTGCCTACCTTCCTCACTCTCTAGCTCATTTCAATGATGGTCTGAAGGAGGAAATGTGGAACATTGACCTTGCTTGGAATTTTTAACTCTCTCTAGAAACTTAGCTCATAGAGCAGCCTAAATTGATCGTAATTCACAAGAATCAACCTCCCCTCACATGGTATGTACCTATCTTCGATTGAAACCTCCTCCCAAGACTTCTACTACTACTTCCTTCAATTACTTGAAGGGAATTTCCAAGATTTCTCTCTAAGAATTCTATGGTGTAGAGGGTGGTTGATGTTTTTTGGTCAAATAGGGAGATGAATGGAAACCCCCACCTCAGTGAACAACTTCCTCTCATCTCACCTTGCCTTCCTATTTGAGAAAAATAAATTTTCAAGGGAATTTTCTTTCACATGGGTTTTCTACAGGATACCTGGAACAAGAAGAATTCTCTATGAAATTGTATGGAATGTGAGGAGGGAGGAGGCCACTTACCCTTTTCAGGATTACTCCTTTATGTTCATGCGGCGTTTGAGGAAAATTACTTGTGGTTTGGGATCCTTTTCTCCTCTTAATACAAACTTCTATCATCTTTTTTTTCTTCCTCTTAATACAAACTTCTAACATCTAACATCTCACATCTAACACTCACACATCTAACCTATAATGGCTCAGGTCAACTAGGAATTTTCCGTCACAATATTTCCTTTCACTCCCCCAGTCTATCATATTTTTCCACCTGAATGACATTTCTCTCCCATCATACCTCTTCCTCATGTTTATAAATCATAGGAATGTTGGGGGTTCAGAATATGGAATTTATCACTTCATAAAATACCCATTCTTTTGGTTCTTAATTGATTTAACAAATTCATAATAACAAGGAAGTTGGATCACTCATGTACTAGATACAAATATATTTTGAAATAATAACATTTTATTTGTGATGACATATGCAAGGTTACATCTGTCACTGATATATCCAAATTTATTTTGGGCCCCATGTCCAGTATTTTGTTTAACATATTTATAATTAGTATAAAGTCATAAAGTCTCATAAAAATATAACTACATTAGGGGCCTAAACTAGCAATTGCACCACATGTTGCAAAGGAAATGACTTAGGGCTCATCTTTCTCTCTTTGTCAGAAGTTTCCACTTCTTAATTGTTAGGGTTTGAAATATAATGAATTTTTGCGAATAACCGTGTTCTAGCTTGCTATCTTTTGGTGTTCCTCCATAATGAATGTGCATGTAAAATCACCTACATTAAGGTGAATGGCCTCTAGAAGACTCTTATTTATATCCATGTTGACAAACTTTTGTGGGAAAATTAAAAGTTGAAACGAATTTTTATGATAATAGGTTACTCCTTGTCAATATGGTTGATGAGGTTAGTTAGCAGGTTCGATTCATCATAATGTTAAAGAAGCTACTTTTGAAAAAAATGTAAGCAAAGTCATTTTTTCTAAATAAACCAAATAGAAGCTTACAAAAGCTGAAATAAGAAATGAGTTGAAGAAAACAAAATGACAGGTCAAGATATAAGCAAAAGAAGAAAGCAAATATGTCAAAGATATAAAAGAATCGAACTGAACAATGTCAAAGGAACTGCAGAAGGACCTTTCTATTGACAAAGTGTTTGCTCAATGAAAAGGTCCATATAACAGATATTGGAAATGGGCTACTTTTTGATCCATAGAAACATATTTAAACTTTGAAGGAATTAGTAGAGATGTGCAGAGAGGAGGAAAAAATCATTTCACAACATGCACTAATTTCATCTGTGGCCATTTTGAAGGACTTTATCTCAGGTCACTCAGTAAATCTTCCAACAGAAAAGGATCTGGAGATGAAAAATTCGAGAGAAATAAAATGAATTTCATAATTATTATGAATCAAGTCGTATATAGTGTTAACAAACATTTTTATAGAATTTAATGACATTAGGAAAGGTTTACTCCTTGCACCAATTGCAGTTGGAGGTATGTTTATTTTACTGGAACCCATTGCACACTTTAATTGTTAGAACAACTTACTAGCCATAGTTATCCTACACCAAGCTCCATTGAGAATTTAAAGAGGAGATTGCATTGTGCTGCCATAAGATAAATTTTTTTGATTAAGGGAAAGCATTCACAACTGATGGGATTATGAAGGGATTAAAATGAAAACTTATGTTAAAAATGATTTTTTCATATAATAATAGGTCTCAACACTGAAAATTTCAAGCCCATAAAATTTATGGGACAACCATGTTGTATGAATGTACAATTCAAATCTTGTGATTTAACATGCTATTCACCCGTCAAGAATAAAACAAATTTATGATACATTTTTTGTCAAGCCCATTGGAGATAACTCATAAGGATGGGTATAAAAAATAAAATGTGGATATTCACAACTGTAAATACATTAAGGTAAGAGAGATTCTTCAAATATGTACGAGATAATATAAAAGGATCATTTACATTCTAAAAGTTGATCAATGTAATAAGAAAATAGAGGAAAACTATGAATGCATACTGCTTTGACGTACAATTTGTTAATCTCTCTCTCTCTCTCTCTCTCTCTCTCTCTCTCTATATATATATATATATATATATATATATATATATATATATATATATATATATATATATATATATAAACTAAAAATACATTTATTGTGATCTAAGACAAATTGCGTGGAAATGATATACCTAGACCTTGGTAGGCGTCCTTAGAAGCAATTAATCAACTAGAAAACCAACCATTTTATGTTTTGGGAGAGATTTGTTCATGGGATAAGTTTAAGGTGAGTTTACAGCATGGTATTTAGCTAAGTATTTCCAAAAATTAGAATATATACCATAGGAGGGTTGATTGGAAAACACTGGGAAAATATAAAAATTGACTAAACTTAATAACAAAATTGGTGGGATACATTTAAAGTGAGTTTACATAATGGTATTTAGTTGAGTCTTGCCCAAAATTATAATATATACCATAGGAGGATGATTGGAAAATAGTAATGAATATTAGTTGATATGAATATGGAGCAAGATAATTCTTTCGAAATACTATCTGTAACAGGGGCTACAAAATGCCTAATTTCTCAGTGTAACGCCTCCCCTGTGTTATTTTGGGTTTGTGAATCATGATAAAACTAAAAAAAAATGGTTGTCATATATTGATGGAAGACAAAAATAAATACTTGGCAGAATATGTTCATATCCATTTCCCTAAATTTGTTGATTTGGGGAAATAACAAAAGGCTATCATTTGTGGAAATAATAAAAGCCTATAGTTTGTGGAAATGATAGAATAAATAGAGTGCTTATCACTAAAGGCACTAAAACTAATGTTAATATTACTTCAAAGGTAAATAGAAATAGTTTTCAAGGATAGGGAAGGAGATCCAAATTTACAAGTGAAAATTTACTACCAACATGAAAATGGGTTCCCAAAAGGAGCAAGAAAGAGATTTAAATTTATGAGTGCAAGCAAGTTTCTTGCTAATAATTTTTTTTTGCTTGTTAAGACTAACCTAAGTACCCACGGGGGATTTGAATCGGTGACCTATCGCAAGGAGTGCCTTAACAACGCACCCATTCACCATCAATCCAAAGCCCCGTGGGCAGTTTCTTGCTAATATTACTGCAAAGATCTGTGAAAATTTGTTATCACATGAAAAGGAGAGGAGATCAAATTTACAAGTGAAAATTTACTGTCAACATGAAAATGGGTTGCCAAAAGGAGTTGGAAAGAGAATCAAATTTACCAGTGCATGACAAGTTTCCTGCTAATATTACCACAAATATGTGTGAAATTTTGTTATCAAAAGGAAACGAGAGAAGATTCAAATTGATAAGTTAAGTTATGTTGAGGGATTTTTTTTATCTAATATGTTAATTTGGAAGAATAAATTATTTTCATACAATGTATATCTTAATTTCCGAATTAATTAATTTGATAATGACATGCAGTTAAAATTCAAAAGATCCATCATATTTGTTGAGTGAAAATGGTGATCCATTGTATTTGAGTTTGTAACTCATTGATGATTCTTAGACTTAAAAAATTAATAAAAGTGGAAGGAACATGCAATAAAATATTTGAGTTGTATTTTTCAGAGTGTGATTTCCTTTATTCTTTCCCAAAGCTAAGGGGTTGAGACATGATGTTATGAAACCAACTCACAAAAAGATAGAAAAGAAAGATCAACGCCTTAGAAATCAGCCTCTTCGAGGGGGAAACCTCCTTTACATTACAAAAATGAACAATTCTTAGATGATGCAAATGACAAGGCCTCATTTGTATCTATAAGAGTCTAAGGGCTCATAATGTAATGACAACCGACATAGAAATAATAATGTAAGGGAACAATAATAACAATAGTGGGCTTCTATGGGACACAATAATAACAATATGGGGACTACATGGGCACAACAATATAATAAGGGGGTTTCAATAATAAAAATAAGGGGTTACACTAGTAGTATTGGGACTTAACATGCCCCTGTCCTTAAAAAAGTGTTGTCCTCAATGCTTGAGTAGTTATGGATTCTTATGTATAAAGTTCTTGTCCTCCCAGGTGGAATCTTCAGTGGATAAGTTCTTCCACTTGACGAGATACTCTGAAATTAATCGATTTCATAGCTATTGGGTTCTTGTTTCTGTGACTTTTTAAGGTTCCAATATGATTTTTCCTTCCTCGTTAGGTTCCAACAATATTGTTTGAACTGGGAGCTTGTCACTTATAAACTTCTTTAAGCATGAAACATGGAAAGTTGGGGGTACTCAGGAAGATGCAAGAAGCTCCAATTTGTATGCCATAGTACCAATCTTTTGTTGCACCTTGTAAGGACCATAGTACTTTGGTGATAATTTATTATCCTTCTTAGCTTGCTTCATGGACATTTCTTTGTATGGTTGTATTTGTAAAAATACCCAATGGTCTATATAAAAAATTCTTTTGCCACGATATTGATCTGCCTATTGTTTCATTCGATTCTATGCCAAAGTGAGGTTATCCTTTAAGATTTGGAGAACTTGTTGTTGTTGAGGGTTTACCTTAACACCTTCATGAGATACAATATAACCCAAGTATTCCACCTCTTGTACTCCAAAGAAAAAATTGGAGGTTTTTGCATATAATTGTTTCTCGTCCAACAGTCTGAGCACTCTATCAACATGTTGAACATGATCCTTCCAAGACTTGGTGTAGATTAGTATATCATCAAAAAATACTAACACAAATTTTCTATGGAAGGCTTTGAAAATGGAATTCATCAAACCTTAGAATGTAGAAGGTGCATTGGTAAGGCCAAAAGGCATGACCAAAAGTTCATAATGACCCTCATCAGTTCAAAATGTTTTTTTGGAATGTCTTCAGTCTTCATTCTGATTTGATGATATCTTGCATGAAGGTCCAACTTGCTGAAGTGAATATCTCGATGCAATTCATCAAACCATTCATCAATGAGAATAATGGGAAATTTATCTTTAATAGTGAGCTTGTTGATTTCTCTATAATCCAGACACATGCACCATGATCCATCCTTCTTGTGCACCAATACTACTGGAGAAGAGAAAGAACTTTGACTAGGTTGAATTATACCAGCCTCTAGCATTTCTGAAACCATACATTCAATTTCACTCTTTTGTGCAAAGGGATATCTGTAAGGCCTGATGTTTGGAGGAACACTTCTTGGAAAATGAATAGCATGATCATGATAAAAAATAGGTGGGAGGCCTTTGGGAGTCTCAAATACCTTGGAATGATTGTCCAAGAATTTTCGGAGATCTGGAGAAATAGATGATTTCAACATGGGAACCTCTAGCGAACATAATTGTGCAATTATGCCATGTTGTTCTTCCTTTAGAAACTTTGTCATGCCGTTAGAGCTGATTATCTTTCCCAGTCTCCCCAAAGATTGTATCCATTGGACTCCTTATACAACATCGCCACCACCCATTGGAATGGAAAGATTTGGACTATTCAAAACATATTCTCCCATGGATAGCTTCATATTATGGCACTTTCCAGAGCAATTTATGGTTCTTCCACTTGAAACCGTCACTTGACACTCTGGTGTTGGATACAGGAAGAAATTCATTTCCATGGCAATATTACAATGAATAAAATTATGGGTACTACCCAAATCAATCAACACTATTACCTTTTTCTTCTTGATATGTCCTTCTATTTTTATAGTTTTAGGAGTGGTAATTTTGGCCAATTCATTACAAGATATGGATGGATTCATGTCTTCTTTCTCTGGGGTTGGTTCTTGGTGAGTATCCTTTTATTTTGACATTTCTTGATCATTTTCTTCCTGATATTTCACTGCTTGAACCTTCTTATTCTTGATATTTTCTTCTATCTTGAGTGTTTGAGGAGTGGTAATTCCTGTCAATGCAGTACAAGACATGGTCGGATTCATTTTTTATTTCTCTAGGGTTAGTTCCTGGTATATATCCTCTTCTTTTGACATTTATTGATCTTTTTTTTCCTCCTCTTCACAATCTATGTAAAATAATTTCTTCTCAGAACACTTATGATGTTTAATGTATTTTCTATCACAATTGTAACAAAGCCCTTTTGCTCTTTTTTCTTCCAATTGTTGTGGTGTCAACCTTGTCGGTTGTGGAAGGCTAGGAGAAACAACACTTCCATATTTATAGTTGTGAGGGGTAGACTTCCTTATTTCCATAATTTTTCTTTCTACTTTTCTTGCCAACCTGCATGCCTTCTCTAATGAATTAGGTTCCCAAAGGCGAACCTCATGTTGGATGTTCTTTTAAAGTCCCTATGAAGACATCAATCCTTTGCTTCTATGGAATATCATTTACCCTTATATTCAATTTTTGAAACTCCTCAATGTGCTATGTCATTGAACCCTTTTGTTTGAGATTTATCAATTGGCTAAAGAAGGTGTTGCTCTTTGTATCCTTATAATGTGCTACCATTTCCTTCATGAAAATTGACCACATGACAAATGGTTTACGAGAACAAAGCCCTTTATAACATAAAAGTTGGTTCAATTCTAAATATAAAGATGAAATATGTACCTTTTGTAACATTTTCACCTCATGTAGATCAAAATATTGCTCCATCTATAGTATCCAATTTACTGGATATTTACCATCAAACTTCCTCATATCGTTTTTTCTTGATTTTAGGAGCTTGATATTGAAATGACTGTAACTCTATAATTTTAGATCTTTAAGTTCTAAAAAATCTTCTTGTGATAGCCCTCTGAGTCCGCTTTCTAACCCGCAAGTCTGATTTCAATTGACCTCATGAAGAAAGAGTTATGCCCAATCTCCCGTGATGACCTAATTATAGAATATATAAGTGGAACTAACTTGTACAATGTTCAACGTGTCATTGTTTCAACTTAGGTTTTGAAACCGACACCCAACAAACTATAGTCTGTCTAATTTCTGTCACTTTTTACGAAATTTGAATCAGATGCTCCGAGAGAGAGTTAAGACGAGTTTCCCAAGGTCACTTGTTTTGGATGTAATTTGGGGGCCTAAAGAAACCTAAATGTATTGGACCATATCTTTGAAAATGTAGCAAAAAAAATATGGAATTCGGGCACAAGCTTCACCACGATTTTAGCTCAAATGGTTTTTAATTTCAGAATCTAAAACTTCGTAGAAAACAAAATATAACAAAAATACCACGATGGTCTGTTTGAGATGGAATTCCAAATCTTGAGAAAACTCTACATTCCTCAGATGATATCATCGAAAATATAGTGAGACAAGCCCAGAAATTTAGACCCGAGGTTTAATGATGTCATCGCAAATGGGTTTTTGTTTTATCTTCTGCAATGTTGCAGAAAAAAGGTATAGTGAAAATGACACGAAGTCCTATTTGGAGTAGCGAAACCCTAGAATCCAAAGCTTTGATACCAAATTTTATGAAACCAGATCACAAAAAGATAGAAAAGAAAGATCAACGCCATAAAAATCAGCCTCTTTGGGGGCGAAACCTCCTTTACATTACACAAATGAACAATTCTTGGATAATACAAATGACAAGACCTCCTTTCTATATATAGGAGTCTAAGGGGTCATAATGTAATCAGAGCCGACATAACAATAATAATGTTAGGGCACAATAATAACAATAGTGGGCTTCTATGGGGCACAATAATAACAATATGGGGACTATATGGGCACAACAATATAATAAGGGGGTTTCACTAATAACAATAAGGGGTTACAATAGTAGTATAGGGACCTAACACATGAGTTTTATTTGTCCAATGTAAATGAATTAAAATACTTGAGATAAAGTCATGAGTTAACACATCTCGATATTAACTTTTGGTATTCTTGTCAATTTGGATTACAAACCTAGGACCTAAAGAGGCAAGTTTGCTTCATATATGTAGTCCCTTTTTCTTCTATTTCATTTTTTGATAATTTTGAATACATCTAAGGCAATGTTTAATTAGTTTTAATAATTTAATTATGATTTTCACATGTAAAGTTGTGTATGCATTTCAATATGGAACATGTGGCATTAAAGGGAAAGCTACATTTCCATGTCCTAGAAATCTCTCCGAGCATCTTCTACTGCTCCACAATTTTCTTATTTTAGAGCACTGCAAATGATATTTTTCTAGAGTAAAAAAATTGTCTGAAGAGTTGTGTGATTTGATAAATTTATACATTAGTGTATTGGTTAATGATCAATTACACTGCAATTGAGGTGACTAACTACCAAAGTCAATTTTAAACCTTCATACATTGGTTAATAATCAATTTACAATATGTGACTAACTACAAATATCAATTTAAAGCTTCAGTGATTACGAGGCATTGAATATGGGTTATTGTTTGTTTGAGTTTGTGGCAAATTACCAAGGAAATTGGATAATCGTGATCTTTGCAAGAGAACATTCTTTAATAGAGAAACTACCAAGATTAATTTCAAATATCTATTTTTTAAAGAGTATTCACAATTAATGACTACTCCAGTATGAGTTTGTAGTTGTTAGCAAAAGGGTTTAATTTACATTATGGTCTTTTCTTCTATTACTGGAAGTTGGCTTTTAAGGTTTTGATCTAATTCCATGTCTGACTATAATATCAAATGCTTTTCTAGACATCAATCCATAGAGCTATGAGTTATAAACCAGTTGGTTTTTGTAGAGTTTCTTCCATGGATATCAAAATAGTAATGTCATGACACATTTCACATTGCAAAACTAAAAAATAAAAATAACTAAATTATGAATGTTCATAGTATGTAAACAAGCTTTGTTACAATAACATTGATCAATACCATGACTTACGAATACCATATGTCCAAAAAACCATATGAATATCACACGTGTCAATTTAATTTAAAGTGCATAGGAACATAAATATTTTATAGAATATTCTAAAACGATATATGAAATGACTTAATAATTATTGTTATTCCTAATTCAAAATAGAGGGTTTGTGGTTTTTTTTAATTTGTGGTTTTGATAGTTCTCGAATAGCTGTGGATTTCTTTTGTTTATAATGTATTAATTTTGTTGGTCATTTTAGACACATATATCTCTTCGCAGATTTGAACAAATTTTTGTGCATTTAAAGTTTTAATGCACTTAACTTTGTTGATAATGTGATTGGAATTTTATTAAGTTAGAACTAAGGAAATGCTAGATACAAATTTTCCAACCATCACAACAAATTTTATTACTAATGATCTAATAGCTATGATAAAATCTTCTCAGATTCAAGGCATCTTTATGTACAATACATTTCTTAACTACTAAAATTGATGTAAGTTTTATAAAATGGATTTGTTAAAAGCAAAGTGAGTAGGTTTGGCTAGAAAAATGACTGGGAGAGGATATGGGTTAACTGTAGAGATGGGGCTTCAGATAATTCTCACCATGAACTTTGCAAATGAAATAAATAAAAGAATACATACAAGTCACAAAAAAATCCAAATTCAGCCAACAAACCAAATGAAAGAGGTCACCCCAAATTTTTTTTTCCAAGAGTTTCCTGAGTCAAAATATCTGGTGTTATGAAAGCTCTTGAGTTAGAGGCAAGTTTAAATTTGATTTGCAGTTTCCTCTCATCTATGAGTTTTTGAAGGTTATGGGCTTTTTTATGTTCGTCTTGGCGCAATCTTCCCAAATAAATCTATGAATCTTGGTCATATGTTCTATGGTGTCTCATGTTTTCTTGCTAACTCTGTGCTACCTCTTGAATGATTTCTCTCCTTTCTCCTAATCTATTTCTCTTCTTTTCTAATTAGTGAAGTACTTACACGATTTTTTGGTGGTTCCAATGAATTGAATAGTTATGAAAGTCCGTAGTGCGATCAAAACACAAACAAGTTTTTTGTTCTCTACCGCAAACTCCATTTGCAAATATGTTTGTTTGTAGGTCCTCAGGCACTCTAAACATGTTTCTTAAAAATTCTATGTAAGGTTCATAGTATGAATATCCTTCTGATGACATCTGAATGAAAATTGCCAACATTGAAAATTGGTTTATGTAAGCCCTATCAGTACATAATTATTCCTTCTACAAAGTCTATTTTCTAGGTCAAAATAGAGGCTTACATGATATTAAGTGATTGCTTCTACAAAATTTCCTACCAATAGCTTCATTCCCATGTTCACACCGTAAAAAAGATACTAATTTATGGACAGAAAACTAGTGCCTGGAGGAACAATAATTATAAAAATATCTAATACACACCATGTAGTTATGAGTTCTTTGACACTTCCATTTAGGGGTTGTTTCCTATAGCACATTTAATACACTCCAAAAGCAAAAAAAGAATGACATCTTTTATCGTGCTAGTGTGAGAAGATGTGCAAGCACCCTTGAATGATAAGGAGAAGATTTTTCACTTTGATATGAAATTATAGGAAATAATGCGAGGGGGTTACACTAGAGGGAGGACGTTCATCGACATCGATAAGTATAGGAGCCATTCGACAGATGCTAAGACCTTTTATTTTAGTTGTGTGTTGAGCAAGACGTTGTTCCTTACCATATATCAATGTTTTGATATATCGATATCACGAGAAACTCACTTTCTCCGAGTTGTCCTTTTATTTCTCGCTTTGATAAGAAATGAAATTATAGTTTATGCATAGAGGTTCCTTCCAGTCTCCATAGATAGGGTTGGTTTCCATAGATACCGGGTCTTTCAGGCTTCCATCGGATTAGGGATTTATGCCTGGCAACTAATAAATCGATACACCTCCTTTTTCGTGGGCTTTGTTAAGCGAATTTCCTTGAATTTTGTTTCCAAAAATAGGACAATAAGAAAAAAAAATGTAAGGAGAATAATATTCAAGTTGATCACTTGTCAAAAGAAGGAATAAGTCTTATGTAGGGTCAATGTCAGATTATGGAACAACACGACAATACCTTTTAGCAGTTTTTTCATAGACCATTTATGGATGACATCCACCTCGTCTCTCCTTTCAATAAGCTACATATCCTCTTTTACATACGTTTGATTATGATATACATTATTGTTATCATCATCTACTCGTGAACAACATTTTCACCTTTTTTGCAATTTTTTTTACTTAGATCTTGTATAAAGCGTATATGGCGATCTATATATCTCTATGGCCAAACTTATTAGATATTTTTGTAAATCAATAGTTGTCACACAATTTGGAACTTTTTATATGTCATTTTGGTGACTAGTAAGTTACATTGAACAATCTCATGCAATCAATTTAGATATTATGCTAACTAGCAAAATACACACAAGGATGTGCATATACAAAATATAAATTTATATAATTTTGAAAGTAAAATTAAATTAATACTAATACTAATACTAAACGTGATTAAAAATCCAACCTAAATGAACCCAAAAAGACAAAAACAACCATCCATATTGTCTATCAATCTATCTAACAACATTATAACTAAATTGAACCATATTTTAATGTCTTGCTTAAATTGATATTGCTTTTCACACGTGAAATCAATATATGAGGACTGTGTGACATACATATGTTGAAAATATGTAATCGTGATAGGAGAATTGGCATGAGGATGCTTTTTTAAAGGTTGTAGTGCCACTTCTCAACATGTTACTAGTTATTGGGCAATGTGGCTTACTCTATGAGACCATTCACACTTACATCTCTTTGATGCAATCTCGTTTCTTGAAACTATTTATGATTGCAGTGTCTCGATAATGGATTAATCTATTCTTTCTTCTTTGAAACAGTACAACAGCAAAACGTAGCTACAACTGCAGCTAATTTAAACAAACAAATCTCAAGCATAGAGTGGGATATCCAACTCTGGATGAGCATCTGTATTTATATAAACCTGAGTCAATTACATAAATTAAATTTGTCTTTTCGAGTATTGATGAGGTCAGACTGTGTTGGCCCTTCGAATTTTGGTGCGTTGAGGCAATAATTGCAGTGTTGGCCTTTCAAACTTTGGTGACGGTGAAGGTGGTGACGACTAAGGTGGTGTGGTGGTCATGGAGTCTATGGTGAGATAATTATGTATCCAACATTCTCCCCCTTAATTATCTCACAAAAAAAATTTGCTGAGGATTTTTTAAATATATATACAAATTGATCTTGTAATCTGTAGAACTCTAGAAACATTGTTTTTCGTTGTTATTATCCTCTCTTTGGGATTTCTTCACAATAGGAATTCTTCTTCTCTCCCTTGTACCTACTTACAATTGATTACTCATGTCCATATAAAAATAAATCCATCTACCGAGGTACCATCTGTTGTACTCGCTAGTTCTCTAGGAATCCTTTTCACCTACATGGTTCATCAATCATGTTAAACTCTTCCTAACTCACTTGATCCCTTAAATTCTAATTTCATCTCACATTTTAACTTCCTCGATTACACATCAAGCTTAGATACGAGTACACCTACCACCCTCTTATCTACCTAGTGGTTAATTCAACTTAATGTCATATCCTCTGTCTATTGAATAGGTATAAACACTACATTCCTTACTTAACAAATACTCATCAAGCTTAGATACGAGTACACCCTCGTATCTACCTAGTGGTTAATTCCACAGTTTGATATCACACCCTCTCTCTACCTAAGAGGGATAAACATTTCTTGGTTGACTCAACAAGGCTTACAACATGCTTGGCCAAATCAACTTTTGGATGTTGGGTACAACCGATCATGCACCCCTTACAACACAAATGCCTCATTACAACAATATCAAGTCACGTACATTAAACACAAAGGTTAACAAAACCCATAACACATTTAGATTTCATGACAACCCATTAATATCATCTTGCAGACCCCTCTTTGTCTTCATTATCTTCATCATAATTTTACATCGATAAATTTAGATCACGAAAAAATCATGACATGTATTTCTTTCATATAAAAGATATTAAATGTAGCCTCATACTGCAAGCTGAACTCAACATATAAACAATTCCATGCTTACCACAACATAATTTTTTTTTGACCACACCATAGGGAATTTGTTCCAACTCATCTCCATGCATATCATTCTTGGAAAAAAATGTTGAGCACACTATTATCACCTTTACCCTCTATAATTCTTGCAACAAAGAAACTCATTGCTGACTGCTCCACAAAGAATCTATTCTATGCAATTATACCTACACCTATGTGCTCCAGCTCTCACAATGGCAAGACATTGACTTTGGCTGCTTCTCACACTTTCTTGGCCACTCGAACTCCACACACAATACTAAGAAATATTACTCTCAATTTCTCCACTCGTAGCATCTCCTTATTCCACAATAGTTTCATATACTCTGCTCAACTGATGGCCACTCACATGGCAGAGTAGCTCATGAAAACACTCAGCTACATCACCAATTCGGTGTAGCTCAACTGCTTTACACCATAGCACTTTAATGCAAACACACACTCAGTACAACTTAAGATCCACACTCCTCTAGTTCCTACTTCATTTTGGAATGACTTTCACTTGCCCAACCTGAGACTGGGCTTACAACTTAGTTCCTTTATACTACACTTACCAACACAACACGGTTACTTTGTACTACACTTACCAGTGCAACGCAACCCATGGAGAAATTAAATTAGGACACATGTGAATCCTCATTCATAGTTCAAGCAATATTGATTAAGAAGCTCACTTAACATAATGCTTTAGCAGAGCTTTTGTACATCTCTTAATTCAATTCCGGACTCCCACTAAACTACTGCTTAGCTTGTTGAGTCACGCATAGGCAAATGACGTTGGTTGCTTGATACTCGATGCCGGTTCACAGAGCAATCCATAAACCAACCACTCAAATTCCATTGATCTTCTTGTCTTCAGGCTCTCTCGTCAGGGAGTTGGCCTTGGGCCGACTCTCATACCATTTGAAGGGCAAAGCATAGCGCTATAATACCACTTGAAAGGAAACAATACAACACCAAAATGCAACTATAGATGCTGCTAATTTAAACAAACAAATCTCAAGCATAGAGTGGGATGTCCAACTCTGGCTGAGCATCTGTATTTATATAAATCCGAGTCGGTTACATAAATTAAATTTGTCTCTTCAAGTATTAATGATGCGCGAAACTGTCCTATTATTTTTTAGTGATGTTGCTTGCTTCCTTCTTTGTTTCACTTGAATAGGAGTAGTGGAAGTCATTGTTGAGGAATTACTTGCTTTTGTTAATTTCTCTTTGTCCTCATGTGGTATGCATGCTTTGACATTGATTGTCTTCTCTAAACTTCCATCCTATGCTTCCTTTTCTATGAACTACACATCTCTGTTGATTATGACTTTCTTGGTTAATGGATTGTAGAGTTTGTAAGCCTTGAATTCATTACTGTATCCAACAAACATGCATTTCTCCCCCTTGTTGTCCAACTCATTCCTCAACTCATTTTGTACATGTGCATACGCCATACATCCAAAAAATCTCATGTGATTGACACTATGCTTTCTTCCACTCCATGCCTCTTCAGGAACTATGTTCTAGATGCTCTTGGTTGGACATCTGTTCAAGATATATGCTGCAAAAGCGACAACTTCAACCCAATAATCATTTAGCAAATGCTTTGCCTTCAACATACTCATTGCCATTTCCATAATGGTCCTATTCTTTCTTTCTGCCACACCATTTTGTTGAGGTGTATACCTTGTTGTGAATTGCTTGTTAATTCCATGCTCCCTACAAAAATGAAGGAAATAATTTGAGATGTATTCTCCACCTTTGTCAGTCCTGAGGACTTTGATGTAGTGTCCACTTTGCTTCTCAACAAGAGCTTTGTATTGGCGAAAGTGCTCAAACACTTCACTTTTCTGTTTTAGGAGAGAAATCCATGTCTTCCTTGTGTAGTCATCTATGAAGGTCAATACATAGTGGCTGTCACCAATTGATGGTGTCTGCATTGGTCCACATAAATTTGAGTGGACAATCTCCAAAGTTGCCTTTGCCCTTACTGAATTTCCTGCTGGAAATGTCTCTCTATGTTGCTTGCCCAAGATACATCCTTCACATAGGCTGTCTAGTTTTCTATGAGTGGCAAACCCTTCACCATGCCTTTCTTATGCAGCAAATTCAAACATCCAAAGTTGAGATGACCAAATCTCAAATGCCATAACCAATTTTTATTTTTTACCTCTACTTGAAAGTTTACTTATAGGACAGATGCATCTTTTCTTGCATCCTCTTGTGAGTTCATTGAGAGTTGTGCTTGTGCACCTTCTCCTTGCAAATCTGATCTTATTTTCAGGGGAAACATTCTATTTTTTTTCATCTGAACCTTTGCAATCAACTGTCTGCTTGGAGGTATATCTAAAATTGTGCACACATCATTTTTGAAAAAGACATTGTAGCCCTTTTGTATGAGTTGTCCAATGCTCATGAGGTTATGTTTCAGACTGAGGACAAAGTAAACATTTGATATGTACTTCTTCTCCTCATTCTTTGTTAGGATATTAACTCTTCTTTTGCCCATGACAGAGACTTTGCTGTCGGTCCCTAATGTCACTTCCGATTTCACACTTTCATTTAAATTGGAAAACATTTCTATGTTTCCTGACATGTGGTTGCTACACCCTGAATCTAGATACCATATATCACTTTGTTTTTCTTGTACTACATTACAAGCTAAAAACATGTTATCATGGTTCTGACTTTCTTTTGTGAAATTTACACTTGGTTTGTTACTAATGTCATATTGCTTCTTTCTACATTCATTTGCATAATGACCATATTTCTTACAGTAATGACATTGAACTTGAGATTTATCATACCTCTCACCTTGTGGTTGATTTTGGCTTGGTTCTTGACTTGGATTTTGATTGCTACCTCTTCCACTTGGGCTTGAAGGGTTGCTTCGTCCACCTCTGTGTGGGCTTCTTCCTCTTCCTATAGCATATGATCTTCCTCTGCCTCGACCTTGACTAAATGATACTTGTGTCTTGAATGCATGCTCCAATGAGGAACTTGTTGCTCTATTCAGTCTATGTTCATGAGGAATCAATGATGCATTAAGCTCATCCACTGAGGACGATGAGAGATCCTTTGTTTATTCTATGGCCACAACAATGGCATCAAACCTTGCTAGCAAACTTCTCAAAACTTTCTCAACTATTCTTCTTTCCTCAAGTGTCTCACCATGAGACCTAATTTGAGTAACAACCATCCCACTTAAATGTGTAAAAAAATGAGTCTACATTCTGAGACTCTTTCATACAAAGTGTTTCAAAGTCTCTTCTCAACATTTGCAGCTTTGTTGTCTTGACTTTTGCCATGCCTTGGTAGGCTGTCAGGAGGGTGTCCCATTCTTTCTTGGACTTCGTTGCTCCTGCAACCCTTGGGAAAATACTTTCATGAACTGCTTGGAAAATATAGATCAAGGCTTTTCAGCCCTTCTTCTTGTTGTCCCTTAACAAATCTCTTTGTGGTTGAGATAAGACATTGTATGCTCGTGCATGTTCTTGAAAACCATTCTCTTCCAAATCCCAAATGTCTTAAGACGAAAACAAGACCTTCATTGTAATAGCCTAATAATCATAATTTTTGCCATTAAAAGAGGTAGTTGAGGGCACTCAAGTTTGTTCTCGATGTTGCTACTCGTAATTTTAATTGCTGGTAAAAACACTTGTTTTTACCTTAACAAAGTTTAACCCGCTCCAATACCATGATAAAAAATTAATCACAATTTTTTTGGCAAGTTAGAGTAAAATAGAGCGAGAGTCTATGAGGAAAAAAATGGTTGAGCAAATTTTGGTGGGCCCCTCAAAACAACAATTACTATGTTTTACTTTGTGTTATTCTCGGTGAAGTGAAAATCTCTTAAAATCTTGTTTTTACTGGGTGCTTGGTGAATGAGCCGTAGTCTCATATGAATGTATTTTTCATGTTTTAGAAGTTAATCCTAAATTCTATTGTTGCTCCAAACTTACACTGTTTTACTGTGTCTTATTGCCATGAGTGAATACAGTTTTTACACTAGTGGTGCGAAATCTAGCTAGCTGTGGAAAAGTAGCTTCGCAAAATATTTTACTCTACCTCTCTACCTCTCCGCGTAAATTGTGTTTAATTTTCTATCCAATTTAAACAAACAAATCTCAAGCAGAGAGTTCGATATCCAAGTCTGGCTGAGCATCTGTATTTATATAAATCTGAGTCGGTTACATAAATTAAATTTGTCTCTTGATGATGCCAGACTGTGTTGGCCCTTCTAACTTTGGTGCGTTGAGGAGCTAACTGCGGTGTTGGCCCTTCGAACTTTGGTGACGGCCGAGGCGGTGACGGCTGAGGCGGTGTGGTGGTGATGGAGTCTGTTGTAAGATAATCAAGTATCAAACATGTTTTACAAGGGCGCTTTCTAGTCGATTTTATAAATCAGTTTGGATAAAATCAATACAGGCGAAAATTCCGTCTCTGTTTTATTTTATTTCAAGTGGAAGGATCAATCTTATTGCTTTGACGTAAATAAAGATGCAGAAGGACAAGGAGAAAATGAGCAGCATGGGCACCACTGTTAAGGAAGGGATGAATAACTGTGTGTCGCAGATCAGTTTTAAGATTAAGATAGATATATTGTGTGTTATATATGTGTTAGTGGATTGAAACAGGATTGAAGGAGGGATTTGGGATTTGGATATTTTGTAATTCAGTTTTTTAAAGAATTTAGGTTTCTGTGATCTATATCAATTTTGAGAAGAATCTTTAGCAAAAATCACATAGAGATATTTTTTTGAATGACCAGATCTTGTTATGCATTATAAATAGATCGGGCAGAATGTCCAATCACCAAATTTCCAGACATATCCAGATCAGGTAACGGCTAAAATGATAACAGCTAATTGACCCCCTAGTTAGACTATGAAGGGCATAATTTATTTAATTAACTTCAATTAGACTATGAAGGGCATAATTTATTTAATTAAGTAAGTTCAGTTAAATTAAGGGAAATTTACATTTTAATTTACATTAAGAAAATAAATGAATAAATTAATTAGATATAATTAATTTATTCATTTATTTTCTTAAGATGTAAATGTCCGTTAACTTATATTTTATTTAAAATATAATTAACTTATATTTAATTAAAATATAATCAACTATTCTCTATGACTTGATTTATTTTATAATCATAATATATTAATTGGCTTATTCTAACATATATTTGCAATTATAAAAATGGTCCATTTATAAAGAAATTAATAACTGAACTTAGTTAATTAAATAAATTATGCCCTTCATAGTCTAACTAGCAGTTCCCTGGTCAATCTATCTGTTATCATTTTAGCCGTTACCTGATCTGGAAATTTGGTCATTGGACATTCTGCCCGATCTATTTATAATGCATAGCAAGATCTCCTCATTCTACTTGTCCTAGGATGAATCACACTGTTGTTCCAAATGTGTTGGCAAAAAAATATCTCTATGTGATTTTCGCCAAAGATTCTTCTGAAAAAAAATGGCCAGGCCACCATCGTGTGGGCAATATGGGTGGCGGTACTGGTTATACGAATGTTGGTACTCCTAGAACTGACGATCCTACTCCAACTGGCCGCACTGGTAGATATTACCTGTGACAATCTAAAAGGCAGCAGAGAATCAGATTGAAAGGATAGAGAATGATGCACGAAGCCCAACTTGTCTGTTAATGGTGGTAGTATGTGTGTAGATTGTTATAGGCTATGGAGCCAGTCTACTTAATAGCACAATAAAATGTGAACAAATTAGATATTTGTCCTTACGTCTGGTTTCAGCCATTGTCATATAATTCGATCCTGCATGTTTCATTTTCTGCACCGTAGTGTTGTTACCGCCCTTTTTGGCAGTTTAGTGATTTACTGTAATATCTACCTTACAGTGTAGAGTCATATAAACAATCTAAATATATGCAATGCATGCTATTCAATCTGAAAGGCCCGATCAACATCTATTAGATTTTCAATACATAAATACTAGTTGTTGAATTATGAAAGCAGCCTTTACATACAGAAACCAAACTTAGGAAAATACAGTACAATCTAAATATTAAATTCCTCCTTTCCTCCTGCAAAGAAATTAAGTTGAAGTTGAAAGATGTAAAACGCGTATCAATGGATAGACAAAAAATGGTTTAAGCTCATTAAGAAGTGCAGAAGAGCACCCAATTGATTAGCTCATAACACTGTAACAATGCTTATCAGAATTCAGTGGATCAGAGCTGAAGCTGGCTAAGTCTCAATTTGCTTGCATTAAAATCATCATCAACTACACCCTACCGCTGACCGTATTCGTTTCCATCAGCTTCATTATGTTTGACTGATTCAGCGTGTTGTTCCCCTCGGTCAGATGGCGGTCGCCCAGGAGCTGAGGTACGGGTATTACAGACCTAATGCAAACAGTAGGTGCTGGATTCAGAGATGGGATAACAAAGTTTGAAGCCAAGAGTCTGTTGTGCATCTTCAGGTCTAATCCTTCTAGGTGCAGCAGGGGTTGAATTTGTTTACTCCACTATAAATCCTTACTAAAAACCACAAATCTCTATAAAATAAGAAAATGAAAACTTTACCAAATTAAGAAATTACAAGATAGATCATTGAAGGCTTGAGACCTTACTAAAAACCACAAATAACTATAAAATAAGAAAATGAAAAACTTTACCAAATTAAGAAATTACAAGATAGATCATTGAAGCCTTGAGAGAGAAAGTCCAACTCATATTGACAAACTATTTTAAGCTTAAAAACAATGAATGATTAACATTTTTCCTAATCGAGGAAACTAAAATCCCTTCTTTATAATAATTTTATGATAACAGGATTATTTGGAATATGAGGAATGTGGGTATTTATAAAACTGAGGACAAAGATTGTATAAAATGGCAAGCAAAGAAAAATAGGTCCAATATTCTGGTAAGAGACATATACTTATAGCAGCAAAGGGAACCCTCCCAGAATATTTTTTCTTTCTCCTTATGGAAGGCTAGCTATCAAATAAAAATCATTTTATTTTCATGGCTATTATATCATAACAAAAATCTCACCTGGAACAATTTACAAAAAAGGAGCTGGCATGGACCATGGATTTGCCTGATCTGCCTTGTAAATTCAGAAGATAACCTGCATATGTTTTTACACTGCCACAAACTCAGTTAATATCGATGAAATTGGCTTATTTCTTTGGATTTCCTGTTGTTTCACATCTATCAATAAAAGAAGCCTTCAAATGGTGGGGCTCTCAAATACTTAGCTGGGCGTCCCATTCCATTGATAATTATTTGGTTCATATGGAAGTGGCGAAACAAAAGAATCTTTCAACATAATAGAGAGGCTTTTGGAAGCATTGTAGACAAGATTATTCCTTATTACTTCTCCTTCCTATAGAACATGCCTCAGCAGAAAAATCAACAATCAACAGATGGCTTCCTAGATGGCTTCCTCAAAAATCAACAATCAACAGATGGCTTCCTAGATGGCTTCCCCTGCCCTTCTGCTGCTCTAATTTCCAAGAGCACATTTTGATGGCGCAGCAAAGGATGGAACATGAGCTTGTGGTGTTTTCATATCTTTTTCAAAAGATCTCCAATTCTCCATTTTCTGGAATGGTGGTAAAGGGACAAATAATAAGGCAGAGGCCATGGCTCTGCATGGTCTGCTCATCTTTTGTACTTTCATGGATATTGGACCTATAAATGTATATGGGGACTCGAAAATTATCATAGATCATGTGAATGGAAAACAGAAAATATCAAATGACAGCCTTTCAGGATGGTTGAACAGGATTTCATCTCTATGGAACTCTGTCACTTTTCCTATTGCGCATATAAAGCGCAATCAAAATGTTCAAGCGGATGCTTTGTCAAAGAAAGGGATGCATGCTCCAATCGGTATATGGTATTTGGTCATCACAATGGATTCCTGTGCATATGAGATATAGCTTTTCTCTATGCACTGCACATAATGCTTGCAATCTCTGGTTTCCTATATGGCCAATATTTTAGGATTTACCTATCTCCTTCAGTCTTCCAAATTCGGAATATCTCGATAGTCCATAATTTTGCTATGTTGCTATGTTTAAATGCTCCCCAATGATGATGATGCTCTGAACATATCCCTCAGATATAGAAAACATATTCCAGGATATATGAGCCACCAATTTTTGTATATATTAGTTCTATTTTCACATAATATAAACCATATAGTGCTTTTTCTTCTAATTTTTTTTTTTTTTGTCAAAACATGACTTCAAATAAAACTTCAAATAAGTAATTCATCTTTACCATTCAATATCAACAAAGTAACAAAGTAATGTGATGTGACTATCAAATGACCATTAATATTAAAGAAACGTTTAAGCTTATCAAAAAAAGTATAAATGAACTAAATTAATTTATATTTATAAATATATTTAACATTTTATTGATTTATTAATTACCAAACATCAAATACATAAAACAACATCAAATACATAAAACAATTAATCATATAAACTAATATTTAAAAAATCTTAATATTATTTTTTTAATAATAAACATGACAGGTCTACTTTACCTTTCAAATTGATACAATAAAACAATTAATCATATAAACTAATATTTAAAAAATCTTAATATTATTTTTTTAATAATAAACATGACAGGTCTACTTTACCTTTCAAATTGATACAATAATTACCCATGCAAATATTAAGACTAAACTTTTAAATAATACCACTTTTCGTAATAAGGTTTACACATCTCCAGACCTTACGAAGATAATTTAACGGCTGTATTATTGTTATCCATAAGCAAGTTAGAATTCCCTATTGCACGATCCATATCAAAGTGCCCAAACAAAACATGACTTAACTACCGCTAATAACTATTAATACGATCTGTCCAAAATACATTTTACTAATTCACAGCTAATACGATGTACCCGCCCGATCAATGAATCAATTAGGGTTTACATTATCGGTACCCTTCCTTTGATTGTTTGCATTATCATGATGATGCAGTGGCATTTTTGGATTAAACAGCTTCTTGGGGCCCATACCTGGAAATGGGTATGGTGGCAGATTCGCTGACAAGGGCGATGGAGGAAGTTGATATGATCCCAGATAACTACTCTTTTGCCAAATTGAATACTCCTTTGCACCACCTGCTGCTGACCTAAATTGCTCCGCCGGACGGCTCTTCACTTCTTCTCGATTATCATGGTAAGAAGATGTTGGGTCAAACATGTTGGGCGGCAACCGTGCAGAGGACGTTGACGGCGGAGGTTTGGAGACAACCCTGTTAAAGGACGTTGACGGCGGAGGTTTCGAGACAACCCTGTTAAAGGACGTTAACGGGTGCGGTTTGGAGACAACCCTGTTAAAGGGCGTTGACGGCGGAGGTTTGGAGACAACCCTGTTAAAGGACGTTGACGGCGGCGGTTTGGAGACAACCCTGTTAAAGGACGTTGACTGCGGGTGTTTGGAGGGAGATGCAGGAGTTTTACATGGCCCCATATAATTGTGGTGTTTCGGATTTGAAATCTTGGAATTCAACCCGAACTGGCGCACTGACGATGGAACTGGTGTGCCTTGCGCATCGGCTTGCTTATTGTCATAGGCCGGTGCCTTCAGATTGGTTCCACGGCTTCCACTTGCCATCTCCTCTCCTCTCCTGAATAATGACGACCCGCCTGCACAAACAGATTGAGCAATAGATCCTTTAAATTAAAAAGCTTTGAACACCTTTCAATCACATGAGATTTTCGGTGAATTCAATCACAACATGTCGTGTTATTGATATGGCATATATGTAGTGAAACGGAAGATGGAATTATGTGTCGGGTACACACGTGAATTAGGGTTTTTTGGTCGTTGGTCCCTTCCATAAATAAGGGAAAAATTTTAAAACTTCAAAGAGGTCAATTCAATCACCACATGTTTTATTGATATGCGATAAATGTAGTGAAAAGGAATTATGTGTCGGGTACACACACGTGAATTAGGGTTTTTTGTGGTTCGGTCCCCTTCCATAAATAAGGGAAAAATTTTAAAAATTCAAAGAATTTGAAAATTTTTAAAACGAAACGTAGGCTTTTAATTTTTATTTATTTTTTATGATATAACCAAGAGATCAGGGCTATTATAAGAATAGTAACTATCTATTTCTCTCTCTGTTATATATATATTATTTTAAATTTTATTTTCTATTATAAATTATATTATCAACCAGTTTTTAAAGTTTTTTTCAAAAAAAATTTATTAAAAAGTTTTGATAGTATATAAATTTTTATATAAAAGGATGAAATATTAGATATCATTTTTTGGATTCCACTGCGTGAAGTAAATCATTCATCTACAACCATTTATAAATTATATTATCAAACAAGTTTTTAAAGCTTTTTTCAAAAAAATCTTATTAAAAAATTCTGATGGTATATAATTTTTGATATAAAAAGATGAAATATTAGATATCATTTTTGGGATTCAACTGGGTTAAGTAAGTCATTCATCTATGACTATTTCCATGAGAGGTAGGGGTGAAGAAGTGGGATTGAAACTAGTGAAATGTATCACATAGCGTTAATCATCACTTCCGGGCACCCGCTAACTAGGACTTCCCAGGAGGTCAGCCATCCTAATTTTTGATATAAAAAGATGAAATATTAGATTTCCATGAGAGGTAGGGGTGAAGAAGTGGGATTGAAACTAGTGAAATGTATCACATAGCGTTAATCATCACTTCCGGGCACCGGCTAACTAGGACTTCCCAGGAGGTCAGCCATCCTAATTTTTGATATAAAAAGATGAAATATTAGATATCATTTTTGGGATTCAACTGCGTTAAGTAAGTCATTCATCTATGACTATTTCCATGAGAGGTAGGGTTGAAGAAGTGGGATTGAAACTAGTGAAATGAATCACATAGCATTAATCATCACTTCCTCCTCCGAGGAGGTCACCCATCCTAATTTTTGATATAAAAAGATGAAATATTAGATATCATTTTTGGGATTCAACTGAGTTAAGTAAGTCATTCATAGGTCACCCATCTAATTTTTGATATAAAAAGATGAAATATTAGATATCATTTTTGGGATTCAACTGCGTTAAGTAAGTCATTCATCTATGACTATTTCCATGAGAGGTAGGGGTGAAGAAGTAGGATTGAAACTAGTGAAATGAATCGTATAACGTTAATCATCACTTCCGGGCACCCATCCCAGATGCCTCTGGCTCAAGCGCGCTTAACTGTGAAGTTTTTAACACAATCAAGCTCACTTAGCTTGCTACCCCATTTGCAAAACTTTAACAAGTATTGTGCCTCATGAACCATTTAAGTAGAGTTCCCTTCACTCTTTTTGAATTTAAGTATTAAGGGGTTTCCTGAGTGCTGAAATATGTTTTTCTTTAGAGGCATACGATTTTGGTAATATTAATTCGAAATACGGGTAGTCTAACTTATATAGAAAATGACCTTTGTCACAACCTTTTTTCCAGTTTTAATCAAAATCTCGGAGATTTTTGAAAAGTTGAGTTTAAATTGTTTAATCTGCATAGTACCCCATTAGTTTTCTGAAGGTGCTGAATCCATTTATAGATTCAAATACCTATTTTAAACAAAATTTTTTTTGGTAAATTCTAGTGAAAAGCGCTATTTCCTCTATGAGTTAGACTATGCCATTGGAAATATGTGAATGGTCTTTTTTTTCTTATAAAGTTAATAATAATAAGGATGATTGTTGACTTACTTGGTCAAATGAAAAATAAAAAAAAAATATTCATTAGGAATAGTTGATATTATAAAATAATAAAAGATAATTATTTGACCAAATAAAAATAAAAATAATTTATAGTAGTGGTCTAACTTATAGACGAAATGGATTTATTTTTAAAAAACTTGAGTTTGAATTGTTTAATCTGCATACTAAGTTTGAATTGTTTAATCTGCATAATTTGAGTGCCCTACGAACTTTTGTTGAATCCATATATAAATTCAAAAATGTATTTTAAACAACAAAAAAATCTTGAAATTGTATTGCCCGAGTTTGGTGAATTGAGGTTAAAAACATTATTTCGTCTATAAGATAAACTAGGCCTTAAAAATATAGTGTTTGGATTATGGTAAAAATCAAACTAGCTTCATATAACTCGACATCTAGCATGTGTTGAGACAGATAAAATTTATTTTCACTCTGAATTAGGGTTTTTTTGTGGTTCGGTCCCCTTCCATAAATAAGGGAAAATTTTTAAAATTTCAAAGAATTTAGAAAAAATTAAAACGAAATGTAAGCTTTTAATTTTTTTCTTTTAAATAACGAAAAGCTCAGGGTTATTATAAGAATAGTAACTATCTATTCCCCCTCTCTTATATATATATATATGTAATTTTAAATTTTAAATTTTTTCTATTATAAACTATATTATCAAACAAGTTTTTGAAGTTTTTTTTAAAAGAAAATCTTATTAGAAAACTCTGATGGTATATAATTTTTGATATAAAAAGATGGAATATGTTTTTCTTTCAAATTATATGATTTTGGTAATACTAAGTGGAAATATGGGTAGTCTAACTTATATACGAAATGGCTTTTTTCACGAAGTTTTATTCAAAATCTCAGAGATTTTTGAAAAGTTGAGTTTAAATTGTTTAATTTGCATAGTTATAGTACCCCACCGTTTTTCTGAAAGTGCTGAATCCATTTATACATTCAGATATGTATTTTAAACAAAAACGTTTTTGGTGAATTCCAGTGAAAAAAGCTATTTCCTCTATAAGTTAGACTATGCCATTGGAAATATGTGAATGGTCTTTTCTTTCTTATAAAGTTAATAATAATAAGGATGATTGTTGAATTACTTGGTCAAATGAAAAATAAAGAAAATATATTAATTAGGAATAGTTGATATTATAAAATAATAAAAGATAATTATTTGACTAAATAAAAATAAAAATAATTAATAGTAGTGGTCTAACTTATAGACAAAATGGATTTATTTTTACAAAACTTGAGTTTGAATTATTTAATTTGCATACTGAGTTTGAATAGTTTAATCTACATAATTTGAGTGCCCCATGAACTTTTGTTGAATCCATATATAAATTCAAAAATGTATTTTAAATAAAAAAAAATCTTGAAATTGTATTGCCCGAGTTTGGTGAATTGAGGTTATAAACACTATTTCGTCTATAAGATAAACTAGGCCTTAAAAATATAGTGTTTGTGTTATGGTAAAAATCAGTCTAGCTTCATATAACTCCAGATCTACCATGTGTTGAGACAGATCATACCTCAAATTTGATCCCCTTTCCCTTGGTACATCCATAATTAAGATCGATCTAGACTAGTCTGTATATACATGTAACTTGACGATGTCAGACATGTTAACATCTCTTCCATCTTGGCCCAGTAATGAAATCCTTGATTATTTAATGAAATAATGATTAAAAATGAGTTTTAACATGTGGTAATGCATAATATAATATTATATTTGTCTAATAGTGGGAATTTATGCTAAGTGAAAAAAATATGTTGAGTCTCCAACATAGTGTGGTATTGATGTTTTGACTTAATGTCTTGTAAATAACAATAAAAAATTCTTAGTAATGAAATCCTTGATTATTTAATGAAATAATGATTAAAAAAGTTTTAACATGTGGTAATGCATAATATATTATATTTGTCTAATAGTAATTTATGCTAAGTGAAAAAAATATGTTGAGTCTCCAACATAGTGTGGTATTGATGTTTTGACTTAATGTCTTGTAAATAACATTAATGTAATGTAAACAAAAACTTGAGTTTGAATTGTGTAATATGCATAATTTGAGTGCCCGAGGGACTTTTGTTAAATCTATATATAAATTCAAAAATGTATTTTAAACAACAAAAAATTCTTGAAATTGTATTGCGCGAGTTTGGTGAATTGAGGTTATAAAAGCTATTTCATCTATAAGATAAACTATGGCTTAAAAATGTAGTGTTTGGGTTATGGTAAAAAAATATAGTGTTTGGGTTATGGTAAAAAATACAGTGTTTGGGTTATAGTAAAAATAAGTCTAGATTCATATTAACTCCAGATCTACCATGTGTTGAGACTCATAAAATTTCTTTTCACTCTAAAAAGTTTGTACTTCAAATTTGATCCCTTTTCCCTTGGTACATCCATAATTAAGATGGATCATATTACGAAGTCAAAATGTTTACATAATAGGGCAGGTCACGATAACATCTCTTCCACCTTGGCTGAGTAATGAAATCCTTGGCTTTTTAATGAGATAATAATGTAAAAATGACTTTTAACATGGGGTATTGCATAATATAATATTATATTTGTCTAATAGTGGAAATTTATGCTAAGTGAATATTTTTTGTTGAGTCTCCAACGCACTGTCGTATTGATGCTCTGACATAATTTCTTGTAAATAACAATAAAAAAAATTGAATAAAAATTAAATTAAATAAAAATATTAATGTAATGTAATGTAGACATTTATAAAAGATTGAGTTTGAATTGTTTAATCTATATAATTGTTTTAGTGGCCTAGGGAATTTTGTTGAATCCACATATAAATTAAAAAATCTAGTTTAGACAACATAAAAAGTCTTGAAAACTTTTGGTGAATTGAGGTTAAAAAGGCTATTTTATGGATAAGAAATACTACAACTTAAAAATATAGTGTTTGGGTTATGGTAAAGATCAATCTAGATTCATAAATTTCTTTTTACTCTAAAAATGTTAGTACCTCAAATTTGATCCCTTTTCCCTTAATACATCCATATTTAAGATGGATCTAGACTAGTTATTTATATATATATATATATATATATATATCATTTATTTTTGATTTTATTTTTATCTCTTCCATCTTGGCCCAGTAATGAAATCCTTGACTTTTTAATGAGATAATGATGTAAAAATGATTTTTAACATGGGTTATGCATAATGTAATATTATATTTGTATACAAGTGGAAATTTATGCTAACTGAATATTTTTTGTTGAGTCTCCAACACACTGTGAATTTCTTGTAAATAACAATAAAAAATTGAACAAAGATTAAATTAAATAAAAAGATTAATGTAATGTAATGTAAACATTTTTAAAAATTTAAGTTTGTATTGTTCAATATGCATAATTTTGAGTGCCCCATGGACCTTTGTTGAATCCGTATATAAATTCAAAAATATATTTTAAATGACAAAACTCTTGAAATTGTATTGCCTGAGTTTGGTGAATTGAGGTTAAAAAGGTTATTTCCTTTATAAGGTACACTATGCCTTCTTACCTCAAATTTGATCCCTTTTCCCTTGGTACATCCATAATACACATGGATCTAGACTAGTATATATATATATATATATATATATATATATATATATATATATATATATATATATATATATATATATATATATATATATATATATATATATATATATATATATATATATATACTTTAGAAAGGCTTTCGATACGGTTCCTAGATACAACCTTTGGAATAGGTTAGAAGAGCTAAAGGTTCCTCTTGAGTTAAGAGTTGCTGCTATAAGGCTATACGAGAATGTAATTGCCAAGCTAAAGAACAATGAGGGGTGGTCAAAAGATATTAAGTGTAACATCGGAGTTAAACAAGGTTGCCCCCTCTCCCCTACTCTATTTGGCATTTACATCGATAAGCTCGAAGGTTATTTAGAAGAAGCAGGATGTGGTGGCATAATCTTAGCTGGGATAGTCATTATCCTTCTTCTCTATGCTGACGATATTGTTCTTTTGGCAAGGTGCCCTTCTGATCTTGATAAGCAACTCAAGCTTCTTAAGGATTTCTGCTCTACCATGGGTATGACTGTTAACACAGACAAAACAAAAGTTATGATTATCAAATCTAAGAAGGACACTTGCGCTAATTTTACGTATGACAATAATAACTTGGAGGAAGTGTATTCTTACAAATACCTAGGAGTTGATATCCATCACAAGCTCAACTGGAACCATAGCATTGAGAAAAGAATCAATGGGGGATGGAAAGCTTATTTTGGTCTTGAAAATAATTGTAAAACAGCAAACCTCGTAATGTGGGATAAAAAGAAGTTCCTCTTTGAAACTTTAGTCACTCCGGTTATCTTATATGGCTATGAAGTTTGGGGCTGCAGCATCTCCAGAGAATCATGGAGGAAGATTGAGCAAATCCAAAAGCGTTTTATAACTTATAACCTGAGAATTAAAAGTAATACACCCTATCCTATTCTCCTTATAGAAGCAGGTCTTTCTTCTATCGAGAGCCTAGCTATGCTCAAGTTTCTGATGTACAAGCACAAGATCAATAACATAGACAATCATAGACTTCCTAAGCTAGCTTTAAATTCCAGCCAAAATCACCTAAGGCTTAACCGAGGATGGCATAAGGACACAAGGGCATGGTTAAACTATTGGGAGATCAATGAGAATGATGCTTTGCAAAACATAAATAACATTAAAGATATTGTTACTTCTAAGTTCAAAGAAAAATTGTGGTGTGAGAAAGATTTAGCGTCTAAAAGAAAATTAAGTTATTATAAGAAGGTCATCAACCCCACCCTTGAAGATCAAAAGTATCTCTCTATTCTAACTAGCTCAAAAAAGAAAATTAATATAGCAAAGATTAGAACGAATTCTCATGAGCTCCATAGTGAAACTGGCCGCTGGGTAGTCCCTAAAACGCCATGGATGGAAAGAATCTGTCATATTTGTGAGAATAGGAGCATCGAGGATGAAAACCACTTCCTCTTAGAGTGCCCTGCATACAACCACATTAGATCTCAATTTCACAACCTTTGTTACAATAGTGACCTTCCTAGCCTTTTACAATGCCAAAATTATAGTGAACTCGGGAGGCTTCTCTCCAAGCTTTTTGAGCATAGGAATAAAATCTTAAATCAAAATAAATAATTTGTCTTTTTAGGTCCGATAGATCATTATTTGGTCTCAGCGGACGTTAACCATCATCATCATCATCATATATATCTATATATATTTATGTAACTTGATAAAGTCAAAATGTTTACATAATAGACACGTCACTATAATATATATATAATAGACAAGTCACTATATATATATATATAATTTATTTATTTATTTTTGTTTTTATTTTTATGTAACTCCATAAAGTCAAAATGTTTACATAATAGACAGGTCACTATAACATCTCTTCCATCTTGGACCAGTAATGAAATCCTTGACTATTTATTGAGATAATGATGTAAAAACGAGTTTTAACATGGGGCAATGCATAATATAATATTATATTTTTTTAATAGTGAAAATTTATGTGAAGTGATTTTTTTTTTGAGTCTCCAACTTAGTGTGGTGTTGATGTTATGACTTAATGTCTTGTAAATAACAATAAAAACAAATGAATAAAAATTAAATTAAATAAAAAGATTAATGTAATGTAATGAAAACATTTTTAAAAAATTGAGTTTGAGTTGTTTAATCATCATAATTTGAGTGCCCCACGGACTTTTGTTGAAGCCATATATAATTTCCAAAATGTTTTTTAAACAACAACATCTTGAAATCGTATTGCCTGAGTTTGGTGAATTGAGGTTAAAAAAGCTATTTAGTCTATAAGATAGAATAGGCCTTAAAAATATAGTGTTTGGGTTATGGTAAAAATCAATCTAGATTCATATTAACTCCAGATCTACCATGTGTTGAGACCCATAAAGTTTCTTTTCGCTCTAAAAAAGTTAGTACCTCAAATTTGATCCCCTTTCCCTTGGTACATCCATAATTAAGATGGATCTAGACTATTATATATATATATATATATATATATATATATATATATATATATATATATATATATATATATATATATATATATAAACTAGTCTAGATCCATCTTAATTATGGATGTACCAAGGGAGAGGGGATCAAATTATATATATATAATTTATTTTTATTTTCATTTTTGTTTTTATGTAACTTCATGAAGTAAAAATGGATATGTCATGGTAACATCTCTTCCATGTTGGCCCAATAATGAAATAGTTGACTATTTAATGAGATAATGATGTAAAACTGAGTTTTAACATGGGGTAATGCATAATATGATATTATATTTGTTTAATAGTGGAAATAACAGTAAAATAAAAATTAAATTAAATAAAAATATTAATGTAATGTAATCATTTTAACTTCATCAAAATAAAATTAAAAGATAAAAATAAAAGTAAGGATAACAAAATAAAAACTTTAAAAACTCTATAAAATAAAATAATAATAGAAATAAAATTGACCCACACTATTAAGATTGCATGGTCTTGATCCATGTTATCCATGTGGAATATACATTCTTTTAAAGGGTGGAAATTGGCTTAGATCCATCTTAAATTCAAGAATAAAGAAGGGTCAAATCTCTTTTCATTGTAAAGGAGGTTTGCATCTCAAGTGATTTGATCCCTTTTAATACATGGTAGATCTAGAATTAAGATAGATGTAGGTTGGTTTGGTAACAATAAAGATAGTGTAACATGTCACCAAAAAAAAGAAGAAAATAATACTTTAATACTATGTAAATTTGTTTACAATCACATAATCATTAAGAGAGTGAGGTCATAAGTATTTATTCTATTGTATTGTCTCCCTTCTACTTAGATTTAGAACATAATTTAAATAATTATGTAGTGTACTGGTTAATTTTTTAGTCACATGGCTTTGTTTAGCATCGATATTCAATACCTTTATCAATTCCTTGTATTTATCAGAGCAGATATTTACTATATGGTTGGTACGAATACATCATATAGTGGTTGTATGTATGGTAATTATGTATTAAGTTATCATATATTTTAACGAGGCATGGAGGTATTCAAGACGGGTTAGAATGTGGCTCTCTACCTTGGCACCTTGAATTGATTATCCTAATTAGTTGTACACTATATCCAAACTTCTCGTTAGTGTGACACCGTTGCCTCGCATGCGATGTTAAACCTCCAACTGTCTATGTGCTCTCGCAGCAGATGTTGGAGCTTTTGCTAAGAGGAATGTATGACGTTGATCTTCTCACCTAGAATTGGATGGTTCTGAGGTCATCTGGAGCTATTAGGGTAATGAGACCTACCCCCACCATCGACATTTCGCTCATTTCCCTCATCGCTTGGACCAAATGTGCTCTACAACTTCTAGTTATTTGGTTTGTGTTTTAGAAAGCTTCTTTGGCATCCTTATGCTACAAAATTGTTGTTTCTTATGGTCCACATGGTTGGCTGCATTTTTCACTCCCAGCAAGAACCGACCACCAACATCGTGCCTTCCAGCATTGCTTTAAATTTGTCAAGTAAGGTAATCAAACATGCTACACTACAATTTTATTGTTCCAGATTCTTCTTTCTTCTTTTCACATATCATTAAGCAATTTTTTCATTGATGTAGAGGTAGCTCTGCTACCATGACTTATAGCAGGGTCTAGAGAGGTTGGAACCTCCACTACTCAACCGACTTTGTTCCAGGCTACTATGCTGTGTTTTCTTGAAGAATGACATATTTGCGGTTTTATTTTCTTTAGTAGAAGTTTGTGTCTCCTGGTTGAGACACATGGGTTGTCTTGTTTATCAATTGACCTACTTGGGTTGTCTTGTTTATCAATTGACCTACTTTAATTTAAGCGTTTGTCATAAATTTAATGTAAATACTGTATTTAAATCTTGATAATTTCTTTGGTTGAATATTACAGTCCTTTTCTTTAAATTTGTGGGTCTGTACTAGATTATTAAAGTCTAAACTATGAATGAATCTCATCCTTGCGCCATTTACTTTCGAGATAGGATATTTTGCTTCAAGGAATTCATTTCCTATATATTGTCTCTATAGACTAAGGAAGTTTCATCAAGAGAGTAAATAATCATTTTTTCATTGTTAAACATTTTGTATTGATGGTTAAGAATTTTACTTAATTCGTGTGTGAAATTTTGAAGAGGTTTCTTCCTAAAATGAGTAATAGAGTATTCTCCTAATTCAGTTTAGAAGTTATTCTTTCTGGATTTCTAAGAGAGACTTGTAGGTTATGGTACAGTTCTGACAATGAGCCCTTGCTTGGCATTGGAACTAACCCATTCCTCAAATGGTGGTTCTCTCACGTTACTATATCAATTCCTATTAGCTTAACTACTACACATGTTTATTTTAAAGAGTCATCTTTGTTATTTGATTGCACATAGTGATTTTCTTACTGCTACACAGTCTCCTTTAATCATTACTGATTTATTATGGGTTACCTAAGATTCTTATTATTTATTTTGATGCACAAATTTGTACATTACTTCTTTTATTCATTTCCTTAAATTCCTATTCGAGCAAGAAGTACTTCAAACTTCTAGTTTGGCTCATTTCGTTATTTCAACAGGCACCCTACTATTGTACTATGGTTATGATTACTATTCCTTGCAAATATAGTTTCCATAATGATGGTGAAAGACTGTTTTTATTTCTTCCTTTAAAAATGGTTAACAACAAGGTTATTGACAATGTTTAGTTTCCTTTTGGAATCATATTACTTTAGTCTACTCTATGTAATTTTTCTATCACTAGAAGGAAATGTTGTATATGAACACATCAAAAATAGATACCGCATTTGAATTTACAGAGTAAAGAACGTAGTGCATGAACTTGTAAAAATACTACATTTAAATTTCAGAATAATGAATTCAAGCTCATAATCAACCTTTGATTTTTCGTAATTACCAGTTGAAGCAGATTAATAACTCACAACATTATACTCTATGTTCTTAAATCAATACTGTAAAATCTATAATTCTAAAAGTTCCAGTACTTATTTTCATTTTGTAAATATGCTAGGGGAAAAGAAACCTTAGAAATGACCACATCTCCCTTCCAACCATAATGTCCTTTGGAACCAGTTCCCCCTTGAGCTCTCCCAACTTCCACACAACATGTACAGTGGAGAGGTTTTCTTTTTAGATTGTTTAATGACATCAGGGTCTGAGTTGATCGATCCTGAACTCACAATCATGATAGGGATCGAGCCTTCCACTGGTCCTTACCAGCTCAGGAAATTGGCTCTTGGGTAGTGTATTTCCTTAGTCCATGTCTTTGAAAAAATTTCCAACCCCCTCCTTCTCCCATATTTTCCTTTTCAAAAGAAATCCTTTGGGTAAGGAATACGTGTTTTCTCCAACTACGTAGAAGTTAGGAAATATTGTGGTCATCCATGAGTTTTTCCTCTTGAGATAACAAAATTATTATTTTAAATCATAACCATTTCATTTAAATAAAAAAGTCTTTCAATCTCAATTAGGTCTTTAGCTACCCTAAAAATCTGTCAACCTCTACATGAGGTAATTAATTAACAATTTAACTTGTTTGTAAAAAGAAATAAAACCAAAGAAACTAGGAGTGTTACATCTCCCCCCCTTATGTTCAACATTTTCCTTGGTGTTTTCCCAGTATTGAAGCAAGGGAGGATAAGCATTTTTCATAGAGCTTTCATCTTCCGACATAGATTCATTTGGGCTAAAGTGCTTCCATTTCACTTTAACTTGGAACATAGTTATTGATAAGATGAGAAAATTGACATAAATATTTCATCTTCCCACGTATCTTCATGTGGGCTAAAGTGCTTCCATAGAACTTTAACTTGACATATGATAGCTTGCTTCTAGAGCATTATTTCTCTTTGTTCTAGAATACAGAGGGGATCTAATAGGAATTTTCCATTCGGTTCTAACTACACATCCATCATGTAATTATTACTCATCATATAAATTAAATGATTTGAAAATTAAATAGAAACAAATATTGTCAATGTTGTCTTTACTTGAACATCCTACCAATTAATGATATTCCTCGGGTCATAAATATATATTTTTAATAGTGACACATGAAACACATTATGAATTTGTAGGTGGCTTGGTAGAGCAAGTTGGTAAGCTACTAGCACTATCCTTTCCAGAATCTGGAAAGGTCCACAATAGTGAGGAGCTAGCTTTCCACAACCCCCCCACTTTAAGGAACTTTTCTTAGGCTTTACTCTCACATACACATGATCACTCACACAAAAATCTCTATAGGTTCTCTTTTTATCAGCATAAGCTTTCTTCCTATCTTGGGCAACTTTTAAATTATGTTGTACTTTCTTTATCACTTTCTCCATTTCAATGAGCATATCAGAATGTAGAATTAGTTTATCTTTAGGACTACTCCACTTTGGTGTTGTTCTACACTTCTCCCCATAAAACACCTCGAATGGACTCATTTTGAGGGATTCATGGTAGTTTTTGTTGTATGAAAATTCCACTAAATGAAGATACTCTTCCCATTTTGTAGGTTGCTACATTGCATACATCCTCAACATTCCTTCCAAGACTTGGTCTACTCATTTGGTCTTCCCATCAGTCCGTGGGTAATATGCGGTGCTAAACTAAATTTCAGTTCCCAAACTGACGAACAAAGATCTCCAGAAAGCAAAGGTGAATTTAACATCTATATCAGATACCACTACCTTACGCAATCCATGCAATATAAAAATCTCTTTCATAAATATGTCACTGATTTCTACAGTTTTATAAGTAGATTCGACGGGAATAAAGTGGGTTCTTTTACTTGGTTTATCCACCACCACCATGATGGAGTTGTTTTGCCTCCTGGATCTAGGTAGACATGTTATGAGATCTAATGTAATTGTATCCCATTTCCATTGAGGAATGGGCAGTGTGTGAAGCAATCCTGCTAGGTGCTACTGTTCTCCTTTAACTTGCTGACATTAGAAGCATTTGGCTAAGTATTCCACAATATATTTTCTCATTACTAGCCAAAAATAGTCCTTTTTAATCACATAGAACAACTTTTGATAGCCTGGATGTGCCATATATGGACTTCTATGAAATTCATTCAACATATATTGCTTGAAGGATTTTTTATTCGGCACATAAATTCATCATCGGAAAGTTAAAACTGGTCTAGATTTATACTATAGTCACTTGTTTTTCCTGAGTCCATCATTTGTTTGGCTTGCTGCCAAAGGAATTCGTACTTAGGGTCTTTTATAGCAGCTTCCCAGATTTGATTTACAAATTTTCTTTCTATTTTACAAAACGATACTTCATACATGTGATGTAATTTCGTACTCAAAGCATCAACTACCTGATTTTCATTTCACTTTAGATGTTTGATGTCAAAATAAAACTCACTCAGGAAGGTTGTTCACCTTTCTTGTCAAGCGTTTCGATTAGGTTTCTTGAAGAAACTCATCAAGCTGTTATGATTTTTCATTAGGATAAATATTTCTCCTAACAAGTAATGCTGCCACATTTTCAAGGCATGCACCACGGCTGTCAGTTCCACATCAAAAGCAGAATATATTTGCTTATGATCCTTTAGCTTGCATGATTCGTAAGATATCACTGTCAGCTCTTGCATTAATATGCCGCCAACCCCCTCCTGAAAAGCATCTGTGTAAATAGTAAATTCATGCTCAAGATCAGCTACCTTGAGTACGAGGGCAGTGGTTAACAATTGTTTAAGGAGTTCAAAACTATTCTAACATTCAGATATCTAGCGGAAATTTCTTCCTTTTTTCTGCAAGGAGGTGACATGGTATGCAATTTTCGATAATCCCTAGATGAATCTTCGATAATAACTAGCTAGACCAATAAAGGATCTGATATCTGTCACACTTTTTGGTACTCACCAATCCATGATAGTTCTAATTTTTTCCGGATCCACAACTATACATTTAGTAGAGATAATGTGCCCCAAATAATAAATATGATCTTTATAAAAATCACACTTACTGTATTTAGTGTATAACTGATCTCCTGGCAAGGCTTGTAGCACTATTCAAAGGTGTTCTTTGTGTTCCTCCAAACTTATACAATAAATCAATATATCATTCATAAAACTTAAAACAAATTTATTCAAATAGGATGAAAAATACCATTTATTATACTCATAAAAGTTGTTGGGGAATTGGTGAGTCTAAATGGGAGCACAATAAACTCATAATTCCCATAACACATTCTAAATGTTGTTTTATAAATATCTTGATCGTTTATCCTAATCTGATGGAACCCAAATCACAGATCAATTTCAGAAAATATAGTGGCTCCTTTAACTTGATAAAACAAATCATAAATTCTTGGTAAAAGGTACTTATTCTTAATAGTTAACACGTTAAGTTGTTAGTAATCGATGCATAATCACAATGTACCATCCTTTTTCTTCATGAACAACACATGTGCCACCCAAGGTGACACACTTGGGCAAATATAGCCCTTATCCAACAACTCATGCAGTTGCATTTTGAGTTTGGTTAACTCAGGTACACTAATTTGGTAAGGGTTTTTTGATACATAGGTGACCCCTAGTATTAATTCTATAGTGAAATCAATATCCCTTTTGGGTGGTAAGCTTGATATCTCTTCAGGAAACACATCTCCAAATTCCTGGATCATAGGTATGTCCCTTAAAGTAGTTGTTTTATCATTGGATTTTGTTTAACCTACTTGGACATCATACACCTCACAGGTTTTTCGAATACATTTACTTAACTGATTAGCAGTAATTGGAAACAGCTTAAGGACTCTTCAAATTCCCTGAATCTCTTATCTAACACCCTCTTCAAAGAGGTAACTAATAGTCTTGTCTTTGTAATTAAGCACTGACCAATTTTTTTCTAACCAATCCATTCTGATGAGTACAATCATATGATCCTAAAGGTAACATGTTTAAATTTAACCTTACTAGTTGCCCAACTATTTGTAATAGGCAATTTTCTACCTTAGATAATACCCCGCACTTAGCCCCAGTGGCTAGCCACACTAACCAGGGAGTTTAAATTTGGTAGAGTTCAAATGACATAACTCAACTATATTAGGGCTAACATAACTCAAACTTCCTCGTGGGTCAATCAGAATGGATAGACGATGATTAACAGTTTTACCTTCAAATTCCACCATAGAAGGCTAATATTCGGCTTGATTGTCCCTTAAAGATGCATTTATCTAGGGAAATATTCTGGCCAAATATCCAACCATGGAGGCCTCCTGAACATTTGCTACTTTCCCTATTCTAGTACGGTGGGGGAAATTTTTGTAATAATGGGTTCCCCACAACCCTAGCATTGCAACGATGTATTTTCTTCTCGCTTCCCTTTGGTTTGTTGGATGATTCGGTGGATCGAATCTCACTAGGTTGCCTTGTTTTCATTTGATTTTTCCCTGAAACTCCATTCCAATGTTTCATAAACATATTCCTAGAACTGACAGGGTTTTTGTTCTTAAAATTAGATGCATTTTCTTTCCTTTTTTTAGCTCTCTAGTCTTTGCTACCTTCTCCTTTCTGCTCCATTTGTTGATAAAAAATTATGGCCTTTCATATAGCTTCATCCATGGTCTTTGGATTGTCAAACTCTATTCTCTCCTTCATAAAAGTAGGGAAGTTTATAAAAAAGCATTGCACCCTAGCTTTTTCCTGCCGTATATAAGGTACATATCTTAGTAGCAACATGAATTCAAACATGAACTCATTCATTGTTTGTTGGCCCAATCCTAGATCGTGGAATTATTCTTCCTTTCCATCATAAAAATGTTGAGTTAGATATCTATCTTTGAAATGTTTTTAAGGATTTTGCTAGGAAACTTCTTGTTCGTCTACTACCCGTACCATTTTGAATTCCTCCCACCACATGGTGGCTTTTCCCTGTAATTGGAAAAATGTTAGTCTCCCTTTAAATTTTCTTTATATTCACAAATCTGGAAGTATCTGTTCATGTTTATTAGCCAGGTTTCTGCATCTTCCTCCTTTACTTCATCGAATGTAGGTCGTTTAATATTTTTCAACTCCCCCTATAGCTTAGTTTTTTGTGTTTTATTCCCTTTTGCACCTGTGACGTTTTCTAATCCTTCCTCATTATCCATTTGGCTTCCATCCAATCCAAAATTTTCTACTCTTTGTTGATGTTCCTCATTTATGTTTTCATTGTCAAGGCTACGAGTGCGATGCCTTTTATTTTGTTTATCAGAAAGGATCTTCATGATCCTTCCTTGTTCAAGTCGGAATATTTCATTATCGACTCGAAAATTTTCCATTTCAGTTCAGATTTGTTTCACAGTTTCTAATAACATTGCATCATTTTTACTGCAATAGCCTTCTCCCATTTGTACCCATACTTCTGGATTGGTTCTAGTGTGAGGTCTAAACTCTTTTCTTGGGGTCATTGTTCTTGACGATTTTGATAATGTCCCTCCATGCATGTTCAACTCCCCTCTATGCAACAATTTTTTTTGTGTTAATCTGCATTGTCCATTCAAGCCTTAGTGTACAAACTTGTGCCTATGATACCACTTGTAAGTATAGATATATATATATATATATATATATATATATATATATATATATATATATATATATATATATATAGATAGATAGATATACCTTAATATTGTGTAAATTTGTTTACAATCACGTAATCATTAAGAGAGTGAGGTCACAAATATTTATTCTATTGTACTATCTCCCTTATACCTAGATTTAGAACATCAATTAAATAATTATGTAGTGTACTTATTATATATATATATATATATATATATATATATATATATATATATATATATATATATATATAGATATATATACCTTAATATTGTGTAAATTTGTTTACAATCACATAATCATTAAGAGAGTGAGGTCATAAGTATTTATTCTATTGTACTATCTCCCTTATACTTAGATTCAAAACATCAATTAAATAATTCTGTAGTGTACTTATTAATGGTGAATTGTTTAGTCACATGGCATTGTTTGGCATTGATATTCAATACCTTTATCAATTCCTTGTATTTATCAGAGCAGATATTTACTATAGCGATGGTATGAATACATAATAGAATGGTTGTTTTTATGGTAATTATGTATTGAGTTATCATATCTTTTAACAAGGCATGGAGGCATTCAAGACGGGTTGGAACATGGCTATCTAACTTAGCACTTTGAATTTATTATCCTAGCTAGTTGTACACATTATCCAAACCTCTTGTCAGTGTGCCACTGGTGCCTCGTATGTGGTGTTAATCCTCTAGCTGTCTTCCTGCTCTAGCACAAAAATTGGAGACTGTGATAAGAGGAATGTATGCCATTGATATTCTAACTTCGCTTCAGAAAATTTTGAACTCATCTGGATCCATCAGCGTAATGAGACCTACCCCCACCGTCGACATTTCTCTCATTTCCATCGTTGCTTGGCCTAGATGTACTCTACATATTATGCTTATTTTATTTGGGTTTTCAATTGTTTCTTTGGTACCCTTATGCTACATAATTGTTTTCTCTATCGTCAACATGGCTGGCTACAATTTTCACTCCTAGAAAGAACTGGCCGCCAATGTCATGCCTTTTAGTGTTGCTTTAAATTTGTCAAGTAAGACAATGAAACAACATGTAACACTATAGTTATATCATTCTAGTTTCTTATTTCTTATTTTAATGGTTAATTAATTAATTATGTCATTGATGCAGAGGTAGCTCTGCTAGCATGGATTATAGTGAGGTCTGGAGAGGTTGGAAGCTCCACTGCTCAACTAGCTTTATTGCAAGTTACTATTCTGTATTTTCTTGAAGAATGAATTGTCTGTGGTTTAATTTTCTTTAACGAAAGTTCGTATCTCCTAGTTTAGACACATGGTTTCTCTTGTTTATCAATTTCCATACTTAAATTTAAGGTTTTGTCATCGATTTAATGTAAAGGCTTTTTTTAAAGCTCGATAATTGCTTTGGTTGAATATTACATTCCTTTTGTTTAAATTTGTGGCTCTGTGCAAGACTATTAGCATATGGACTATGAATGAATCTTGGTGTTGTGCCATTTACTTCCGAGCTAGGATATTTTGCTTTAAGGAAGTCTTTTCTTGTATATTGTCTCTACAGACTAAGGAAGTCTCATCAAGAGAGTAAATAATCCTTTTTGCATTGTTAAACATTTTATATTCATGGTTAAGAATTTTACTTAATTTGCATGTGAAATTTTGAAGAGGTTTCTTCTTGAAATGGGTAATGGAGTATTCTCTATATTTAGCTTAGAAGTTATCCTTTCTAGATTTTGAAGAGAGACTTATAGGTTTTGGGACTGTTCTAACAATAAGCCCTTGCTCGACATTAGAACTAGCCCATTCTTGAGATGGAGGTTCTCTAAATTTACTATAACAATTCCTATTAGCTTAACTACTACACATGTTTATTTTTTAGAGTCATCTATGTTATTTGGTTTGCTTACTATTACATTGTTTCCTTTAAACACTATTTATTTATTATGGGTTACCTAAGATTCCTGTTATTTCTTTTGATGAATAAATTTTCACATTACTTCTTTTATTCATTCCCTTAAATTCCTATTCTAGTAAGAAGTACTTCAAACTCTATTTTGGCTCATTTTGTTATTTCAAAAGGCACCCTACTGTTATAATGTGTTCAAGATTGCTATTCCCGGGAAATATAATTTCCATAATGATGGTGAAAGACTATTTCTATTTCTTCTTTCAAACATGGCCAACAACAGGGTTATCGAAAGGGTTTAGTTTCCTATTGGAATCATATTACTTTACTCACTATTTATAATGTTTCTATCACTAGAAGGAAATGTTGTACATGAACCCATCAGAAATAGATAGTGCATTTGAGTTTTCAAAATAAAGAACATAGTGCATGAAATTGTATAGATACCACATCTAAATTTTAGAATAAAGAATTCCTCCTCATAATTAGTCGTTCCTTATTCATAAGTACCAGTCCAAGACAGAAACGACCACACCTCCCTTCAAATAAGAATTGCCTTTGCAACCAATTCTCTCCCCAAGCTCTCCCAAATTCCAGAGAACGGGAACAAAGGAGAGGTTTTCTTTCGAGATTATTTAATGGTATTAGGGTCTCACTTGACCCAACCTGAATGCACAATCATGATAGGGATCGAACCTTCCACTGGTCCTTACCAGCTCAGGACCTTGGCTCTTGGGCAGCGTATTGCCTTAGCCCATATCTCTATTCTTAATTTTGTCTTTGCTAAAATTGCTAACCCCCTTCTTCTGTTGGATTTTCCTTTTTAAAATAAATCCTTTCAGTAAGGAATATTTGTTTTCTTCAACTGCCTGGAAGTTAGGAAACCTTGTGGCCATCCATGAGGTTTTTCTCTTCAGATAACAAAATCATTCTTTTGAATAATAACCATTTCTTTTAAATAAAATGTATTTCCAAGTCAATTAGGTATTTAACTAACCTAAAAATATGTTAACCTCTAGATGTGGTAATTAATTAACAATTCTAACTTGTTTGTAAAAATAAATAAAACTAAAGTAACTGGGGGTATTACTGATGGAGTGTGAAATATATTGGACAATTTATATTTGAAGTTATAATGTCATAAATATATATAATGAAGAGTTGAGTTAAATTAGGCAATAAATTTAATCACTCTCCCACCTTAATTTTGGTTGTTATAGTAGAGAAATAATCTTACTAACCTCTTCAAATTGAACAAAATCCTCCTATAGATTCACAAGCTCATGAAATGTACTAAAGAACATGACAAGAATATACTTCTACATTCATCCAACGAAGGCAAATAGAACGATGAAAACAATATGAACAAGAAGAAGATAAATCAATGGCATATAACACAAGATGTATCTGGTGAAATACAATGCTCAAAACCCCCCTATCTATATTGCATCTATCAAAAATATGAGTGAAGATACAGAGCTTGTTCTCACTAGAACAATTCCACACAACTATGCTCAACTCTCTCAGCTCATAAGAAAGCTCTTAGCCAACACTTAGCCAATTCTACAGCTCTCCAAGCCCCTAATCTCTTACATAAATCCTAGGATGAATAACACGTACTTAAAGGGAATTCATGCTTCCTAAACTACACAATCCAAACATAGGATCAACCTATGTTGTATTCATGATATTTACACTGCAGTAAATAATACCACGGTTAGTACATTGTCCATGCACTCTAGTCTCAACTGGGTCTTTCTTTGAACTGACATGCATGAGTTTCTCATGAGGGAAAATTCAGTTAATTGAAGTAGTTCTAGTGGATTCATTAGTGCACCAACTGATTGTTAGTCCTCTGTCATTTCCAAAAACAATTTAGAACTAATTTAACTAAACTTAACTTAGTAAAGTGAGTGATCTAATTTCCAACTCAACTTAAACTTATATTGGACACTTAAAACTTAGGGAGAACATATACATGATTGCAAAAAGAATTCCAACTCAAAATTCCTAAGCTAATTAAGTTAATTAAACTTAATTAACTATTTACAAGTTGCTATGAGAATAGAATTCAATTTTAATTGTTAGTTTAATTCAAGAACAAATTAAACTAGAATTTCTTGTTGCCATTTCTTAGCACAAATTTATTCCTAACTCATTCAAAACAAAGTGAATTAAATTTGACTATAGATTATGGGACACAATGATTTTTCTATTTACAATTTACTTTAGGAAGTTAAATCAAGTTACATTATCTTGTAATATCATAAGACATAAAATCATGGATAAGAATTTGAAGGGAATTGAAAATCAAATAAAAATTTATCTATTGGAGAGGAATCCACAAGAATTATAAGATAAGAAGAAGTAATTAAGTATTATGGAATCAAAATAAAAATTAAAAAACTGCTTTAAAGGGGAGAGAATGAATGAAAAGTGAAAAAGGAAAGAGAATATGAAATTCTTTCATTCATAGGAAAATCATAGAAATATTGTCATTATGATCTAAGAAATGAAAATATAGAAAGACATGTCTAGAAAATTCCTAGAGATAGCTAAATCAAGATCACTTATAATCAAATTTTAAGAAAGTATAAACATCACCAAAATCCTAAATCTAATCATATATTTCTTTTTATTTTATCTAAGATAAAGATAACTAGAATATGATGGAAAAATTATCTCACGAGTAACTATAAAAAAATCCTAGTGCCATATAGAAAATGTAATAATCAAACTCTAGGTGGTAGGACATTAAGATATTTATTAGGATTTATAATCTACTGGAAGAGTATTTTGTTGGCCTTATGGATACTTTGTTGGCCTTGATGTTAACTTGGATCATGAACTTATCACACACTTGGTGATTGGAAGCAAAATTGTAGAGGTTGGCTTGAACAAGTTCATGATGCTATGATGGTTTTTGTTGTTATGAAGTGTTGTAGAGGTGAACTGATGAGAAATTATAGTAGATTTCTAGGCAGAGGATCTCTTATTTTCTTCAAGTTTTCCTATTTTCATTGGGAAGAGAGATTTCACACTATGAAGGTGTTGCAATTTCAATAGGAAGCAATGTTGTCCATGCTATGATCATCATTAGGAAGTCATGTCATCCTCATGATTATGCTTATAGATGAAGAAATTAGAAAAACATGGGGAAAACCATCGAATATCCCAAGGAATTTATGTGATTGAGGACAATTCAACATTCATTTGATGTGGTCAACAAATCCATTATTGAAATCCATTAATTTTCTTGTAGTAATTACAAGGCAAAGAAGTGATAAAAAGACAAGGAGATCGATGAGTTGAGTGTCAAACTTTTATGACTTATGTGTTGCTGCGTTTTGGAACAGGTGATCACAATATTGCACAAGGGTTATATTTAATAAGGAATTGAGATATTTCATGATCTAATGTTTTTATTTTTTTGCACGTCTTCAATTCAGATGTATTTGAGCAAGTGAAGTTTTGTATGTTTTGAGTGTGTCACTACAGAGTATTTGAAGTCTGTAGATGTAACATCCCTCGATAACCTCACATAAAATGTTTGGAGTTATAATTTTTTTACAACGTTTACTAATGTGTAACATTTTGGATTACTATTCCATCTTACTTTGATGACCATTAGGTAAACCACCATGGCTACATAGGTATCATATTACACAAATTTTATGATGTAGCCTTGCATCATTCCCATGCTTCTTTTAACTAGTTTAGTTAACAATATAATTCATAATGTAATGGTCATGTCATACAAGGAATCAATGTCATCAAACTCGAACAATAAGAAATCACATCATTGGCACCGATATACCCTAAAAAGCTTCTAGGGTGAAAATAAGCAAATGTTCAATTTTATTATTAAATGTTCGTGAGTGTGTTCACCCCTAAGTCAATGGCTTGTAAGGGACACCATCACCTAACCATTGTCATACAATCTTACAAAGAAATATAATTTGAATATATCATATCTAGTTGGTCCATAAACTACCATGGATGTTCCACTAAATAGTTCATCATGAGAGATCTGATAATAATTTATTAAAGTTCTAAATTTTTACAATATTGCAATTTTATTAAACTTCTAGATTTGTAAATTTAATTATAATTAGTGCATGCATGTGAATTGAAATTATGCAGAAAATGTAGAGAATGAAAAAATAATATCACACACACATAAGACATAAAATATGCTGTAGGAGATCCTTTCGGGAGAAAACCTAGGTGGAAGGTGAGGTTGCTTCACTCTCTTTCTCTATTTGGAAATATGGCTACAAGTATAAAGAAGTAATTTTTGTGGCCCATGGGCTACTACAGTACACATATTCTCTTTATGTGCTCTATCTCCTATCTCTCCTAGCTATATTTTATCATCTATGGAACTAAATTCTCTCCAAAGAATGGTATGCCTCTTCCTCCTAGTGTCTTGGTTATAACACAACTTGATAGCCTAATAGTGGTTAAGTTTGACTATATCAACTCTTAACTAGAGTTACAATATAGACTCTTCTAGAGTCTTTTACATCAAAAACACGTGGCAAGCCCCTTTTCCATGAATAATGGGGGTTGATGTGGCATCCTCCCGAACTATAGGTGTGAAAATAATAAGGTCAACTTTTAAGTGGAATAAATTTTTCATTTTGACTCTGATTGAAGCACTTATTGCACCACTGCAAATATATCTATGTTTATCATAGCATGAAAATGTGTGGCATTTAAGAGGCAAGGGTTTACCCACAAAAACCGTTGTTTGATGCCTCAAAATGCTCCCGCGAGGTCTCAAACCCCATTTTGTGAGACTGAGTGCCACCATAAAAACGTTCCCATGAGATTATCACTCCATTTTCTCCACTCTGAAAGCATCATGATGGATGAAAATCTATATAATTATCCAATCCAGATCACACCTCCCCATTTTCTGAGGATTTTGGTCCCTAAAATATTTTACTGAGTGAGGTGAGGAATTTTTTGCTCCAACTTATTTCTAGTGTACCATTTAGCTTTGCCTAGAAATTGTCCCTTCAACCTAATATTCCAAAGAACATGCTTCCCCTGTCTTGTAGTTCTGGAGATCTTCTACAAAATTGTGTCTTTTGTCAACTTTGCCTCAATGTCTATTTACAAAATCTCCACAGAACTTAGGACCTGTTCCTCTTCTTGATCTAGCATGGAAGGCTCATAAAGTTTAAAGTTCACCCCATTCACCACTAAGTAAATGCACATATATGATGGTAAACTAAGTCAATAGGAATTATCACCCACCTTTTCAAGTATCTCAAAGGGACCATACGACAGAACCTTAATTTTCATACCAAGCCCTTGCAACCTATCCTTATTCAACTGTAGTGATACTCTATCATCCACCCTGAATGGTTTTTTTGTTATGTATAGATCATGTCTAGCTTTATAATTCTCCTGGGACTACTGCAGTGTTTCTTTGTAACACCCTTCCCTTGTGTGCTAAATTATTGTAAACCTAAGCTAAGTTAAAGCTAGGTGTGATATCATCCCTTGTATGTTAAAATATTGTAAGCCTATGTTGAGGAAATATAGGTTTTATACCCTCCTTTGTGGGTTAAGATATTATAAACCTAAGCTGAGGAAATATAGGTGATATGTAGTATGAAAAGAAAATGTGTTATTAAATAAATTAATAAAATAAATCACTTGGAGGGTGGAGCACCAAGAGAGAGGAGATTCTTTCCAAATCCCATGAGGAATGGGATATAGATTAATCTTTCATGATAAAGCTTCTAGATGAGATTCTAGATAAGCTTGGATGGATTGGAGATCCATCAGATGGATGGGATATAAAGATCCATCGAACATAAAAGCTTTGTAGGAGATAAAGGCAAGCTTTTACAAGGAAAATCCTTGTGGGAGATATAGATGATCTTTTCCGAAAAAGACCTAGGAAAATGGAAAAATCCATAAAAGCGGGATGTTGCTAATGGTAACTAGATCATGAAAGAGGGTATTAAACACCGAGTCCATTGATCAATTGAGCACAGTTGATCCTTGGAAATATCTTCGGCTCGGGGAGAATCACAGATGATTCGTAGCTGGGTTGTGGTGCTCCTCCCTCCAAGTGGTGCTTTAATTGGTGTCAGATGTGTGGAATGTTTTGTATGATGATTCTTACTTTGTCTCTATTATTGTTCCATTTTTTTATGAGAATTTTTCTTAAGATTCTTCGCCATGAGAATGTTGTGTGAATTACATATGCCGATGTATTAATATATTTAATGGTGTTTCCCTCTATTTTGATGAGATTCACTTGCATGGTATGAGTTTTATATTAATCCTTAGTTGTTATGAAGCTAAATCATTTAGCTCAGATATGTTGATGGTTGATTTCTTATCTCTAATTTATTTCCTATTGTTAGAGTGGTTAAATCATTCAAGTCGATAGCATAGAAGTTGTGTTGTCGATATCTACATAAATGATTGTATGCATGTAACTTTTATTTCATTCTAGATAGTGTTAAGGGAAATGTTCCCCTAGGGCTTTTGGGTTGAAACCCTAGCAGATTGAAAGTTGTCTATACAGAGAAACACACATTCACACAGCCATTATGCTATTATAAGCAAATTGTATGATAAGGGGGGCATACCTTAGGTCCTACGTTTGAGAAGGTCCTTTAGGGTCCAAACCCTTCTTGGAGTTCCTTTTGCTCCTTTGTCCTGCAAAACAACCAATTTCGGAGAGAACAACAGTATATGGACAAAACCTTATAAAGAAACCATATTCATGTTATAAAGAAAGGTAGTTAGTTATGAAATATAAACAACCATTCACATATGAATTCTAACATGAATATTATAAAAATGAAGAAGATTTATATCCAAAGCCAAAACATGTGTTTCTTTTATTATAGACAAATAAAGTACAAAAAAGGAATAATTTCACCTGAGTAGTCCTTTCACAGGTTCCAAGCAAATCATTCTTCCAGATTCGTCCAGCCTCAAGCCTTTAATAAACTCCTTCCATGACTTACTCCATGATGTCACAAGTAGTGGATGAACATCAACACACAAGGGAACAAGGGTTTCTTGTACAAATGGGAAGTGCACGAGGCACAAGGATATTCAGACCTGGTTAGGGAAAAATCTTAGCATAATAACCTTTCTCTCTCTTCTCTCCTACTTAGGCCTTCCCATTGAGGTCTTTTTATGCCTCTCCCAAAGTAGCTTTTTAGTTGGGAGTTGGTTGGGAATAGTTGGGCCACGAGCACTAATAGGTGATTAGCAGGTAAAACCCGCGATCTTTGCCCAAAATTAAGGAGTTTTATATTTTTTTAAGTTTTTAATACATATAAGTGGGTTGGGTATATGCCTACCTGCATATACATACATTTAACTCAGGGCAATGTCGCGTATAATGGATAAAACACTATTTTTTAAATTTTGGACCAGGTCTGGAAAGAGGGGTTTCCCTAGGCCATGAGTGCAGCATCACAAACCATAAGAGTGAGATTTGGAGCTCTAACAGATGCACCCTAATATATGAGGTCAAAAGGGGTACATGATGGCCGAAATGTATTAAGCAAGTACATGGAAAGGAAATTTGTCAAAAACTGAGAAGGAATTCACCAGAATCTTGCCTACCAAGCCACAAAAGGAGATTAGAGAGAAACATTGTCTGAGGTGGGCACACGCATGCTCAGAAAAAGTAAAGCATGTTCACATATCAGGTACAAGCGGATCCACTAAGTATACAAGTATAGATGACTACAAAATACATAATGGATCATTTGATCATGATTGAACAAGTACATGTCTGAATATCACATATAAGACTGTCAATGATGCTGAAAGATACAACGAATCACTGATATCAAAGACTGATCCCCAAAAGGTACCAACTGAACATGATGGAATAGGATGGTACTACATCGCAAACTCAGGTCCCAACATATAGAATGTCGCCATGACTGACTGCAACATATAAGGTGGAGTGGTATCAACTAGCAGCAACAAGAGCAACTGTCAAGTGAACCAATGAATGCTGATACAACCTGAGGTCTTCACCGACTGCCGTGGTACATTTCTACACCATGGGAATAAGTGATCTGAAGTCAACCATGTGAGAAATCGTTTGATTACCGGTCATTGATTTATACCGTTAACAAACGCGAGACTACACACCGATAATGATAATGAGTGTCAAGGTACCCAGTACAATCTAACAAGTGTGAATAAATGAGCTGGAGTCGAACACCTGTAAGAATTTATCGATCAGGAGACAATGATGGTTTCCCACTGTCGATAGTGAAGGATCTGCCACTAATGACTACAAACCCCAAGGTACTACCAAATGGACTCTAGATCTTTGCCCCAGAGCAATGAGTTGGAGTCGATAGGGAAAGATCTGCTAGAAGAAAGGCATTAAGGCATCCTTCATCAATCTAGGACGAGTGTAACCCGTAGGCCAATAATGTGGAAGGAATCAGACGAAAGAGATGTAGTAACCCAACTGAAGTACGTTTCCGGCGTACACAAGATGTGGCTAGCACACGATAGAAACCCTCTGAACCAACCAATAATGGAAGCTAACACAAAGGCGAGGTATCCACCAATAGGGTCAAATGGAAACCAAGGTACTGCACGAATCCCAATGTGTGATAATGTAAAATGATGTCGAACACAAGGGAAACCACTCAGCCAAAGACCCATGATACTAATCGATGCTGAGCACAAGGTGACCTATCAATAATGAAAATAGGGCTAGGGTGTAGCTCTAGGCCTGTCGTCAGAGCAAGATGTCGTCATCGATAAGGACAAGACCCGCCAACAAGAAGTCAATGGAGACCTTCTCAAACCGGCACGAGTAAAGGACTAATATGGCTGATGTGGTGATAGACATGATACTGACAACCAGGGATGGCCGACTGAAAAATGAGTCAAGAGACACCACAGAGAGGCCGACTCAGGCTTACTTCCCTTGAACAAAACCATGACTCAATGTGACTATGTGGCAGCATATGATGACTCTGTATAAGTTCGTCATGCAGGAGGCACGAATGAACCCTCCATATGATTGGAAGAGATAACCAATTAGGGGAGAACTGACTCAATAACAAGGTTACGACATACCTAAGTCAAACTAAATCCCGCCCAAATGGAGGAGACTTTTCTTTGAGTGCTTTGTTCAAGGGCGACATGACTGACTCTAGCTGCCAACAATAAATGGAAATACTATCCCATTCCCGCTCTTTTTTGGAATATTTATATTTTTTTGTCTTTTTCTATTAAGCTTGAAAAAGAATAAAAGAATGCTATAGTATAGTGGAAAGAACGAGTGTCGGTGAAATAGATGATCTAGTTCCTGGGAATGGAACGTTCCTATTCTCAATGCAGGGAGGTGAAAACTGGTCAGTGACACTCAAAGGTGCGTTCTTTCCATGGGTCAAGGTGTGTCAAGTTGCAGAAGTCAAAGGTATGCAAGGTTGATTTTGCAGTCGTCATGGTCAAAAGTTGGCTTAAACATGAGTCTAAGTGAAGCTGGCTCTAGGCCAAAAGGTGCAAATAGTGAACATGCAATGCAATAGTACAACCCAACATAAAGGAGCCTCTAGGGTATAAGGCCAAAACGAAGCAAAGAAGCAAAGAGGAATGAGTCTTGATCACATAAGTCATGGCGGGACTACAGAGGACTCCCGAACCTAAGGACAAAAAATCTGCATGAGTGCCAAGCGACAACAAGGTACTAACAAGGGCACCCATGATAAGGTAGGCTCTACCACACAAGTCATGATACTTCTAAGCAATGAGAAGGTTCCGCACCATAACTTGGTGGGGTCGATCCTAAGGCCAAAATGGAAAAGGAAACTGATAAGTGCACAATGCACGCGGAAAAACCTAAACTATATGCTAGTTTCGAGAACCAATACCTATCAGAACAAACCAACCATAAAAGTTTCCAAAGGAGAAATCTTCCAAGTTCTGTATACATAAAGAGGAACACTAGACAAGAAGTTAATACATCCCACATATAAAATTCATATAAAATCTTGTGTTATACAATACAAAACTTGAAAATGCGTACCTTATATATACAATATGGTACAGGGAACCACGCAACCTTGTGACTTATGCATAATAGATTTTCTGGAAAAACCCTTTGCAGGGATCAGACCAAGGACTCCTTTGGTAGTCAAGACTCATGGCTTCAAAGAGTTCCACTTGTGAAGGCAAAACAAGTTCTAAGAAATCATGAGAACTACAAGGATCAAAAGATGGAATTAAGGGGTCCCATGTCCCTATAGTAAGAATCTCTCGGTCAACTACCGGGACCAAGTCCCAAGAAGGAGAATAATATGTCAAAGGATCCTTCTTAGAATTGATTGAACATTGAGGATTCAATGCCACATAATTCACCTGTGGCAGGGTAGAGTCTACTTGAACACTTGGAACAAACCAAGGGGCATTCTGCAGTAAAGTCGAATTAGGGTGGTGATTATCAGATGCAAGATGATCAATAGTGACAATATTCCCATTATGAGGAAATCACATTACTCGAAAGAGTGAAGACACCACAACATTCATAGCATAGACATAATCACGCCCAAGTAGCATATTAAAGTCTAAAGGGCTATCAACCACCATCATATCAATTAAGACAATCTTTCCACCTAAAGTGATAGGCAATTGAGGAAGAACACCCATAGATTCACCAGGTCTTCTATCATAGGCTAACAACTGTCTTTGAGCTGTCACCAACTTTGGGGAACCCAAAGCTTTCCAAGTCAAAGAGGATATAATACTTGTAGAGGATCCTTCATCCACCATACATCGATAGACATTTGTGGATTTAACTCTGACCTTTATTTGGAAAGGTGCAGCGGAAGGAAGACGAGGCTCAACAAGACTATCCCAATCAAAGGAAACACTCTTAGAACTTTGAGGGGGAACATTCAAAGTAATAGGAATGCCCCTATACTAGAATACTTTGTACTAGAGATCAAACAGACTATTTTGTTAGGCACTTCACCCCCCAAAAGAGGAGTGTAATCAGCCAGCGATTGCACTGGCTCAACCACATTATCAACCAATGGTTGTTGGGATTGATGAGAAACCATATTAGATCTAGGAGTAGAATTACTTTTAGACTCGGACCATATCCTTTGAACCTTTGGAATACCAGGGCATAAATGAGTAAGATGGTCTCCCTTGCACATCTTACAAGGGAAATTAGGTTTAAAACTTCTACGTCCAGGTTTCTTATCAACCTCGATTCCGCCAACATGACTAGCAGTGGTTTGCGGAGAGTCCTGAACATGAATTGTAGAGGTCAGTGACTCTTTGCTAGTATGACTTGCAGTGACTAGACTCATGCCCCCAGCATGACTTGCAGTGGCTGAAGGCTCATCTCCAACATGACTAGCAGAGGTTGAGGTTGAAGTGCTAGTGTGACTTGCAGTGAATAGACTTGTGCCCCCAACATGACTTGCAGCGGTTGAGGACTCATCTCCAACATGACTGGCAGAGGTTGAGGATGAATGGATAGAATTATTCTTCTTCTTTGACATCCTTTTTCTCCTTTTTTTAGATTTCTTGTTACAAGAAGGAGGAGAACAAGGAATCCCAGATTTCTCTTTGAAAGAAGATGAATGATTAGCACCCATGTGATGCCCTTGAAATAAAGCATTCAACTGAGAAGCTTCAAGAGCATTTGGAATATTCGGAGTGGACCACAACCAAACGGGTAGTCCAACATTCAACCCAGGAATATTCAAAGTGGCCATCAAGGGAATACCAATGTTTCCAAAGAAAAGAAAAGCACAAGGATCCCCTTTTGGAAGGGTACCTTGGTTGGTTTCCATAGGAATATTAGTCATATCAAACTGATCCGCAGAGCCTTCCCTTACAGGAATGTAGAAACAACTTTTTAAGGAATATGGATAAGCAATCAAAACCTTTTCCCTTAAGGAGGCAACTCCAAAACTTCTGAAAGAACGACCAAAAGCCTTTTAAGATCGGTAGAGTGGTAATCCAGTCACTCAGAACACAAAGTCCAAATGTGACTAGACAAAAATACCTAAAGCCAACTATATACAAGGAGCAAAGAGCACTCACAAAAAAGTCCCTAAAAGAAGTCAGCCAATCAAACAACTTCCAAGTATTTCCACTCCGGGTGATGAGGACCAGACACCAAAATACAAGAAATTGGAGTAAGGGGCCTTCCGAAGATAGTTTGGGATAATGATGGCCCAGTCCTATCACCGAAGGTAACATAGGAAGTTACGTTGACCTCCTAACAATAGCTTGCACTGGTGAAAGCCCCCAAGCTTTGCAAGGGTGCCCTCTAGTAGTATGTTATGAAACCAGCTCAAGAAAAGATAGGAAAGATAGATCAACGCCTTAGAATTCAACCTCTTCGAGGGGGAAACCTCCTTTACATTACATAAATGAACAATTCTTCGATGATACAAATGAAAAGACCTCCTTTCTATATATAGGAGTCTAAGGGGTTATAACATAATCGAGCCTACATAACAATAATAATGTAAGGGCACAATAATAACAATAGTGGGCTTCTATGGGGCACAATAGTAACAATATGGGCACTACATGGGTACATCAATATAATAAGTGGGTTATACTAATAACAATAAGGGGTTACACTAGTAGTATAGGGGCCTAACATGCCCCTCTCCTTCAAAAAGCGTTGTCCTCAACGCTTGAGTAGTTCTTGAAGCTTCTGTATAAAATTCTTGTCCTCTCATGTGGAATATTTAGCGGGTAAGTTCTTCCACTTGATGAGATACTCTGAAATTGATCGATTTTGTAGCTATCGGGTTCTTGTTTCTGTGACTGCTCCATGTTCCAATATGATTTTTCCTTCCTCTTCAATTTCTGGCAATATTGCTTGAATTGGGATCTTTTGCAACTTTTGAATAAGTGGCCATACTTCTTCGTCCTTCTTCCATTCATCCCTTGCTTCGTTTATCCAATCTGGTTGGATAATATAAATAACACAAAACAATGCTTCCACATCCTCATCCTTGAAGAGTCTTCCCATTCGGTAAGGTCACCATTTTTTAAGTGCATGTAGTATTGCCAACATTTCCTTCTCATAAATAGCTTGCTTGAGATGTAGCAGTAAAAATACCCAATCACCTACATCAAAACATTTTTCACTACGATGTTGATATACCTGTTGTTTCGTTTGATTTTGCACCGAAGTGGCGTTATCCTTTAAAATTTGGAGAACTTGATGTTGATGCTAGATGTGATCTTTCTCTGCTTGAACCTTTTTCTTCTTGATATGTCCTTCTATCTTTTGAGGAGTGGTAATTTCTTCCAGTCCTTTACAAGATATGGTCGGATTCATTTCTTGATGCTCGATGTGATCTTTCACTTCTTGAACATTTTTCTTCTTGATGTGTCCTTCTATCTTGATAGTTTGAGGAGTGTTAATTTTGTCCATTGAATTACAAGATATGGTTGGATTCATTTCTTCTTTCTCGATGTGATATTTCACTTCTTGCACCTTTTTGTTCTTGATATGTCCTTCTATCTTGAGAGTTTGAGGAGTGGTAATTCTTGCCAATGCTTTATAAGATATGGTCTGATTCATTTCTTCTTTCTCTGGGGTGGTGTCCTGGCGTATATCCTCTTCTTTTCATGTTTCTTGATCTTTTTCTTCCTCCTCTTCATATTCTATGTAAAATAATTTCTTCTCAGTACACCTATGACCTTTAGTGCATTTGCTATCACAATTGTAACAAAGCCCTTTTTCTCTTTTTTCTTCCAATTGTTGTGGTGTAACCCTTGTAGGTTGTGGAAGGCTGGGAGAAACAACACTTCCATCTTTATAGTTGTGAGGGGTATGCTTCCTGGTTTCCATAATTTTGCTTTCCATTATGTCACAAAGCCCTTTTACTCTTTCCAATCGTTGTGGTGTTGCTCTAAAGAAGGTGTTGCTCTCTGTATCCTCATAATGTGCTATCATTTCCTCCGTGAAAATTGACCACGTAACAAGTTTTTTACGAGAACAAAGCCCTTCATACCATAAAAATTGATCTGGTTCTAAATATGAAGATGCAATACATACCTTTTGTAACAGTTGTACACCATGTAGATCAAAATATTGCTCCATCTGAAGTATCCAATTTACCGGATCCTTGCCATCAAACTTCCTCATCTTGCTTTTTCTTGATTTTAGGAGCTCGACCTTGAAACTACTGTAACGCTGTACTTTCAGATCTTTAAGTTCTGAAATTGTGAACTATAGTAGCCCTCTGTGTTCTCTTTCCAATGCCACCAGTCTGATCCAAATTGGATTCTCTAAGAAAGAGTTATGCACAATCTCCCAAGATGACCTGATTATAGACCTTTCCAAAAGAGCGAAATTGTATGAAGTGTCACGTGTCACTGTTTCAACCTTTGGATCTGAAAAATGCATACAAGGAACTATAGTCCGTCCTCTTTCTGTACCTTCTTACGAAATTTCAATCTAATCCCCAGAGAGAAAGTTATGACGATTTTCCCCAGGTCACTTGTTTTGACTGTAATTCAGGAGTTTGCAAAAATACCAACTTCCTCAGATCATATCTCCGCAAATATCGCGTGAAAGGCTCTGAAATTCAGACACAAGGTTCAGAACGATTTCTTCTCAAATGGGTTTTTTTTGCGACTTCTGAAACGTCACAGAAAAAAGTTATAGCGAAAATGCCACGATGACCTGTTTGGAGCAGCGAAACCCTAGAATCCAAAGCTCTGATACCAAATGTTATGAAACTAGCTCAAGAAAAGATAGGAAAGATAGATCAACGCCTTAGAATTCAGCCTCTTCGAGGGGGCAACCTCCTTTACATTACATAAATGAACAATTCTTCGATGATACAAATGAAAAGACCTCCTTTCTATATATAGGAGTCTAAGGGGTTATAACATAATCGAGCCTACATAACAATAATAATGTAAGGGCACAATAATAACAATAGTGGGCTTCTATGGGACACAATAGTAACAATATGGGCACTACATGGGTACATCAATATAATAAGTGGGTTATAATAATAACAATAAGGGGTTACACTAGTAGTATAGGGGCCTAACATAGTACCATTGAGAGTGATGCAACATCGACCTTAGGTGCCACGGGATTCCCCTTTGCAACCACCTGTGTAGATCCCTAGGAGTAGCAACTATGGATACCAACTCATCGTAGAAGCCAGGTGGAACAGTCGTGAGGTAAGTTCAGACAAGTAGGAGAGGGGGTATCTCTCTTCCCTGTCTTCACAGACCCTCGTGCTTAACTCCCAGATCCGGAGCTTCCTTGGTCTTCCTAACGCTATTGGATTTTCACTCACTATTCAGACTCCTATGTTTGACAGTTTAAATGGCCTTGGAGAGTTAACTCTCCCCTCGCCTAATCCAAGGCCCTAAATTCCTAAAACTTGTTGGTGTATCTAACTTGATAAAGAAAAGTTTTAGTGAATTTTAATTAGCGCTTGATTTTAAAATAGGTTGTTCTTTAAGTCATGGGATAAACGGAAGTGAAACTAGTGGTGTTTTGATGCAAAAGAAATTAATAAAAACCAAACTACATGCAAATGCACTTGTTTTCGTTTTTCAATGAAAATAAATCTCTACAGGGTTCAGAGGGACTTCAATTAAAACAAATTTTCTTTTCTTTTCGTTAACTCATGCTTCACACTTCAGAAAAGTTAACAAAGCTAGGGATGCCTAAAAAGATACGAAAATCTATCATAATGCAACAAGTATATGCTGATGCAAGACTCAAAACTACTCTAAAATCAAGAAATGAAAGTTGCTTTCTTATCAATTTTTATTTTGCCACTTAAAATGTCTAGATGGAAAATGAGTTACTACCATTCATTTCATCTAAACACTAAAAACAAGTTTCAAGACAAACAAAAAGCACTTTCATTCACTAAAAGGAAACCAAATCAAAACAAAGTTCAATGAAAGAAAAACCAAGTTTTTCAAAAAGTTTTCTTCACAAGCAAAAACAAAAATGTCTTTTCAAAAATGCTCTCAACAAGACTGAAACTTTGTGATTGAAGAATAGGCAACAAACACTTTTGCAAGTTGACATCACACAATGGATGAAAACTCGACAAAAAGAGATGTGTTTAAAGATGCTCTTAACAATCAAAAGCAGCAATGAAAGCTTTGGCAACAAAGACCAAATATGTGTGAAATTTTGTTATGAAAAGGAAAGGAGAGAAGATTCAAATTGATAAGTTAAGTTATGTTGAGGGATTTTTTGAATTTTTTTACCTAATATGTTAATTTGGAAGAATAAATTATTTTCATAAAATGTATATCTTAATTTCTGAATTAATTAATTTGATAATGACATGCAGTTAAAATTCAAAAGATCGATCATATTTGTTGAGTGAAAATGGTGATCCATTGTATTTGATTTTGTAACTCATTGATGATTCTTAGACTTAAAAAGTTAATAAAAGTGGAAGGAATATGCAATAAAATATTTGAGTTGTATTTTTCAGAGTGTGATTTCCTTTCTCCTTTTCCAAAGATAAGGGGTTGAGACATGATGTTATGAAACCAACTCACAAAAAGATAGAAAAGAAAGATCAACGCCTTAGAAATCAGCCTCTTCGAGGGGGAAACCTCATTTACATTACAAAAATGAACAATTCTTGGATGATACAAATGAAAAGACCTCATTTGTATCTATAAGAGTCTAAGGGGTCATAATGTAATGACAACTGACATAGCAATAATAATGTAAGGGAACAACAATAACAATAGTGGGCTTCTATGGGACACAATAATAACAATATGGGGACTACATGGGCACAACAATATAATAAGGGCATTTCACTAATAACAATAAGGGGTTACACTAGTAGTATTGGGACTTAACATGCCCCTCTCCTTAAAAAAGTGTTGTCCTCAATGCTTGAGTAGTTATGGATTGTTATGTATAAAGTTCTTATCCTCCCACATGGAATCTTCAGTGGATAAGTTCTTCCACTTGATGAGATACTCTGAAATTAATCGATTTCGTAGCTATTGGGTTCTTGTTTCTGTGACTTTTTAAGGTTCCAATATGATTTTTCCTTCCTCGTAAAGTTCAAACCATATTGTTTTAACTGGGAGCTTGTCACTTATAAACTTCTTTAAGCATGAAACATGGAAAATTGGGGGTACTCGGGAAGATGCAAGAAGCTCCAATTTGTATGCCATAGTACCAATCTTTTGTAGCACCTTGTAAGGACCATAGTACTTTGGTGATAATTTATTATCCTTCTTAGATTGCTTCATGGACATTTGTTTGTATGGTTGTATTCGTAAAAATACCCAATGGTTTATATCAAAAATTCTTTCACCGCGATGTTGAGCTGCCTATTGTTTCATTCAATTCTATGCGAAAGTGAGGTTATCCTTTAGAGTTGGAGAACTTGTTGTTGTCGAGGGTTTACCTTAACGCATTCATGAGATACAATATAACCCAAGTATTCCACCTCTTGTACTCCAAAGAAAAAATTGGAGGTTTTTGCATATAATTGCTTCTCGTCCAATAGTCTGAGCACTCTATCAACCTGTTGAACATGATCCTTCCAAGACTTGGTGTAGATTAGTGTATCATCAAAAAATACTAACACAAATTTTCTATGGAAGGCTTTGAAAATGGAATTCATCAAACCTTGGAATGTAGAAGGTGCATTGGTAAGGACAAAAGGCATGAACAAAAGTTCATAATGACCCTCATGAGTTAAAAATGTTTTTTTGGAATGTCTTCAGTCTTCATTCTGATTTGATGATATCTTGCATGAAGGTCCAACTTGCTGAAGTAAATATCTCAATGCAATTCATCCAATAATTCATCAATGAGAAGAACGGAAAATTTATCTTTAATAGTGAGCTTGTTGATTTCTCTATAATCCAGACACATGCACCATGATCCATCGTTCTTGTGCACCAATACCACTGGAGCAGAGAAAGAACTTTGACTAGGTTGAATTATACTAGCCTCTAGCATTTCTGAAACCATACATTCAATTTCACTCTTCTGTGCAAAGGGATATCTCTAAGGCCTGATGTTTGGAGGAACACTTCTTGGAAAATGAATAGCATGATCATGATAAAAAATAGGTGGGAGGCCTTTGGGAGTCTCAGATACCTTGGAATGATTGTCCAAGACCTTTCAGAGATCTGGAGAAATAGATTATTTCGACAATGGAACCTCTAGCGAACATAATTGTGCAATTATGCTATGTTGTTCTTCCTTTAGAAACTTTGTCATGCCGTTAGAGCTGATTATCTTTCCCAGTTTCCCCAAAGATTGTATCCATTGGACTCCTTATACAACATCGCCACCACCCATTGAATGGAAAGCTTTGGACTATTCAAAACATATTCTCCCATGGATAGCTTGATATTATGGCACTTTCCAGAGCAATTTATGGTTCTTCCACTTGAAATTGTCACTTGAAACTTTGGTGTTGGATATAGGAAGAAATTCATTTCCTTGGAAATATTACAATGAATAAAATTATGGGTACTACCCAAATCAATCAACACTATTACCTTTTTCTTCCTGATATGTCCTTCTATTTTTATAGTCTTAGGAGTGGTAATTCCGGCCAATGCATTACAAGATATGGATGGATTCATGTCTTCTTTCTCTGGGGTTGGTTCCTGGTGAGTATCCTTTTATTTTGACATTTCTTGATCCTTTTCTTCCTGATATTTCACTGCTTGAACCTTCTTATTCTTGATATTTCCTTCTATCTTGAGAGTTTGAGGAGTGGTAATTCCTGTCAATGCAGTACAATACATGGTCGGATTCATTTTTTCTTTCTATAGGGTTAGTTCCTGGTGTATATCCTCTTCTGTTGACATTTCTTGATCCTTTTTTTCCTCCTCTTCACAATCTATGTAAAATAATTTCTTCTCAGCACACTTATGATGTTTAATGTATTTTCTATCACAATTGTTCAAAGCCCTTTTGCTATTTTTTCTTCCAATTGTTGTGGTGTCAACCTTGTCGGTCGTGGAAGGCTAGAAGAAACAACACATCCATATTCATAGTTGTGAGGGGTAGACTTCCTTATTTCCATAATTTTTCTTTCCACTTTTCTTTCCAACCTGCATGCGTTCTCTAATGAATTAGGTTCCCAAAGGCGAACCTCATGTTGGATGTTCTTTTAAAGTCCCTATGAAGACATCAATCCTTTGCTTCTATGGAATATCATTTACCCTTATATTCAATTTTTGAAACTCCTCAATGTGCTATGTCATTGAACCCTTTTGTTTGAGATTTATCAATTGGCTAAAGAAGGTGTTGCTCTTTGTATCCTTATAATGTGCTACCCTTTCCTTCGTGAAAATTGACCACATGACAAATGGTTTACAAGAACAAATCCCTTTATACCATAAAAATTGATTCAGTTCTAAATATAAAGATGAAATATGCACCTTTTGTAACATTCGCACCACATGTAGATCAAAATATTGCTCCATCTGTAGTATCCAATTTACCGGATCTTTGCCATCAAACTTCCTCATATCATTTTTTCTTGATTTTAGGAGCTTGATATTGAAATGAATGTAAATCTATAATTTCAGATCTTTAAGTTCTAAAATATCTTCTTGTGATAACCATCTGAGTCCACTTTCTAACCCGCAGGTCTGATTGCAATTGGATTCACGAAGAAAGAGTTATGCCCACTCTCCCGTGATGACCTAATTATAGAATGTCTAAGTGGAGCTAACTTGTACGATGTTCAACGTGTCACTATTTCAACCTTAGGTTCTGCAACCGATACCCAACAAACCATAGTCTGTCTAATTTCTGTCACTTTTTATGAAATTTGAATCAGATGCTCCAAGAGAGAGTTATGGTGAGTTTCCCAAGGTCACTTATATTGGATGTAATTTGGGGGCCTACAGAAACCCTAAATGTATTGGACCATATCTTTGAAAATATAGTGAAAAAAATATGGAATTCGGGCCCAAGCTTCACCACAATTTCGACTCAAATGGTTTTTAATTTCATAATCTAAAACTTCGTAGAAAACAAATTATAGTGAAAATACCACGATGGCCTGTTTGAGATGGAATTCTGAATCTTGAGAAAACTCTACATTCCTCAGATGATATCATCGAAAATATAGTGAGACAAGCCCAAAAATTCGGACATGAGGTTTAATGATGTCATCGAAAATAGGTTTTTGTTTTATCTTCTGCAACGTTGCAGAAAAAAGGTATAGTGAAAATGACACGAAGTCGTGTTTGGAGTAGCAAAACCCTAGAATCCAAAGTTCTGATGCCAAATGTTATGAAACCAGATCAAAAAAAGATAGAAAATAAAGATCAACGCCTTAGAAATCAGCCTCTTTGGGGGTGAAACCTCCTTTACATTACACAAATGAACAATTCTTGGATGATACAAATGACAAGACCTCCTTTCTATATATAGGAGTCTAAGGGGTCATAATGTAATCAGAGCCGACATAACAATAATAATGTAAGGGAACAACAATAACAATAGTGGGCTTCTATGGGGTACAATAATAACAATATGGGGACTATATGGGCACAACAATATAATAAGGGGATTTCACTAATAACAATAAGGGGTTACACTATTAGTATAGGGACCTAACACATGAGTTTTATTTGTCCAATGTAAATGAATTAAAATACTTGAGATAAATTCATGAGTTAACACATCTCGATATGAACTTTTGGTATTCTTGTCAATTTGGATTACAAACCTAGGACCTAAAGAGGCAAGCTTGCTTCATATATGTAGTCCCTTTTTCTTCTATTTCATTTTTTGATAATTTTGAATAAATCTAAGGCAATGTTTAATTAGTTTTAATAATTTGATTATGATTTTCACATGTAAAGTTGTGTATGCATTTCAATATGGAACATGTGGCATCAAAGGGAAAGCTACATTTCCATGTCCTAGAAATTTCTTCGAGCATCTTTTGCTGCTCCAAAATTTGCTTATTTCAGAGCACTGCAAATGATATTTTTCTAGAGTAAAAAAATTGTCTGAAGAGTTGTGTGATTTGATAAATTTATACATTAGTGTATTGGTTAATGATCAATTACAGTGCAATTGAGGTGACTAACTACCAAGGTCAATTTTAAACCTTCATACATTGGTTAATAATCAATTTATAATATGTGACTAACTACAAAGATCAATTTAAAGCTTCAACGATTAAGAGGCACTGAATATGGGTTATTGTTTGTTTGAGTTTGAGGCAAATTACCAAATAAATTGGATAATCATGATCTTTGCAAGAGAACATTCTTTAATAGAGAAACTACCAAGATTAATTTTAAATATCTATTCTTTAAAGAGTATTCACAATTGATGACTACTCCAGTTTGAGTTTGTAGTTGTTAGCAAAAGGGTTTAATTTACATTATGGTCTTTTCTTCTATTACTAGAAGTTGGCTTTTAAGGTTTTGATCTAATTCCATGTCTGACTATAATATCAAATGCTTTTCTAGACATCAATCCATAGAGCTATGAGTTATAAACCAGTTGGATTTTGTAGAGTTTCTTCCATGGATATCAAAACAGTAATGTCATGACACATTTCACATTGCAAAACTAAAAAATAAAAATTAGCTAAATTATGAATATTCAAAGTATGTAAACAAGCTTTGTTACAATAATATTGATCAATACCATGACTTACGAATACCATATGTCCAAAAAACCATATGAATATGACACATGTGTCAATTTAATTTAAAGTGCAGAGGAACATAAATATTTTATAGAATATTCTAAAACGATATATGAAATGACTTAATAATTATTGTTATTCTTGATTCAAGAAGATGTGCAAGCACCCTCGAATGATAAGGAGAAGATTTTTCACTTTGATATGAAATTATAGGAAATAATGCGAGGGGGTTACACCAGAGGGAGGATGTTCATCGACATCGATAAGTATAGGAGCCATTCGACAGATGCCAAGACCTTTTATTTTAGTCATGTGTTGAGCTAGACGTTGTTCCTTACCATATATCAATGTTTTGATATATCGATATCACGAGAAACTCGCTTTCTCCAAGTTGTCCTTTTATTTCTCGCTTTGATAAGAAATGAAATTATAGTTTATGCATAGAGGTTCCTTCCAGTCTCTATAGATAGGGTTGGTTTCCATAGATACCAGGTCTTTTAGGCTTCCATCGGATTAGGGATTTATGCCTGGCAACTAATAAATCAATGCACCTCCTTTTTCATGGGCTTAGTTAAGCAAATTTCCTTGATTTTTTTTTTTTTTCCAAAAAGAGGACAATAAGAAAAAAAATGTAAGGAGAATAATATTCAAGTTGATCTCTTGTCAAAAGAAGGAATACGTCTTATGTAGGGTCAATGGCAGATTATGGAACAACGCGACAATACTTTTTAGCACTTTTTTCATAGATGATTTATGGATGACATCCACCTCGTCTCTCCTTTCAATGAGCTACATATCCTCTTTTACATACGTTTTGTTATGATATACATTATTTTTATCATCATCTACTCGTGAACAACATTTTCACTTTTTTTTACTTAGATCTTGTATAAAGCCTATATGGCGATCTATATATCTCTATGACCAAACTTATTAGATAGTTTTGTAAATCAATAGTTGTCACACAATTTGGAACTTTTTATATGTCATTATGGTGACTAGTAAGTTACATTGAACAATCTCATGCAATCAATTTACATTTTATGCTAACCAGCAAAAACCACACAAGGATGTGCATATACAAAAATATAAATTTATATCATTTTGAATGTAAAATGAAATTAATACTAATACTAATACTAAACGTGATTAAAAATCCAACCTAAATGAACCCAAAAAGACAAAAACAACCATCCATATTGTCTATCAATCTATCTAACAACACTATAACTAAATTGAACCATATTTTAATGTCATGCATAAATTGATATTTCTTTTCACACATGAAATCAATATATGAGGACTGCGTGACATACATATGTTCAAAATATGTAATCATGATAGGAGAATTGGCATGAGGATGCTTTTTTAAAGGTCGTAGTGCCACCGCTCGACACGTTACTAGTTATTGGGCAACGTGGCTTACTCTATGAGGCAATTCACACTTACATCTCTTTGATGCAATCACGTTTCTTGAAACTATTTATGATTGCAGTGTCTTGACAATGGATTAATCTGTTCTTTCTTCTTTGAAACAGTACAACATCAAAATGTAGCTACAACTGCAGCTAATTAAAACAAACAAATCTCAAGCATAGAGTGGGATATCCAACTTTGGATGAGCATATGTATTTATATAAACCTGAGTCAATTACATAAATTAAATTTGTCTTTTCAAGTATTTATGAGGTCAGATTGTGTTGGCCCTTCGAATTTTGGTGCGTTGAGGCAGTAATTGTGGTGTTGGCCTTTCAAGCTTTGGTGACGGTGAAGGTGGTGACAACTGAGGTGATGTGGTGGTCATGGAGTCTAAGGTGCGATAATTATGTATCGACATTCTCCCCCTTAATTATCTCACAAAAAGAATTTGCTGAGTATTCTTTAAATATATATACAAATTGATCTTGTAATCTGTAGAACTCTAGAAACATTGTCTTTATTTGTTATTATCTTCTCTTTGGGCTTTCTTCAAAATAGGAATTCGTCTTCTCTCCCTTGTACCTACTTACAATTGATTACTGATGTCCATATAAAAATAAATCCATCTACTCAGGTACCATCCGCTGTACTCGCTAGTTCTCTAGGAATCTTTTTCACCTATATGCTTCATCAATCATGTTAAACTCTTCTTGACTCACTTGATCCCTTAAATTCTAATTTCATCTCACATTTTAACTTCCTCAATTACAAATCGAGCTTAGATACGAGTACACCTACCACCCTCTTATCTACCTAGTGGTTAATTCAACTTAATGTCATATCCTCTCTCTATTGAATAGGTATAAACACTACATTCCTTACTTAACAAATACTCATCAAGATTAGATACGAATACACCCTCGTATCTACCTAGTGGTTAATTCCAAAGCTTGATATCACACCCTCTCTCTACCTAAGAGGGATAAACATTTCTTGTTTGACTCAAGAAGGCTTACAACATGCTTGGCCAAATCAACTTTGGGATGTTGGGTACAATCAATCATGCACCCCTTACAACACAAATGCCTCATTACAACAATATCAAGTCACGTACATTAAACACAAAGGTTAACAAAACCCATAACACATTTATATTTCACGAGAGCCCATTAATATCATCTTGCAGACCCCTCTTTGTCTTCATTATCTTCATCATAATTTTACATCGATAAATTTAGATCGTGAAAAAATCATGACATGTATTTCTTTCATATAAAAGATATTAAATATAGCCTCATACTGCAGGATGAACTCAACATATAAACAATTCCATGCTTACCACAACATAATTTTTTTTGACCGCACCATAGGGAATTTGTTCCATCTCAGCTCCATGCATATCATTCTTCGAAAAAAATGTTGAGCACACTACTATCACCTTTACCCTCTATAATTTCTGCAACAAAGAAACTCATTGTTGACTTCTCCACAAAGAATCTATTCTATGCAATGTTACCTACACCTATGTGCTCCAGCTCTCACAATGGCAAGACATTGACTTTGGTTGCTTCTCACACTTTCCTGGCCGCTCGAACTCCACACACAATACTATAACTTTTCCAAAGAAATATTACTCTCAATTTCTCCACTCGTAGCATCTCCTTATTCCACAATAGTTTCATATACTCTGCTCAACTGATGGCCACTCACATGGCACAGTAGCTCATGACAACACTCACCTGCATCACCAATTCGCTGTAGCTTAACTGCTTTACACCATAACACTTTAATGCAAACACACACTCAGTGCAACTTAAGACCACACTCCTCTAGTTCCTACTTCATTTTGGAATGACTTTCACTTGCCCAACCTGAGACTGGGCTTACACTCAGTTCCTTTATACTACACTTACCAACACAACACAATTACTTTATACTACACTTACCAGCGCAACACAACCCATGGAGAAATTAAATGAGGACCCATGTGTCTCCTCATTCACACTTCAACCAATATTTATTAAGAAACTCACTTAACATAATGATTTAGCACAGCTTTTGTACATCTCTTAATTCAATTCTGGGCTCCTCCTAAACTGCTGCTCAGCTTGTTGACTCATGCATAGGCAAATGAACGTTGGTTGCTTGATACTTGACACCGGTTCACAGAGTAGTCCACAAACCAACCACTCAACTTCCACTGATCTTCTCGTCCTCAGGCTCTCTCGTTAGGGAGTTGGCCTTGGGCCAACTCTCATACCATTTGAAGGGCAGAGCACAGCGCTCTAATACCACTTCAAAGGAGACAATACAACACCAAAATGCAACTACAGATGCTGCTAATTTAAACAAACAAATCTCAAGCAGAGAGTGGGATATCCAACTCTAGTTGAGCATCTGTATTTATATAAATCCGAGTGAGTTATATAAATTAAATTTGTCTCTTCAAGTATTAATGATGCGCGAAACTGTCCTATTATTTTTTAATGATGTTGCTTGCTTCCTTCTTTGTTTCACTTGAATAGGAGTAGTGGGAGTCATTGTTGAGGAATTACTTGCTTTTGTTAATTCCTCTTTGTCCTCATGTGGTATGCATGCTTTGACATTGATTGTCTTCTCTAAACTTCCATCCCTTGCTTCCTCTTCTATGAACTACACATCTATGTTGATTATGACCTTCTTGGTTAATGGATTGTAGAGTTTGTAAGCCTTGGATTCATCACCTTATCCAACAAATATTCATTTCTCCCCCTTGTTTTCCAACTTCTTCCTCAACTCATTTGGTACATGTGCATACGCCACACATCCAAAAAATCTTATGTGATTGACACTATGCTTTCTTCCACTCCATGCCTCTTCAGGAATTATGTTCTAGACGCTCTTGGTTGGACATCTGTTCAAGATATATGCTACACAAGCGACAACTTCAACCCAATAATCATTTGGAAAATTCTTTGCCTTCAACATACTCATTGCCATTTCCATAATGGTCCTATTCTTTCTTTCTACCACACCATTTTGTTGAGGTGTATACCTTGTTGTAAATTGCTTGTTAATTTCATGCTCCCTACAAAAACGAAGGAAATCATTTGAGATGTATTCTCCACCTTTTTCAGTTCCGAGGACTTTGATGTAGTGTCCACTTTGCTTCTCAATAAGAGCTTTGTATTGGCGAAAGCGCTCAAACACTTCACTTTTCTATTTTAGGAGAGAGATCCATGTCTTCCTTGTGTAGTCTTCTATGAAGGTCAATACATAGTGGCTGCCACCAATTGATGGTGTCTGCATTGGTCCACATAAATCTGAGTGGACAATATCCAAATTTGCCTTTGCTCTTATTGGCTTTCCTGCTGGAAATGTCTCTCTATGTTGCTTGCCCAAGATACATCCTTCACATAGGCTCTCCAGTTTTCTATGAGTGGCAAACCCTTCACCATGCCTTTCCTATGCAACAAATTCAAACCTCCAAAGTTGAGATGACCAAATCTCAAATGCCATAACCAATTTTTATCTTTTACCTCTACTTGAAAGTTTACTTATATGACAGATGCATCTTTTCTTGCATCCTCTTGTGAGTTCATTGAGAGTTGTGCTTGTGCACCTTCTCCCTGCAAATCTGATCTTATTTTTAAGGGAAACATTCTATTGTTTTTCATTTGAACCTTTGCAAAATGTCTACTTGGAGGTCTATCTAAAATTGTGCACACATCATTTTTGAAAAAGACATTGTAGCCCTTTTGTATGCGTTGTCCAATGCTCCTGAGGTTATGTTTCAGACCGGGGACAAAGTAAACATTTGATATGTACTTCTTCTCCTCATTCTTTGTTAGGATATTAACTCTTCTTTTGCCCATGACAGAGACTTTGCTGTCGGTCCCTAATGTCACTTCCGATTTCACACTTTCATTTAAATTGGAAAACATTTCTATGTTTCCTCACATGTAGTTGCTACACGCTGAATCTAGATACCATATATCACTTTGTTTTTCTTGTACTACATTACAAGCTAAAAACATGTTATCATGGTTCTAACTTTCTTTTGTGAAATTTACACTTGGTTTGTTACTAATGTCATATTGCTTCTTTCTACATTCATTTGCATAATGATCATATTTCTTACAGTAATGACATTGAACTTGAGATTTATCATACCTCTCACCTTGTGGTTGATTTTGGCTTGGGTCTTGACTTGGATTTTGATTGCTACCTCTTCCACTTGGGCTTGAAGGGTTGCTTCGTCCACCTCTGTGTGTGCTTCTTCCTCTTCCTCTAGCATATGATCTTCATCTGCCTCGACCTTGACTAAATGATACTTGTGTCTTGAATGCATGCTCTAATGAGGAACTTGTTGCTCTGTTCAGTCTATGTTCATGAGAAATTAGTGATGCATTAAGCTCATCCACTAAGGACGGTGAGAGATCCTTTGTCTCTTCTATGGCCACAACAATGGCATCAAACCTTGCTAGCAAACTTCTCAAAACTTTCTCAACTATTCTTCTTTCCTCAAGTGTCTCACCATGAGACCTAATTGGAGTAACCAGCCCACTTACATGTGTAAAAATACGAGTTTACATTTTGAGACTCTTTCATACAAAGTGTTTCAAAGTCTCTTTTCAACATTTGCAGCTTTGTTGTCTTGACTTTTGCCATGCCTTGGTAGGCTGTCAAGAGGGTGTCCCATTCTTTCTTGGACTTCGTTGCTCCTACAACCCTTGGGAAAATACTTTCATGAACTACTTGGAAAATATAAATCAAGGCTTTTCAGCCCTTCTTGTTGTCCCTTAACAAATCTCTTTATGTTTGAGATAAGACATTGTCTGTTCTTGAAAATCATTCTCCACCAAATTCGAGACGAAAACAAGACTTTCATTGTAATAGCCAAAATCATAATTTTTGCCATTAAAATGAGGTAGTTGAGGATCACTCAAGTTTGTGCTTGATGTTGCTACTCGTAATTTTAATTGCTGTTAAAAACACTTGTTTTTACCTTAACAAAGTTTAACCCGCTCCAATACCATGATAGAAAATGAATCACAATTTGTTTTGGCAAGTTAGAGTAAAATAGAGCTAGAGTCTATGAGGAAAAAATGGTCAAGCAAATTTTGGTGGGCGCCTCAAAGAAACAATTACTATGTTTTACTTTGTGCTATTCTCAGTGAAGTGAAAATCTCTAAAAATCTTTAAAAATCTTGTTTTTTCTCCGTGCTTGGTGAATGAGCGGTAGTCTCATATGAATATATTTTTCATGTTTTAGAAGTTAATCCTAAATTTTATTGTTGCTCCAAGCTTACTCTGTTTTTCTGTATCTTTTTGCCATGAGTGAATCTAGCTAGCTATGCGAAGCAAAATATTTTTCTCTACCTCTCCGCATAAATTGTGCTTAATTTTCTATCCAATTTAAACAAACAAATCTCAAGCAGAGAGTTTTGGATATCCAAGTATGGCTGAGCATCTGTATTTATATAAATCTGAGTCGGTTACATAAATTAAATTTGTCTCTTGATGATGCCAGACTGTGTTGGCCCTTCTAACTTTGGTGCATTGAGGAGCTCACTGCGGTGTTGGCCCTTCGAACTTTGGTGACGGCCGAGGCGGTGACGGCTGAGGTGGTGTGGTGGTGATGGAGTCTGTTGTAAGAAAATTAAGTATCAAACATGTTTTACAAGGGCGCTTTCTAGTCGAGTTTATAAATCAGTTTGGATAAAATCAATACAGGCGAAAATTCAGTCTCATGTTGAGATAAATTTATTTCAAGTGGAAGGATCAATCTTATTGCTGTGAAGTAAATAAAGATGCAGAAGGACAAGGAGAAAATGAGCAGAATGGGCACCACTGTTAAGGAAGGGATTGATAACTTTGTGTCGCAGATAAGTTTTAAGATTAACATAGATATATTGTGTGTTAGTGGATTGATACAACTGATTTGGGATTTGGATATTTTTTAATTTATTTTTGTTAAAGAATTATGAAGAATTTTTGGCCAAAATCACATAGAGATATTTTTTTGCCTAGGCCTTTGGAACCAACCAGTCATCACTACAAGTTGAATGAATGTCCAATGAACAAATTTCGGGCAGAATGTCCAATGACCAAATTTCTAGCTAAAATGATAACAGCTAGATTGACTAGGGAAGTAGTTATTAATTTCTTTATAAATAGACCATTTTTATAATTGCAAATATATGTTAGAATAAAGGAGTTAATATATTATAATTATAAAATAAATCAAGTCATAGAGAATAGTTGATTATATTTTAATTAAATATAAGTTAATTATATTTTAAATAAAATATAAGTTAACTGACATTTACATCTTAATTTACATTAAGAAAATAAATGAATAAATTAAGTAGTTATCAAAGATGTTTATAAATATTAGTTAGTTGAATAATCTAGCTGTTATCATTTTAGCCTGGAAATTTCGTCATTGGACATTCTGCCCAATCTATTTATAATGCATAGCGAGATCTGATCATTCAACTTGTATTGACAATGAACCATACTGGTTGCTTCGAAAAACTTCCTCAATACATCCATGCAGGTCATTCAACTTGTATTGACAATGAACCATACTGGTTGCTTCTAAAAGCTTCCGCAATACATGCATGCAGGTAGAGAAGAAAAAGTTACTGCACATAACCATACAGACAAAGAAATAGCGGTGAGAAGACGGACCCCAAACACACCGAAGCTGAAATGAGAGCAAACGCTGCCAGGGCTGAACACAGAGCTGAAAAAGAAGTGGCCAAGCAAATTGACCACACTAATACAGGCCACCATGGTGTGGGCAATATGGGTGGCGGTACTGGTTATACGAATGTTGGTACTCCTAGAACTGACGATCCTACTCCAACTGGCCGCACTGGTAGATATTACCTGTGACAATCTAAAAGGCAGCAGAGAATCAGATTGAAAGGATAGAGAATGATGCATGAAACCCAACTTGTCTGTTAATGGTGGTAGTATGTGTGTAGATTGTTAAAATGTGAACAAATTAGATATTTGTCCTTACGTCTGGTTTCAGCCATTGTCATATTATTCGATCCTGCATGTTTCATTTTCTGCACCGTAGTGTTGTTACCGCCCTTTTTGGCAGTTTAGTGGTTTACTGTAATGTCTACCTTACAGTGTAGAGTCATATAAACAATCTAAATATATGCAATGCATGCTATTCAATCTGAAAGGTCCGATCAACATCTATTAGATTTTCAATACATAAATACTAGTTGTTCAATTATGAAAGTAGCCTTTACATACAAAAACCAAACTTAGGAAAATACAGTACAATCTAAATATTAAATTCCTCCTTTCCTCCTGCAAAGAAATTAAGTTGAAGTTGAAAGATGAAAAACGCGTATCAATGGATAGACAAAAAATGGTTTAAGGTCATTAAGAAGTGCAGAAGAGCACCCAATTGATTAGCTCATAACACTGTAACAATGCCTATCAGAATTCAGTGGATCAGAGCTGAAGCTGGCTAAGTCTCAATTTGCTTGCATTAACATCATCATCAACTACACCCTACCGCTGACCGTATTCGTTTCCATCAGCTTCATTATGTTTGACTGATTCAGCATGTTGTTCCCCTCGGTCAGATGGCGGTCCCAGGAGCTGAGCAGACGGGTATTACAGACCTAATGCAAACAGTAGGTGCTGGAATCAGAGATGGGATAACAAAGTTTGAAGCCAAGAGTCTGTTGTGCATCTTCAGGTCTAATCCTTCTAGGTGCAGGAGGGGTTGAGCAGACTGGAACCGCAGACCTAATTCTCACAGGTGAAGCCCTTGACGCTAGGGGCCTTAGGCACATGGAATAAGAAGAACTGGGGACTACTTATATAGGTTGTTGATACCTAATTCTCACAGGTGAAGCCCTTGACGCTAGGGGCCTTAGGCACATGGAATAAGAAGAACTGGGGACTACTTATATAGGTTGTTGATTGCTGTTGTTGGAGGGCACTGAGATTTGGATTTATATAGCTGAAATTCTGAGGAGTTTGAGGAGTTTGCATGGAATAAGACGATCTGGATGAAGTATTTCTGGACCCAAATGCAGCATTTCTCCAATCGATCAATTGGTAGCCTTGAATTGGAGCATTTTGATCTCTGTTTGAAAGTGTCAGCATCGTGAAGCAATTCATCTCCATCTCGTTGGTGTTCCTCCATAGGAATGGGAATATCCTGTCTTTCACTTCTAGTGATTGGCAACGTCACTCGAGGAGGTTGGCAGACGTCCTTGATTGCAGTATTATTATTCATGAGATAGTTGGGCAAATTGAAGATTTAGCTCTTTTCTGGAAGAAGATCCGTTCAGTGCAGATCCCGATGTGGATTCAGGCATATCCATAAGTGAGGTAGGACCTATTTGGTAGCTGGTAGGGGTCTAGGGTATAGGGGTTGATGGTATAGGTCTATGTATGACTGTCTCTAGAGTAGCCCGGCATAAAAGGAAATACAGCACCAACATTATTAGAAAAAAATTAGATAAGGTTAAGGGATCGCTAAAGCTATAAGTAAATTAATTGAAATTAGAAAAACCCATAACAATGAAAAATAATCTTTTTCCATGAAAGCTTTTAGAATGATAACCCCTGAACTAAGAAGTTAGTGGGCATGACTCATTTGAATTTGTTTATTCCTCTATAAATCCTTACTAAAAACCACACATCTCTATAACATAAAAAAGAAAATTTTTACCAAATTAAGAAATTACAAGATAGATCATTAAATCCTTGAGAGAGAAAATTCAACTCATATTGACAAACTATTTTAAGCTTAAAAAGAATGCATGATTAACATTTTTCCTGATCGAGGAAACTAAAATCCCTTCTTTATAATAATTTTATGATAATTTGTAGAAACATGACTTCTGGTAAGTAATTCATCTTTACCATTCAATATCAACGCAGTAATGTGATGTGACTATAAAATGACCATTAATATTAAAGAAACGTTTAAGCTATAAAAAAAACTATAAATGAACTAAATTAATTTATATTTATAAATATATTTAACATTTAATTGATTTATTAATTACCAAACATCAAATACATAAAACAATTAATCATATAAACTAATATTTAAAAAATCTTAATATTATTTTTTTAATAATAAAGATGACAGGTCTACTTTACCTTTCAAATTGAAACAATAATTACCCGACTAAACTTTTAAATAATACCACTTTTCGTAATAACGTTTACACATCTCCAGACCTTACAAAGATAATTTAACGGCTGTATTATTGTTATCCATAAGCAAGTTAGAATTCCCTATTGCACGATCCATATCAAAGTGCCCAAACAAAACATGACTTAACTACCGCTAATAACTATTAATACGATCTGTCCAAAATACATTTTACTAATTCACAGCTAATACGATGTACCCGCCCGATCAATGAATCAATTAACGTTTTCATTATCGGTACCCTTCCTTTGATTGTTTGCATTATCATGATGATGCAGTGGCATTTTTGGATTAAACAGCTTCTTGGGGCCATACCTGGAAAGGGGTATGGTGGCAGATTCGCTGACAAGGGCGATGGAGGAAGTTGATATGATCCCAGATAACTACTCTTTTGCCAAATTGAATACTCTTTTGCACCACCTGCTGCCGCTGACCTAAATTGCTCTGCCGGACGGCTCTTCACATCTTCTCGATTATGATGGTGAGAAGATGTTGGGTCAAACATGTCTGGAGGCAACCCTGCAGAGGACGTTGACGGCACAGGTTTCGAGACAACCCTGTTAAAGGACGTTGACGGCGGCGGTTTAGAGACGACCCTGTTAAAGGACGTTGACGGCGGCGGTTTAGAGACAACCCTGTTAAAGGACGTTGACGGCGGAGGTTTGGAGACAACCCTGTTAAAGGACGTTGACGACGGATGTGAGGGAGTTTTAAAGGACGTTGACGACGTTGATGCAGGAGTTTTACATTGCCCTATATAATTGTGGTGTTTCGGATTTGAAATCTTGGAATTCACCGACGATGGAGCTGGTGTGCCTTGCCCACCAGGTTGTTTATTGTCATAAGCTGGTGCCTTCGGATTGGTTCCACGGCTTCCACTTGCCATCTCTTCTCCTCTCCTGAATAATGACGACCCGCCTGCGCAAACAGATTGAGCGATAGATCCTTGAAATTCAAAAACAGTAACTCTGAATACCTTTCAATCACACGAGCTTTTCGGTCAATTCAATCACAACATGTTTTATTGATTAGAGATATATGTAGTGAAAAGATGGAATTATGTGTCGGGTACGCACACGTGAATTAGGGTGTTTTTGGTCCCTTTCCATAAATGAGGGAAAAAATTTAAAACTTCAAAGAGGTCAATTCAATCACAACATGTGGTTTCATTGATATGCCATAAATGTAGTGAAAAGGAGATGGAATTATGTGTCGGGTACACACACATGAATTAGGGTTTTTTTGTGGTTCGGTCGCCTTCCATAAATTTGGGAAAATTTTTAAAAATTCAAAGAATTTGAAAAAATTTAAAACGAAACGTCTGCTTTTAATTTTTATTTATTTTTTATAATATAACCAAGAGATCAGGGCTATTATAAGAATAGTAACTATCTATTTCTCTCTCTGTTATATATATATTATTTTGAATTTTTTATTTTTTCTATTATAAATTATATTATCAATAAGTTTTTTAAGTTCTTTCCAAAAGTTATGATGCTATATAACTTTATATAAAAGATGAAATGTTAGATATCATTTTTGGGATTCCACTACGTGAGCTAAGTCATTCATCTAGGACTATTTATAAATTATATTATCAAACAAGTTTTTTTAAGTTTTTTTCAAAAAAATCTTATGCGTGAAGTAAGTCATTCATCTACGACTATTTATAAATTATATTATCAAACAAGTTTTTTAACTCTTTTTCAAAAAAATCTTATTTAAAAACTCTGATGGTATATAATTTTTGATATAAATAGATGAAATATCAGATATCATTTTTGGGATTCGCCTTAAGTAAGTCATTCATCTATGACTATTTCCATGAGAGGTAGGGGTGAAGAAGTGAGATTGAAACTAGTGAAATGAATTACATAGAGTTAATCATCACTTCCGGGCACCCGATAACTAGGACATCCTAGTAGGTCACCCATCCTAATTTTTGATATAAAAAGATGAAATATTATGCGTTAAGTAAGTCATTCATCTATGACTATTTCCATGAGAGGTAGGGGTGAAGAAGTGGGATTGAAACTAGTGAAATGAATCACATACTGTTAATCATCACCCGGTAACCAGGACTTCCCAGGAGGTCACCTATCCTAGACTTCCCAAGAGGTCACCCATCCTAGACTTCCCAGGAGGTCACCCATCTCAGATCGCCTCTAGCTCAAGTGCGCTTAACTGTGGAGTTTTGACAACAATCAAGTTCACGTAGCTTGCTACCCCATTTGCAAAACCTTAGCAAGTATTGTGCGTCATGAAACATTCAAATAGAGTTCCCTTCACTCTTTTTGAATTTAAGTATTAAGGGGTTTCGACAGTGCTAAAATATGTTTTTCTTTAGAGGCATAAATATTAGCTGCCATAAATAAGTTTGTTGAAGTTTCTAAGTTTACTTAGTTAAAAACACTCCATGCACTTTATCTGATTTATTCCTACCTACTTGTTATTTTACTTAACAAGTTATTTACAATGTAAATACTGAAAATAAACACTAGTGCCTGAAGGTGCTGAATCCATTTATACATTCAAATACGTATTTTACACAATTTTTTTTGGTGAATTCTGGTGAAAAAAACTATTTCCTTTATAAGTTAGACTATGCCATTGGAAATATGTGAATGGTCTTTTTTTCTTATAAAGTTAATAATAATATGGATGATTGTTGGATTACTCGGTCAAATGAAAAATAAAAAAATATATACATTAGGAATAGTTGATATTATAAAATAATAAAAGATAATTATTTGACCAAATAAAAATAAGAATAATTTATAGTAGTGGTCAAACTGATAGACGAAATGGATTTGAGTGCCCCATGAACTTTTGTTGAATCCATATATAAATTCAAAAATGTATTTTAAACAACAAAAAAATCTTGAAATTGTATTGCCCGAGTTTGGTGAATTGAGGTTAAAAACACTGTTTTGGCTATAAGTTAAACTAGGCTTTAAAAATATAGTGTTTGGGTTATGGTAAAACTCAGTCTAGCTTCATATAACTCCAGATCTACCATGTGTTGAGAGAGATAAAATTTATTTTCACTATTAAGGTTTTTTTGTGGTTTAGTCCACTTCCATAAATAAGGGAAAATTTTTAAAATTTCGAAAAATTTAAAACGAAACGTAGGCTGTTAATTTTTATTTTATTTTTATAAAATAACCAAGCCATCACGGCTATTATAAGAATAGTAACTATTTGTTTCTCTCTTATATATATATATATATATTCTTATAACTATATGTTTCAACAAATTTTTTAAGTTTTTTTTCAAAAAAATCTTATTAAAAGATGAAATATTAGATATCATTTTTTGGATTCCACTGTGTGAAGTAAGTCATTCGTCTACGACCATTTATAAATTATATTATCAAACATGTTTTTTAAGTTCTTTTCAAAAAAATATTATTAAAAAAATCTGATGGTATATAATTTTTGATATAAAAAGACGAAATATTAGATATCATTTTTGGGATTCAACTCCGTTAAGTAAGTCATTCATCTATGACTATTTCCATGAGAGGTAGGGGTGAATAAGTGGGATTGAAACTAGTGATATGAATCACATAGCCTTAATCATCACCTCCAGGCACCTAGTAACCAGGACTTCCTAGGAGGTCATCCTAATTTTGATATAAAAAGATGAAATATTAGATATCATTTTTGGAATTCAACTGTGTTAAGTAAGTCATTCATCTATGACTATTTCCATGAGAGGTAGGGGTGAAGAACTGGGATTGAAACTAGTGAAATGAATCACATAACGTTAATCATCACCAAGTAACCAGGACTTCCCATGAGGTCGCCCATCCTAGACTTCCAGGGAGGTCACCCATCACAGATAGCCTCTTGCTCAAGTTCACTTAACTGTGGAGTTTTGACCACAATCAAGCTCACTTAGCTTGCTACCCCATTTCCAAAACCTTAGCAAGTATTGTGCCTCATGAACCATTCAAGTAGAGTTCCCTTCACTCTTTTTGAATTTAAGTATTAAGGGGTTTCCGCAGTGCTGAAATATGTTTTTCTTTAGAGGCATACAATTTTGGTAATATTAATTGGAAATACGGGTAGTCTAACTTATATAGGAAATGACCTTTGTCACGACATTTTTTCTAGTTTTAATCAAAGTCTTGAGAGATTTTTGAAAAGTTCAGTTTAAATTGTTTAATATGCATAGTTATAGTACCTCACCAGTTTTTTGAAGGTGCTGAATCCATTTATACATTCAAATACGTATTTTACACAATTTTTTTTTGGTGAATTCCAGTGAAAAAAAACTATTTCCTTTATAAGTTAGACTATGCCACTGGAAATATGTGAATGGTTTTTTTTTTTATATAAAGTTAATAATAATAAGGATGATTGTTGAATTACTTGGTCAAATGAAAAATAAAAAAATATATTCATTAGGAATAGTTGATAATATAAAATAATAAAAGATAATTATTTGACCAAATAAAAATAAGAATAATTTATAGTAGTGGTCAAACTTATAGACGAAATGGATTTATTTTTAAAAAACTTGAGTTTGAATTGTTTAATCTGCATAATTTAAGTGCCCCATGAACTTTTGTTGAATCCATATATAAATTCAAAAATGTATTTTAAACAACCAAAAAATCTTGAAATTGTATTGCCCGAGTTTGGTGAATTGAGGTTAAAAACACTATTTTGTCTATAAGATAAACTAGCCCTTAAAAATATAGTGTTTGGGTTATGGTAAAAATCAGCCTAGCTTCATATAACTCTAGATCTACCATGTATTGAGAGAGATAAAATTTATTTTCACTATTAAGGTTTTTTTTGTGGTTGAGTTCCCTTCCATAAATAAGGGAAAATTTTTAAAATTTCGAAAAATTTAAAACGAAACGTAGGCTTTTAACTTTTAATTTTTTATTATAAAATAACCAAGCAATGAGGGCTATTATAAGAATAGTAACTATTTGTTTCTCTCTCATATATATATATATATATATTCTTATTCTTATAGCTATTTGTTTCTCTCTCATATATATATATGTGTGTATTTTTTTAAATTTTAAATTTTTTCTATTATAAATTATATTATCAAACAAGTTTTTAAAGTTTTCTTTTAAAAAAAATCTTATTAAAAAACTCTGATGGTATATAATTTTTCATATAAAAAGATAAAATATGTTTTTCTTTCGAGTTATACGATTTTGGTAATAGTAATTGGAAATACGGCTAGTCTAACTTATATACGAAATAACTTTTTTTATGACAATTTTTCTAGTTTTAATCAAAATCTTAGAAATTTTTGAAAAGTTGAGTTTAAATTGTTTAATCTGCATAGTTATAGTACCCCACCGGTTTTCTGAAGGTGCTGAATTCATTTATACATTCAAATACGTATTTTAAACAAAAATATTTAATAAAAATAATTTATAGTAGTGGTCTAACTTCTAGACGAAATGGATTTATTTTTAAAAAACTTGAGTCTGAATTGTTTAATGTGCATACTAAGTTTGAATTGTTTAATTTGCATAATTTGAGTGCCCCATGAACTTTTGTTGAATCCATATATAAATTCAAAAATGTATTTTAAACAACAAAAAAATATTGAAATTGTATTTCCTGAGTTTGGTGAATTGAGGTTATAAACACTATTTCGTCTGTAAGATAAATTAGGTCTTAAAAATATAGTGTTTGGGTTATGGTAAAAATTAGCCTAGCTTCATATAACTCCAGATCTACCATGTGTGTGTGTGTAACTTAACAAAGTTGTTTACATAATAGGATAGGTTAACATCTCTTCATTCTTGCCTAGTAATGAAATCCTTGATTATTTAATGAGATAATGATTAAAAATGAGTTTTAACATGTGGTAATGCATAATATAATATTATATTTGTTTAATAGTGGAAATTTATGCTAAGTGAAAAATTTTTGTTGAGTCTCCAACACAGTGTGGTATTGATGTTTTTACTTAATGTCTTGTAAATAACAATAAAAAAATTGAATAAAAATTAAATTAAATAAAAAGATTAATGTAATGTAATGTAAACATTTTTAAAAACTTGAGTTTGAATTGTGTAATATGCATAATTTGAGTGCATGAGGGACTTTTGTTGAATCTATATATAAATTCAAAAATGTATTTTAAACAACAAAAAATGCTTGAAATTGTATTGCGCGAGTTTGGTGAATTGAGGTTGAAAAGGCTATTTCATCTATAAGATAAACTATGGCTTAAAATCATAGTGTTTGGGTTATAGTAAAAATAAGTCTAGATTCATATCTAGAGTATTATATGTATATATATTATTTATTTACCTTTATTTTTATTTTTATGTAACTTACGAAGTCAAAATGTTTACATAATAGGACAGGTCAGGATAACATCTCTTCCACCTTGGCCGAGTAATGAAATCCTTGACTTTTTAATGAGATAATGATGTAAAAATGACTTTTAACATGGGGTAATGCATAATATAATATTATATTTGTCTAATAGTGGAAATTTATGCTAAGTCAATATTTTTTGTTGAGTCCCCAACACAGTGTGGTATTAATGCTCTGACATAATGTCTTGTATAAAAATAAAAAAAATTGAAAAAAAATTAACTTAAATAAATGCTTAATGTAATGTAATGTAGACATTTATAAGAGATTGAGTTTGAATTGTTTAATCTGTATAATTGTTTTAGCGGCCTAGGGAATTTTGTTGAATCCACATATAAATTAAAAAATCTAGTTTAGACAACACAAAAAATCTTGAAGTTGTATGGTGAATTGAGGTTAAAAAGGTTATTTTGTGGATAAGAAATATTGCACCTTAAAAAAATAGTGTTTGGGTTATGGTAAAAATCAGTCTTGGGTCATGGTAAAGATCAATCTAGATTCATAATAGCTCCAGATCTAGATCTACTATGTGTTGAGACCGCTAAAATTTCTTTTCACTCTACAAAAGTTCGTACCTCAAATTTGATCCCTTTTCCCTTAGTACATCCATATTTAAGATGGATCTAGACTAGTTATATATATATATATATATATATATATATATATATATATATATATATATATATATAATTTATTTTTATTTTTATTTTGATCTCTTCCATCTTGGCCCAGTAATGAAATCCTTGACTTTTTAATGAGATAATGATGTAAAAATGAGTTTTAACATGGAATAATGCATAATGTAATATTATATTTGTCTAATAGTGGAAATTTATGCTAACTGAATATCTTTTGTTGAGTCTCCAACACAGTGTGGTATTGATGTTCTGACGTAATGTCATGTAAATAACAATAAAAAAAATTGAATAAAAATTAAATTAAATAAGAAGATTAATGTAATGTAATGTAAACATTTTTAAAAACTTGAGTTTGTATTGTTCAAAATGCATAATTTTGAGTGCCCCATGGACATTTGTTGAATCCATATATAAATTGTATTGCGGGAGTTTGGTGAATTGAGGTTAAAAAGGTTATTTCCTCTATAAGGTACACTATGCCTTGGTACCTCAAATTCGATCCCTTTTCCCTTGGTACATCCATAATACACATGGATCTAGACTCGTATATATTTATTTATTTATTTTTATTTTTATGTAACTCAATAAAGTCAAAATGTTTACGTAATAGACAGGTCACTATTATATATATATATATATATATATATATATATATATATATATATATATATAAATAATTTATTTATTTTTATTTTTATTTTTATGTAACTCGATAAAGTCAAAATGTTTACATAACAGACAGGTCACTATAACATCACTTCCATCTTGAACCAGTAATGAAATCCTTGACTATGTAAAAATGAGTTTTAACATGGGGCAATGCATAATATAATATTATATTTTTCTAATAGTGAGAATTTATGCGAAGTGAATTTTTTTTATTGAGTCTGCAACACAATGTGGTATAGATGTTATGACTTAATGTCTTGTAAATAACAAGAAAAAAAATGAATAAAAATTAAATAAAATAAAAAGATTAATGTAATGTAATGAAAACAATTTTAAAAACTTGAGTTTGAATTGTTTAATCAACATAATTTGAGTGCCCAGGAACTTTTGTTGAATCCATATATAAATTCCAAAATGTATTTTAAACAATAACAACTTGAAATTGTATTGCACGAGTTTGGTGAATTGAGGTTAAAAAGGCTATTTAGTCTATAAGATAGAATAGGCCTTAAAAATATAGTGTTTGGGTTATAGTAAGAATCACTCTAGATTCATATTAACTCTAGATCTACCCTCTAGATCTACCATGTGTTGAGACTGATAAAATTTCTTTTCACTCTAAAAAGGTTAATACCTCAAATTTGATCACCTTTCCCTTGGTACATCCATAATTAAGATGGATCTAGACTAGTTTATATATATATATATATATATATATATATATATATATATATATATATATATATATATATATATATATATTTATAAACTAGTCTAGATCCATCTTAATTATGGATGTACCAAGGGAAAGGGGATCAAAATATATATATATATATATATATATATATATATATATATATATATATATATAATTTATTTCTTTTTATTTTTATTTTTGTTTTTATGTAACTTCACGAAGTCAAAATGGATAGGTCATAATAACATCTCTTCCATGTTGGCCCAATAATGAAATCGTTGACTATTTAATGAGATAATGATGTAAAACTGAGTTTTAACATGGAATCCATAATATGATATTATATTTATCTAATAGTGGAAATAACAATAAAATAAAAATTAAATAAAAATAGAATAAAATAAAAATATTAATGTAAGCATTTTAACTTCATCAAAATAAAATTAAAAGATAAAAATAAAAGTAAGGATAACAAAATAAAAAATTTAAAAACCCTATAAAAATAAAATAATAATATAAATAAAATTGACTCACACTATTAAGATGGCATGATCTTGATCCATGTTATCCATGTCGAATATACATTCTTATAAAGTGGGGGAAATTGGCCTAGATCCATCTTAACTTCAAGAATAAAGAAGGGTCAAATATCTTTTCATTGTAAATGAGGTTTGCATATCAAGGGATTTGATCCCTTTTAGTACTTGGTAGATCTAGAATTAAGATAGATGTAGGTTGGTTTGGTAACAATAAAGATGGTGTAACATGTCACCAAAAAGAAGAAGAAAAGTATACCTTAATACTGTGTAAATTTGTTTACAATCAGGTAATCATTAAGAGAGTGAGGTCATAATTATTTATTCTATTGTCTCCCTTCTACCTAGATTCAAAACATAAATTAAATGATTATGTAGCGTACTTATCAATGGTTAATTTTTTAGCCACATGGATTTGTTGAGCATCAATATTCATTACCTTTATCATTCCTTGTATTTATTAGAGAAGATATTTAGTATAGGGTTGGTACAAATACATCATATAGTGGTTGTTTGTATGGTAATTATGTATTAAGTTATCATATATTTTAACGAGGCATGGAGGTATTCAAGACAGGTTGGAATGTGGCTCCCTACCTTGGCACCTTGAATTGATTATCCTAATTAGTTGTACACTATATCCAAACTTCTCGTTAGTGTGACACCGTTGCCTCGCATACGATGTTAAACCTCCAACTGTCTATGTGCTCTTGCAGCAAATGTTGGAGCTTTTGCTAAGAGGAATATATGACATGGATCTTCTCACCTAGAATTGGATGGTTTTGAGCTCATCTGGAGCTGTTATGGTCATGAGACCTACCCCCACCATCGGCATTTCACTCATTTCCCTCGTCACTTGGACTGAATGTGCTCTACAACTTCTAGTTATTTGGTTTGTGTTTTCGAAAGTTTCTTTGGCACCCTTATGCTACAAAATTGTTGTTTCTTATGGTCCACATGGTTGGCCGCATTTTTCACTCCCAGCAAGAACCAATCACCAATGTTGTGCCTTCCAACATTGCTTTAAATTTGTCAAGTAAGGTAATGAAACATGCTACACTACAATTTTATTGTTCTAGTTTATTCTTTCTTCTTTTCACAGATAGTTAATCAATTTTGTCATTGTTGCAAAGGTAGCTCTGCTACCACGACTTATAGCGGGGTCTAGAGAGGTTGGAACCTCCACTGCTCAACCGACTTTGTTCCAGGCTACTATTCTATGTTTTCTTGAAGATAGACATATCTGAGGTTTTATTTTCTTTAGCAGAAGTTTGTATCTCCTGGTTAATAAACATGGGTTGCCTTGTTTTATCAATTGACCTACTTTAATTTAAGGGTTTGTCATCAATTTAATGTAAATACTATATTTAAATATTGATAATTTCTTTGGTTGAACATTACAGTCCTTTTCTTTAAATTTGTGGGTTTGTACCAGATTATTAAAGTCTAAACTATGAATGAATCTCATCCTTGCACCATTTACTTCTTAGACAAGATATTTTGCTTCAAGGAATTCATTTCGTGTATATTGTCTCTACAAACTAAGAAAGTTTCGTCAAAAGTGTAAATAATCATTTTTTCATTGTTAAACATTTTGTATTGATGGTTAAGAATTTTACTTAATTCGTATGTGAAATTTTGAAGAGGTTTCTTCCCAAAACGGGTAATAGAGTATTCTCCCGATTCAATTTAGAAGTTATTCTTTCTGGATTTTTAAGAGAGACTTGTAGGTGATGGGATAGTTCCGACAATGAGCCCTTGCTTGGCATTGGAACTAACCCATTCCTCAGATGGTGGTTCTCTCACGTTACTATATCAATTCCTATTAGCTTAACTACTAAACATGTTTATTTGAAAGAGTCTGATTGCACATAGTGATTTTCTTACTGTTACACAGTCTCCTTCAAACATTACTGATTTATTATGGGTTACCTAAGATTCTTATTATTTATTTTGATGCAAAAAATTTGTACATTACTTCTTCTATTCATTTCCTTAAATTCCTATTCGAGTAAGAAGTACTTCAAACTTCTAGTTCGGTTCATTTCGTTATTTCAAAAGGCACCCCACTATTGTACTGTGGTTAAGATTACTATTCCTTGCAAATATAGTTTCCATAATGATGGTGAAAGATTATTTTTATTTCTTCTTTCGAAAATGGTTAACAACAAGGTTAGTGACAATGTTTAGTTTCCTTTTGGAATCATATTACTTTAGTCTACTCTGTGTAATTTTTCTATCACTAGAAGCAAATGTTGTATATGAACCCATCAAAAATAGATACCACATTTGAATTTACAGAGTAAAGAACACAGTGCATGAACTTGTAAAAATACTACATTTAAATTTCAAAATAATGAATTCATGCTCATAATCAACCTTTCATTTTTCATAATTACCAGTTGAATAAGATTAATAACTCACAACATTATACTCTATGTTCATAAATCAATACTGTAAAATCTATAATTCTAAAAGTTCTAGTACTTATTTTCATTTTGTAGATTTGCTAGGGAAAAAACTCCTCAGAAACGACCAAACCTCCCTTCCAACGAGAATTTCCTTTGGAACCAGTTCCCCCTTGAGCTCTCCCAACTTCCACAAAACATGTACAGTGGAGAGGTTTTATTTTCAAATTGTTTAATGACATCAGCGTCTCAGTTGATCGATCTAGAACTCACAATCATGATAGGGATCGAGCCTTCCGCTGGTCCTTACCAGCTCAGGAAATTGGCTCTTGGGTAGTGTATTTCCTTAGTTCATGTCTTTGTTCTTACTTTTGTCTTTGAAAAAATTTCCAACCCCCTCCTTCTCCCATACTTTCCTTTTTAAAAGAAATCCTTTGCGTAAGGAATACATGTTTTCTCCAACTACATGGAAGTTAGGAAATATTGTGGTCATCCATGAGTTTTTCCTCTTGAGATAACAAAATCATTATTTTAAATCATAACCATTTCATTTAAATAAAAAAGTCTTTCCATCTCAATTAGGTCTTTAGCTACCCTAAAAATTTGTCAACCTCTACATGAGGTAATTAATTAACAATTCTAACTTGTTTGTAAAAAGAAATAAAACCAAAGTAAGTGGGAGTGTTACATCTCCCCCTTATGTGCAAAATTTTCCTTGGTGTTTTCCGAGTATTGAAGCAAGGGAGGATAAGAATTTTTCATAGAGCTTTCATCTTCTGATGTAGATTCATCTCGGCTAAAGTGCTTCCATTTCACTTTAACTTGGAACATAGTTACTGATAAGATGAGAAAATTGACATAAATATTTCATCTGCCCACGTATCTTCTTGTGGGTTAAAGTGCTTCCATTGAACTTTAACCTGCCATATAATAGCTTGCTTCTAGAGTATTATTTCTCTTCATTATAGAATATGGAGGGGATCTAATAGGAATTATCCATTCGGTTCTACCTACACATCCATCATGTAATTATTACTCATCATATAAATTAAATGATTTGAAAATTAAATAGAAACAAATATTGTCCATGTTGCCTTTACCTGCACATCCTGCCAATTAATGATATTCCTCGGGTCATAAAAACAGTGACACATGAAAAACATTATGAATTCGTAGGTGGACTGGTAGAGAAAGCTAGTAAGCTACTGGCCCTATCCTTTGTAGAATTTGGAAAGGTCCATAATAGCAAGGAGCTAGCTTTCCATAACCCCCCCACTTTAAGGAAATTTTCCTAGGCTTTACTCTCACATACACATGATCACTCACACAAAAATCTCTTTAGGTTCTCTTTTTATCAGCATAAGATTTCTGCCTGTCTTGGGCAACTTTTAAATTATGTCGTACTTTCTTTATCGTTTTCTCCATTTTGACGAGCATATCAAAACGTAGAATTAGTTTATCTTTAGGACTCCTCCAATTTGGTGCTGTTCTACACTTCTCCCCATACAACACCTCGAATGGACTCATTTTGAGGGATTCATGGTAGTTGTTGTTGTATGAAAATTCCACTAAGTGGAGATACTCTTCCCATTTTGTAGGTTGCTATATTTCATACATCCTCAACATTCCTTCCAAGACTTGGTCTACTCATTTGGTCTTCCCATCAGTTTGTGGGTAATATGCGATGCTAAACTAAATTTCAGTTCCCAAACTCACAAACAAAGATCTCCAGAAAACAAAGATGAATTTAACATTTATATAAGATACCACTACCTTATGCAATCCATACAATATAAAAATCTCTTTCATAAATATGTCACCAATTTCTACAGTTTTATAAGTAGATTCGACATGAATAAAGTGGGTTATTTTACTTAGTTTATCCATCACCACCATGATGGAGTTGTTCTATCTCCTGCATCTAGGTAGACCTGTTATAAAATCTAATGTAATTGTATCCCATTTCCATTGAGGAATGGGCAGTGTGTGAAGCAATCCCGCTAGGTTCTAGTGTTCTCCTTTAACTTTCTGACATTAGAAGCATTTAGCTAAGTATTCTACAATATATTTTCTCAGTAATAGCCAAAAATAACCTTTTTTAATCACAGAGAACAACTTTTGATAGCTTGGATGTGCCATATATGGACTTCTATGAAATTCATTCAACATATATTGCTTGAAGGATTTTTTATTCGACACATAAATTATTTGTCAGAAAGTTAACAAATGGTCTAGATTTATACTATAGTCACTTGTTTTTCCTGAGTCCATCATTTGTTTAGCTTACTGCCAAAGGAATTCGCACTCAAGGTCTTTAATAGCAGCTTCCCAGATTGGATTTACAAAGTTTCTTTCTATTTTACTAAACGATACTTCATACAGGTGATGTAATTTCCTACTCAAAGCATCAGCTACCTGATTTTCCTTTCGCTTTAGATGTTTGATGTCAAAATAAAATTCACTTAGGAAGGCTGTCCACCTTTCTTGTCAAGAGTTTCGATTAGGTTTCTTGAAGAAACTCATCAAGCTATTATGATTTTTCATTAGGATAAATATTTCTCCTAACAAGTAATGCCGCCACATTTTCAAGGCATGCACCACCGTTGTCAATTCCACATCATAAGAAGAACATATTTTCTTATGATCCTTTAGCTTGCATGATTTGTAAGCTATCACCATGTCCTCTTTCATTAATACACCACCAACCCCCTCCTGAAAAGCATCTGTACAAATAGTAAATTCATGCTCAGGATCAGCTACCTTGAGTACGAGGGTTGTGGTTAACAATTTTTTGAGGAGTTCAAAAATATTCTGACATTCAGATATCTAGCGGAAATTTCTTCCTTTTTTTGCAAGGAGGTGATATGGTATGCAATTTTTGATAATCCCTTGATGAATCTTCGATAATAACTAGCTAGATCGATAAAGGATCTGATATCCATCACACTTTTTCGTACTCACCAATCCATGATAGTTCTAATTTTTTCCGGATCCACAACTATACCTTTAGTAGAGATAATGTGCCCCAAATAATGAATCTGATCTTTACAAAAATCACATTTACTGTATAACTAATCTCTTGGCAAGGCTTGTAGCACTATTCGAAGGTGTTATTTTTGTTCCTCCAAACTTCTAGAATAAATCAATATATTATTCATAAAACTTAAAACAAATTTATCCAATTACGGGTGAAAAATACCATTCATTATACTCATAAAAGTTGTTGGGGAATTGGTGAGTCTAAATGATAGCACAATAAACTCATAATGCCCATAACAAATTCTAAATGTTGTTTTACAAATATCTTAATCTTTTATCCTAATCTGATGGTACCCAAATCACAAATCAATTTCAAAAAATATAGTGGCTCCTTTAACTTGATAAAACAAATCATCAATTCTTGGTAAAGGGTATTTATTCTTAACAATTAACATGTTAAGTTTTCAGTAATCGATGCATAATCACAATGTACCATCCTTTTTCTTCATGAACAACACATGTGCCCCCCAAGGTGACACACTTGGGTGAATATAGCCCTTATCCAACAACTCCTGTAGTTGCATTTTGAGTTTGGTTAACTCAGGTACACTCATTCGGTAAGTGTTTTTTGACACACAAGTGACCCCTGGTATTAATTCTATAGTGAAATCAATATCGCTTTTTGGTGGTGAGCTTGATATCTCTTCAGGAAACACATCTCAAAATTCCTGGATAATAGGTATGTCCCTTAAAGTAGTTGTTTTATCATTGGATTTTGTATAGCCTACTTGGACATCATACACCTGACAGGTTTTTCGAATACATTTACTTAACTGATTAGCAGTAATTGGACACAGCTTAACAACTCTTCAAATTCCCTGAATTTCTTATCTAACACCCTCTTCAAACAGGTAATTAATAGTCTTGTCTTTGTAATTAACCATTGACCAATTTTTTTCTAACCAATCCATTCTAATGAGTACAATCATATGATCCTAAAGGTAACATGTTTAAATTTAACCTTACTAGTTGTCCAACTATTTGTAATAGGCAGTTTTCTACCTTAGATGATACCCTACACTTGGCCCTAGTGCCTAGCCACACTAACTAGGGAGCTTAAATTTGGTAGAGTTCAAATGACATGACTCAACTATATTAGGGCTAACATAACTCAAACTTCCTCATGGGTCAATCATAATGGATACACGATGATTAACAGTTTTACCTTCAAATTCCACCATAGAAGGCTGATATTCGGCTTGATTTTCCTCTAAAGATGCATTTATCTAGGGAAATATTCTGGCCAAATATCCAAACATGGAGGCCTCCTGAACATTTGCTACTTTCCCCGTTTTAGTATGGTGGGGAAATTTTTGTAATAATGGGTTCCCCACAACCCTAGCATTGCAACAGTGTATTTTTCTGCTCGCTTCCCTCTAGTTTGTTGGATGATTTGGTGGATCGACTCTCACTAGGTTGCCTTGCTTTCATTTGATTTTTCCCTGAAACTCCATTCCACTGTTTCCTAAACATATTCCTAGAACTGACAGGTTTTGTGTTCTTAAAATTAGATGCATTTTCTTTCCTTTTTTTAGCTATCTAGTCTTTGCTACCTTCTCCTTTCTGCTTCATTTGTTGATAACAAATTATGGCCTTTCATATAGCTTCATCCATGGTCTTTGGATTGTCAAACTCTATTATCTCCTTTGTAAAAGCTAGGAAGTTTATAAAAAAGCATTGCACCCTAGCTCTTTCTTGCCGTATATAGGGTACATATCTTAGTAGCAATGTGAATTCAAACATGAACTCATCCATTGTTTGTTGCCCCAATCCTAGACCGTGGAATTATTTTTCCTTTTCATCATGAAAATGGTGAGTTAGATATCTATCTTTGAAATGTTTTTGAGGCTGCTCCTAGGAAACTTCTTGTTCGTCTACTACCCATACCATTTTGACTTCCTCCCACCACATGGTGGCTTTTCCTTGTAATTGGAAAATTGTTAGTCTGGCCTTTAAATTTTCTTTATATTCATAAATCTGGAAGTATCTGTTCATGTTTATTAGCCAGGTTTCTACATCTTCCTCCTTTCCTTCATCGAATGTAAGTGGTTTACTATTTTTCAACTCCCTCGATAGCTTAGTTTTTCGTGTTTTATTCCCTTTTCCACTTGTGACATTTTCTAATCCTTCCTCATTATCCATTTAGCTTCCATCAAATCCAAAATTTTCTACTCTTTGCTGATGTTACTCATTTATGTTTTCATCGCCAGGACTACGAGTGTGATGACTTTTATTTTGTTTATCAGAAAGGATCTTCATGATCCTTCCTTGTTCAAGTCACAATATTTCATTATCGACTCGTAAATTTTCCATTCTAGTTCAGATTTGTTTCACAGTTTCTAATAACATTGCATCAATTTTACTGCAATAGCCTTCTCCCATTTGTACCCATACTTCTGGATTGGTTCTAGTGTGAGGTCTAAACTCTTTTCTTGGGGTCATTCTTCTTGATTGTTTTGATAATGTCCCTATGTTCAACTCCCCTCTATGCAACAATTTTTTTGTGTTACATTCAAGCCTTAGTCTACAAAGTTGTGCCTCTAATACCACTTGTAAGATGTCACCATATATATATATATATTGTGTAAATTTGTTTAGAATCACGTAATCATTAAGAGACTGAGGTCACAATTATTTATTCTATTGTATTATCTCCCTTATACTTAGATTCAGTACATCAATTAAATGATTCTGTAGTGTACTTATTAATGGTGAATTGTTTAGTCACATGGCGTTGTTTGGTATTGATATTCAATACCTTTATTAATTCCTTGCATTTATCAGAGCGTATATTTACTACAGCGATGGTATGAATACATAATAGAATGGTTGTTTTTATGGTAATTATGTATTGAGTTATCATATCTTTTAACAAGGCATGGAGGCATTCAAGACGGGTTGGAACATGGCTCTCTAACTTGGAACTTTGAATTTATTATCCTAGCACATAGTATCCAAACTTCTTGTCAGTGTGCCACTGGTGCCTCATACGTGGTGTTAATCCTCCAGCTGTCTTCATGCTCTGGCACAAACCTTGGAGACTGTGGTAAGAGTAATGTATGCCATTGATCTTCTAATGTCGCATCAAACAATTTTGAGCTCATCTGGATCCATTAGCATAATGAGACCTACCCGCACCGTCGACATTTCTCTCATTTCCCTCGTCACTTGGCCTAGATGTACTCTGCAACTTATGCTTATTTTGTTTGGGTTTTCGATTGTTTCTTTGGCACCCTTATGCTACAAAATTATTTTTTCTATGGTCCACATGGTTGGCTACATTTTTCACTCCTAGAAAGAACTGGCCACCAATGTCGTTCCTTTTAGTGTTGCTTTAAATTTGTCAAGTAAGATAATGAAACAACATGTTACACTATAGTTCTATCATTCTAGTTTCTTATTTCTTATTTTAATGGTTAATTAATCAATTATGTCATTGATGCAGAGGTAGCTCTGCTAGCGTGGATTATAGTGGGGTCTCGAGAGGTTGGAAGCTCCACTACTCAACTAGTTTTGTTGCAAGTTACTATTTTATATTTTCTTGAAGAATGACTTGTCTGTCGTTTAATTTTCTTTAGAAAAAGTTCATATCTCCTAGTTGAGACACATGGTTTCTCTTGTTTATCAATTTCCGTACTTAAATTTAAGGGTTTGTCATCGATTTAATGTAAAGGATTTTTTTAAAGCTCTATAATTTCTGTGGTTGAATATTACATTCCTTTTGTTTAAATTTGTGGCTCTGTGCAAGATTATTAACATCTGGACTGTGAATGAATCTTGGCGTTGTGCTATTTACTTCTGAGCTAGGATATTTTGATTTAAGGAAGTCATTTCTTGTATATTGTCTCTACAGACTAAGGAAGTCTCATCAAGAGAGTAAATAATCCTTTTTGTGTTGTTACACATTTTATATTCATGGTTAGGAATTTTACTTAATTTGCATGTGAAATTTTGGAGAGGTTTCTTCTTGAAATGGGTAATGAACCATTCTCCGGATTTAGCTTTAAAGTTCTTCTTTCTGGATTTTGAAGAGAGACTTATAGGTTTTAGGACTGTTCTAACAATGAGCCCTTGCTCGACATTGGAACTAACCCATTCCTGAGAGGGAGGTTCTCTTGACTTACTATAACAATTCCTATTAGCTTAGCTACTACACATGTTTATTTTAAAGAGTCATCTATGTTATTTGGTTGTGCACAATAATTTTCTTACTATTACATTGTATCCTTTAAACACTATTTATTTATTATGGGTTACCTAAGATTCCTATTATTTCTTTTGATGCATAAATTTTCACATTACTTCTTTTATTCATTCCCTTAAATTCCTATTCCAGTAAGAAGTTCTTCAAGCTTCTATTTTGACTCATTTTGTTATTTCAAAAGGCACCCTACTGTTATAATGTGTTCAAGATTGCTATTCCTGGGAAATATAATTTCCATAATGATGGCAAAACACTATTTCTATTTCTTCTTTCAAACATGGCTAACAACAGGGTTATCGAAAGTGTTTAGTTTCCTATTGGAATCATATTACTTTACTCCACTATCTGTAATTTTTTTATCACTAGAAGGAAATGTTGTACATGAACCCATCAAAAATAGAAACTGCATTTGAGTTTTCAAAATAAAGAACACAGTGCATGAAATTATATAGATACTACATCTAAATTTTAGAATAAATAATCGCTCCTCATAATTAGTCGTTCTTTATTCATAAGTACTAGTCCAAGTAGATTAATAACTCACAACATTATACCTTATGTCTAGAAATCAATACTTTAAAATTTATAATTCTAACAGTTCCAATACTTATCTGCATTTTGTAAATATGTTGGGGAAAAAACTCCTCAAAAACGACCACACCTCCTTTCAAACGAGAATGGCCTTTGCAACCAATTCTCCCCCCAAGCTCTCCCAAATTCCATAGAATAGGAAGATAGGAGAGATTTTCTTTCGAGATTGTTTAATGGTATTAGGGTCTCACAATAATGATAGGGATCGAACCTTCTAGTGGTCCTTACCAGCTCCGGACCTTGGCTCTTGGGAAATGTATTTCCTTAGCCCATATCTTTGTTCTTCATTTTGTCTTTGTTAAAATTTCTAACCCCCTCCTTCTCCTGGATTTTCCTTTTTAAAATAAATGCTTTCGGTAAGGAATAATTGTTTTCTCCAACTTCCTAGAAGTTAGGAAATCGTGTGGCCATCTATGAGGTTTTTCTCTTCAGATAACAAAAGAATTCTTTTAAATCATAACCATTTCTTTTAAATAAAAATGTATTTCCAACTCAATTAGGTATTCAACAACCTAAAAGTATGTAAACCTCTACATGAGGTAATTAATTACCAATTCTAACTTGTTTGTAAAAATAAATAAAACTAAAGTAACTGGGGGTGTTACCGATGGAGTGTAAAATATATTGGACAATTTATATTTGAAGTTCTAATGTCATAAATATATATAATGAAGAGTTGAGTTAAATTAGACAAGAAATTTAATCACTCTCCCACCTTAATTTTGGTTGTTATAGTAGAGAAATAATCTTATTAACCTCTTCAAATTGAACAAAATCCTCCTATATATTCACAAGCTCATGAAATGTACTAAAGAACATGACAAGAATATACTTCTACATTCATCCAACGAAAGCCAATAGATCGATGAAAAAAATATGAACAAGAAGAAGATAAATCAATGGCACATAACAAAAGATGTATCTGGTGAAATACAATAACCCTGTTATTTATATTTCATATATCAGAAATATGAGTGAAGATATAGAGCTTGTTCTCACTAGACCAATTCCGCACAAGTATGCTCAATTCTCTCAGTTCACAACAAAGCTCTTGGCCAACACTTAGCCAATTTTGAAACTCTCCAAGCCCCTAATCTCATACATAAATCCTAGTATGAATAACACATATTTAAAGGGAATTCATGCTTCCAAAACTACACAATCCAAGCATAGGATCAATATATGTTGCATTCATGATATTTACACTGCAGTAAATAATACCACGGTTAGTACAATGTCCCTGCACTCTAGTCTCAACTGGGTATTTCTTTGAACTGACATGCATGAGTTTCTCATGAGGGAATCTTCAATTAACTGAAGTAGTTCTAGTGGATTCATTAGTGCACCAACTGACTGTTAGTCCTTTGTTATTTCTGAAAACAATTTAGAACTAATTTAACTAAACTTAACTCAGTAAACTGAGTGATCTAATTTCCAACTCAATTTAAACTCATATTGGACACCTAAAACTTAGGGAGAACATATACATGACTACAAAAAGAATTCCAACTCGAAATTCCTAAGCCAATTAAGTTAATTAAACTTAATTAACTATTTACAAGTTGCTATGAGAATAGAATTCAATTTAAATTGTTAGTTTGATTCAAGAACAAATTAAACTAGAATTTCTTGTTACCATTTCTTAGCACAAATTTATTCCTAACTTATTTTATGAAGAATATTTTTAGCAATTTTTCAAAATAAAGTGAATTAAATTTGACTATAGATTATGGGACACAATGATTTTTCTATTTACAATTTACTTTAGGAATTTAAATCAAGTTACATTATCTTGTAATATCATAAGACATAAAAGCATGGATAAGAATTTGAAGTGAATTGAAAATCAAATAAAAATTTATCTATTGGAGAGGAATCCACAAGAATTATAAGATAAGAAGAAGTAATTAAGTATTATGGAATCAAAATAAAAATTTCAAAACTACTTTAAAGGGGAGAGAATGAATGAAAAGTGGAAAAGGAACAAGAATATGAAATTCTTTCATTGATAGGAAAATCATAGAAATATTATCATTATGATCTAAGAAATGAAAATATAGAAAGACAAATGGCTAGAAAATTCCTAGGGATAGCTAAATCAAGATCACTTATTTCTATATATTTCTTCTTATTTTATCTAAGATGGAGATAATTAGAATATGATGGCAAAATTATCTCACAAGTAACTATAAACAATCCTAGTGCCATATAGAAAATGTAATAATCAAAATCTAGGTGGTAGGACATTAAGATATTTATTATGATTTATAATCTAGTGGAAGAGTATTTTGTTGGCCTTATGGATACTTTGTTGGCCTTGATGTCAACTTGGATCATGAACTTATCACACACTTGGTGATTGGTAGCAAAATTGCAGAGGTTGGCTTGAACAAGTTCATGATGATATGATGGTTTTTGTTACTATGAAGTGCTGCAGAGGTGAAGTGATGAAAAAATATAGTAGATTTCTAGGCAGAGGATCTCTTATTTTCTTCAAGTTTGCCTATTGTCATTGGGAAGAGATATTTCACACTACGAAGGTTTTACAATTTCAATAGGAAGCAATGTTGTCCATGCTATGTTCATCATTAGGAATTCATGTCATCCTCACGATCATGCTTATAGATGAAGAAATTAGAAAAAAATGGGGAAAACCATCGAATATCCCAAGGAATTTATGTGATTGAGGACGATTTAGCATTCATTTGATGTGGTCAACAAATGCATTACTGAAATCCATTAATTTTCCCATCATAATTACAGGGCAAAGAAGTGATAAAAGGATAAGGAGATCGATGAGTTGAGTGTCAAAATTTTATGAGTTATGTGTTGTTGCGTTTTGGAACAGGTGATCACAATAGTGCACAAGGGTTATATTTAATAAGGAATTGAGATATTTCACGATCTAATGTTTTTATTTTTTTGCACATGTCTTCAATTCAGATATATTTGGGGAAGTGAAGTTGTGTATGTTTTGAGTGTGTCACTACTGAGTATTTGAAGCTTGTAGATGTAACATCCCTCGATAACCTCACATAAAAATGTTTGGAGTTAGAATTTTTTTACAATGTTTACTAATGTGTAACCTTTTGGATTACTATTCTATCTTACTTTGATGACCATTAGGTAAACCACCATGGCTACATAGGTATCATATTACCACAAATTTTATGATGTAGCCTTGCATCATTCCCATGCTTCTTTTAACTAGTTTAGTTAACAATATAATTCATAATGTAATGGTCATGTCATACAAGGAATCAACGTCATCAAACTCGCACAATAAGAAATCACATCATTGACACTGATATACCCTAAAAACCTTGTAGGGTGAAAATAAGCAAATGTTCAATTTTATTATTAAATGTTCGTGAGTGTGTTCACCCCTAAGTCAAGGGCTTGTAAGGGACACCATCCCCTAACCATTGTCATACAATCTTACAAAGAAATATAATTTGAATATATCATATATAGTTGATCCATAAACTACCATGGATGTTCCACTAGACAGTTCGTCATGAGAGATCTGATAATAATTTATTAAAGTTCTAAATTTTTACAATATTGCAGTTTTATTAAACTTCTAGATCTGTAAATTTAGATATAATTAGTGCATGCATGCGAATTGAAATTATGCAGAAAAGGTATAGAACAAAAAAATAATAGATCACACACACATAAGACATAAAATATGCTCTAGGAGATCCTTTCGGGAGAAAACCTAGGTGGAAGGTGAGGTTGCTTCACTCTCTTTCTCTATCTGGAAATATGGCTGCAAGTACAAAGAAGTAAATCTTGTGGCCCATGGGCTGCTACAGTACACATATTCTCTTTATGTGTTCTACCTCCTATCTCTCCTGGATATATTTTATCATCTATGGAACTAAGTTCTCTCCAAAGAATGGAATGCCTCTTCCTCCTAGTGTCCTTGTTATAACACAACTTGATAGCCTAATAGTGGTTAAGTTTGATTACATCAACTCTTAACTAGAGTTACAATATAGACTCTTCTAGAGTCTTTTACATAAAAAACACGTGGCAAGCCCCTTTTCCATGAATAATGTGGGTTGATGTGACATCCTCCCGAACTATAGGTGTGAAAATAACAAGGTCAACTTTTAAGTGGAATAAATTTTGCATTCTGACTCTGATTGAAGCACTTAATGCACTATTGCAAATATCTCTATGTTTATCATAGAATTAAAATGTGTGGCATTTAAGAGGCAAAGGTTTACCCACAAAAAACGTCGTTTGATGCCTCAAATGCTCCTGCGAGGTTTCAAACCCCATTTTGTGAGACTTAGTGCCATCGGTAAAAACCTTCCCATGAGCTTATCCCTCCATTTTTTCCACTTTGAATGCATCATCATGGATGAAAAACTATATAATTATCCAATCTAGATCACACCTCCCCATTTTCCGAGGATTTTGGTCCCTAAAAGATTTTACTGAGTGATGTGGCGAAATTTTTGCTCCAACTCCTTTCTAGTGAACCATTTAGCTTTGCCTGGAAATTGTCCCTTCAACCTAATATTCCAAAGAACATGCTTCCCCTATCTTGTAGTTCTGGAGATCTTCTACAAAATTGTGTCTTATGTCAACTTTTCCTCAATGCCTATTTACAAAATCTCCACAAAACTTAGGACCTGTTCCTCTTCCTGATCTAGCATGGAAGGCTCATAAAGTTTAAAATTCGGCCCATTCACCACTAAGTAAATGCACATATATGGTGGTAAACTAAGTCGATAGGAATTATCACTCACCTTTTCAAGTATCTCAAAGGGACCATACATTAGAGCCTTAATTTTCATACCAAGCCCTTGCAACCTATCCTTGTTCAACAATAACGATACTCTATCATCCACCTTGAATGGATTTTTTTTTATGTACAGATCATGTCTAGCTTTATACTTCTCCTGGGACTACTGTAGTGTTTCTTTGTAACACCCTTCCCTTGTGTTGCTAAATTATTGTAAACCTAAGTTGAGTTAAAGCTAGGTGTGATATCCTCCCTTATATGTTAAAAGATTGTAAACCTAAGTTGAGGAAATCTAGGTTTTATACCCTCCTTTGTGGGTTAAGATATTATAAACCTAAGCTGAGGAAATATAGGAGATATGTAGTATGAAAAGCAAATGTGTTATTCAATAAATTAATAAAATAAATCACTTGGAGGGTGGAGCACCAAGAAAGAGGAGATTCTTTCCAAATCCCACAAGGAATGGGATATAGATTAATCTTTCGTGATAAAGCTTCTAGATGGGATTCTAGATAAGTTTTGATGGATTGGAGATCCATCGGATGGATGGGATATAAAGATCCATCAAACACAAAAGATTTGCGGATGATAAAGGCAAGCTTTTATGAGGAAAATCCTCGTGGGAGATAAAGATGATCTTTTCCAAAAAAGACCTAGGAAAATAGAAAAATCCATAAAAGCGGGATGTCACTAATGGTAACTAGATCATGAAAGAGGGTCATTGATCAATTGATGAAAGTTGATCCTTGGAAAGATCTTCGGCTCGAGGAGAATCATAGGTGATTCATAGCTGGGTGTTGGTGCTCCTCCCTCCAAGTGATGTTTCAATTGGTGTCAGATGTGTGGATTGTTTTGTATGATGATTTTTACTCTCTCCGTTATTGTTCCATTTTGTTTATGAAAAGTTTTCTTAAGCTTCTTTTCCATGAGAATGTTGTGTGAATTACATATGCTTATGTATTAATATATTTAATGGTGTTTACCTCTATTTTAATGAGATTCGCTTGCATGATATGAGTTTTATATTAATCCTTACTTTAGAGTGGTTAAATCATTCAAGTTGAGAGCATAGAAGTTGTGTTGTCAGTATCTATGGAAATGATTGTATGCATGTAACTTTTATTTCATTCCAGATAGCGATGAAGTAGTTGTTGAATCTAATATTGGACCTTATTAAATGTGATCAAGGAAAATAGAGTGTATCTAACTCGTGATATTATTTATAGATTAAGAATTTGGCATATGCAAACAATTATGGAGTAATGTTGTTGGTTGTACAATGATGTAGTATTATCTATGCCCTGCATGAGCAATCTCCTTCATAAGTATATTAGATGCAATAGACCAAAGAAATATCATATTACATGTTAATGAGGGGGTTGTCAAAGACTTTAATGGTTGTATTTTATGATTTGTCTTTTCCCTACCAAATGTAAAGGGTTAAATCGAATTATAAACTCTCACAACTGGATCTAAATCTTCTCACCCTAGTACTGGCTAGGGGACAGTGTGGGTATTCTTGCATGTGCATAGTAGATAAGAGAGTAGTAGCTTTGGATGCAGAAATAGATGTAAGAAAATTTTCTATTATTGTTGCATGGAATATTGCATGAAGACATTAAAGTTATTGTAAGGGTTGCATGTCAAGAGAGCATGTGATATTACATGGAGGGTATATGAATCCTCTTTGTTTCCCATATGTAATATCCAAAGGTGAGGGTGGAAAATATCCAATTTTTTTTTCAAATGGGGATGTTCCTGTAGAAACGATGAGCCCCTATATCGCAATAAGAATGTTTCAACTCCTGTGGCTATCAACTTAAATTATCAACCTGGTGTTCATACAAACTTAAGAGGGGTGGACACTATATGCGCAATAGACACTTTCCTCTTCCTATAATGACTCCCATTGATGCAAGTGAAAGAAGGCAATGAAAAAAATTAAAATGGAAAAAGAGCTAAGTAACCTGTCAATCCTAAGTTGCAATAAGAAAATCTACTCTACTTGGAAAGTAAATGGCAGGAAGGAAATATATTATATTTTCAATCATGTAAAGCATAATGACAACTATGGAAACCTAATATATATTTCTAGATAGTAAATTACATTTAAATTATATATATTCTATTTTTCAAGAAAGGAAAGTCCTAGAGTACTCTTGCAAAAATTAAGTCACACTTTGGATAATGTAAATTGTGGAAAATGAATCTAGACTAATTTGAAGAAATCAATAGTCAAGAAGTAAGAAATATAAGAGCTATATGTCGACCTATCGAAGCCTCACGTCAACCAAATTATCCTGAGAGCCTTCATAGGCTATAAATATACTTCTATTATGAATTATAAGTTAATATAGGAAAATAAAATATCGAAAGCAAATTTCTACATGCTTGCTATAGGATTGGTATAATTGTGACAAGATCGCTATAGGAGTCAGATATCTTACCGAATGCCAAGAAACTAACATGCAAATGAGATGGGAATTTTTCTTTTATGAAGTAGGATGTCATAGGAGTAAATTGCAAGTGGAATCACTCAAAATTACCCCTATTAACATGTGCTAAAAATTAGAAGAAAATTACTACCCTAAAAACAAAAAAAATTCAAATATTAGTGAGCTAGTTAACCTATAAAATTCCTAAACTAATAAAGTGAAAATGATATGGGGTAAATTTAGTTATCAACTTGATTTTTTTATGACCCAATACAAGTGCAATAAACTAAAATGAATCTAATTAAAAATATATGAAAAATAGCATAAAATTACTACTATTGTGCTACAAGGGACTTCCAAAAATTCTACATGTGTGAACTAGTAAAGCTTTGTAAGTATCTCAATGATGAAGATAAATTTTCAACATTGTTATAATGATGAATCACACTTATGACTCCATAAATAACCTTAAAAAGAACTCACTTCAATCATTTTACCAACACAACCTACCACTAAAGAAGCATGCATAGCAAATGCAAAAATAAGAGATGCATGTGAAAAAGAAATTCAAAGAAAACAAAGAAATTGTAGAAGAGGGCTCTGTCAGGCTCTTCAGATGGCCAAGCCTAAGGACACTCAGAGTATTATGAAGGAAATCAAGATTTATAAGCTAAAATTTGCACAAAACTTCCTTATTTGAATCAATCCAAGTACATCCATACTATAAATGAAAGTCAAGCTATTAAATAACAACTTGTCTACACAAAATGGCTAAGAAATACATGCCTTTAGAGGAAAATTCGAATTTGTACTTATACAAAGTGATGAGATAGCATTCTCCTTGAAAGGGGACAACTTTCACCTCGAAAATGTGTCAAAAAGTGGATCTAGCTGCAAACACAAGGAATTTGCATTAAATGACACGGAACACATTCCTAGATTTTCTCAATCAATGGAGCTCCACAATTTGTCAATAATTTCATGATATTTTATTAATGTATTATCCAATATTGATCCTCCTATAGCATTGAGTAAGTCCCTATATTATATCCTCGTCGAAGTCTTCATAATCTATCCAATATTCTCAAAATTTCCTACAAAAATAAATAATATTAAGAAAAAATATGAAATTATCTCTAAACCTTCCTATTAAACATATTAAAGTGAAAAATATGTAATCTAATGAAAAAAAAGAGGTTTAATATGTTCAAGAATGGTCATATGGGCCTTAATGTAAGTCTAATTTTGAGGCCTATCATACCCCATTGTTGAAAGTGTTGCTCACCCTCTGAGAAACTTAGTGATCTAACCATGCCTCATTCATGGCCCTGGTTGTCTCCTTAACATCTCAAGCTACCTTAGAAAGAATTTTGGCACATGTTCTCTTTCCCCATCCTCTTCCTCTTCTTCCTCAACGTTTTCTTATGCTTCTTCTTCTTGGCTGTGGGAAAGGCAATTCTCTCTTTACTTCCTTTGGATTTTGTCCTTCGAATCCTAGGCTTTAAGGGTAAAATTGCTCAAAATTATGATCTTTTGTAGCTCACTGGAATTTCTTGTAGCACATTGTTTTCTCTTGTAGAAATCTTTTCCCATCCTATAGGAGATTTGTTCCTCCTATAGCAGCATTGTTTCCTAGTGAGAGGCTTATTTTATGCACCTTTTTTTTCTATATTTTGAGATATTGAGGGCTCTTTAGAGATCTATTCTCCTAATTTCTATTGTCTTCTTCTCCCTCTATCTTTTCTCCTTACTTTTCCTCTTCCACTTTCTCTTCCTTCCTACCTCCAACACTAAATTTTGGTATCTCTTATTGTAGTCTTGTGTGATGAGCCTCATCATTGGTAACTATATGGACCTTAATACAACCCCAAGCTTATTTAAATCAAATATTCTCATAATTAATTAAATATTTGATTATATTTTGCTTAATGATATGAGTAAAAGTGAGATGTTATGCCTAGTGGAACAATGTGCATTGATTGAAGTTTTTTTAGAGATGATCATGGGAATTTTGGCTAATTGAGGGTAGAAACTCGAATGAGACAAGGAGGAGAGCTTGTAGGAGATAGATCCTCCTCATATACTCCTCAATCATTCAAATATTCCTCCATCAAATCACACTAGCTCAGAGTTGCAAGCAGTCGAGTCATGAAGATCAAAAGGCAGTCGATTCAGTGACAGTTGAATAGCCAATTCATCTTGAGTTTGGGAGCTGAGCCCCCATAGATTTAAGGAAGTCGTTCTAGACTTAAGTTGTATAAATAAGGAGGCATAGAGCCTCATTAGGATTCAAATTTTTGATATAAAATCACTAAGCATTTTCGAGCTCAAGACTGGTGGAAGACATTGTTATGTAATTTTTTGATATGATAATGAGAATGAGCATTTGCTTGATCCAGCACTAAGTGGACTTAGAGGGATGAAACTCCTAGGTTAGGGCCCACCCCTAGAAGCAAAGGCCCCTCTTCTTGTATTTGTATGCTTAGTTGATTTCATAGATTAATGGTTGAATTGTCTTTAGCATTATTTTATTGCAAGTAGTTGTTGATTTGATTGGTTTGCTTCCATTTGTGCATTGCTTTAACAATAGCTTAGGAAGATAAAGGAATATCAAAAAGATATTAGTAGGTGTATTTGGCCTCACTCCTCCCTCCAGGGACCATGATTTGAGGATATAACCCATATGAAGCCCCAAAAAGATAGAATTATGATTTCTCATGGAATTTAGGGTTTTCTATTACTTAGGCCAGCATTTTACTAGTTTTCAAGGATAGGAGTTAATTTTCATTTCTGATATCTTCAACCTTATAGTAGATCTGATAAATATTTTGTTAGATCCTAAATATGCCTTAGGTTGAAGGAAGGAAAATTTCAAGATAACCACAAACCACACTCGGTTTGGTAGCTAGCCCTACTAGAATAGGAGAGGGCTCTCTCCAGGTCACACTTAGTAAAAGTAAACAATACGGTCTAAGATGACTTAAAATGAATACTGATTTTAGGCTAGTAAATAAATATGAAAGAGGTAATTTAATGAATGACTGAATTTTCTGGGTTGTATGGGACGAAGGATAGCATGAGATGGGAAATTGAATCAAAGACGCAGAGTATTTCGTGAGGCAAGATAGGTAGGAGGTTTAGCAGTCAAATTGAAGTAATATGGAGTGGAAAGACCCTTGAGTGGTTGAAAAGGGCATAACCAATGAATCCTTTTCAAACAGAAGAAGACACACTGAGGATGAATGATTTTCCAACGCAGAGCAATAAACTGGATTCTACCTTTCTTACTTAAAAACATTCAACTGGAAATGATTATGAATGAATTGTAAAACATAACAGGATACACATGAAACAGAAAGAAGAACCTATGATAAACTCATACCACATGAATCTCATGAATCAGAGCTGCATCATTTTATTAATTTCCTAGCCAAACTGTATAGTGAAGCGCTGAGTTTTCTTTCACACCTTTCCCAGAAACTCCAACCTCTTACAAATGATTTTTAATAAAATAAATAAACCTTACTATGAGAAAATGGATCGACCCAAAATAGGGTATTGTTTAATCATTATTAACAGAAGATGAAAATCCAACCATCGGTAAAGGGAGCAATGTTACATTTTCTACTCGAATTTTTTGATGACCAATGAAGAGGTGAAATCTGTAGGCGCAAATCCCATGAAATCGTAACTGAAGACAAAAATAGGCCCCGTAGCGTATTTCTCTACTACGGTTGATGCCTTCGTTTTAAATTTAGGTGTTTCGGTTTTGACTATTCGCTTTCCTTTTGGCCGTTTGAATAGAAGTTAACTTTTAATAAAAAATGGTTTTGAATTTTCCTGTGATGACAGGAAACGGAATTCTGCCAATTCCAGTTACAATTTCTCCTTCATTTTGGGTTCAAACCGGAAGGTTTCTTTACAATTACGCTTTTTGTATTCAGCATCGAACTGCACTTCTATTCTTCTAGCTACATCCTTCAAAATTGTTTTGCCTCAACAATCCCAGCACCAGCATCTTGCAAATTCTACTTTTCTTCATCTGTCATCAAAACTTTGCAGTCTAGAGGATTTTCCCAAATGCTTTGTTGGGGAACATTGTCATTCCAACTTGGTACAAATCCATTCTCTATTATCCACTTGTCCTTAGTACACTCCAGAAGAACATGAGTGGGCTGCTTTATATGCTGCACTTTGACAAAATGGCACTTTGACGGTATACGGGAAAAGTGAAGCCTCATACTCATGTATACTTGTCTTGATATTCCAACATACTGTAGTATTTTGGTTTCATCAAAAAATGCATAGACACTAGCCTTTGCATCATATGCACTGATGTCTCTGATCAAACCTTCATCAGTTAGGCAAGGAATGAAATCCAAATCCTTAACCAAATATGAATTTTCAGTGACTTGTAGTTTTTCTCTTTGCAGTGTTACTTGTAGTTTCTTATAGTCTTCCTGTTCCTGCAAACTTTGTATGCACATTCGACTTGAATTCTCATTAACAGCAGCAAGTTCCTCTTTCCATTTAGGTTTTATAGAGATGCTATTTTGTAAGCTATCATCAACTCCTTGAAACTTGACTTGATAGAAATGTAGTGAGTTATTCCGTTGTGAGGCCAGGTGTGACCTATTTGACAATTCTCGATTTGGCATACACCTAATCGACAACTCCAAAAACTGTCATATCAAGCCTGTGTGCCACGCGCACACCCAACGTGTCACACATGTCCAGCCTATGCACCAAGCACCTTCATTTTACCACATTTCAACCTGTCAAATGTTGTTTCATAACAATTACAAAATTTCATAAACCTTCTCGGAGCATAGGAAACTGGGTTGATTTGAAATTTATTAAGTGATGAAAAAGTTTTGGTGTTCCGGCCCTGTGCGCCGTGCCCTAGCCCAATGCGCCGCGCAGGTTGGATGCACTATACCAGTGTAAATTTACACTGTGAAATGTCCCTCTATGCGCTGCACCTTGTGGATGCGTCGCGCCTGCTCCCAATGCGCCGCGTAGCTCTGTTTCAACACAATTTCGACCTCCAAAAACTGAATTTGCTTCTCCACATTTTCGCTTCGGTTCTTTGATGTTATTTGGCACGCAAATGAAATGCTGGAACACAAAAATGTCTCTTATGACAGGGATTTGATTTTTGACTTGTGCACACACACTTTCTGAACTTTAGCACTTTTGCATTTAATACAACTTTGTCTTTTGGTTTCCTCACTGATTTTTTGAGCTTGAATGATGGCTTTTCTCGGTTGATTTTTGCAGGGATGGTGGCATTGGATTTCAGAAAAAAATGACCAGAGGCTCCATTTGAACATTTTCAACTGAACAACCTTGAAAATATACATGGAAATTATTTCAAAAGACGAAAAGACGACTTTTTCTTCAAAACGGGCTTTTGAAGAAAAGTCATGATCAATCAGTATGACAATGCAATTTTCGAAATGAAAACCCTCTAGCCTACTGGCATTATTGGACATTTTTGAAGACCAAATTGACTAACCCTAGACCTAGTGACTGAAATGAATCTTGCTGACCTAGTCATGAAACAGGACTGTAAATGACTTTAAAATTGATTTGACAAACAGACCTAAACCAACAAGATAAGGCATGAGGGGAATGAGTAACAAGGCCCTTCCATCAGATAATGGCAAGCCCCTAGTAGAATGAAACGGAGTGAATCGAGTGAGACACCTAAAAATGAAATTCAAAAAGAGTTTTGATCTCTAACGAAGGGATATGAAGACCGAATCTAATAGATTTCACATTATTCTACAAGTTTTCCCATGCATGAAATAGGCAACTACATGATGAAAATTTATTTTTCTATAAGTAATTGAAAATCTTTCTTGTTTAGCATGATTCATGGATAAATGTCAGTGATTGATGCAGTGTAGGAGTTTCAGTAGTGTAGAGAGTTTTCATGGCTAGAAACCCCATCCTATCCTCATCCATCCATGGTTATCAATTTTACCACTAAATCCCTCACCAAATTCATCATTCTATAAGAACATTTCTCCAAGCTTATTGAGCAAATATTACCATCTCACAGACTCTATTTTTAGCTCTGAAGGAGTCCTAGCCACTCCCTTGCCTCATTTCTCCCACCATTCACCTTCCCTAAGCCCTACACCACCTTCCAAATCCCTTCTCTTTCTCTCGGTCGGAACTTGTTGGAATACAGGGGATTGTGTAGGAGCATTAGGACATCCCGTAGGAGGCATTATGACATCCTGTAGGTCGACCTGTAATGGCTTGTTTTGATGCCTAATTGTGGAAAAATCACCTAGGAAGACAGGAGAAGACCCATACTTGCCTCCCAAGCCATCTGACCATTCACCATCATCCTAAATCCACCTACCACATCACTAAGAGAAGTTAGCGTTCACATTTTCACATGAAAAAGACAAAAAGGAAAAATAGTTATAGTGTTCATTTACATGCACACCAGTAGAATGTTTGGATGTTTCAAATTGCGTGCCTAGGAAAGTAGGATTACACACATGTTAACTTTTCATTCTTTTGAAGCAAAGCCTCTTAGAAATTAGTTAGATGAATGGTGTGTTTAAGCATTTGACTTCAGTCTTTTCCTTACTATAGTAGACAAGGTTTCATTTATTGTAAATTTCCATTTTTCTCAATGGTAATCAAGCCTCTTCTGAATCAATAGAAGATTGGTTTGAAAAACCATAGTGGTCTATCGCCAGCTTAGCAGTGACAAAGAGTGGACCCATTTCATTTGCTTATGTGTACAACACTGTCACCTCCCAGTTTGTACAAACCTTGGGTTGATAAAGTATAGTTTGTAGCCCATGGAGTTGCAACATTCTTTGCTGTAATACTGGTGCTCATCACTTTCTCGCAACATTCCCAGGGTAGTATCTGAGTAAGATGTGATTTATGTTTTCTTTCTTCCATTTCTTATCTCTGCCATTCTTCGATTAGTTTCATTTTTGCAAAACAAATTGTAAGTTAGTTTTATTTCTTTTCCATTCTGCAAGTGAGATTTCATTCAAGTAGTTTAGTTTCCATTAAGTTTGTGATTTCAATTTTGTAATTAGTCTCAAAGTTTGAAAAAACAAAAAACAAATAAAAAGCACTTCTTTCATTCCTCGTAGGAATAGGGATAACTTAGAGAAATTTCTACCAAATACCCCCACCACTTCAAACAACCAACCTTCCCTCTTCTTTGGTAGCTATGAATTGGAGGATCCCTTCGACGAACCACCAAGGATTTTTGAGGAGCCTATAAGGGGAGAAGAAGAAGGAGAACCCATTCCAAATGACCTAATGGCTGAAAATAGAAATGACAGAGGAGATAGATAAAGAATTGATGGTGCCTTTCCTATCATAGAAACTAATGGAGATACCAAGATGAAAAACATAATTCCCTATGCTCTTCCTCATTTCCATGGCCTAACCTCAGAAGATCCAGACACTTTCTTGTTTGAGTTTTTTGTCATATGCAAAAATTATGATTACACTATTGATGCAAAAAAGTTGAAACTATTCCCATCTACTCTGAAGGATGAAACTCTGCATTAGTTCATGGTTTTACCTGGGGATAGCATAACAACTTCGGCTTAGATGCACCAATCCTTCAACAACAAGTATTGAGACTACTACAAGTCCAGAGACACTAAATAAGACATTTTTAGGATGACCTTAGGGCATGATGAATCCCTAGAGGATTATGAATAAAGATTCCATCTTAGTTACAAAACGGCTAGGTGCACACTTGATCATGTGTCACTGAAGATAGTCCTAATTCGAGGGGTAAGGGAAGATCTTCTGGATACTCTAAACCTACTAGCAGGAGGGGACATCTACCAGCTACCCTATGAAGATATCAAGATTGTCTTTAGGAATCATTCTAGGGTAGCTAGGAAAAAGGGTAGGGGTAGTCAACCAATGGCCATCCCATCCTCTTCCAACACGTCCATAAAAGGTGAAATTAGAAACATGCCAGAAGATTTATAGAGTGAAAGGCTACAAACCCTTGCCTTGCAAATGGACACTATGAACATCAAGGGAAGGCAGGAGGAAGCAGAAAGAGCATTAGCCATCTTCTTCCCTCAATTCACAAGGAGGCACACTAGGAATGAATTTCCATTAAACCTAATCAAAATCTACTTGACCTGTGAAGAAACCACTCCAATAATAAGTGCCCTTCTCTACCAGGACTAAAAGTTGTGTATCAGGGAACTGAAGGGGTGACTTAACAACTCTGCTACATAAATCAAAGGAGACCTCATGGGCCTTGGCCATACCAGTAGGGCATGCAAGGGTCATCCCATTCATATTACAACCCTAACCAGAATACATCCATTCCCTCTTTGGGCCCCCTGCTCATCCCTCCTAATCTACACCTCTTCCTTGGCCTTTTTCACCTCAGTACCATTTCCAGTCGACCAGCCAGTCATTTCTGCCATATACTCCACCACAGCCTCAGTGGAATGCACCACCCAAGGTGTGGAGGCTCCCATACAACAATGCTTAAGCTTTATTTACTTCACCCCCTACTCAATGACAACTTTTACACCCTGCTCCACCTAAACAAACTCAAATGCCTGCCTAGCCAAATTTGAACCTGAACACTTGACAAGCACAAAAAGTGCACAATGGACAAACATCCTACCATGCTTATGCTATGGAGATTTAAGAAATCAACTTGAGATCTGGGAGAGTACTCCTAGACAACCAACCTCCACCTCCACCTAAGGAGAGTGAGGAGGAAAGAGAGGAAAGCATGCCTAGAGTGAATCCACCACCCTTTCCTAAAAGATTAACTCATTGAGTCTAGCCTACCCCAGAAGAGTATGAACTTCTGGGTGAATTGAAATATCTATGTGTCAAAATTCCACTTCTCCAAGCCATTAAGGATGTACCTATTTACAACAAGTTGATTAAAGGGAAGTGTTTCAAACATCTAGTGAGGTGAAAACGAGACACCCATACCATTAATGTCATTGGATAGCTATCTCACTTAATGCTAGGGTAGGTGATTTTCCCAAAGTATTTGGACCCTAGAAGCCCTGTAGTACATGACCACATCAATGGAACCATTGTCCCACACACTTTGATTGATCTTGGGGCTGCCATTAATGTAATGACTAAGGACACCATGCTCAAGTTTAATCTCCAGGGTTTGTTAAGAAAGACCACACCAGTCTTGCAACTTGTAGACCATTGCACAGTGACCCCTAAGGGGATTGTTGATGATGTGATGGTCTCCATTGACTCTTGGGAGTACCCTGCAAACTTCTTAGTTCTCCAGCCTAAGGCCAAGCTTACCTGTTATCCTCTCATATGTGGGAGGCATTGGTTAGCCATGGTCGATTCCTACATCAACTATAGGGCTGGAAATATGACTACCAAAAATAGGCCTCTATCCAAGCAGTTAGTCTTGTACCCTCCTTCTCAGCCATTTCTAGAACACGACTTACCTTTCTGTATAGAATAGGAGGAAGAAGATGAAGTCTTCTCAGCCCAACTCTATACCTTAGAAACAACCATGGGAGGAGGACAATTGGATGAAGATGATTTGATTGAGCACATACTTCAATGTCCAACTCCTAGCGCCTTGTCCTTAGAGGAAGTAGTAAATGAAGCCAAGAGAAACCATCAGATTGATCTATGCTTAGTTTACTCAAACCCTACCCATGTCAAAATAATCGAATTCAGCCCGAAAAGAACTTTGAAAATCAACCATTGTCTTTCTATACACCAAGAAGAAAAATTGTGTAACATGCTAAGGGAACATATGTATGCCTTTGCTTGGAGTTACAAGGAAATGAAGGGATTTCACCCCTAGGTGTGTACTCACCACATTTATATCAAAGAAGTTTGCAAACCATTCTGACAACCCCAAAGGAGAATGAATCCAACTCTCAAGGATATATTCAAAGAAGAACTGCAAAAGCTGTTGGATGCATGATTCATTTACCCTATATTAGACATTAAGTGGCTTTATCCTTTGGTGTTGGTTTTAGAGAAAAATGGAAAATGGAGATTTTGTGTCGATTACAAAGAGTTAAAATAAAGAAAAAGAAGGACCACTTCCCTCTACCTTTCATTGACCAAGTGCTACATGGCCTGGAAGGGAAGAAGTTTTTTTCTTTCCTAGATGGGTTCAACAGGTACAATCAAATGCAGATTAGCCTAGAAGACCAGGATAAAATCACCTTCACTTGTCCTTTGGGTACTTTTCTTATAGGGTCCTTCCTTTTGGCCTATGCAATGCCCTTGCCACTTTCCAGAGAGCAGTCCTAAGTATCATTGCCGAGCTAGGCCATGATGTAGTAGAAATTTACATGGGTGATTTTACACCCTATGGGTGTGATTTCAAGGAGACTCTGTATAACTTGGGAAAGGTGTTGAAAAAATGCATTGAAATGAACCTGTCCCTTAGTCCTAAAAAATGTGAGTTCTTGATGACTGTAGGGAATGTTCTAGGCCATTGAATATCCCAGAAAGTACTGCAGGTGGACCCAAATCAGATAGCCATCATCCAAAGGGTCCCCCTCCGCAAAATAAGAGGGATGTCAAAAGTTTTCTAGGTTTAGCTAGATACTATCGAAGATTTATAAAAGACTTCAGAAAGTTATCTCCTCCTTTACATGTGTTATTGGCCAAAGTTCTGAATTTTTATGGTCAAAAAGATGTCTAGAGGTGCTGGACACTCTGAAGGACAAGTTTAGCATTGCACCTATTTTTTGAGGCCCAAATTGGGACCTTCCATTCCATAGACATGTTGATGACTCTCACAAAGCGATAGGAGTAGATCTAGGCCAGATAGATGACAAGTTACCTTATGCCATTTACTTCATTAGTAAGAATCTAATGAAGGACGAACTAAACTACACAGTGACTGAAAAGGAGCTCCTAGCTGTTGTGTATTCATTGAACAAATTTAGGCATTTCATTACAGGTTACCAAACATTTGTGTGTACTGACCGTGCTGTAACTAAATACTTGATGAATAAACCTACTTTGAATGCCTATATTATTATATGGTTACTGTTATTACAACAATTTGATTAACTATTATTGATAAGCTTGGCAAGGAGAATGTTGTTGCAGAATTTTTATCCTAATTAACTTTTTCCACCAAGGGAGGAAGGAATGGTTGATGATCAATTACTAGATGAAAACTTATTCACCATTTCAGTTCTCTCTCCATGGTTTGATGACATAGAAAACTAGTTGGTGTTTGCACAATTTCCACCGAACTTGTCCTCCAAAGAGAAAAGCAAGATTGTGATGAAGAGTGCCCCATTCACTTGGATTAGGGGAAACCTCTTCAAACTAGGCCTGGATCAAATTCTGAGAAGATTTGTTAGGGAAAAGGAAGTATTTGACATCCTTCTGACCTGTCATGGTGGGCCTTGTCGAGGTCACTTTGTAGCCAAGAGGACATCATTCAAGGTGCTACAAGATGGTTATTGCTGGCCCACTCTTCACCAGTATGTGAGGAGGTATACTAGTCAGTGTGATTGGTGCCAAAGGATGGGGAAACCTACCGCAACGGATGAAATTCCTCTGCAACCTCAAGTGAATTTCGAGCCATTTGACAAGTGGGGCATTGATTTCATTGGACCCATTGACCCTCCATCGAGGCAAAAGATTTACATGATTATGTGCACTAACTATTTAACTAAGTGGGCTGAAGCGAAGGCCATTAAAGCAACAACATAGGAGAAAGTGGTTGAGTTCTTAAGGGAAAATGTATTTGACAAGTTTGGGTAACCTAGAGAATTGGTCACTAATCAAGGCATCCAGTTTACATCTCACATTATTGAAATTTTTCTAAGTCAACAAAAGATCAAGCATAGAACACCAACTCCTTACCACGCACAAGCTAATGGGAAAGTGGAGGTGACTAAAAGAGTGTTGGAGGGAATTATAACCAAAGTAATTAACAACAATAAAAAGGATAGGGTAAATAGATTAGTTGAGGCCACTTGGGCCTATAATACCACCTAGAAGACCACCACTAGATTCACTCCTTATGAGCTTGTTTATGGGAAGAAGGCCCTGCTATCCATTGAATTTGAATACAACACCTTAAGAATGACATCACAACTAGATCTAGATATCACCAAGGCACAATAAGAGAGATTTCTCTAGCTGAATGGGTTAGATGAGTTTAGAATGTAGTCCCTCCTGCACTAAGAGATGACTCAAGTTCAAAGGAAGATCTGGCATGACAATAACATAAAGGAAAAACAATTGCAAGAAGGTGATTGGGCTTTGTTGTATGATTCCAGATACAAGGATTTTAAAGGCAAGTTAAGGACTATAAGGTAGGGCCTTATCTCATAGAAAAATGGCATGATAATGGCTCAGTGCAGATGAGAACCATTGATCCAAAGGCCATTCCTTTACTTGTTAATGGGCATAGATTGAAGGTACAAAAGAAGTCCTTGTCGAAGCAAGAATTCATCAATGGCATCAGCAAGACAGTGATGATAGTGGAGCAAGTCTATGCTTATACCCCATTAATTCACTTAAGAAAAAAGGAAAAAGAAAAAAAAGAGAATAAAAAAGAGACTTAGGTGAAAACCTCCATGAGGAACCTGAGTCCCACTGTTGGGTTGAAAATCTCTTGAGGCGGCCCAATGGTGTAAAAAAAAAAGCAAAAAAAAAGGATAAAAATATCTCTGGGTCAAAACCTCTTTTGAGGCACCCAGAGCAAGAATCTAGGATGAAAACCTCTTAGAGGCAGACTAGTTGTTTTCAGAAAAAAGAAAAGAAAAAAGGAAAAAAAAAGATATAAAAAAAGAGAGAGAAAAGAAAAACTTTGAAATGTTGTTTGTAGGTCATCAGGAGGAGGATCAAAGCAATAAGAGAGGAGAAAAAGGACCTATAAAATTCATGTTTTCGTTCATCCATTCCATATTCTTCATCATCCCATCATTCCTTCCATTTATGAACTCTTCTAGCTCAGTTTGCATGGGTTTTGTGTTTTCTATAGGATTCCCTATAAACCTACATGGTTCCCTAAAAACCTACAAGATGATCCTGTCGGAATTACAATGGCTTGGGAATCCCAAGGAAAGTTACCCTAGAGCAAGGGGATGACCTACTTGTGTCAAAAAATAAAATGTTTACTTCACCACCTCATCACCATGCCTTTCAGCACCATGATTACACCTTCATTCATCCAATAAGTCAGTTTCAAAAAGATCACAATTTTCAGAAGAAAAAAAGAAGAAGAAAGAAAAAAAGACAGAGGACAAGGGACAATACCTGAAGGCTATACCTCTCACCTACCAATTACTAGACCCCTTCTCTATCGATGACAACAATCCTCATGCTCCAAAATTGAAGGAATGAATAAAAAATTAGGGGAGAGGAAACTATAGGACATCCTGTAGGTTTCCTGTAGGCAATCCTGTAGCAGCCTGTCCCACAAAAATAAATTTTGTAGGTTGCAGTCATCTTCAACATAGAGATTCTATTTTCAAGGAAGCTCCTCTAGGGCGTAGCAGAAGCAATAGGATCATTAGAATCACCCTCTAGTACCTGTACATCAAAGAAAAAAGAATCAAAGGAGGCCAATAGAAATAAAAAAAAAAACATATGTAGCAAATACACAGCAGGGACATAATTTTCCAACAAGCAGCATCATCAAGGCACCTTACCATAGGTATGTCATCTCGCTTAATCCCTCTCATTAGCATAATATGATTAAAAATGTAGATTTGTGTAAGAGTTAGTTTTATAATCAAAAGTGGTTATTTAACTTAGCTACCTTTGGCTAGTCAACGAGGAGAATACAATTAGTTCATTACACACGTGGTAGTTGTTAAATCAAGAGAAAGAGGAGATGAGGCCAAAAATGGTTAAGTTACGAATGACTGAACTGGGAGATGATTACAAGGTAAGGAGGAATGATGAAGTGGTAGTGGGACCAATGGTCTAAAACAGGGAAAATTTTAAGAACCCCCCCAAATTTATATGTATAATAAATGGGCGAATCTCCATGGTATATAGGAAAAATTGAAGGTGATTTTATCAATAATATAATATGTAATATAATTTTTTGGCGAATCTCTCACCAGGTATGGCGAATATTTTACTCAATTATAAATTCTTGTAAGATCTTGGTGAGTCTTTCACTAAATAATAAAACTTTGTAAGGTCCTAGTGAATCTTAGCATTGTGAACTCTTAGAGAATTTTTTGAAAAAGTATAAAACCATATATGACAAGAGCCACATGGTGGCAATATCATTGTTTTTTTCACATTTCCACGAAATGGAACTTGTTTATAAAATTATAAAAAATCCAACCAAGTCCCTTATTATATGCAAGTAAGCTTATAATAGAGTCTGATACATATACTATGTTTGTCTTCATTCAAGTGTCATATCTACTATACCTAACACTGTGAACCACAACTCTCTCAGAACTCAACTCTATAGTGTAATTAAAACCTTTGGAAATTGAATCTGACAACTCTATAAAAAGGATTAGTGAAATAGAAGCTTTTGTGAATGAGCCCACTAATTATCACTGCTAAACAATCAATCTAGACTATGAAGTCTTCCATCTTGATCATAATCGTTCTCATGATCAAGGGAGTGCGACCACCTAGCCTAACATAATGGCCATCATAGTTTCCAATAATCAACAACCACCTTGTAAGGACATCCTAGCTCATGTCTCATGAATTTTATTCATCAATCTTAACTAATATAAATCTTATAAAGACAATATTAAAATCCTCTCTGGATTCACTGTTAATACAAGGGTAAAGGAAATTTTCTAGCTCAAGGCACTAGCCAATACCAACTTTGGTTTTTGTGACCCCTTTGTGGGGATGCACCTACCCTGCCCCGTTGGGTTTCTGCCTTGTAACATAGTTCAAGGATCACAAGACTTTCCAATATTCCTACTCCATTAGACACACTTTATATGCTATACATAGTGAATGGAAAAGAAGCATTATAGAACACACAATTTCACACAAGGAAGAAAAATCTTAGCCAGTTCAATATCAAAATATTAACCACTGATTAATAAAGAATAACAAGTAGTGTAATGAATTGTTCTGAGTTATTTATTTACAAGCTGTAAAGAATGTAGTGGAATGGAAAATATTACTTAGGCAACCCTTCAATATTTTCTACTAAATGTACATATGAAATTAAGAGCATTGTTGAATACAAAGTTTCCTTTTCTCTTGCCTCCATTTTGACAAATCAATGTGAAATCAGTGTCACTTTGAATCTCCTTTCCTATGTAGATGTTTTGACAAATCATTGTGAAATCAAAGTCACTTTGAATTTCCTTTCCTGCAAGGGATCACATCCATAGTTGATTAGTAAAATATAATCTACTATATATTATGTTCAAGAAACTGACTACAATCTACAGTGGAAACGAGACCTCAATTCTTATTCTGAATTTGAATATCTCAGGACAACATAAGAGATAAAAATGCATATGGCCTTAGTAGCTAGAAAACAATCACTCCATCATTACAAGACCACCTAGATTTCGGCACTTAATCTAAATAATGGCACTAGTTGTAGTTCTTATTTGCATTAACACCATGAAAAAGCAACAACAATGTTTCAAAGTACACTTACTAGAAAAGTTGTAACATTCTGAGAATATTTAATGATAGCATTTGAACCTCATAGCTATGGTGGGGAAACTAGGGAACCCAAATATTGGAAGATATCTCATACCAAATCTGAGAAAAAAATAAAAAAGGGAAAAAATCAAAATCTATAAATCAAGCAATGAATTATTTAAAAATAAAATACAATTCCTTTAACTAACAATTAAATTGTGGTGATATATTTAAATATTTAATAAGAGGGTAACTTCAAAACATGGAATATTACCTTTGTCATTACTATCATCCCTCAGTGACTGAGATTATAAATCAATACTTATGGAAAGATTGTCAGAAATTCTGTGAAATAGTAAAGCGTAACCTCTATTTTCAAGCAACAAAATCAATACATTGTTACATCAAGAGCCATAATTTTTACATAATCAATGAATCAAGTCCTTGTATGGCACAAGATTGTTTCACAACCTCTATTTTCTCAATAACAAAATCAAGACATTGTATGTGGTTATTGCCAAAAGGAAACTGTGTTCTAATTTGGAAGAGGATCTTATCAAAAGACATGGATTTATTCAAAGCTACAAAGCCTAATGGGTTACTGAAAAATAAGTTGGAATATGGGATCAAGATACTTAAATTGAAAAAATATGCTTTCCTTTTAGAAACATTACAGTTATACAATGTTTTTTGAAAGCATTAGAATTTGAAATTGGGCCTCTCTATCAAGACAATTTTTCATTAACAGAAAGTACTTTCTTACCTGAAATGTTGTAGCTATCGAAGAAAAACTTGAAAAGCATAAGAGAAATTAGCATAATGTACTTTATTTCCTTCCTTAACATTCTTAAAGAGTTGAGGTTCCCCAAGTCATCAAGTAACTTTTGAAGGAAATGACAGTTAGCAATAGTCCAATTCACAATTGAAGATGTGTCATAAATACGAGGGGGCATCTCCTCCAAATCACAAAAGTGCTCCAGGTTAAAATCTAGCATTATTGGAAGCTTAATGCTTGACTAGTTGTTATTGAACCCAAACATTTTTCCATTCTTCACTAAAAGCTTAAAGATCGCTTCTCTAAGTTCTACATGACTTTACTATGCTCTTGAAGTGGGGCCACATGCAGGCTCTCCAAGTGAATAGTCTTAAACTAAGTGAAGATAAGGCCGATAGATCATTTAGTGTGGATTTCTTTAACCCATAATTGAATACTATGTCTCTCTTGAACCCATAATCGAATACTATTATGACTTTCAAAATTTTCATGGAACTCAAAAATGTTGGAAGAAAATATTTTCTTCCAAAAAGAGTAAAACTAAAGCCTCTGCTTGAGGACAATTGAAACACTTCTCCATGGAATCTATATAGGTAAACCACAAATGCAGAATTCCATTAGAATATTGTGTTTATTGAATACACAAATGAAATCATTGCATTTCTTGAAAATACCTTTTGAAATCAAAATTACTGAAATTACATATCGATAACCTAGTGGGTGTAGGATAAAATTCACTTGTGTCATTCACAGAAAGCATGAGAAAAACCTAATACTATATATAAAACCAAGAAAAATTCAAATTCATCACTTTTAGGTACCTCGTAACCACCCTGCCAATACCCAAGTATGTTCCTGTTTGCAGTTAGAAAAATTACCCAAATTACAATCTGTTTACTCCAACATAAAGTTATACGAGGATGACTAGTGCAATCAATCCATTCCTTTTAGCCCTGGATTTAAAATTACCCAAATTAAAATCTGTTTACTCTAGCATAAAGTTATAGAAGGATGACTACTGCAATCAATCCATTCCTTTTAGCCCTGGATTTGTTTCAGTTTAAAGCAGAAGTATACAAATATACTTGTCCAATGTCTATGATTTAACCATTCACCTTAAGATGTTTTTACACTATAATTTCCTAAGTCTATTTAATATCTTCATTATCATAAAAACAAAAATATATCCATCTTAACTCCACATCTACCATGGGTCAATACCATGGGTTATCATAAACCTGGAGCTTAAAAATTACTATTAGTAATTTATAAAAATTAATAAAATTAATAGTTGAATTTTATTTTATTTTTTATTTTAACCAAGCTAAAATGTTTAACATACATTAAATTACAACATCCATTTTTACTCTTGATCCACCAAGCCCCGAGAAGGATCAAATATTTTTTCACTCTATGCTAGTTTTCATATCACGATATTTGATACCCCTCGAGGGTTATTAGATCCAGAGTAAAGATGGATCTATGCTTGTTTAATTCCCCCATTTAAATAGGCTACATTCTAGGTGAATACCATATGCCATTTTGGTGAATACCATGGGTCAATACCATGTGCCATTTTGGTGAATACCATGGGTCAATACCATGTGCTATTTTTATTTTTATTAATACTAATATTAGGGTTAATAATGTTTTTTTGCATGGTATTAATAACAATATAGTCCATGGTATTTGTCCCATAGTATTTTGCCCATAGGTTTCACCTAAATATAACACATTTTTTGAGTGTTTGTAAATATAAGGTGACTTATGGAGTAAATATAAAAAAATGTTTTATTTGTTTACCATACCTCTCGTTTATTTATATTTTTATTAATTTACCATACCTCTTTTACAAATATGGTATTTGGCCCATAGGATTCACTTAAATAAAACCTCTTTCTTGAGCCTTCATAAATAGAACGAGGGTTATGGACTAAATATAAAAAGAGGTTTTATTTATTTACCATACGGCTAGTTTATCTATATTTTTATTTATTTACCATATCTTTTGAGTAAGTATAAAAAGATATTTTATTTATTTACCATACCTCCACTTTACTTATATTTTTATTTGTTTACACCCTTGCATGTATATAAGGTGACTTATGGAGTAAATATAAAAAATGTTTTATTTATTTACCATACCTCTCATTTATTTATATTTTTATTAATTTACCATACCTCTTTTATAAATATGGTATTTGGCCCATAGGATTCACTTAAATAAAACCTATTCTTGAAAATGGGCGAATGGAAGGTTGTAACTCCTAGTTTCGAGGGCTAAATTTACCTTTTTCACCCTCTACCTTAAAATAAGGTGGGCTATTTGAGGTGATTTGTAAAAATGTGCTATGATACAAAATATTCGCCCACTAAAAATTTAAAACCCCTTAATTTCTCCAAAGGGCGAACATTCGCACCTAAAATTTTCTATGGTCTAAAAGTGCGTTCTCATACTTCGGTCGCCAGCACAACATCCCACACAATCACCCATATGAGGAAATAAAACACTGATTCCCATGCAAAGGAGGCATTCTCAATCAAGGATACATCGAAGCAAGGTTTCTCTTGGCTCTTGAAGAAGTGTCTACAAGAAAGACAGTGAGCAGTTTTTCAATGCAGGAGCACCTACAAGATCTTACAGGAAAACCTTCAGGATCCTACAGGAGAACATACAGGATATAGAGCAGTCATCTATAGGTTTGGCTGTGGGCATTTAGAGAGGAAAAATCAAAGGTTGGCTTCATCATGCAATAAGTAGGAGGTAGGAGTTGTACTTTACCACATCTTTACCACATTTTCCAAGTTAAAAAAATATAGAAAAACCTTCCATTTGGTTAAGGACATTGCAGTCTAGGGTAATTATATATAGAATTTTAATTTAAAATCTTTCACCCATTATAATTTAGTATTAGACCCATACTAGCCTCCAAAATCATCAAAGGAAAAATGGCCGGGGGATTAAACAAGTGGAAACCCACAAACACTGTGAGAGTTCATTAGCACCCTCCTGTAGTAGATATTTTCACAAGGCACCATTCGGTGGGTTTCTTTGAAAAAATGAGGGGATACAATGATGAGGTGGCCAGAGACTTTTCTCTCTCAACCATACAACTAACTAGGACCCATGCCACTACTGTGGTGAAAGGCCTCTCAGTAGAAATCGCCCTGAATTCATAGGCAGAATCACCACACTTCCTTTAGAGTTGCCTTGGAGAAAGGAAGATAAGGGTAAAACCCAACATGCAAAGAAGAAATTCTTTTTAGAAGGAGAGGAGGCAATGGATGACAAAAATGGGGTCAGGAGAGAAAGCCTGCCATACACTTGGAATAAAATTAGCTATCACCTCATTAAGTATATATCATGTGAAGGAAGATACAGTGTGGTATATGGGTACCATTTTAGGCTTCTCCAAGAACTGAGATTTGGAGTAGGCACACCTCCTCAAAAGAGACTAAGGATACCCTACTTTCTTCTTCAATCAATGATAGATATGAGCATCAAGGTAGAGGAAGGAAAACATCAGCTACTAGCGCACCATGGGTTAATGAAACTTATGCTAGAAGATTCCCTCCAAAACCTAAGACTCCCTATTACATGGACAACTTTCAGAGACATGCAAGGAGAGAGAGAAATAAAAGCTCTTGAATATGACAAAAACCTCACTACTAGAGAGAGGGATGAAGGGGAACAGAGGAAGAAGAAGAGGAAGAAAAGGAGTAGGAAGGTGAAGAAGAGACAAAAGAAGATGCAAAAGAAGAAACTGATGAACAGAGTGAGGAATTAAAGGAAGAAGAAGAAGAGAAAGACATGGATGAGAAGGAGAATGGAAAAGAGGAGACAAAAGTGTCAACGATGATGGACCCGCCAACATGTAAGGGTATCTCCCCGGTAAGAAGTCCCAATTAGATCTTAGACCGTTTGGTGTAGGAGTCCCAGCAGTGGGTCATATAACAAAGCCTTGACCACGATTTCACACAGAGGAAATTAAGATGACTCTGTTAGTAGCAAGAGTGTGACTGCTGCAGTGGGTCAAGGAAGGTGCATGATAGGCTCTAACATAGGTGGGTTGAGATGAGTGTGCCCCTTGGCAACCTGTAATAGTACTCAACAGGGAAGGGAACACACGAGCAAAGATACATCACAAGCTAGAAAACAAGTTAGCTAGAAATCCAAATTGATGGTTAAACCAACAACACATGTGTAATAAGATTCATATAATTGAATACAAAATAGTTCATACACAACTATGTAAGTTAAAAAATATACATTGCTATAGAAACTGGAACAGTCCAACTACAATAACAACATATGCATGAAAACATGCTCGCTCTTATTATATAAAGAAGTGTAAGTTCCAATCATGCAATACATCCATGTAAACCTCCTAGCACCAACATTGGAACATTACAACCACATCCGCCTGCTCCTCCAAAGGGATGAACTAGCTCCGTTCACTGGAGAAGCTATGGAACGTTACAATACTATCCAATCTTTCTCAGAGATAGTATTATCAGAAGATTGGCTGACCAAAAGACCATACAATGAGTTATGAGGGACTACTTATAGCAAAGGGTGGGGTGACCCTTGACATTCCCCTTTGTGATAGTTCATCTACCCTCATCACTCTTCATCTACTCTATGACTGTTACATCCAACTATTGACACTTGACGTATACTTGACATGACATTACATTACAATGCACATGTACTCATGTGAGACAACATAGCTTGAGAAAGCCATGCAAGACATCACTGACATGTCATCCATTGTGATGATACCAACTCTTTAGCATGCTTGTCGTGGTGTAGGTGGTGAGCCGATGCCAAGTTTTGTGTTATTAAAATTAGATGCATTTTCTTTCCTTTTTTTAGTTATCTAGTCTTTGCTACCTTCTCCTATCTACTTCATTTGTTGATAACAAATTATGGCCTTTCATATAGCTTCATCCATGGTCTTTGGATTGTCAAACTCTATTATATCCTCTGTAAAAGCTAGGAAGTTTATAAAAAAGCATTGCGCCCTAGCTTCTTCCTGCCGTATATAGGTACATATCTTAGTAGCAATGTGAATTCAAACATGAACTCATCCATTGTTTGCCACCCAAATCTTAGACCGTGGAATTATTTTTCCTTTTCATCATAAAAATGTTGAGTTAGATATCTATCTTTGAAATGTTTTTGAGGCTACTCCTAGGAAACTTCTTTTTCATCTACTACCCATACCATTTTGACTTCCTCCGACCACATGGTGGCTTTTCCTTGTAATTGGAAAATTGTTAGTCTGGCCTTTAAATTTTGTTTATATTCATAAATCTGGAAGTATTTGTTCATGTTTATTAGCCAAGTTTCTGCATCTTCCTCCTTTCCTTCATCGAATGTAGGCGGTTTAATATTTTTCAACTCCCCCTATAGCTTAGTTTTTCATGTTTTATTCCCTTTTCCACCTGTGACGTTTTCTAATCCTTCCTCGTTATTCATTTGGCTTCCATCCAATCCAAAAATTTCTACTCTTTGTTGATGTTACTCATTTATGTTTTCATCGTTAGGACTATGAGTGCGATGCCTTTTATTTTGTTTATCAGAAAGGATCTTCATGATCCTTCCTTGTTCAAGTCGTAATATCTCATTATCGACTCGTAAATTTTCCATTTCAGTTCAGATTTGTTTCATAGTTTCTAATAACATTGCATCAATTTTACTGCAATAGCCTTCTCCCATTTGTACCCATACTTCTGGATTGGTTCTAGTGTGAGGTCTAAACTCTTTTCTTGGGGTCATTCTTCTTGATGGTTTCGATAATGTCCCTCCATGCATGTTCAACTCCCCTCTATGCAACAATATTTTTGTGTTAATTTGTATTGTCCATTCAAGCCTTAGTGTACAAACTTGTGCCTCTGATACCACTTGTAAGAGAGTGAGGTCACAATTATTTATTCTATTGTATTATCTCCCTTATACTTAGATTTAGAACATCAATTAAATAATTATGTAGTGTAGTTATTAATGGTGAATTGTTTATTCATATGGCATTGTTTGGCATTGATATTCAATACCTTTATCAATTCCTTGTATTTATCAGAGTGGATATTTACTATAGCAATGGTATGAATACATAATAGAATGGGTGTTTTTATGGTAATTATGTATTGAGTTATCATATCTTTTAACAAGGCATGGAGGCATTCAAGATGGGTTGGAACATGGCTTTCTAACTTGGCACTTTGTATTTATTATCCTAGAACACAGTATCCAAACTTCTTGTCAGTGTGCCACTAGTGCCTCATACGTGGTGTTAATCCTCCAGCTGTCTTCGTGCTTTGGCACAAACCTTGGAGACTGGTAAGAGGAATGTATGCCATTGATCTTCTAATGTCGCATCAGACAGTTTTGAGCTCATCTGGATCCATTAGTAGAATGAGACCTACCCACACCGTCGACATTTCTCTCATTTCCCTCGTCGCTTGGCCTAGATGTACTCCGCAGCTTATGCTTATTTTGTTTGGATTTTTGATTGTTTCTTTGGAACCCTTATGCTACAGAATTATTTTTTCTATTGTCCACATGGTTGGCTAAATTTTTCACTCCTAGAATGAACTGGCCACCAATGTCATTCCTTTTAGTGTTGCTTTAAATTTGTCAAGTAAGATAATGAAACAACATGTTACACTATAGTTCTATCATTCTAGTTTCTTATTTCTTATTTTAATGGTTAATTAATCAATTATGTCATTGATTCAGAGGTAGCTCTGCTAGCATGGATTATAGTGGGGTCTGGAGAGGTTGGAAGCTCCACTGCTCAACTAGCTTTGTTGCAAGTTACTATTTTGTATTTTCTTGAAGAATGACTTGTCTGTGGCTTAATTTTCTTTAGCAGAAGTTCATATCTCCTAGTTGAGACACATGGTTTCTATTGTTTATCAATTTCCGTACTTAAATTTAAGGGTTTGTCATCGATTTAATGTAAAGGCTTTTTTTAAAGCTCGATAATATCTATGGTTGAATATTACATTCATTTTGTTTAAATTTGTGGCTCTGTGCAAGATTATTAATGTTTGGACTGTGAATGAATCTTGGCATTGTCCTATTTACTTCCAAGCTAGGATATTTTTCTTTAAGGAAGTCGTTTCTTGTATATTGTCTCTACAGACTAAGGAAGTCTCATCAAGAGAGTAATTAATCCTTCTTGTGTTGTTAAACATTTTATATTCATGGTTAAGAATTTTACTTAATCTACATGTGAAATTTTGGAGAGGTTTCTTCTTGAAATGGGTAATGTGGTATTCTCCGGATTTAGCTTAGAAGTTCTTCTTTCTGGATTTTGAAGAGAGGCTTATAGGTTCTGGGATTGTTCTAAAAACAAGCCCCTACTCGACACTGGGACTAACCCATTCCTGAGATGGAGGTTCTCTCGACTTACTATAACAATTCCTATTAGCTTAGCTACTACACATGCTTATTTTAAAGAGTCATCTATGTTATTTGGTTGTGCACAGTAATTTGCTTACTAGTACATTGTATCCTTTAAACACTATTTATTTATTATGGGTTACCTAAGATTCCTGTTATTTCTTTTGATGCATAAATGTTCACATTACTTCTTTTATTCATTCCCTTAAATTCCTATTCCAGTAAGAAGTTCTTCAAACTTCTATTTTGGATCATTTTGTTATTTCAAAAGGCACCCTACTGTTATAATGTGTTCAAGATTGCTATTCCTGGGAAATATAATTTCCATAGTGATGGCCAAACACTATTTCTATTTCTTCTTTCAAACATGGATAACAACAGGGTTATCGAAAGTGTTTAGTTTCCTATTGGAATCATATTACTTTACTCCACTATCTGTAATTTTTCTATCACTAGAAGGAAATGTGGTACATGAACCCATCAAAAATAGAAACTGCATTTGAGTTTTCAAAATAAAGAACACAGTGCATTAAATTATATAGATACTACATCTAAATTTTAGAATAAAGGATCCCTCTTGATAATTAGTCGTTCTTTATTCATAAGTACTAGTCCAAGCATATTAATAGCTCACAACATTATACCTTATGTCAAGAAATAAATACTTTAAAATTTATAATTCTAACAGTTCCAATACTTATCTGCATTTATGAATATGTTGGGGAAAAAAGTCCTCATAAACGATCACACCTCCTTTGAAATGAGAATGGCCTTTGCAACCAATTCTCCCCCCAAGCTCTCCCAAATTCCAGAGAACAGGAACAGAGGAGAGGTTTTCTTTCGAGATTGTTTAATGGTATTAGGGTCTCACTTGACCCAAACTGAACTCACAATCATGATAGGGATCGAACCTTCCACTGGTCCTTACCAGCTCAGGACCTTGGCTCTTGGGAAATGTATTTCCTTATCCCATATCTCTGTTCTTCATTTTGTCTTTGCTAAAATTGCTAACCCCCTCCTTCTCCTGGATTTTACTTTTTAAAATAAATGCTTTCGGTAAGGAATAATTGTTTTCTCCAACTGCCTGGAAGTTAGGAAATCTTGTGGCCATCCATGAGGTTTTTCTCTTTAGATAACAAAAGCATTCTTTTAAATCAAAACCATTTCTTTTAAATAGAAATGTATTTCCAACTCAATTAGGTATTTAACTAACCTAAAAATATGTCAACCTCTACATGTGGTAATTAATTAACAATTCTAACTTGTTTGTAAAAATAAATAAAACTAAAGTAACTGGGGGTGTTACCGATGGAGTGTGAAATATATTGGACAATTTATATTTGAAGTTCTAATGTCATAAATATATATAATGAAGAGTTGAGTTAAATTAGACAAGAAATTTCATCACTGTGGCACCTTAATTTTGGTTGTTATAGTAGAGAAATAATCTTATTAACCTCTTCAAATTGAACAAAATCCTCCTATAGATTCACAAGCCCATGAAATGTACAGATGAACATGAGAAGAATATACTTCTACATTCATCCAACAAAAGCCAATAGATCGATGAAAAAAATATGAACAAGAAGAAGATAAATAAATGGCACATAACACAAGATTTATTTGGTGAAATACAATAACCCCATTATTTATATTTCATATATCAGAAATATGAGTGAAGATACAGAGGTTGTTCTGGCTAGAACAATTCTGCACAAGTATGCTCAACTCTCTCAGCTCACAACAAAGCTCTTGGCCAACACTTAGCCAATTTTGCAGCTCTCCAAGCCCCTAATCTCTTACATAAATCCTAGGATTAATAACACATATTTAAAGGGAATTCATGCTTCCAAAACTACACAATCCAAGCATAGGATCAATCGATGTTGCATTCATGATATTTACACTGCAGTAAATAATACCACGGTTAGTACAATGTCCCTGCACTCTAGTCTCAATTGGGCCTTTCTTTGAACTAACATGGATGAGTTTCTCATGAGGGAATCTTCAGTTAACTGAAGTAGTTCTAGTGGATTCATTAGTGCACCAACTGACTGTTAGTCGACTGTTATTTCCAAAAACAATTTAGAACTAATTTAACTAAACTTAACTTAGTATTAATTTCCAACTCAATTTAAACTCATATTGGCCACCCAAAACTTAGGGAGAACATATACATGACTACAAAAAGAATTCCAACTCGAAATTCCTAAGCTAATTAAGTTAATTAAACTTAATTAACTATTTACAAGTTTCTATGAGAATAGAATTCAATGTTAATTGTTAGTTTGATTCAAGAACAAATTAAACTAGAATTTCTTGTTGCCATTTCTTAGCACAAATTTATTCCTAACTTATTTTACGAAGAATATTTTTAGCAATTTTTCAAAATAAAGTGAGTTAAATTTGACTATAGATCATGGGACACAATGATTTTTCTATTTACAATTTACTTTAAGAAGTTAAATCAAGTTACATTATCCTGTAATATCATAAGACATAAAACCATGGATAAGAATTTTAAGTGAATTGAAAATAAAAAAAAATTTATATATTGGAGAGGAATCCACAAGAATTATAAGATAAGAAGAAGTAATTAAGTATTATGGAATCGAAATAAAAATTTCGAAACTACTTTAAAGGGGAATGAATGAAAAGTGGAAAAGGAATGAGAATATGCAATTCTTTCATTCATAGGGAAATCATAGAAATATTGTCATTATAATCTAAGAAATGAAAATATAGAAAGACAAATGGCTAGAAAATTCCTAGAGATAGCTAAATCAAGATCACTTAGAATCAAATTTTAAGAGAATATAAACATCACCAAAATCCTAAATCTAATCATATATTTCTTTTTATTTTACCTAAGATGAAGATAATTAGAATATGATGGAAAAATTATCTCACAAGTAACTATAAAAAATCCTAGTGCCATATAGAAAATGTAATAATCGAACTCTAGGTGGTAGGACATTAAGATATTTATTAGTATTTATAATCTAGTGGAAGAGTATTTTGTTGGACTTATGGATACTTTGTTGGCCTTGATGTCAACTTGGATCATGAACTTATCACACACTTGGTGATTGGCAGCAAAATTGCAGAGGTTGGCTTGAACAAGTTCATGATGCTATGATGGTTTTTGTTGCTATGAAGTGTTGCAGAGGTGAAGTGATGAAAAAGTATAGTAGATTTCTAGGTAGAAGATCTCTTATTTTCTTCAAGTTTGCCTATTGTCATTGGGAAGAGAGATTTCACACTACGAAGGTGTTGCAATTTCAATAGGAAGCAATGTTGTCCATGCTATGTTCATCATTAGGAAGTCATGTCATCCTCACGATCATGCTTATAGATGAAGAAATTAGAAAAAAATGGGGAAAACCATCGAATATCCCAAGGAATTTATGTGATTGAGGACGATTAAACATTCATTTGATTTGGTCAACAAATCCATTACTGAAATCCATTAATTTTCCTATCGTAATTACAAGGCAAAGAAGTGATAAAAGAACAAGGAGATTGATGAGTTGAGTGTCAAACTTTTTTGAGTTATGTGTTGCTGTGTTTTGGAATAGGTGATCACAGTAGTGCACAAGGGTTATATTTAATAAGGAATTGAGATATTTCATGATCTAATGTTTTTATTTTTTTGCACATGTCTTCCATTCAGATGTATTTAGGGAAGTGAAGTTGTGTATGTTTTGAGTGTGTCACTACTGAGTATTTGAAGTCCGTAGATGTAACATCCCTCGATAACCTCACATAAAAATGTTTGGAGTTAGAATTTTTTTACAACGTTTACTAATGTGTAACTTTTTGGATGAATATTCCATCTTACTTTGATGACCATTAGGTAAACCACCATGGCTACATAGGTATCATATTATCACAAATTTTATGATGTAACCTCACATCATTCCCATGCTTCTTTTAACCAGTTTAGTTAACAATATAATTCACAATGTAATGATCATGTCATACAAGGAATCAACGTCATCAAACTCACACAATAAGAAATTACATCATTGACACTGATATACCCTAAAAACCTTGTAGGGTGAAAATAAGCAAATGTTCACTTTTATTATTAAATGTTCGTGAGTTTGTTCACCCCTAAGTCAATGGCTTGTAAGGGACACCATCCCCTAACCATTGTCATACAATCTTACAAAGAAATATAATTTGAATATATCATATCTAGTTGATCCATAAACTACCATGGATGTTCCACTAGACAGTTCGTCATGAGAGATCTGATAATAATTTATTAAAGTTCTAAATTTTTACAATACTGTGGTTTTATTAAACTTCTAGATCATTAAATTTAATTATAATTAGTGCATGCATGCAAATTGAAATTATGTAGAAAAGGTAGAGAACAAAAAAATAATATCACTCACACATAAGACTAAAATATGCTCTAGGAGATCCTTTTGGGAGAAAACCCAGGTGGAAGGTGAGGTTGCTTCACTCTCTTTCTCTATCTGGAAATATCGCTGCAAGTACAAAGAAGTAATTCTTGTGGCCCATGGGTTGCTACAATACACATATTCTCTTTATGTGTTCTACCTCCTATCTCTCCTGGCTATATTTTATCATCTATGGAACTAAGTTCTCTCCAAAGAATGGAATGCCTCTTCCTCCTAGTGTCCTGGTTGTAACGCAACTTGATAGCCTAATAGTGGTTAAGTTTGATTACATCAACTCTTAACTAGAGTTACAATATAGACTCTTCTAAAGTCTTTTACATAAAAAACATGTGGCAAGCCCCTTTTCCATGAATAATGGGGGTTGATGCGACATCCTCCTGAACTATAGGTGTGAAAATAACAAGGTCAACTTTTAAGTGGAATAAATTTTTCATTCTGATTCTGATTAAAGCACTTAATGCACTGTTGCAAATATCTCTATGTTTACCATAGCATGAAAATGTGTGGCATTTAAGAGGCAAAGGTTTACCCACAAAAAACGTCGTTTGATGCCTCAAATTCTGCCGCGAGGTTTCAAACCCCATTTTGTGAGACTTAGTGCCATCGGTAAAAACGTTCCCATGAGCTTATCCCTCCATTTTTTCCACTCTGAATGCATCATCATGGATGAAAAACTATATAATTATCCAATCTAGATCACACCTCCCCATTTTTCAAGGATTTTGGTCCCCAAAAGATTTTACTGAGTGAGGTGAGGAAAATTTTTCTCCAACTTCTTTCCAGTGTACCATTTAGCTTTTCCTAGGAATTGTCCCTTCAACCTAATATTCCAAAGAAAATGCTTCCCCTATCTTGTAGTTCCAGAGATCTTCTACAAAATTGTGTCTTCTATCAACTTTGCCTCAATGTCTATTTACAAAATCTCCACAAAACTTAGGACCTATTCCTCTTCCTGATCTAGCATGGAAGGCTCATAAAGTTTAAAATTCGCCCCATTCGCCACTAAGTAAATGCACATATATGGTGGTAAAATAAGTTGATAGGAATTATCACTCACCTTTTCAAGTATCTCAAAGGGACCATACGTCAGAGCCTTAATTTTCATACCAAGCCCTTGCAACCTCTCCTTGTTCAACTGTAACGATACTCTATCATCCACCTTGAATGGTCTTTTTGTTATGTACAGATCATGTCTAGCTTTATACCTCTCCTCGGACTACTGTAGTGTTTCTTTGTAACACCCTTCCCTTGTGTGCTAAATTATTGTAAAATCACTTGGAGGGTGGAGCACCAAGAGAGAGGAGATTCTTTCCAAATCCCGTGAGGAATGGGATATAGATTAATCTTTCATGATAAAGCTTCTAGATGAGATTCTAGATAAGCTTGGATGGATTGGAGATCCATCGGATGGATGGGATATAAATATCCATCAAACATAAAATCTTTGCGGGAGATAAAGGAAAGCTTTTATGAGGAAAATCCTCGTGGGAGATAAATATGATATTTTCCAAAAAAGACCTAGGCAAATGGAAAAGTCCATAAAAGTGGGATGTTGCTAATGGTAACTAGATCATGAAAGAGGGTATTAAATACCGAATGCATTGATCAATTGAGGACAGTTGATCCTTGGAAAGATCTTCGGCTTGGGGAGAATCAGAGGTGATTTGTAGCTGGGTGGTGGTGCTCCTCCCTCCAAGTGATGTTTTAATTGGTGTCAGATGTGTGGAATGTTTTGTATGATGATTCTTACTCTCTCTGTTATTGTTCCATTTTGTTTATGAGAAGTTTTCTTAAGTTTCTTTACCATGAGAATGTTGTGTGAATTACATATGCTTATGTATTAATATATTTAATGGTGCCATGTCGTTCTTCCTTTAGAATCTTTGCCATGCCGTTAGAGTTGATTATCTTTCCCAATTTCCCCCAAGATTGTATCCATTGGACTCCTTATACAACATCACCACCGCCCATTGGAATGGAAAGCATTGGACTATTCAAAACATATTCTCCCATGGGTAGCTTGATATTATGGCACTTTCTAAAGCAATTTATGGTTCTTCCACTTGAAACCATCACTTGACACTCTGGTGCTGGATATAGGAAGAAATTCAATTCCTTGGCAATCTTACAATGAATAAAATTATGGGTGCTACCCGAATCAATCAACATTATTACCTTTTTCTTCCTGATATGTCCTTCTATCTTTATAGTTTTAGGAGTGGTAATCCTGTCCAATGCATTACAAGATATGAATGGATTCATGTCTTCTTTATTTGGGGTTGGTTCCTGCTGAGTATCCTTTTATGTTGACATTTTTTTATCCTTTTCTTCCTGATATTTCACTGCTTGAACCTTCTTATTCTTGATATGTCCTTCTATATTGAGAGTTTGAGGAGTGGTAATTCCTGCTAATGCAGTACAAGACATGGTCAGATTCATTTTTCTTTCTCTAGGGTTGGTTCCTGGTGTATATCCTCTTCTTTTGACATTTCTTAATCCTTTTCTTCCTCCTCTTCACAATCTATGTAAAATAATTTCTTCTCAGCACACTTATGACCTTTAATGTATTTTCTATCACAATTGTAACAAAGCCCTTTTGCTCTTTTTTCTTCCAATTGTTGTGGTGTCAACCTTGTAGGTTGTGGAAGGCTAGGAGAAACAACACTTCCATATTTATAGTTGTGAGGGGTAGACTTCCTTATTTCCATAATTTTTCTTTCCACTTTTATTGCCAACCTACATGCCTTCTCTAATGAATCATGTTCTTGAAGGTGAACCTCATGTTGGATATTCTTTTAAAGTCCCTATGAAGATATCAATCCTTTGCTTCTCTAGAATATCATTTACCCTTATATTCAATTTTTGAAACTCCTCAATGTGCTCTGCCATTGAACCCTTTTGTTTGAGATTTATCAATTGGATAAAGAAGGTGTTGCTCTTTATATCCTTATAATGTGCTACCATTTCCTCCATGAAAATTGACCACATGACAAGTGGTTTATGAGAACAAAGCCCTTTATACCATAAAAATTGATTCGGTTCTAAATATAAAGATGCAATACGTACCTTTTGTAACATTTTCACCTCATGTAGATCAAAATATTGCTCCATCTGTAGTATCCAATTTACCGGATATTTGCCATCAAACTTCCTCATATCGCTTTTTCTCGATTTTAGGAACTCGATATTGAAATGATTGTAACTCTGCAATTTTAGATCTTTAAGTTCTAAAATATCTTCTTGTGATAGCCATCTAAGTCCGCTTTCTAACCCCATAAGTCTGATCACAATTGGATTCCCGAAGAAAGAGTTATGCCCAATCTCCCGTAATGACCTAATTATAGAATGGCTCAATGGAACTATCTTGTATGACGTTCCACGTGTCAGTATTTCAACCTTAGGTTTCGAAACTAATACCCAAAAAACTATATTCCGTCTATTTTCTGTCACTTTTTATGAACTTTGAATTAGATGCTCCGAGAAAGAGTTATGATGAGTTTCCCAAGGTCACTTGTTTTGGATGTAATTCGGGGGCCTGCAGAAACCCTAAATGTATTGGACCGTATCTCTGAAAATGTAGCGAAAGAAATATGGAATTCGGGCCCAAGCTTCACCACTATTTCATCTCAAATGGGTTTTAATTTTAGAATCTAAAACTTTGTAGAAAACAAATTATAGCGAAAATAATACGATGGCTTATTTGATATGGAATTTTGAATCTTGCGAGGCAAGCCTAGAAATTCAGACCCGAGGTTCAGAATGATGTCATCGCAAATGGGTTTTTGTTTTATCTTTTGCAACATTGCAGAAAAAATTGTATAGTTAAAATGACACAAAGTCCTGTTTGGAGTAGCAAAACCCTAGAATCTAAAGCTCTCATACCAAATGTTATGAAACCAATCCACAAAAAGATAGAAAAGAAAGATCAATGCCTTAGAAATTAACCTCTTTGAGGGGGCAACCTCCTTTACATTACACAAATGAACAATTCTTGGATGATACAAATGACAAGACCTCCTTTCTATATATAGGAGTCTAAGGGGTCATAATGTAATCAGAGCCAACATAACAATAATAATAATAGTGGGCTTCTATGGGGCACAATAATAACAATATGGGGACTACATGGGAACAACAATATAATAAGGGGGTTTTCACTAATAAGAATAAGGGGTTACACTAGTAGTATAGGGACCTAACACATGAGTTTTATTTTTCCAATGTAAATGAATTAAAATACTCGAGATAAAGTCATGAGTTAACACATCTTGATATGAACTTTTGGTATTCTTGTCAATTTGGATTACAAACCTAGGACCTAAAGAGGCAAGTTTTCTTCATATATGTAGTCCCTTTTTCTTCTATTTCATTTTTTGATAATTTTGAATAAATCTAAGGCAATGTTTAATTAGTTTTAATAATTTGATTATGATTTTCACATGTAAAGTTGTGTATGCATTTCAATATGGAACATGCAGCATTAAAGGGAAAGCTACATGTCCATGTCCTGGAAATCTCTCTGAGCATCTTCCACTGCTCCACAATTTTCTTATTTCAGAGCATTGCGAATGATATTTTTCTAGAGTAAAAAAATTGTTTGAAGAGTTGGGTGATTTGATAAATTTATACATTAGTGTATTGGTTAATGATCAATTACACTGAAATTGAGGTGACTAACTACCAAGGTCAATTTTAAACCTTCATACATTGGTTAATAATCAATTTACAATATGTGTCTAACTACAAAGATCAATTGAAAGCTTCAGTGATTAAGAGGCAATGAATATGGGTTATTGTTTGTTTGAGTTTGAGGCAAATTACCAAAGAAATTGGATAATCGTGATCTTTGCAAGAGAAAATTCTTTAATAGAGAAACTACCAAGATTAATTTCAAATATCTATTCTTTAAAGAGTCTTCACAATTGATGACTACTCTAGTTTGAGTTTGTTATTGTTAGCAAAAGGGTTTAATCTACATTATGGTCTTTCCTTCTATTACTAAAAGTTGGCTTTTAAGGTTTTGATCTAATTCCATGTCTGACTATAATATCAAATTCTTTTCTAGATATCAATCCATAGTGCTATGAGTTATAAACCATTTGGTTTTTGTAGAGTTTCTTCCATGGATATCAAAACAGTAATGTCATGACACATTTCACATTGCAAAATTAAAAAATAAAAATTAACTAAATTATGAATATTCATAGTATGTAAACAGGCTTTGTTACAATAGCATTGACCAATACCATGACTTACGAATACCATATGTCTAAAAAACCATATGAATATGACACATGTGTCAATTTAATTTAAAGTGTAGAAGAACATAAATATTTTATCGAATATTCTAAAACGATATATGAAATGACTTAATAATTATTGTTATTCCTAATTCAAAATATAGGGTTTGTGGGTTTTGTTAATTTGTGGTTTCGATGGTTCCCAAATAGCTATGGTTTTTGTTTGTTTATAATGTGTTAGTTTTGTTGGTCATTTTAGACACATATATCTCTTCGCAAAATTGAATAAATGTTTGTGCATTTAAAGTTTTAATGTGCTTAACTTTGTTGATAATGTGATTGGAATTTTATTAAGTTAGAACTAAGGAAATGCGAGATACAAATTTTCCAACCATCACAACAAATTTTATTACTAATGATCTAATAGCTATGATAAAACCTTCTCAGATTCAAGGAATCTTTATGTAGAATACATTTCTTAACTACTAAAATTGGTGTAAGTTTTATAAAATGGATTCGTTAAAAGCGACGTGAGTAGGTTTGGCTAGAAGAACAATTGGGAGAGGATGTGGGTTAAGTGTAGAGATGGGGCTTCAGATAATTCTCACCATGAACTTGGGAAATGAATGAAATAAAAGAATGCATCCAAGTCACCAAAAAAATCCAAATTCAGCCGACGAACCAAAAAAAGAGGTCACCCCAAAAAGCGTTTCCAAGAGTTTCCGGAGTTAAAATCTCTGGTGTTATGAAAGCTCTTGAGTTAGAGGCAAGTTTAAATTTGATTTACACTTTCCTCTCATTTATGAGTTTTTGAAGGTTATGCACTTTTTATGGTCAACTTGTTATGATCTTCCAAATAAATCTTTGAATCTTGGTCATATGTTATATGGTGTTTAGTGTTTTCTTGCTAACTCTGTGCTACCTCTTGAATGATTTCTCTCCTTTCTCCTAATCTATATCTCTTCTTTTCTAATTAGTGAAGTACTTACATGATTTGTTGGTGGTTCCAAAGAATTGAATAGTTATGAAAGTCCTTCGTAGGATCAAAACACAAACGGGTTTTTTGTTCTCTACCCGAAACTCCATTTGCAAATATGTTTGTTTGTAGGTCAGAAGGCACTTTGGACATGTTTCTTAAAAATTCTATGTAAGGTTCATAGTATGAAGATCCTTGTGAATAAAAATTACCAACATTGCAAATTGGTTTATGTAAGTACTATCAATTGAGAAAATTCATAATTATTCCTTCTATGAAGTTTATTTTCTACGTCAAAATAGAGGCTTACATGATATTAAGTGATTGTTTCTGCAGAATTTTCTAGAAATAGCTTCATTCCCATGTTCACACTGTAGAAAAGATATTAATTTATGCATGGAAAACCAACACATAGAGGAACAATAATTTATATAAATATCTAATACACACTATGTAGTTATGAGTTCCTTAACACTTCCCTTTAGGGGTTGTTTCCTATAGCACATTTAATACACTCCAAAAGCGAAAACATAATCACATCTCTTATTGTGCAAGTGTGAGAAGATGGGAAAGCACCCTCGACTGATAAGGAGTGGATTTTTCAATTTGATATGAAATTATAGAAAATAATGCGATTGGGTTACACCAGAGGGAGGAAGTTCACCGACACCAATAAGTAAAGGAACCATTCGACAAATGCCAAGACCTTTTATTTTAGTCGCGTGTTGAGCGAGACATTGTTCCTTACCATATATCAATGTATTGATATATTGATACCACGACAAACTCCCTTTCTCTGAGTTGTCCTTTTATTTCTCGCTTTCATAAGAAATGAAATTATAGCTTATGCGTAGAGGTTCCTTCCCATCTCCATAGATAGGGTTGGTTTCCATAGATACCAGGTCTTTCAGGCTTCCACCGGATTAGGGATGATTTATTCCTGGCAGCTAATAAATTGATACACCTCCTTTCTCGTGGGCTTCGCTAAGCGAATTTCCCTGAAAAGTTTTTTCCAAAAAGAAGACAACAAGAAAACACAATGTGAGGAGAATAATACTCAAGTTGATCACTTGTCAAAAGAAGGAAAAATTCTTATGCAGGGTCAATGGCATATTATGGAACAACGCGACAATACCTTTTAACAGTTTTTCATAGACCATTTATGGATGACATCCACCTCATCTCTCTTTTCAGTGAGCTACATATCCTCTTTTACATACATTTGATTATAATATACATTATTGTTATCATCATGTACTTGTGAACAACATTTTTAATTTTTTTGCAATTTTTTTACATAGATCTTGTATAAAGCCAATATGAAGATCTATCTATCTCTATGACCAAGCTTATTAAATAGTTTTGTAAATCAATAATTGTCGAATAGTTTCGAACTTTTTACATGTCATTCGGGAGATTAGTATATTATATTGAACAATCTCATGCAAACAATTTAGATATTATGCTAACGAGTAAAATACATACAATGATGTGCATATACAAAATATACCTTTGTATCATTTTGAAAGTAAAATAAAATTAATTATCTTTGGGAAATGTCAATAAAATGTCAAGACTCCATCTAATATTAAAAAACGAAATAATCATGATAACATCTCGTTAATAAACAAAAACTTCTTCCATTTAACAGTAATACTAAACGTGATTAAAAACCCAACCTAAATGAACCCAAAAAAAACAAAAACAACCATCTATATTGTCTATCAATCTATCTAACAACACTAAACTAAATTGAACCACATTTTGATGTCATGCTTAGATTGATATTACTTTCCACACCTGAAATTAATATATGAGGACTGTGTGACATACATGAGAATTGGCATGAGGATGCTTTTTGAAAGGTCGTAGTGTCATCGCTCGACACGTTACTTACATCCCTTTGATGCAATCCCGTTTCTTTGAAACTATTTATGATTGCAGTGTCTCGGCAATGGATCAATCTACTCTTTCTTCTTTGAAACAGTACAACACCAAAATTCACCTACAGTTGCTACTAATTTTAACAAACATATCTCAAGCAGAGAGTGGGATATCCAACTCTGTTTGAGAATCTGTATTTATATAAATCAGAGTGGGTTACATCAATTAAATTTGTCTCTTTGAGTATTGATGAGGCCGATGAGGCCAGACGGTGTTGGCCCTTCAAACTTTGGTGCGTTGAGGCCGTAACTGCGGTGTTGGCCTTTCGAACTTTGGTGATGGTGAAGGCAATGACTACTGAGGTGGTGTGGTTGTGATGGAGTCCATGATAACATTCTCTCTCTTGATTATTTCACAAAAAAAATTGCTGAGGGTTTTCTAAATATATATACAAATTGATCTTGTAATTTTTAGAACTCTAAAGACATTGTCTTTAGTTGTTATTATCTTTTCTTTGGGCTTTCTTCACAATAGGCATTCTTCTTCTCTCCCTTGTACCTACATACAATTGATTACTGATGTCAATATAAAAACAAATCCATCTACCGAGGTACTTGGGTACCATCCACTGTACTAGCCAGTTCTCTAGGAATACTTTTCACCTACATGTTTCATCAATCATGTTAAACTATTCCCGACTCACTTGATCCCTTAAATTTTGATTTCATCTCACATTTTGACTTCCTAGATTACACATAAAGCTTAGATATGAGTACACCTACCACCCTTATATCTACCTAGTGGTTAATTCAACTTGATGTCACATCCTCTCTCTACTGAAGAGGTATAAACAATACATTCCTTAGTCAACAAATATTCATCAAGCTTAGATAAGAGTACACCCTTGTCTCTACCTAGTGGTTAATTCCAAAACTTGATATCACACTCATTCTATACCTAAGAGGGATAAACATTTCCTGTTTGACTCGACAAGGCTTACAACATGCTTGGCCAAATAAACTTTTGGATGTCGGGTACAACCAATCATACACCCCTTACAACACAAATGCCTCATTACAACAAGCTCAAATAACTTACATTAAATACAAAAGTTAAAAAAACCCATAACACATTTAGATTTCATAAGAATGCATTAATATCATCTTGCAAACCCCTCTCTCTTCATTATCTTCAATCATAATGAAGATAATTTTACATCCGTAAATTTAGACCATGAAAAAATCATGACATGTATTTCTTTCATATAAAAGATATTAAATGTAGCCTCATACTACAAGCTCAACTCAACATATAAACAATTCCATGCTTACCACACCACTAATTTTTTTTAACTGCACCATGGGGAATTTGTTCCAACTCAGCTCCACGCATATCATTCTTGAAAAAAATGTTGAGCACACTATTATCACCTTTACTCTTTATGACTTCTGCAATAAAGAAAGTTGTTGCTGACCGCTCCACAAAGAATCTATTCTAGGCAATGTTACCTACACCTATGTGCTTCAACTCTCACAGTGGAAGAACATTGACTTTGGCTGCTTCTCACACTTTCGTGGCCGTTCGAACTCCACACAAAATACTATAACTTTTCCAAAGAGATATTTCTCTCAATTTCTCCACTCGTAGCAGCTCCTTATTCCATGATAGTTTCATATACTCTGCTTAACTGATAGCCACTCACATGGCAGAGTAGCTCATGACAACATTCAGCTGCATCATCAATTCGACATAGCTCAACTGCTTTACACGATAATACTTTAATGCAAACTCACACTCACTACAACTTAAGACCCACACTCCTCTAGTTCCTACTTCATTTTGGAATGAATTTTGCTTGCCCAACCTTAGACTGGGCTTACAACTCATTTCCTTTGTACTACACTTACCAGCACAACATAGTTACTTTATACTACACTTACCAGTGCAACACAACCCATGGAGAAATTAAATTCGGACCCATGTGACTCCTCATTCACAGTTCAAGCAATATTGATTACGCAGCTCACTTAACATAATGCTTTAGCACAACTTTTGTACATCTCTTAATTCAATTCCAGACTCCTGCTAAACTTTTGCTTAGCTCACTCACTCACACACAGGAAAATGAACATTGGTTGCTTGATACTCGACGCTGGTTCATAGAGCGGTCCACAAACCAACCACTCATATTTCACTGATCTACTCATCCTTAGGCTCTCTCATCAGGGAGTTGGTCTAGGGCCAACTTTGATACCATTTGAAGGCCAAAGCACAATGCTCTAATACCACTTGAAAGAAAATAATACAACACCAAAACGAAGCTACAATTGCTGCTAATTTAAATAAACAAATCTCAAGTAGAGAGTGGGATATCCAACTTTGGCTGAGCATATGTATTTATATAAATCTGAGTGGGTTACATAAATTAAATTTGTCTCTTTGAGTATTGATGAGGCCAGATGGTGTTGGCCCTTCTAACTTTGGTGCGTTGAGGAGGTAACTGCGATGTCGGCCCTTCGAACTTTGGTGACGACCGAGGCAGTGATGATTGAGGTGGTGTGGTGTTGATGGAATTTGTGGTGAGATAATTACGTATCCAACATGTCTTACAAGGGCCCTTGCTAGTTGAGTTTATAAATCAGTTTGGATAAAATCAATACAGGCAAAAATTAAGTCTCTATTTTATTTCATTTCAAGTGGAAGGATCAATCTTATTGCTGTGAAGTAAATAAAGATACAGAAGGCCAAGGAGAAAATGAGTAGCATGGGAACCACTGTGAAGGAAGGGATGGATAACTGTGCATCGCAAATCAGTTTTAAGATTAACATAGATATATTGTGTGTGTTATATATGTATTACTGGATAAAGGATTGAGTGAGGGATTTGGGATTTGGATATTATGTAGTCCACTTTTGTGTTAGAAATATTTGGTGAATTTAATTTTTGTTTTCATGGAGGGGAGAGGCAGAGATTTATGACTATCGCGAAGCTACTTTTGTGACTGTGAAGTAGATTTCACAGAGCTACCTTCGTGCATCGCGAGGCTATTTCCCAACTTGGATTTTGCACACCTCAGAACTATTCCAGAGACTTAATGAATAATCACAACAAAAATAGCAAGATAGGATTGGAGAAAAACACTAAAACTTAGTATTCATTTCTTAAACATGAAAAATACATTTACATGAGATTTCAGCTCATTCACCAAGCAAAATAAAATTTTACAGATATTTAAACTTATGCGGAGTAACACACAGTAAAATAGAGTAACTGTTGTTTTCACGCGCCCACCAAAAATTGCTCCACCATTTTCTCCACGGGACTTGCACTCTTTTACTCTGTAACCTCTCTTCACAGTCTAACTCTACACAATGACTTTTACATTCATATATAACTCAACATACAATTTTACATTTAATTCATGACACAATGAAATTAATTTTTGATGTTGTTGTTGAGTGTGATCAAAGTCGCGCAGGTGTTTCTGGAGTGTGGGCAAGGTTGTTGAATTAGTGCTTGCCCATATATGTTTACCTAAGTACATAAATTCTTTAAATGACTTTGCTGAATGGTTCGCGTCCGATTTCATACCTTCTATCTTCACGCTGAGATGCAACCTGCAAAAATGTTTGACATGTATGGCTACTGTCAGAATTTTTATTGCGGTTGTTGGGATTATTATTTCCAAAACTCCCCCTTAATCATAATTGTCGTCATTGAAAATTCCCAAACAGTTTCTGAGATAAACAAAATTTTCTCCTGCCAATGGCTTTGTGAAAATATCAACAAGCTATTCTTGTGACCTACTGTGCTACAACACAATTTCATCATTGTTAATCACCTCTCTAATAAAATGATATTTGACATCAATATGCTTGGTCCTTTTGTGGAAGACAGAATTATTTGACAATGCAATTGGTGAGGTGTTGTCACAAAAAATAGTTGTTGCACCCTCTTGGTCATGACGAAGATCCCTCAACATCCTTCTCATCCAAACTGCCTAACATGCTGCTACTGTTGCAATGCCATATTTAGCTTCTACTGTTGACAATGACACTATTGGCTACTTCTTGGAGGCCCGTGAAATGGCTCTGAAACCCAAATGAAAACCATATCCTGACGTGCTCTTTCTATCATCAACACTACTTGTGTTATGAAACCAGCTCAAGAAAAGATGGGAAAGATAGATCAATGCCTTAGAATTCAGCCTCTTCGAGGGGGCAACCTCCTTTACATTACATAAATGAACAATTCTTGGATGATACAAATGAAAAGCCCTCCTTTCTATATATAGGAGTCTAAGGGGTCATAACATAATCAGAGCCGACATAACAATAATAATGTAAGGGCACAATAGTAACAATAGTGGGCTTCTATGGGGCACAATAGTAACAATATGGGCACTACATGGGTACATCAATATAATAAGTGGGTTATACTAATAATAATAAGGGGTTGCACTAGTAGTATAGGGGCCTAACATGCCCCTCTCCTTCAAAAAGCGTTGTCCTCAACGCTTGAGTAGTTCTTGATGCTTTTGTATAAAATTCTTGTCCTCCCATGTGGAATATTCAACGGGTTAGTTCTTCCACTTGATGAGATACTCTGAAATTGATCGATTTCGTAGCTGTCGGGTTCTTGTTTCTGTGACTGCTCCAGGTTCCAATATGATTTTTCCTTCCTCTTTAATTTATGGCAATATTGTTTGAATTGGGATCTTTTGCAACTTTTGAATAAGTGGCCATACTTCTTCATCCTTCTTCCATTCATCCCTTGCTTCGTTTATCCAATCTGGTTGGATAATATAAATAGCACAAAACAATGCTTCCACATCCTCATCCTTGAAGAGTCTTCCCATTCGGTAAGGTCGCCATTTTTTAAGTGCCTGTTGTTTCGTTCGATTTTGTACCGAAGTGGCGTTATCCTTTAAAAGTTGGAGAACTTGTTGTTGATGCTCGATGTGATCTTTCACTACTTGAACCTTTTTGTTCTTGATATGTCCTTCTATCTCTAGAGTTTGAGGAGTGGTAATTTCTTTCAATCCTTTACAAGATATGGTCAGATTTATTTCTTGATGCTCGATGTGATCTTTCACTTCTTGAACATTTTTCTTCTTTATATGTCCTTCTATCTTGATAGTTTGAGGAGTGGTAATTTCGAACAATGAATTACAAGATATGGTTGGATTCATTTCTTCTTTATCGATGTGATCTTTCACTTCTTACACCTTTTTCTTCTTGATATGTCCTTCTATCTTGAGAGTTTGAGGAGTGGTAATTCTTGCTAATGTTTTACAAGATATGGTCTCATTCATTTCTTCTTTCTCTGGGGTGGGGTCCTGGAGTTTATCTTCTTCTTTTGTTGTTTCTTGATCCTTTTCTTCCTCCTCTTCATATTCTATGTAAAATAATTTCTTCTCAGCACACTTACGACCTTTAGTGCATTTGCTATCACAATTGTAAGAAAGCCCTTTTTCTCTTTCTTCTTACAATTGTTGTGGTGTAACCCTTGTAGGTTGTGGAAGGCTAGGAGAAACAACACTTCCATCTTTATAGTTGTGAGGGGTACACTTCCTGGTTTCCATAATTTTGCTTTCCACTATGTCACAAAGCCCTTTTACTCTTCCAATTGTTGTGGTGTTGCTCTAAAGAAGGTGTTGCTCTTTGTATCCTCATAATGTGCTATCATTTCCTCCGTGAAAATTGACCACATAACAAGTTTTTTACGAGAACAAAGCCCTTTGTACCATAAAAATTGATCTGGTTCTAAATATGAAGATGCAATACATACCTTTTGTAACAGTTGTACACCATGTATATCAAAATATTGCTCCATCTAAAGTATCCAATTTACCGGATCCTTGCCATCAAACTTCCTCATCTTGTTTTTTCTTGATTTTATGAGCTCTACCTTGAAATGACCGTAACTATGTACTTTCAGATCTTTAAGTTCTAAAATTATGACCTGTAGTATCCCTCTGTGTCCTCTTTCCAATGCCACCAGTCTTATCCAAATTGGATTTTCCAAGAAAGAGTTATGCACAATCTCCCAAGATGACCTGATTATAGACTAGTTCAGTAGAGCGAACTTGTACAACGTGCCACGAGTCACTGTTTCAACCTTTAGATCTAAAAAATGCATACAAGGAACTACAGTCCGTCCTCTTTCTGTACCTTCTTACGAAATTTCAATCCGATCTCTAGAGAAAAATTTATGACGCTTTTCCCCAGGTCACCTATTTTGAATGTAATTGAGGAGTATGGAAAATTAGCAACTTCCTTAGATCATATCTCCGCAAATGTTGCCCGAAAATCTCTGAAATTTGGTCCTAAGGTTTAGTGCAATTTATTCTCAAATGGGTTTTTTTTGCGACTTCTGAAACGTCATAGAAAAAACGTTATAGCGAACATTCCATGATGACCTGTTTGGAGCAGCGAAACCCTAGAATCCAAAGTTCTGATACCAAATGTTATGAAACTAGCTCAAGAAAATATAGATCAACGCCTTAGAATTCAGCCTCTTCGAGGGGGCGACCTCCTTTACATTACATAAATGAACAATTCTTGGATGATACAAATGAAAAGACCTCCTTTCTATATATAGGAGTCTAAGGGGTCATAACATAATCAGAGCTGACATAACAATAATAATGTAAGGGCACAATAATAACAATAGTGGGCTTCTACGGGGCACACTAGTAACAATATAATAAGTGGGTTATACTAATAATAAGCGGTTTATACTAATAATAATAAGGGGTTACACTAGTAGTATAGGAGCCTAACAGCCTACCCAATCATTGTCAGTGTAACCAACCAGCCTGAAATCACTCGTTGCTTTGTACAAAATGCCATACTATTTTGTCCCATTGACATACCTTAGAATTATTTTTGCTACTTGCCAATGTGTCTCCTCGGGTGTCTCCATGAACCTTGACACCAAACTTACTGCATGTATTATATCTGGCCTAGTGGCGGTCAAATACATCAGGCTTCATATCATGCTTTTGTATAATGTTAGATTGACATTGCTGATGCAATGTTTTTTGCTCAACTTTAACCCTATGATAGTTGGATTTGGTGGAGACTTGTTGTTCAACATTTTAAACCTCTCCTAAATTTCTGCCACGTATTTTGCTTGAGAGATAAAAATTCCATTTTCTGTTTGCTTCACTTCTATGCCCAAAAAATATCTTAGCAATCCCAAGTCAGTCATTTCAAACTCACTCTTCATTACTTGTTTAAAAGCAGCAATGAGGAAATCATCATTTCCTGCAAAGATCAAATCATCTACATATAAGATGACAATGAGAATCTTACTTTCACTCTCTTTGATGTAGAGAGTAGGCTCACCGTCACATTTTTCGAAACCATTGTTCAATAAGTAAGCATCTATCCTGTTGTACCATGCACGCGGTGCTTGCTTCAATCCATAAAGAGCTTTCTTCAACCGATATACTTTCTCTTCTTGTCCTTCAATCTCATAACTAGGCAGTTGTGTGAAACACACTTCCTCTTTCAACACTCCATTCAAGAATGCTGAATTTACGTCCATGTGATACACTATCCATTTATGTTGCACAACAATCGCCACAACTACGCGCACTGTCTCCACTCGCGTGATTGGCACGAACATCTCCGCATAATCTCTTCCATGCTGTTGTTTGTATCCTTTGACAGTTAGCCTTTCTTTGTGTCTTTCAATCTTAAATTTCCTCAATGTTTATTTTGGTCTTATAGACCCACTTCACTCCAATGACATGTTTTCCTTTCGGAAGGCTCACTAGCTCCCATGTGTCATTCCTTTCTGTTGCTTCTATTTCTTCGTCCATTTTCGCAACCCATTTTTCTTCTTTGACTGCATCTTCAAAGTGGATTGGGTGATCTACATGACAAATAATGCAAATAAGGAATTTAGACCTGCACCACTATCAACTTCATCTTGCTCATAAATTTCATTTAAACTTCTGAATTTTGGCTTTCTTGTGCTTGCTGAAGAAGGGCTTGATATGTCGCTTGGTGTCGCGCTTCGCAATGTGCTTAGAGAAGCACTTGCTTGGCTACGCGAAACTGTCCTATTATTTGTCGATGGTGTTTCTTGCTATTTCCTTTTCTACGCTCGATTAGGAGTAGAGGGAGTCAGAGTTGAGGAATTACTTGTTGCTGTTAATTCTTCTTTCTCCTCATTTGGTATGCATGCTTTGACATTGACTGTCTTTTTTAAACTTCCATCCCATGCTTCCTCTTTTATGAACTACACATCTCTGCTGATTATGACTTTCTTGGTTAATGGATTGTAGAGTTTGTATGCCTTGGATTCATCACTGTATCCAACAAATATGCATTTCTCCCCCTTGCTGTCCAACTTCTTTCTCAACTCATCCGGGACATGTGCATAATCCACACATCCAAACACTTTCATGTGAGTGACATTTTGTTTTCTTCCACTCCATGCCTCTTTTGGAACGATGTTATGGACACTTCTAGTTGGACATCTATTTAAGATATATGCTGCACAAGCGACAACTTCAACCCAATAGTCATTTGGAAAATGCTTTGCCTTCAACATACTCCTTTCCATCTCCATAATGGTCCTATTCTTCCTTTCTGCCACACCATTTTGCTGCGGTGTATATCTTGTTGTAAATTGCTTGTGAATTCCATGTTCCCTGCAAAATTGAAGGAAATCATTTGAGATGTATTCTCCACCTCTGTTAGTCGTAAGGACTTTGATGTAGTGTTCACTTTGCTTTTCAACAAGAGCCTTGTATTGGTGAAAGCGCTCAAACACTTCACTTTTCTGTTTTAGGAGAAAGACCCATGTCTTCCTTGTGTAGTCATCTATGAAGGTCAATACATAGTGACTGCCACCAATTGATGGTGTCTGCATTGGTCCACATAAATCTGAGTGGACAATCTACAAAGGTGCCTTTTCCCTCACTGACTTTTCTACTGGAAATGTTTCTCTATGTTGCTTGCCCAAGGTACATCTTTCACATATGCTGTCTGGTAAACCCTTCACCATGCCTTTCCTATGTAGCAGATTGAAACCTCCAAAGTTGAGATGTCCAAATCTCAAGTGCCATAACCAGTTTTCATCTTTTACCTCTGCTTGAAAGTTTACTTGTGTGACAACTGCCCCTTTTCTTCTATTTCCTTATGAGTTCATAGATAGTTGTGCTTGTGCACCTTCTTTCTGCAAATCTGATATTATTTTCAAGGGAAACATTCTATTGTCTGTCATCTGAACCTTTGCAATCAATTGTCTACTTGGATGCCTATCCAAAATTGTGCACACATCATTTTTGAAGAAGACATTGTAGCCTTTCTGCATGAGCTGTCCAACGCTCATGAGATTATGTTTTAGACCAAGGACAAAGTAAACATCAGAGATGTATTTCTTATCCCCCTTTTTTGTTAGGATATTAACTCTTCCTTTTCCCATGACAGAGACTTTGCTATCAGTCCCTAATATTACTTTAGATTTCACACTTTCATCTAGATTAGGAAACATTTCAATGTTTCTTGACATGTGGTTGCTACACCCTGAATCTAGATACCATATATCACTTTGTTTTTGTTGTGCTACATTACAAGCTAAAAACATGCTATCATGGTTCTGATTTTCTCTTGTGAAATTTACACTTGGTTTGTTACTAATGTCATATTGTTTCTTTCTACATTCATTTTCATAATGACCATACTTTTTAGAGTAATGACATTGAACTTGAGATTTATCATACCTTTGACCTTGTGCTTGATTTTGGCTTGGGCCTTGACTTGGATTTTGATTGCTGCCTCTTCCATTTGAGCTTGAAGGGCTGCTTCTTCCACCTCTGTGTGAGCTTCTTCCTCTTCCTCTGCCTCGACCTTGACCAAATGATACTTGTGTCTTGAAGGCATGCTCCAATGAGGAGCTTGCTGCTCTATTCAGTCTATGTTCATGAGAAATCAGTGATGCATTAAGCTCATCCATTGAGAATTGTGAGAGATCCTTTGTCTCTTCTATGGCCACAACAATGGCTTCAAACCTTGCTAGCAAACTTCTCAAAACTTTCTCAACTATTCTTCTTTCCTCAAGTGTCTCACCATGAGACCTAATTTGAGTAACCAACCCACTTACATGTGTAAAAATTGAGTCTATATTATCAGACTCTTTCATACAAAGTGTTTCAAAATCTCTCCTCAACATTTGCAGCTTTGTTGTCTTGAATTTTTCCATGCCTTGGTAGGCTGTCTAGAGGGTGTCCTATGCTTGCTTGGACTTCGTTGTTGCTGCAACCCATGGGAAAATACTTTCTTGAACTACTTGGAAAATATAAAATAGGGTTTTTGAATCCTTCTTCCTGTTGTCCCTTAGCACATCTCTTTTTGGTTGAGATAAGGCATTGTATGCTGCTGCATTTGCTGGTCCTTGAAAACCATTCTCCACCAAATCCCAACTATCTTGAGAAGAAAACAGGGTCTCCATTGTAATAGCATAATAATCATAATTTTTGCCATTAAACTGAGGTATATGAGGATTAGTCAAACTTGTGCTTGATGTTGCCATTTGTGAGCGTAAAAACAAAATTTCTACATGCTCATAAATATGCTAAAAACAATGCGCGCTAATTTTTTTTTTTTACTATTAGTAAAAACACTTGTTTTTACACTAACAAAGTTTAACTGGCTACGATACCATGTTAGAAATACTTGGCTAATTTAATTTTCATTTTTGTTGAGGGGAGAGGGAGAGAGTTATCACTTTGGTGAAGCTACTTTCGGGACGGTGATGCAGATTTCGGGGGAGCGGGAGCTACCTTCGCCGAGCGCGAGGTTATTTCCCACACTTGATTTGGCAAAGCTACAGTGCGAGGCTATTAGCCAGACTTGGATTTCAAGTACCTCCGAACTATCCAGAGACTTAATGAATACTCTCAGCAAAAAATAACGAGATAGGTTTGGACCAACATACTAAAACTTAGTATTCATTTCCTAACTATGAAAAATACATTTACATGAGACTCTGGGTCATTCACCAAGAAAAATAAAATTTTACACATATTTAAACTTATGGGGGTAATAAACATAAAACAGAGTATCAAGCGCCCACCAAAAATCACTCCACCATTTTCTCCATAGAGAAGTGGTGGCTTTTACTCTCTACACAATCTAACTCTACAAAATGACTTTTACATTCATATATGACACAACAGACAATTTTACATTTAATTCATGACACAAAGAGATTAATTTTTGATGTTGTTGTTGAGTGTGATCAAAGTCGCACAGGTGTTTTTGGAGTGTGGGAAAGATTGTTCAATTAATGCTTGTGGGTAATTCTGTTTTGCTGAATAGTGACTTCAAATATCTTCATGCTAAATGCTTTTGTCTGACATATAGCTCGGTCAATCTGTTTATTGTGATTGGGAATTTCCAACTTTCTTTATACTAAAACACAACCTGCAAAAATGTCTGACATATATGGCTGCGGTCAAGCTGTTTATTGTGATTGGGATTATTATTTCCAACATTTTGTTGTTATACATACATGTAGGTCGAAAACGTTACTGCACATAACCCTACCGACAAACAAATAGCCTGTGAGAAGACGCACCCCAAACAAACTGAAGTTGAAATGAGAGCAAACGCTGCCAGGGCTGAACACAGAGCTGAAAAAGAAGTGGCCAAGCAAATTGACCACACTCATACGGACCACCATGGTGTGGGCAATATGGGTGGCAGTACTGGTTATACGAATGTTGGTACTCCTGGAACTGACGATCCTACTCCAACTGGCCGCACTGGTAGAGATTACGTGTGACAATCTAAAAGGCAGCAGAGAATCAGATTGAAAGGATAGAGAATGATGCATAGAGAATGATGCATGAAGCCCAACTTGTCTGTTAATGGTGGTAGTATGCATGTAGATCGTTAAAGGCTATGGAGCCAGTCTACTTAATAGTACAATAAAATGTGAACAAAATAGATATTTGTCCTTACGTCTGGTTTCATCCATTGTCATATGATTCGATCCTGCATGTTTCATTTTCTGCACCGTAGTGTTGTTACCGCCCTTTTTGGCAGTTTAGTGATTTACTGTAATGTCTACATTATAGTGTAGAGTTATATAAACAATCTAAATATATGCAATGCATGCTATTCAATCGGAAAGGCTCGACCAACATCTATTAGATTTTCAATACATAAATACTAGTTGTTCAATTATGAAAGCAGCCTTTACATACAGAAACCAAACTTAGGAAAATACAGTACTATCTAAATATTAAATTCCTCCTTTCCTCCTGCAAAGAAATTAAGATGAAGTTGAAAGATGAAAAACGAGTATCAATGGATAGACAAAAAAAATGGTTTAAGCTCATTAAGAAGTGCAGAAGAGCACCCCATTGATTAGCTCATAACACTGTAACAATGCTTATCAGAATTCAGTGTATCAGAGCTGAAGCTGGCTAAGTCTCAATTTGCTTGCATTAACGTCATCATCAACTGCACCCTACCGCTGACCGTATTCGTTTCCATCAGCTTCTTTATGTTTGACTGATTCAGCGTGTTGTTCCCCTCGGTGAGATGGCGGTCGCCCATGAGCTGAGCAGACAGGTATTAGAGACCTAATGCAACAGTAAGTGCTGGATTCAGAGATGGGATAACAAAGTTTGAAGCCAAGAGTCTGTTGTGCATCTTGAGGTCTAATCCTTCTAGGTGCAGGAGGGGTTGAGCAGACTGGAACCGCAGACCTAATTCTCACAGGTGAAGCCCTTGATGCTAGAGGCCTTAGGCATATGGAATAAGAAGAATTGGGGACTACTTATATAGGTTGTTGATTGCTGTTGTTGGGGGGCACTGAGATTTGGATTTATATAGCTGAAATTCTGAGGAGTTTGCATTGAATAAGACGATCTAGATGAAGTATTTCTGGACCCAAATGCAACATTTCTCCAATCGATCAATTGGTAGCCTTGAATGGCAGCATTTTGATCTCTGTTTGAAGTGTCAGCATCGTGAAGTAATTCATCTCCATCTCGTTGGTGTTCCTCCATAGGAATGGGAATATCCTGTCTTTCACTTCTAGTGATTGGCAACCTCACTGGAGAAGGTTGGCAGACGTCCTTGATTGCAGTATTATTATTCATGAGATAGTTGGGCAAATTGAAGATTTAGCTGTTTTTCTGAACCATAAAAGGGAATATAGCCCAACATTACTAGAAAAGAAATTGATAATGTTAAGGGATGACTAAAGCTATTAATTTAATTAGAAAAACCCACAACAATGAAAAATAATTTTTTCTAATGAAAACTTCGAGAATGATAACCCCTAAACTAAGAAGCTCGAAGCTAGTGGGTATGACTCATTTGAATTGGTTTATTCCACTGTAAATCCTTACTAAAAACCACAAATAATTATAAAATAAGAAAATGAAAAACTTTATCAAATTAAGAAATTACAAGATAGATCATTGAAGCCTTGAGACCTTATTAAAAACCAGAAATAACTATAAAATAAGAAAATGAAAAACTTTACCAAATTAAGAAATTACAAGATAGATCATTGAAGCCTTGAGAGAGAAAATCCAACTCATATTGACAAGGTGTTTTAAACTTAAAATATTACATAATTAAAATTTTTCCTTATCGAAGAAACTATCAAAACATGACTTCAAATAAAACTTCAAATAAGTAATTCTTCTTTACCATTCAATATCAACAAGGTAATGTGATGTGACTATAAAGTGACCAACTTTTAAGCTATAAAAAAAACTATAAATGAACTAAATTAATTTATATTTATAAACATATTTAACATTTTATCGATTTATTAATTACCAAACATCAAAACATAAAACAATTAATCATATAAACTAATATTTAAAAAATCTTAATATTATTTTTTTAATAATAAAGATAACATGTCTAGTTTACCTTTCAAATTGATACCATGATTACCCATGAATATATTAAAACTAAACTTTTAAATAATACCACTTTTCGTAATAACATTTACACATCTCCAGACCTTACAAAGATAATTTAACGGCTGTATTATTGTTATCCATAATCAAGTTAGAAGTCCCTATTGCACGATCCATATCAAAGTGCCCAAACAAAACATGACTTACTACCGCTAATAACTATTAATACGATCTGTCCAAAATACATTTTACTAATTCACCGCTAATTTTTATTTATTTATTTTAATATAACCAAACTATCTATTTCTCTCTCTGTTATATATATATATTATTTTAAATTTTATTTTCTATTATAAATTATATTATCAACAAGTTTTTAAAGTTTTTAAAAAAAAATCTTATTAAAAAGTTTTGATAGTATATAAATTTTTATATAAAAAGATGAAATATTAGATATCATTTTTTGGATTCCACTGCCTGAAGTAAATCATTCATCTACGACCATTTATAAATTATATTATCAAACAAGTTTTTAATTTTTTTTTCAAAAAAATCTTATTAAAAAACTCTGATGGTATATAATTTTTTATATAAAAAGATGAAATATTAGATATCATTTTTGGGATTTGTTGTGGTCACCAACAACCCCCCTCTTTGTTTGATATTAGTAATAACATCAAGCAAAGGGGGACCCTTAACCAAAAAAATCCAAAAAATATTTTTGTTTGAAAAATCTTTTGTATCAACTCCCTAAGAGCTATATCGCGTCGCAAAGGAAAAAGGAGCGCTTTCCCAAAGCGCATAAACACACCAAGGAAGAGCGACGCGAGAACTCATCGCATCGCGTGCATTAAAGGCGCTCAAAAGGGGAAAACCTAAAGAAAGGCCGACGGCCGATATGCGACGTCGCACATCGCAATGTCGCATAAGCAGCACAAAGTAACAAAGCGAAAAACCTTGCGACCTTGCGATATCGCGATATGCGATCTGCGACCATGCAAAGCTGCGACCTGCGACCTGTGGTGTGCGACAAATGAGACCATCAATTGTTGCGATACCACTTATTTACATTGCAATCTTCGATGCTGCGATGCAAATCGCAGAAACCAATCGTCGCAGGCATTCCTCAGCATGATCTGGGAACCTAAAGTTAGGCACGCACCTTACGAGAAATTAATGATTGTACGCCTATGTATCCAAAGATGATTATGTCGCGTTTTTCGAAGAGCCAAGTAATAATGGGTGACATGATTATGCATTCATTAGAACTTAATTGCTTTCATGTCAATCTTTTCTTCTGTCTCTTTTCATTTACGTGAGCTATAAGTCAGCAACTGATATAAATTTATATGCAGGAAACATCTAAGGAAAAGCGCCAGAACTAGAAGAACAGAAAGGAGATGACATCGCAAATGGATACTGCATACAGCAGGACCGCGGATCCCAGAGTATCACTCAACAAATGCTGATGGAAATAGGCTATCTAGGACTCAGAGTCAAAGGCACACAAAAGCAAAGCGTTTATGAAAGATCCTAAGTCCCAAATTGGGTAAAGCAAAAGAAAAACGCTTAAGGGGAAAGACGTCTCAGAAAAGCCTGGAACAAAGAATGGAAACAAGTTTCATTTGAAAAAATTGTTCAGGCAACAAAATCCCCACCTCATTGAGTCATTCGCACAGCCGGAAACCGAAATAGAAACAACACAATCAGTTTGAAAGAAATCTGAGTTGTACTAAGTATACACCTCGTGAAAACACTCTTCCAGAAGAACACTTTCAAAAATATCTTCTAGTTTGCCAGAAAGAGATGCCAGCTCTTATTGTTTCTAATTTTCAAGCTTGAACAAAAGGAAAGGACAAGCAGCTGACTCTTTCACGGCGAACAGCGCATCGCTCACAGCACTAAGGAGCAGATACAGAAATGGTTAGAAATTAGATTCAGTTTTTAGAAATAAATTTGTTTTAGTAAAAGGGCGGTCATTTTAAGCCGTTCCCTAAATTTGTGTAATTAAAATTAGTCGGTTAGTAGTATTTAACCCTTCTCGTTGCATTGGAGAAGGGTCCAGAAATTTGTCAAAAAACTTGTCCTCAGAACATGCACTTTTTCACCCTCGGAGGGGGTTTTTGATGAATGGACGGATCAAGATTTATTTATGTTTGCATTTTAATACCTGCTACTGATGTTGAACTTCTGTACTCTTAGTAGGCATTAGAAGTAAGTAGAAATAGATCATTATTGCTTCAGGTCTGTGAGTATAAAGTCAGTCATAAATGGTACTTTTATCTCTTGACGAGTTTCTGCTTGCATTCTTAGAGTAATATACAGCTGATGTTGTTTATATGTTAACGTATGAATAAGTGGACTACCATTTGGCACTTTTGTACGGTGGAGTCATTGATTTATGCTTAATACATGAATAACTGATTATGCGATATGCTGTTCACAACCGTTTTGCTTAACTTTTTATGCAGAATGGTTCATCTTAATTGATTTATATTCTCATAATAGTTGAATAATCTTCATTACCAGTTATTGTGTGAAATCTTTCTAGATCGCATAATGGAAAAAGTTCTATCCCGGGTTAGCATAGATTAGATGTGTTGTTCTTGATAGATTAAAGTAGTATAAAATTCAGTCTCAGAGCTTAGAACTAGATTAACTTAGAAATAATTCCATATTTTCATTATCTAATCTTACACACACACACATCACCGAACTCTACACACACACACCCCCTTAGAACGGGAAGCTGGTCCCGTTATCCCCAGTCAGACCCGCTACACCAAACGGACACAGAGCCGCCAACCAAGTTCCCGACCGGGTGGGTATCCCCCTTGTTGTTGAACCGATTTTAGGGCCCTCAACATATTTTGCGCTAGAAGGAGGGCACGAACTATGAATGGCACATAAAGAAATATCAAAATACCATTCTGAGAGTAATACACCCTCATCAACTCCCTCGACTTCTCCAACACGGTTAAACCCGGAATTTGAAGTCGCTCGAGTACCTACCACTCCTACATATTTGAACATATCAGACCAATCCATCATTGATCCCCCTGAAATTCGAACTTTGATTCGTAAACTCCAGGGATTCTCTATTTTTAACCAGAAGTCTGATAAATCTAAAAGCAGCGTGACTTCGCAGTACAACCCTGCTCATCCCCTTACCAGATCAAAGAGTGAAAAATTTGGCATACAACCAAGTGAACTCCCTCTCCCTACCAGGAAAAGAGCAAGGAAAACACCACCAGAGTCTGACAGTCAGACTCCTTCATCCACTTCGTCCATATCAACTCCCTCACCGCGAAGTCAACCACCCACTCTTTCACTCCAACCCACTCACCCATCTTCTACAAACCTTCCTCTTCAAACATCAAAGATCTTAATATCTTCATCTTCTCAGCATCAGAGATCATCTTCTGCGCTTCCATTAACTAGCAGCTCAATGATGGCTCAGTCTCCATGGAACAACCCTGGGGCGGTTTTAATGCCTCCACCCCTGAGCCCTATACCGGCCCATCCTGAGAAATGGCTGCCTAAATTCAATCCGGAAATAGGAATGCTAGCCAAGGAACATATCAATAATTTCATGCTTCCTGTTAATCTCAACGGAGTCACTAACGAAGACGCTGTTGTCCGGCTTTTCCCTTATACAATGCAGGGAACAGCCGGGTCATGGTACTTTTCGCTACCTTCCGGATCCATCACAAGCTGGGACATATTTCAAAGCCAGTTCCTCACCAAGTTTGGTGATGACAGATCCACGGCGACATTGATCAATGACCTATCTAATCTTAAGGCTGAGGCTAGAGAACCCATTAAAGATTTTAACTTACGGTTCAATAAGATCCTCAACAAAATCCCCGCTGCCTCACAACCTAGCGAGGAAGTAAGATGTGAATGGTACATCACGGCTTTACCTCCAAACTTGGCTATCTTCGTAGATAGGGCAAACAAGAACACCTTAGTCGACAACTTGACAGAAGCGTTAGCAGTGGAAAAACGCGTGGTAGCCCTAGAAAAGAGATCCGCTATAGAAGAACGCAAATCTAAGAAGATCTCTTTCAAAGAAGACACCAAGAAGAAGCAAACGAAAGATCCTTTCGATTTGGAAGGATTACAAAAAGTGTTGAAAGCCATGTCAAATGAGATGATTGATATTAAGAAACAAGTAGCAGAGACTTCTTCGAAAAAGCCCTTTACGACTTTTAAAAGAAATCCTCCCATGGAGGTAAGACCACCTAGTGTTGTCTCAAACGTTGAATCTGAAGAAGACGAAGAAGAAGAGAATACCACTGAAGGGCAGACCGATGAGGAAGAGGTCGTAGAACTACAAGGAATGTGGGATTTCATCCTCCCACAAGAAGAGGATCAAGAAGCATTTCCTGTTAGCACGAGAAGCAGAAATCAACTTGATCCTCCCCTAACTACCCCAAAACAAAAGGGCGCAAGCCCTGCAACAAAAGAAAAGGTCACAACAAAAAAGACAACTGCTAAAGCAACCCAGATTAGCCCAGTCCAATCTGATCAAACGCCTCCATCAAGAACACTAATAGTGTCGGATGAAATGGAATATAACATCATTGATGATATGAAAAAGACTAGGGCTAATATCACTTTGTACGAATTGAGTAAATTGAAACACCAGCAGAAAATAATGATGAAAGAATTACATGCTGTGCCTACTACATCTTTACCTACAGCTGTAGCTTCCCACAATCTGGGAAGGCCTCCAACCAACACGATCAATAAAATTTATCCAAATGACATCGCCTTGATTGGAGGAAGATCAAGATCTCATACTCCTTTTCTTCTCACATATGAAATCTTCAACAAAAATGTGCATAATTGCTTGGTCGATTCTGGTGCTTCAACGAACATTTTACCCAGGTCAATATGTGCCAAATTGAATGTGCAACCTCAAAAATCCGCAGTACGTATAGTTCAACTTGATCGATCCCAAGTCGAAGTGATTGGTGAACTCAATCAGGTGACCATAAGATTGTCGTCTAACCCAAAAGTGTGTCAGGTTATCGACATTCTAGTAGCTGATATCCCTGAGTTCTATGGTTTGATTCTTAGCAGGGATTGGTTGGAAAAACTCCACGGATATTTTCAACCGATTGGTCGCACATGTGGTTACCATACAATGGTAAACCAAATCAGATAAAGGTTGAACGAGAATTGCACCAAAAATACATAGTGACAGAACTGGAAGGAGAAAATGAGGCCACAACGTACAATAGCAGCATTGTAGGCAATTACGCAATAGATTCTTTCCTAGGTAATTTCAATGCTCATATTTCACCATACTTAGAGAATTCAGTTTTATCCCAAGTTGAAAATTTCTCCCAAACTGATGACTCAAAATGTTTTAGTTTTTTAGATAATTCTGTAAATACATCTTTATTTTCGAAATTATATTTTGATGGATCAAAATCCAATGAGGGGGCAGGAGCAGGATGCGTTCTGATTAACCCAGACGGGAATAAGACTATGCTCACATGCAGACTTGAGTTTGATTGCACGAGCAACACAGCGGAGTACGAAGCCTTGGTTCAAGGCCTATACAAAATAATCGGATTAAACGTTAAGTATCTTCAAGTCTTTGGAGATTCAGAGATCATCGTAAAACAGGTACGTAACACCATACATTGCCTGTCAAGTCATTTAAATCATTATCGATCATTAGTTCAAGATCTCACTGCACATTTCGTAGCATTCAACATCTCGTCAATTCCAAGAATTCAAAACGCGAGGGCAGACCTGTTAGCTAACGTAGCCTCTAGACTCATCCCTTCTAAAGATTTTAGTCCTGATAGGTTTTCAATAGAATTAATCTTTAGGCCATCCATCCCTGACAATATCACCAATTGGAGAGTGTTCAACGATGATCCTGAGATCGTAAATTTCCTTACTTCTGAAGGATCCTACTCAAATCAGATAATCGACGAAGACCATCATGATCATCAAATACAACAAAATGGCTACGACAATGCTATACCGAAATCGGTGGTCAAGTTAGAAGATTTATATGATTTGAAAAGTCGGTTTAAAAGGTCCGTCAATGCTAAACTTTGCAGTTCTACCCTGAACTATGAATTAGTAAACCTAGGGACCGATCAGGAGCCACAAAACATTAACCTAGGTCATGGCCTAGCCCCTGAAGAAAAATCAGCATATATCCGTCTTCTGAGACAATACAAAAACGTTTTTGCCTGGAATTACGATGAGCTAAAAACATACAACACTTCTATCATTCAACATGTTATTCCCTATGATTGACAATGAAAAACCTTTCCAGCAGAAGCTCAGAAAAATACACCCTAACCTAGAAAATCAGATAAAAACTGAGCTTAATAAGTTGTTGAGAGCCAGAATAATCTTCCCCGTCAGGCATTCTAAATGGGTATCCAATATGGTGCCCGTTAGGAAGAAAAACGGAGACATTAGAATCTGTATCGATTTCCGAAATCTTAACAAAGCCTGTCAGAAAGATAACTTTCCCCTCACACCTATGGAGCAAATATTACAGGCAGTAGCAGGCTCAGAATTAATGTCATTCCTGGATGGATTTTCAGGATACAATCAAGTACTAATGCATCCCGATGATCAGTTAAAGACCACGTTCCGAACCAAATGGGGCACTTATGCATATCAGAAGATGCCATTTGGGCTGATCAATGCCGGAGCTACGTTTTAGAGAGCCATGGACATCGCGTTTAAAGGGTTAGTCAATAAATCAGTGGTGATTTACTTGGATGATATAACAGTGTACTCCAGAAAACGAAACAACCACCTCAAAGATTTGAAGCAAATCTTTCAAAGATGCTTGAGGTATGGGATTTCGCTCAACCCAAAGAAATCTTTCTTTGCGTTAAGCGAAGGAAAATTGCTCGGATTCGTAGTGTCGAAATCTGGTATTCATATAGAACCTGACAGAATCAAGGAAATTTCCGAAATATCCATACCTCATAACAAGAAAGCCATGCAATCCTTCCTTGGACAGATCAATTTTGTCAAAAGATTTGTCCCGGATTTTTCACGTATTATTTCTCCCTGACAAAATATGATAAAAAAGAATTCAAATTTCAAATGGGGTCTAGATGAGCACGAAGCGTTCAACTTAATCAAACAAGCTATCATCAATGCTCCATCTTTGGCCACCCCAAATTTTTCGGAATCTTTTACCTTATACACTTTTGCCTCGGAGAAATCCTATGCCACGATTTTGACCCAAACAAATCAAGAGAAAGCGGAAGCTCCAATCGCATTCTTTAGCTCCAACCTACAAGGTGCTGAAATTAATTACTCAGATGTAGAGAAACAAGCATACGCTGTTTTCAAAGCGATCAAATATTTCAGACCTTTCTTGCTTAAAGCCCACACTAAAGTCGTAGTACCGTTTCCGGCGGTAAGAAACCTTTTAGTGCAGAAAGACGTGGGCGAAAAGAGAGCTAATTGGATTACCGCTTTACAAGAATATGATCTTGAGATCAAACCAGCAAGCATCGTAAGAGGTCAAGGCTTCTGCAAGATGTTAGCCGGAGCATCGCAAATCCCGGAGAACTCATATGAAGAGGTACAAGCGTACGAGGTAAGCCTAAACGATGCAGAATCATCATACACTGACACCATTTATTTTCTTAAGAACGGGTATGCTCCATCACGTCTGGATCATACCAAGAAAAGAGCTCTGAGATTAAAAGCTAAACAGTACCAGCTCGTAAATGATGTCTTGTTTAAAAGGAATTACGATTCTGTACTTCTTAGGTGTCTTGAGAAAACTGAAGCCGAAAAGGTTTTGCAGGAACTCCACGATGGACCAGCGGGCGGTCACTATGCCAGAGATGTGACTGCACATAAAATCTTGCGTGCAGGATATTATTGGCCCACGCTATTCAAAGACTCATACAATCACGTGAGGAGATGCCAAGTCTGCCAGACTGCTGCAGGAAAACAAAGGAAACCTGCCATGCCACTACAACCAGTCATCATCGACCAACCATTCAGTCAATGGGGCTTGGACATAATAGGTGAGATCGTTCCTCACTCTTCTAAGCAGCATAAGTATATCCTTACGGCAACTGATTATTTTACCAAATGGGTAGAAGCAGTTCCTCTCAAGACAGTTCATTCTGAAAATATTATTGAATTCATAGATCAATTTATCATCACTAGGTTTGGATTGTGTTATAGACATTTTTGTGCCTGGCATCACTGAGCATGAAATGTCAATAATCAAGGGATCCAAAGTCCCTAAACATGTTGTTCCTACCCCTAGAGGAACAAGGTCAGCAAACCACAACACTTAACAAAAGTTCTCCATCTGAAAACACTCAAAAACAAGGCAATTCTGAATCATGTCAACTGCTCCACTGAGCATCTGTGCTGAATGTCAACTGCTCCACTGTCTACCTGCATTGAATGTCAACTGCAACAAAGGCTACCTGCGCTCAGCGAGTTTGGACAAGTGGTAGAGTCATTCCTCAAGGTGTCAATGCCCAGGAAGCTTCCAAAATGACACTTGATCAGGGAATTCGACTGGTGATGAGTAAGAGGTTCCAAATCTCCAAGTGGAAGCAAGAACCTCCAAGTGGACTCAAGAACTGAAGTGGGAGAGGACACTAGTCAGTCTCAGACCAGCCTCAAGCTGACTCATCCTCTCTCCAAAACTCCTATATATAGATCTCTCTCCATGAGGTCAAGGGAGGCTGGAATTTGGTATTTGCAAAGAATTGCTGTTGGTTTGTGGCTAGAAATATTGGGTGTATTGTGCTTTGAAAGGAGCTGAAGAAGGGATTCCATTCTGCTGGGAAGGAGATGATGGGTTGGATCCCTATGGGTTGTATCTCTTCCTGAACCCTGTTACTTTCAATAAAGCTATCTTGATTCTTTCCTATATGCTGGTGTATTTTGTATAATTGCATTAGTATATTTGATTTACTTCTAATCCTGAATCATTTATGAATATGTATATTTGCCTTTGTATTGTGTTCTTCTCTTGTTGCAAGTAGCTGTTCTCTTGTCACAGGTAGTTGTTCTCTTGATCGAGCGAGGAGGCAAGTAGCTGTGGACACACAAAGAGAAGAGGATCTAGTTCGAGGGACAACCGGAAGATAACGGTAAGTCTGTCGATCTCCTCTCTTTCATATTTCATAAAGGAAGAAATCATGATAGCTGTATTCGTTTGTTGCTAAGGCGCTGTCACACCTTAGGTGGATAGGATCGTCCTAAATAGGAATTTTTCCCCAAAACAGATTGCCAACAGCAATAATGTTTGATAACGCTTCATAAAGAGGTTTCAAACTGAAATATTCTGCCAACTACTATCCGCAAGGTAATGGATTGGCTGAATCAACAAACAAGAACCTAATCAGAATTATCAAAAGAGCAGTCGACCAAAACCAAAGGAATTGGCACAAAGCGCTGGTAAATGCTTTATGGGCTGATAGAATCACAAAGAAAGCTTCAATCGGCACTTCTCCCTTTAATTTAGTTTATGGGAGAGAAGTGGTTCTTCCGACTCACCTAGTCATTCCCTCTTTGTCTTTAGTGCAATATATCGATGAAGTATCTATTTCCTCTTTACAATTAAGACAAATGGAAATAATCAAACTAGAAGAACAAAGAGAACAAGCTAGGAAAACCCGTGCTCATCACCAAGCGCTAATAAAATCTTCTTTTGACTCAGCCATCATAACCAAAAAAAACTTTCAGATGGGTGATTTAGTTTTAAAATGGAATAAAGCTCATGAAGAAAAGGGCAAACATACGAAATTTCAGAAGCTGTGGCTTGGCCCTTTTCAGATTGTGGAAGTCGTAGGCCCATCTACATTCGTGTTGGAGGATCTGGCAGGAAGGAGAGATTCTTTACTTGTCAATGGACTGATTCTTAAATTATATTTTCCATAGAAGAGAAATCTTCTAATTTTTGTAGGATAGATTTAGTTCTTTAGTTTTTATTTTGTTTTGTTTTTCTCTTTTTTATGAATAAAACCCGTTGTAGATGATCATTTAAAAAGGATTCATGAAAGAGCACGCCAATTCTCTATCAAATTTTGATTTCGCTTGTACAAATAGCAATTTTTTTTTGAAAAGCTGAATTTTATTATTGACAAATAGAGTTAACTTCACTTTGATTACGATATTCGTTTCAACCTCTAAAAAACTTTGACAAAAGCAACCTCTGGTAAAAGAATTGTTTTGTATCACACCATGAAGGGTATCATCAATAATAAAATAAGCATTCTCTGCAAAGCTGTTGTTTTCAAAAACTCTATTATTGTCGTCCAGAGCTTTCTTAAGGAAAAAAAATGACTTCCTCCCTGCTAGAAGGAAACTACAACATCCAGAGAAACAATCCAAGCAAAACACTATATCTCAAGGAATAAGAGGTCTCATCACGAGCCGGCTTAATATGATCATAGATATTATAACTTGCTGACTTTCCCAATACTGTCTATCAAAACAGGGCAACGACTTAAGATTGTTGCAATCAAAAGACAAGAGGTCTCATCACGAGCTGGCTTGTTCAACAAAAGTGTAAATCAGGTGAATGACTGTGTCATAATTTGGCCACCAAACCAAGACATTGTTCTTTAGAGAATTAAAAAAGGAAAAGTGTGTTAAAAAGGATTTTTCTCTGGAATGTTGTGAGTAACCTCAAGCAGGAAAAATGATCATTGTTGGATAACATGGTAACCCTGTCGAGGCTATGGACACTTGCGGGCAGCAGAGGCTCTACCTACGACAAACGAGCAAACTTTTAAGCCAGTACGCAGAGAAGACCTTATTTTATCTTTTATCAAGACCAAGTAATATCTGATGCAAATGCAAGAAGAAACCTGAGGAAGCAAGAAATTGAGATATAAAAAGGGTTGAGAAAAAATATCGTCGACAAGGTGAGGGGCAATCTACTCTATCTGTCCATAACAAAATTTAGACATATAAAAATTTTTGTTGTTTCGGAAGTGAACGGTCAATAGAAATGCAGAGATAACTGGTTCTTCACAGTGAATCGCCATTGTTGTGGTCACCAACAACCCCCCTCTTTGTTTGATATTAGTAATAACATCAAGCAAAGGGGGACCCTTAACCAAAAAAATCCAAAAAATATTTTTGTTTGAAAAATCTTTTGTATCAACTCCCTAAGAGCTATATCGCGTCGCAAAGGAAAAAGGAGCGCTTTCCCAAAGCGCATAAACACACCAAGGAAGAGCGACGCGAGAACTCATCGCATCGCGTGCATTAAAGGTGCTCAAAAGGGGAAAACCTAAAGAAAGGCTGACGGCTGATATGTGACGTCGCACATTGCAATTTCGCATAAGCAGCACAAAGTAACAAAGCGAAAAACCTTGCGACCTTGCGATATCGCGATATTCGATCTGCGACCATGCAAAGCTGCGACCTGCGACCTGTGGTGTGCGACAAATGAGACCATCAATTGTTGCAATACCACTTATTTACATCACAATCTTCGATGCTGCGATGCAAATCGCAGAAACCAATCGTCGCAGGCATTCCTCGGCATGATCTGGGAACCTAAAGTTAGGCGCGCACCTTACGGGAAATTAATGATTGTACACCTGTGTATCCAAAGATGATTATGTCGCGTTTTTCGAAGAGCAAAGTCATAATGGGTGACATGATTATGCATTCATTAGAACTTAATTGCTTTCATGTCAATCTTTTCTTCTGTCTCTTTTCATTTACGTGAGCGATAAGTCAGCAACTGATATAAATTTATATGCAGGAAACATCTAAGGAAAAGCGCCAGAACTAGAAGAACAGAAAGGAGATGACATCGCAGATGGATACCGCATACAGCAGGACCGTGGATCCCAAAGTATCACTCAACAAATGCTGATTGAAATAGGCTATCTAGGACTCAGAGTCAAAGGCGCACAAAAGCAAAGCGTTTATGAAAGATCCTAAGTCCCAAATTGGGTAAAGAAAAAAGAAAAACGCTTAAGGGGAAAGACGTCTCAGAAAAGCCTGGAACAAAGAATGGAAACAAGTTTCATTTGAGAAAATCGTTCAGGCAACAAAATCCCCAGCTCATTGAGTCATTCGCATGGCCGGAAACCGAAATAGCAATAGCACAATCAGTTTGAAAGAAATATGAGTTGTACTAAGTATACACGCCGTGAAGACACTCCTCCAGAAGAGCACTTTCAAAAATATCTTCTAGTTTGCCAGAAAGAGGTGCTAGCTCTTATTGTTTCTAATTTTCAAGATTGAACAAAAGGAAAGGACAAGCAACTGACTCTTTCACGGCGAACAGCACATCGCTCACAGCACTAAGGAGCAGATACAGAAATGGTTAGAAATTAGATTCAGTTTTTAGAAATAAATTTGTTTTAGTAAAAGGGCGGTCATTTTAAGTCGTTCCCTAAATTTGTGTAATTAAAATTAGCCGGTTAGTAGTATTTAACCCTTCTCGTTGCATTGGAGAAGGGTCCGGAAATTTGTCAAAAAACTTGTCCTCAGAACATGCACTTTTGCACCCTCGGAGGGGGTTTTTGATGAATGGACGGATCAAGATTTATTTATGTTTGCATTTTAATACCTGCTACTGATGTTGCACTTCTGTACTCTTAGTAGGCATTAGAAGTAAGTAGAAATAGATCATTATTGCTTCAGGTATGTGAGTATAAAGTCAGTCATAAATGGTACTTTTATCTCTTGACGAGTTTCTGCTTGCATTCTTAGAGTAATATAAAGCTGATGTTGTTTATATGTTAACGTATGAATAAGTGGACTACCATTTGGCACTTTTGTACGGTGGAGTCATTGATTTATGCTTAATACATGAATAACTGATTATGCGATATGCTGTTCACAACCGTTTTGCTTAACTTTTTATGCAGAATGGTTCATCTTAATTGATTTATATTCTCATAATAGCCGAATAATCTTCATTACCAGTTATTGTGTGAAATCTTTCTAGATCGCATAATGGAAAAAGTTCTATCCCGGGTTAGCATAGATTAGATGTGTTGTTCTTGATAGATTAAAGTAGTATAAAATTCAGTCTCAGAGCTTAGAACTAGATTAACTTAGAAATAATTCCATATTTTCATTATCTAATCTTACACACACACACATCACCGAACTCTACACACACACACCCCCTTAGAACGGGAAGCTGGTCTCGTTATCCCCAGTCGGACCCGCTACACCAAACGGACACGGAGCCGCCAACCAGGTTCCCGACCGGGTGGGTATCCCCCTTGTTGTTGACCCGATTTCAGGGCCCTCAACAGGATTCAACAGCATTAAGTAAGTCATTCATCTATGATTATTTCTATGAGAGGTAGGGGTGAAGAAGTGGGATTGAAACTAGTGAAATGAATCGCACAGCGTTAATCATCACTTCCGGGCACCGGCTAACTAGGACTTCCCAGGAGGTCACCCATCTTAATTTTTGATATAAAAAGATGAAATATAAGATATCATTTTTGGGATTCAACTGCCTTAAGTAAGTCATTCATCTATGACTATTTCCATGAGAGGTAGGGTGAAGAAGTGGGATTGAAAATAGTGAAATGAATCACATAGCGTTAATCATCACTTCCAGGCACCCGCTAACCAGGACTTCCCAGGAGGTCACCCATCGTAATTTTTGATATAAAAAGATGAAATATTAGATATCATTTTTGGGGTAATTTTTGATATAAAAATATGAAATATTAGATATCATTTTTGGGATTCAACTACGTTAAGTCATTCATAGGTCACCCATCCTAATTTTTGATATAAAAAGATGAAATATTAGATATCATTTTTGGGATTCAACTGTGCGTTCAGTAAGTCATTCATCTATGACTATTTCCATGAGAGGTAGGGGTGAAGAAGTGGGATTGAAACTACTGAAATGAATCACATAACGTTAATCATCATTTCCGAGCACCCGGTAACCAGGATTTCCCGGTAGGTCAGCCATCCTAGACTTTCGAGGAGGTCACCCATCCCAGATCGTCTCTAGCTCATGCGCGCTTAACTGTGGAGTTTTGACCACAATCAAGCTCACTTAGCTTGCTACCCCATTTGCAAAACCTTAACAATTATTGTGCCTCATGAACTATTCAAGTAGAGTTCCCTTCACTCTTTTTGAATTTAAGTATTAAGGGGTTTCCCGAGTGCTAAAATATGTTTTTCGCATATGATTTTGGTAATATTAATTGGAAATATGGGTAGTCTAACTTATATAGGAGATGACCTTTGTCACGACGTTTTTTCCAGTTTTAATCAAAATCTCAGATATTTTTGAAAAGTTGAGTTTAAATTGTTTAATCTGCATAGTTATAGTACCCCATCAGTTTTCTGAAGGTGCTGAATCCATTTATAGATTCAAATACGTATTTTAAACAAATTATTTTTTGGTAAATTCCAGTGAAAAAAGCTATTTCTTCTATGAGTTAGACTATGCCATTGGAAATATGTGAATGGTCTTTTTTTTCTTATAAAGTTAATAATAATAAGGATGATTGTTGACTTACTTGGTCAAATGAAAAATAAAAAAAATATATTCATTAGGAATAGTTGATATTATAAAATAATAAAAGATAATTATTTGACTAAATAAAAATAAAAATAATTTATAGTAGTGGTCTAACTTATAGACGAAATGGATTTATTTTTAAAAAAATTGAGTTTTAATTGTTTAATCTGCATACTAAGTTTGAATTGTTTAATGTCACGTACTAGAACCCTTAGTAATTTTTTATTATTATTATTAACTGCATTGAATATTCTAATGCCGGTTATGGGTGCTCGTACGAATGCCTCACCGCTTGTGACTTACCCTCAAATGGTTTTTATATGTTTTAAATGTGTTATGAACATTTACATGTTTTAATTTGTATCATGAACCTACATATATATTGTGGCACATATGAATACGGAGAAGTTAACTTCCAACGGCTGGCTTGGCTACGCCACCGTGACCCATTATGTTTTTCTTGTTCTTGGCAAGTTTCTTAAGCTATCTGGTTGATTTAATTGTTATGAAGGCCGCCTTACGAATCCTAAGGGTTATCAGAGTTGACAACCCGAGGCATACACTGGCATTCTATTGATGGCAGGTGTTATGGCGTTTAACCCACCGGCAGACCACGTGAAGAGAGTGGGTTGCATTAATTCCCTGCCTAACCCCTTTACCACCAAGATCAATGGTGTGGATGATCCGGGAGGGATCCGAGGGCGGAGACACCTCCAGATGTCGACGCCGTGGTTGAACGGTATATGACTTGCCTTTCTCGATTGTTCGATCATTGTGAAGCTCGGCGCCCCTTTGCTCTGCTCCGTGCCACCCTGCTCCAGTTTGAGCTTCTCTGGTGATTTCCGCATACGCTGTGTATTCGTTCCTCCACCGAGTAGGTATCCTCGCACCGATTATTCGTCTGCTCACTATGTATACATATGTTCTAGTTTCCTGAAGGATGTCACGGATTGTGACCTATCTGCACCGTGTTTACTGTTTTACCTTTACTTGCGGTTGAATGAATACATTTCTCCATGTGACAGTGCTAACTGTTCCTTGCTGGGCTGTGTATATGCAGTAGAACGGTTGGAGCACGTTCAGATGGGGAGGCCTTCCTCCGAAGGTTATGGCGCTTCTGGCTATATACCAGGTGCGCTCCTCCCAAATGTATGATATATGATTTGGGTTACTTTTTTTTGCTCTTCCTTGGTCACCCGCAGAGGGTCTCCCCTATGCCGAGCCGTCGCCCCAACCTTACCTTACCGTGGTTGGTCGCAGGTGGCAACGGGATGCTCCCCAATGTACCACACCATGCCGGTTCTTGTATTGGCCATGGGTTCTGTTGAAACCCTGACGCTTCCCGTGATTAAGGCTAGAGGATTTTCCAGAGAGTGGAACTGTGTTCACACTTTAACTATTTGTAATTGAACTGAGGTGTTAACGTTATATATAGATGGTATTGTTCTATTAACATTGTACTTTGAATGGCATTCCGGCCTCGGCCGTGCGATTACAGATGCGGGGGTTTCAGCCCCTTTCAATTTCTTTCTTAATGATATATGTTACAGGTATCGGGCTTCAGACCCGTTGATTTTTATATGATGAACTGTTACGACTGTAGGTTTTTTTTTTCTTAATCATTGACTCTAAATCTCCGACCCTGTTCTATTTCGGCTCAGAGACTTCTTTTGTTTTCAAAATGATATGATTTTGTCAGCCCGACGCTGTGTAGTCTCTTCATATAATGTTCGGGTTAATGTGAATATTGTGGTTATTTCATATATGTATAGTAGAAATATTTAGGCACATTGCATGCATGAAGTCGCATCTCCTGTTGCGATTCATCAGTATTATAAGGCTGACCCTCTGGCAGAGTATGCGGCCTCGGCCCTGTGCTTACTCGGTGGACGGGAAGGGTCTGATATTCCGCTCTTACCAAGAGCAAACATATTTCTCTGGTTTATAATTCAGATGCTTTACCATGCTATTATATTAACTCCGCGGATGGTAGTCTAACGCTGCGGGGTTTGATATTTGGGGTTCCGACTGTTAACACAATATTTTTTAATGTTATTAATGCATCTGCATGAGTATTGTTGTCACGTCAATTCTTGCTATGGTTACTGTTTTAATCTTGGTATTGTTATCATGTTAATTTGGATAAATGTTCAGTGGTACCGCTGTTTGCAGGGGTGTGCCGAGGCACTCCCGGTATTCGTTATATGTTAGCTACTAGTTATAATAAACCCATTGCCAAGTCGTCTTGTATTGCAGGGGTTGCCCGACCCAGAGGGCTTGTCGCCCCTTACCCTTTCTATTTTATTCTTAACATGTGGTCAATGCCACACTTGAAGGACCACTATTCTTTCCTGGGAATAACCTCAGGCTATGGGAAATATTGTTTGCTTTCTGGTTTACTTACCTGTAGCGTGAATTTTGACAGGGTCTCTCTCTGCCTTTTCCACTACTCGAGATAGTAGTGTTGCTACCAGTCCGCTACATCCAGGGTCTTACCCTTACTCCTGTCAGTTGAGAGTGAGACCGAGGCTGAACCATTTGGGTCTCTGTCTAAAACACGACGCAGAATTCTATACTTAAGACTATTATCCGTTATCCAGCTAATGCACAGACAGAAAATAACAATGATGTTTAAGCAACCATTAATTCCTTTGCATTACAGATAGTTAATTTTAAATAACAATCTACTTGCAGAGATTTGAGGGTTTTGTTCCTACTTACATGGCCTCGGCCAGCCCTTAAATCCCTTAGTAGCTCACCTGCATGCAAGCCTGTGCACATTTATTTAGCCGCCCATCCGTGAGACTCGTCTTTCGGGACCAGCGCCTCCCCCCTTGCACTCCTCTTGCCGGATCACTATCCTCAGCAAGGTTGCACTGTGTGCTCGACTATCTGGTCCTCACTAGACGTAGTCTTTTATGCCTTCTTTTTCTTTTTTTTTTCTTATCCTCTGCCTGTCTCTACAGCGCAGATTTTTGCCCCCCTCTCCCTTTTTCCCTGGAAGCGTTTCTTGTTAGGGGAGGTGGTTAGAGTCAGTTCCGATAACTGACTTTCCTTGCCAACTCCCTCCCAAGAGTTGCCAACAATGTCATGAGTATTCTTTATGAAAAAACATTTTAATGCATAGGAAAAATAAAAGAAATACTCTTTTGATCTTTTCAAAAAAAAACAATAGACAATAAAATAGTCTTCCAATGTCATTCTTAACCCAGTCTTTACCGTAGTAAAATTTAAATATTTACATATTACCGGTGTCATCACATTTAATCTGCATAATTTGAGTGCCCTACAAACTTTTGTTGAATCCATATATAGATTCAAAAATGTATTTTAAACAACAAATTTTTTTTGAAATTGTATTGCCCGAGTTTGGTGAATTGAGGTTAAAAACACTATTTCCTCTATAAGATAAACTAGGCCTTAAAAATATAGTGTTTGGGTTATGGTAAAAATCAGTCTACCTTCATATAACTAGACATCTACCATGTGTTGAGACACATAAAATTTATTTTCACTCTGAATTAGGGTTTTTTTGTGGTTCGGTCCCCTTCCATCAATAAGGGAAATTTTTTAAAATTTCAAAGAATTTAGAAAAATTTAAAACGAAAAGTAAGCTTTTAATTTTTTTTTTTTCTAAATAACCAAGCGATGAGGGTTATTATAAGAATAGTAACTATCTATCTCTCTCTCTTATATATATATATATATATAATTTTAAATTTTAAAATTTTTCTATTATAAACTATATTATCAAACAAGTTTTTAAAGTTTTTTTTTAAGAAAATCTTATTAGAAAACTCTGATGGTATATAATTTTTTATATAAAAATATGAAATATGTTTTTCTTTCGAATTATATTATTTTGGTAATAGTAAGTGGAAATATGGGTAGTCTAACGTATATATGAAATGGATTTTTTCACGATGTTTTAATCAAAATCGCAGAGATTTTTGAAAAGTTGAGTTTAAATTGTTTAATTTGCATAGTTATAGTACCCCACGGGTTTTCTAAAGGTGCTGAATCCATTTCTACATTCAGATACGTATTTTAAATAAAAAGCGTTTTTGGTGAATTCTAGTGAAAAAAGCTATTTCCTCTATAAGTTAGACTATGCCATTGGAAATATGTGAATGGTCTTTTCTTTCTTATAAAGTTAATAATAATAAGGATGATTATTGAATTACTTGGTCAAATGAAAAATAAAGAAAATATATTCATTAGGAATAGTTGATATTATAAAATAATAAAAGATAATTATTTGACCAAATAAAAATAAAAATAATTAATAGGAGTGGTCTAATTTATAGACAAAATGGATTTATTTTTACAAAACTTGAGTTTGAATTATTTAATTTGCATACCGAGTTTGAATAGTTTAATCTACATAATTTGAGTGCCCCATAAACTTTTGATGAATCCATATATAAATTCAAAAATGTATTTTAAACAACAAAAAAATCTTGAAATTGTATTGCCCGAGTTTGGTGAATTGAGGTTATAAACACTATTTTGTCTATAAGATAAACTAGGCCTTAAAAATATAGTGTTTGGGTTATGGTAAAAATCAGTCTAGCTTCATATAACTCCAGATCTACCATGTGTTGAGACAGATAATACCTCAAATTTGATTCCCTTTCCCTTGGTACATCCATAATTAAGATGGATCTAGACTAGTCTGTATATACATGTAACTTGACGACGTCAAAATGTTTACATAATAGGACACGTTAACATCTCTTCCATCTTGGCCCAGTCATGAAATCCTTGATTATTTAATGAGATAATGGTTAAAAATGAGTTTTAACATGTGGTAATGCATAATATAATATTATATTTGTCTAATAGCGGGAATTTATGCTAAGTGAAAAAAATTTGTTGAGTCTCCAACACAGTGTGGTATTGATGTTTTGACTTAATGTCTTGTAAATAACAATAAAAAAATTGAATAAAAATTAAATTAAATAAAAATATTAATGTAATATAAACATTTTTAAAAACTTGAGTTTGAATTGTCTAATATGCATAATTTGAGTGCCCGAGGGACTTTTGTTGAATCTATATATAAATTCAAAAATGTATTTTAAACAACAAAAAATTCTTGAAATTGTATTGGGCGAGTTTGGTGAATTGAGGTTAAAAAAGCTATTTCATCTATAAGATAAACTATGGCTTAAAAATGTAGTGTTTGGGTTATGGTAAAAAAATACAGTGTTTGGGTTATGGTAAAAAAATACAGTAAAATTTTTTTTCACTTTAAAAAGTTTGTACTTCAAATTTGATCCCTTTTCCTTTGGTACATCCATATTAAGATGGATCTAGAGTATTATATATATATATATTAATTATTTACCTTTATTTTTATTTTTAAGTCGAAATGTTTACATAATAGGGCAGGTCGCGATCCACCTTGGCTAAGTAATGAAATCCTTGGCTTTTTAATGAGATAATGATTTAAAAATGACTTTTAACATGGGGTAATGCATAATATAATATTATATTTGTCTAATAGTGGAAATTTATGCTAAGTGAATATTTTTTGTTGAGTCTCCAAGGCAGTGTGGTATTGATGCTCTATCATAATTTCTTGTAAATAACAATAAAAAAAATTGAATAAAAATTAAATTAAATAAAAATATTAATGTAATGTAATGTAGACATTTATAAAAGTTTGAGTTTGAATTGTTTAATCTATATAATTGTTTTAGTGGCCTAGGGAATTTTGTTGAATCCACATATAAATTAAAAAATCTGGTTTAGACAACATAAAAAATCTTGAAAACTTTTGGTGAATTGAGGTTAAAAAGGCTATTTTATGGATAAGAAATACTACAGCTTATTAATATAGTGTTTGGGTTATGGTAAAGATCAGGCTTGGGTTATGGTAAAGATCAATCTAGATTCATATTAGCTCCAGATCTAGATCTACTATGAGTTGAGACCAATAAAATTTCTTTTCACTCTAAAAAAAGTTTGTACCTCAAATTTGATCCCTTTTTCCTTAATACATCCATATTTAAGATGGATCTAGGCTACTATATATATATATATATATATATATATATATATATATATATAATTTTATTTTTATCTCTTCCATCTTGGCCCAGCAATGAAATCCTTGACTTTTTAATGAGATAATGATGTAAAATGTTTAACGTGGGGTTATGCATAATGTAATACTATATTTGTATACAAGTGGAAATTTATGCTAACTGAATATTTTTTGTTGAGTCTCCAACACAGTGTGAATGTCTTGTAAATAACAATAAAAAATTGAACAAAAATTAAATTAAATAAAATGATTAATGTAATGTAATGTAAACATTTTTAAAAACATGAGTTTGTATTGTTCAATATGCATAATTTTGAGTGCCCCATGGAATTTTGTTGAATCCATATATAAATTCAAAAATATATTTTAAACGACAAAACTCTTGAAATTGTATGGCCTGAGTTTGGTGAATTGAGGTTAAAAAGGTTATTTCCTTTATAAGGTACACTATGCCTTCTTACCTCAAATTTGATCCCTTTTCCCTTGGTACATCCATAATACACATGGATCTAGACTAGTATATATATATATATATATATATATATATATATATATTTATTTATTTTTATTTTTATGTAACTTGATAGAGTCAAAATGTTTCCATAATAGACAGGTCAATATAATATATATATATATATATATATATATATATATATATATATATATATATATATATATATAATAGACAGGTCACTATAACATCTCTGCCATCTTGGACCAGTAATGAAATCCTTGACTATTTATTGAGATAATGATGTAAAAATGAGTTTTAACATGGGGCAATGCATAATATAATATTATATTTTTTTAATAGTGAAATTTATGTGAAGTGATTTTTTTTTTGTGAGTCTCCAACATAGTGTGGTATTGATGTTATGACTTAATGTCTTGTAAATAACAATAAAAAAATGAATAAAAATTAAATTAAATAAAAAGATTAATGTAATGTAATGAAAACATTTTTAAAAACTTGAGTTTGAATTGTTTAATCAACATAATTTGAGTGCCCTAGGGACTTTTGTTGAATCCATATATAAATTCCAAATTTCTTTTAAACAACATCTTGAAATCGTATTGCCTGAGTTTGGTGAATTGAGGTTAAAAAGGCTATTTAGTCTATAAGATAGAATAGGCCATAAAAATATAGTGTTTCGGTTATGGTAAAAATCAATCTAGATTCATATTAACTCCAGATCTACCATGTGTTGAGACCCATAAAATTTATTTTCACTCTATAAAATTTAGTACCTCAAATTTGATCCCCTTTCCCTTGGTACATCCATAATTAAGATGGATCAAGACTAGTTTATATATATATATATATATATATATATATATATATATATATATATATATATATATATAAACTAGTCTTGATCCATCTTAATTATGGATGTACCAAGGGAAAGGGGATCAAATTATATATACATACATATATATATATATATATATATATATATATATATATATATATATAAAATTTATTTTCATTTTCATTTTTGTTTTTATGTAACTTCACGAAATCAAAATGGATAGGTCATGGTAACATCTCTTCCATGTTGGCCCAATAATGAAATAGTTGACTATTTAATGAGATAATGATGTAAAACTGAGTTTTAACATGGGGTAATGCATAATATGATATTATATTTGTCTAATAGTGGAAATAACAATAAAATACAAATTAAATTAAATAAAAATATTAATGTAATGTAATGTAAGCATTTTAACTTCATCAAAATAAAATTAAAAGATAAAAATAAAAGTAAGGATAACAAAATAAAAAATTTAAAAACTCTATAAAATAAAATAATAATAGAAATAAAATTGACCCACACTATTAAGATTGCATGGTCTTGATCCATGTTATCCATGTGGAATATACATTCTTTTAAAGTGGGGGGAATTGGCCTAGATCCATCTTAACTTCAAGAATAAATAAGGGTCAAATCTCTTTTCATTGTAAAGGAGGTTTGCATCTCAAGGGATTTGATCCCTTTTAGTACATGGTAGATCTAGAATTAAGATAGATGTAGGTTGGTTTGGTAACAATAAAGATGGTGTAACATGTCACCAAAAAAAAAATAAAAAATTCTTTAATACTGTGTAAATTTGTTTACAATCACATAATCATTAGGAGAGTGAGGCCATAAGTATTTATTCTATTGTATTGTCTCCCTTCTACTTAGATTCAGAACATAAATTAAATAATTATGTAGTGTACTTATCAATGGTTAATTTTTTAGTCACATGGCTTTGTTTAGCATCGATATTCAATACCTTTATCAATTCCTTGTATTTATCAGAGTAGATATTTACTATAGGGTTGTTACGACTACATCATATAGTGGTTGTATGTATGGTAATTATGTATTAAGTTATCATATATTTTAACGAGGCATGGAGGTATTCAAGACGGGTTGGAATGTGGCTCTCTACCTTGGCACCTTGAATTGATTATCCTAATTAGTTGTACACTATATCCAAACTTCTTGTTAGTGTGACACTGTTGCCTCGCATGTGATGTTAAACCTCCAATTGTCTATGTGCTCTCGCAGCAGATGTTGGAGCTTTTGCTAAGAGGAATGTATGACGTTGATCTTCTCACCTAGAATTTGATGGTTCTGAGGTCATTTGGAGCTGTTAGGGTAATGAGACCTACCCCCACCACCGACATTTCAATCATTTCCCTCGTCGCTTGGACCAAATGTGCTCTACAACTTCTAGTTATTTGGTTTGTGTTTTAGAAAGCTTCTTTGGCATCCTTATGCTACAAAAATGTTGTTTCTTATGGTCCACATCGTTGGCTACATTTTTCACTCCCAGCAAGAACCAACCACCAACATCGTGCCTTCCAGCATTGCTTTAAATTTGTCAAGTAAGGTAATCAAACATGCTACACTACAATTTTATTGTTCCAGTTTCTTCTTTCTTCTTTTCACAGATCATTAATCAATTTTTTCATTGATGCAGAGGTAGCTCTGCTACCATGACTTATAGCAGGGTCTAGAGAGGTTGGAACCTCCAGTGCTCAACCGACTTTGTTCCAGGCTACTATTCTGTGTTTTCTTGAAGAATGGCATATCTGCGGCTTTATTTTCTTTAGCAGAAGTTTGTATGTCCTGGTTGAGAAACATGGGTTGTCTTGTTTATCAATTGACCTACTTTAATTTAAGGGTTTGTCATCAATTTAATGTAAATTCTGTATTTAAATCTTGATAATTTCTTTGGTTGAATATTATAGTCCTTTTCTTTAAATTTGTGGGTCTGTACTAGATTATTAAAGTATAAACTATGAATGAATCTCATCCTTGCGCCATTTACTTTCGAGATAGGATATTTTGCTTCAAGGAATTCATTTCCTATATATTGTCTCTATAGACTAAGGAAGTTTCATCAAGAGAGTAAATAATCATTTTTTCATTGTTAAACATTTCGTATTGATGGTTAAGAATTTTACTTAATTTGTATGTGAAATTTTGAAGAGGTTTCTTCCTAAAACGAGTAATAGAGTATTCTCCTGATTCAGTTTAGAAGTTATTCTTTCTGGATTTTTAAGAGAGACTTGTAGGTTATGGTACAGTTTCGACCATGAGCCCTTGCTTGGCATTGGAACTAACCCATTCCTCAGATGGTGGTTCTCTCGCGTTATAATATCAATTCCTATTATCTTAACTACTACACATGTTTATTTTAAAGAGTCATCTTTGTTATTTGATTGCACATAGTGATTTTCTTACTGCTACGCATTCTCCTTTAAACATTACTGATTTATTATGGGTTACCTAAGATTCTTGTTATTTATTTTGATGCAAAAAATTTGTACATTACTTCTTTTATTCATTTCCTTAAATTCCTATTCGAGTAAGAAGTACTTCAAACTTCTAGTTTGACTCATTTCGTTATTTCAACAGGTACCCTACTATTGTACTGTGGTTAAGATTACTATTCCTTGCAAATATAGTTTCCATAATGATGGTGAAAGACTGTTTTATTTCTTCCTTCAAAAATGGTTAACAACAAGGTTATTGACAATGTTTAATTTCCTTTTGGAATCATATTACTTTAGTCTACTCTATGTAATTTTTCTATCACTAGAAGGAAATGTTGTATATGAACACATCAAAAATAGATACTGCATTTGAATTTACAGAGTAAAGAACATAGTGCATGAACTTGTAAAAATACTAAATTTAAATTTCAGAATAATGAATTCAAGCTCATAATCAACCTTTCATTTTTCATAATTACTAGTTGAAAAGATTAATAACTCACAAATTATACTCTATGTTCATAAATCAGTACTATAAAATGTATAATTCTAAATGTTCCAGTACTTATTTTCATTTTGTAAATATGCTAGGGAAAAAACTCCTTAGAAATGACCACATCTCCCTTCCAACCATAATGTCCTTTGGAACCAGTTCCCCCTTGAGCTCTCCCAAATTCCACGCAACATGTACAATGGAGAGGTTTTCTTTTTAGATTGTTTAATGACATCAGGGTCTCAGTTGATCGATCCTGAACTCACAATCACGATAGGGATCGAGCCTTCCACTCATCCTTACTAGCTCAGGAAATTGGCTCTTGGGTAGTGTATTTCCTTAGTCCATGTCTTTGTTCTTACTTTTGTCTTTGAAAAAATTTCCAACCCCCTCTTTCTCCCATATTTTCCTTTTCAAAAGAAATCCTTTGGGTAAGGAATACTTGTTTTCTCCAACTACGTAGAAGTTAGGAAATATTGTGGTCATCCATGAGTTTTTCCTCTTGAGATAATAAAATCATTATTTTAAATCATAACCATTTCATTTAAATAAAAAAGTCTTTCCATCTCAATTAGGTCTTTAGCTACCGTAAAAATCTGTCAACCTCTACAATGAGGTAATTAATTAACAATTTAACTTGTTTGTAAAAAGAAATAAAACCAAAGAAACTAGGTGTGTTACATCTCCCCCCCTTATGTGCAACATTTTCCTTGGTGTTTTCCCAGTATTGAAGCAAGGGAGGATAAGCATTTTTCATAGAACTTTCATCTTTCGACGTAGATTCATTTCGGCTAAAGTGCTTCCATAGAACTTTAACTTGACATATGATAGCTTTCTTCTAGAGCATTATTTCTCTTTGTTCTAGAATACGGAGGGGATATAATAGGAATTTTCCATTCGGTTCTAACTACACATCCATCATGTAATTATTACTCATCATATAAATTAAATGATTTGAAAATTAAATAGAAACAAATATTGTCAATGTTGTCTTTACCTGCACATCCTACCAATTAATTATATTCCTCGGGTCATAAATATATATTTCTAACAGTGACACATGAAACACATTATGAATTCGTAGGTGGCTTGGTAGAGCAAGTCGGTAACCTACTAGCACTATCCTTTCCAGAATCTGGAAAGGTCGACAATAGCGAGGGGTTAGCTTTCCACAACCCCCCCACTTTAAGGAACTTTTCTTAGGCTTTACTCTGACATACACATGATCACTCACACAAAACTCTCTATAGGTTCTCTTTTTATCAGCATAAGCTTTCTGTCTATCTTGGGTAGCTTTTAAATTATGTTGTACTTTCTTTATCGCTTTCTCCATTTCAATGAGCATATCAGAATGTAGAATTAGTTTATCTTTAGGACTACTCCACTTTGGTGTTGTTCTACACTTCTCCCCATAAAACACCTCGAATGGACTCATTTTGAGGGATTCATGGTAGTTGTTGTTGTATGAAAATTCCACTAAATGGAGATACTCTTCCCATTTTGTAGGTTGCTACATTGCATACATCCTCAACATTCATTCCAAGACTTGGTCTACTCATTTGGTCTTCCCATCAACCCGTGGGTAATATGCGGTGCTAAACTAAATTTCAGTTCCCAAACTGACGAACAAAGATCTCCAGAAAGCAAAGGTTAATTTAACATTTATATCAGATACCACTACCTTACGCAATCCATGCAATATAAAAATATCTTTCACAAATATGTCACTGACTTCTACAGTTTTATAAGTAGATTCGACGGGAATAAAGTGGGTTCTTTTACTTAGTTTATCCACCACCACCATGATGGAGTTGTTCTGCCTCCTGGATCTAGGTAGACATGTTATGAGATCTAATGTAATTGTATCCCATTTCCATTGAGGAATGGGCAGTGTGTGAAGCAATCCCGCTAGGTGCTATTGTTCTCCTTTAACTTGCTGACATTAGAAGCATTTGTCTAAGTATTCCACAATATATTTTCTCATTACTAGCCAAAAATAGTCCTTTTTAATCACAGAGAACAACTTTTGATAGCCTGGATGTGCCATATATGGACTTCTATGAAATTCATTCAACATATATTGCTTGAAGGATTTTTTATTCGGCACATAAATTCTTCATCGGAAAGTTAACAACTGGTCTAGATTTATACTATAGTCACTTGTTTTTCTTGAGTCCATAATTTGTTTGGCTTGCTGCCAAAGGAATTCGTACTTAGGGTCTTTTATAACAGCTTCCCAGATTTGATTTACAAAGTTTCTTTCTATTTTACTAAACGATACTTCATACATGTGATGTAGTTTCCTACTCAAAGCATGAGTTGCCTGATTTTCATTTAACTTTAGATGTTTGATGTCAAAATAACTCAGGAAGGTTGTCCACCTTTCTTGTCGAGCATTTTGATTAGGTTTCTTGAAGGAACTCATCAAGCTCTTATGATTTTTCATTAGGATAAATATTTCTCCTAACAAGTAATGCAGCCAGATTTTCAAGGCATGCACCACGACTGTCAATTCCACATCAAAAGCAGAATATATTTGCTTATGATACTTTAGCTTGCATGATTCATAAGATATCACTGTCGCCTCTTGCATTAATACGCCACCAACCCGCTCCTTAAAAGCATCTGTGTAAATAGTAAATTCATGCTCAAAATCAACTACCTTGAGTACGAGGGCGGTGGTTAACAATTGTTTAAGGAGTTCAAAACTATTCTGACATTCAGATATCTAGCGGAAATTTCTTCCTTTTTTCTGCAAGGAGGTGACATGGTATGAAATTTTCGATAATCCCTTGATGAATCTTCGATAATAACTAGCGAGACCAATAAAGGATCTGATATCTCTCACACTTTTTGGTACTCACAATCCATGATAGTTCTAATTTTTTCCAGATCCACAACTATATAATGTGCCCCAAATAATAAATATGATCTTTATAAAAATCACATTTACTGTATTTAGTGTATAACTGATCTCTTGGCAAGGCTTGTAGCACTATCCAAAGGTGTTCTTTGTGTTCCTCCAAACTTATACAATAAATCAATATATCATTCATAAAACTTAAAACAAATTTATCCAAATAGGATGAAAAATACCATTCATTATACTCATAAACGTTGTTGGGGAATTGGTGAGTCTGAATGGTAGCATAATAAACTCATAATTCCCATAACACATTCTAAATGTTGTTTTACAAATATATTGATCTTTTATCCTAATCTGATGGAACCCAAATCACAGATCAATTTCAGAAAATATAGTGGCTCCTTTAACTTGATAAAGAAAATCATCAATTCTTGGTAAAAGGTACTTATTCTTAATAGTTAACACGTTAAGTTGTTAGTAATCGATGCATAATCACAATGTACCATCCTTTTTCTTCATGAACAACACATGTGCCCCCAAGGGTGACACACTTGGGCAAATATAGCCCTTATCCAACAACTCCTGCAGTTGCATTTTGAGTTTGGTTAACTCAGGTACACTAATTTGGTAAGGGTTTTTTGATACACAAGTGACCCCTAGTATTAATTTTATAGTGGAATCAATATCCCTTTTGGGTGGTAAGCCTGATATCTCTTCAGGAAACACATCTCCAAACTCCTGGATCATAGGTATGTCCCTTGAATTAGTTGTTTTATCGTTGGATTTTGTATAACCTACATGGACATCATAGACCTGACAGGTTTTTCGAATACATTTACTTAACTGATTAGAAGTAATTGGAAACAACTTAAGAACTCTTCAAATTCCCTGAATTTCTTATCTAACACCCTCTTCAAAGAGGTAACTAATAGTCTTATCTTTGTAATTAAGCACTGACCAATTTTTTTCTAACCAATCCATTCCGATGAGTACAATCATATGATCCTAAAGGTAACATGTTTAAATTTAACCTTACTGGTTGTCCAACTATTTGTGATAGGCAATTTTCTACCTTAGATAATACCCCGAACTTAGCCCCAGTGGCTAGCCACACTAACGAGGGAGTTTAAATTTGGTAGAGTTCAAATGACATAACTCAACTATATTAGGGCTAACATAACTCAAACTTCCTCGTGGGTCAATCAAAATGGATAGATGATGATTAACAGTTTTACCTTCAAATTCCACCATAGAAGGCTAATATTCGGCTTGATTGTCCCCTAAAGATGCATTTATCTAGGGAAATATTCTGGCCAAATATCCAACCATGGAGGCCTCCTAAACATTTTCTACTTTCCCTATTCTAGTACGGTGGGGGAAATTTTTGTAATAATGGTTTCCCCACAACCCTAGCATTGCAACGATGTATTTTCTGCTCGCTTCCCTCTGGTTTGTTGGATGATTCGGTGGATCGAATCTCACTAGGTTGCCTTGTTTTCATTTGATTTTTCCCTAAAACTCCATTCCAATGTTTCCTAAACATATTCCTAGAACTGACGGGTTTTTTGTTCTTAAAATTAGATGCATTTTCTTTCCTTTTTTTAGCTCTCTAGTCTTTGCTACCTTCTCCTTTCTGCTCCATCTGTTGATAACAAATTATGGCCTTTCATATAGCTTCATCCATGGTCTTTGGATTGTCAAACTCTATTCTCTCCTTCATAAAAGTAGGTAAGTTTATAAAAAAGCATTGCACCCTAGCTTTTTCCTGCCGTATATAAGGTACATATCTTAGTAGCGACGTGAATTCAAACATGAACTCATTCATTGTTTTCTGGCCCAATCCTAGATCGTGGAATTATTTTTCCTTTCCATCATAAAAATGTTGAGTTAGATATCTATCTTTGAAATGTTTTTGAGGTTGTTCCTAGGAAACTTCTTGTTCGTCTACTAACCGTACCATTTTGACTTCCTCCCACCACATGGTGGCTTTTCCCTGTAATTGGAAAATTGTTAGTCCGTCTTTTAAATTTTCTTTATATTCATAAATCTGGAAGTATCTGTTCATGTTTATTAGCTAGGTTTCTGCATATTCCTCCTTTCCTTCATCGAATGTAGGTGGTTTAATATTTTTCAACTCCCCCTATAGCTTAGTTTTTCGTGTTTTATTCCCTTTTCCACCTGTGATGTTTTCTAATCCTTCCTCATTATCCATTTGGCTTCCATCCAATCCAAAATTTTCTACTCTTTGTTGATGTTCCTCATTTATGTTTTCATTGTCAGGGCTACGAGTGCGATGCCTTTTATTTTGTTTACCATAAAGGATCTTCATGATCCTTCCTTGTTCAAGTTAGAATATTTCATTATCGACTCATAAATTTTCCATTTCATTTCAGATTTGTTTCACAGTTTCTAATAACATTGCATCATTTTTACTGCAATAGCCTTCTCCCATTTGTACCCATACTTCTGGATTGTTCTAGTGTGAGGTCTAAACTCTTTTCTTGGGGTCATCGTTCTTGACGATTTTGATAATGTCCCTCCATGCATGTTCAACTCCCCTCTATGCAACACTCCACAGAAACGACCACACCTCCCTTCAAATAAGAATGGCATTTGCAGCCAATTCTCCCCCCAAGCTCTCCCAAATTCGAGAGAACAGGAACAAAGGAGAGGTTTTCTTTCGAGATTGTTTAATGGTATTAGGGTCTCACTTGACCCAACCTGAATGCGCAATCATGATAGGGATAGAACCTTCCACTGGTCCTTACCAGCTCAGGACCTTGGCTCTTGGGCAACGTATTGCCTTAGCCCATATCTCTGTTCTTAATTTTGTCTTTGCTAAAATTGCTAACCCCCTCCTTCTGTTGGACTTTCCTTTTTAAAATAAATCCTTTCAGTAAGGAATAATTGTTTTCTTCAACTGCCTAGAAGTTAGGAAATCTTGTGGCCATCCATGAGGTTTTTCTCTTCAGATAACAAAAGCATTCTTTTAAATAATAACCATTTCTTTTAAATAAAATGTATTTCCAAGTCAATTAGGTATTTAAATAACCTAAGAATATGTCAACCTCTAGATGTGGTAATTAATTAAAAATTTTAACTTGTTTGTAAAAATAAATAAAACTAAAGTAACTGGGGGTGTTACTGATGGAGTGTGAAATATATTGGACAATTTATATTTGAAGTTATAATGTCATAAATATATATAATGAAGAGTTGAGTTAAATTAGGCAATAAATTTAATCACTCTCCCACCTTAATTTTGGTTGTTATAGTAGAGAAATAATCTTATTAACCTCTTCAAATTGAACAAAATCTTCCTATAGATTCAAAAGCTCATGAAATGTACTAAAGAACATGACAAGAATATACTTCTACATTCATCCAACGAAAGCCAATAGATCGATGAAAACAATATGAAGAAGAAGAAGATAAATCAATGGCACATAACACAAGATGTATCTGGTGAAATACAATGCTCAAAACCCCCTATCTATATTCCATGTATAAGAAATATGAGTGAAGATACAGAGCTTGTTCTCACTAGAACAATTCCGCACAAGTGTGCTCAACTCTCTCAACTCATAAGAAAGCTCTTGGCCAACACTTAGCTAATTCTACAGCTCTCCAAGCACCTAATATCTTACATAAATCCTAGGATGAATAACACGTACTTAAAGGGAATTCATGCTTCCCAAAATACACAATCCAAACATAGGATCAACCTATGTTGCATTCATGATATTTACACTGCAGTAAATAATACCACGGTTAGTACATTTTTGATGCACTCTAGTCTCAACTGGGTCTTTCTTTGAACTGACATGCATGCGTTTCTCATGAGGGAAAATTCAGTTAACTGAAGTAGTTCTAGGGGATTCATTAGTGCACCAACTGATTGTTAGTCCTCTGTTATTTCCAAAAACAATTTAGAACTAATTTAACTAAACTTAACTTAGTAAAGTGAGTGATCTAATTTCCAACTCAATTAAAACTTATATTGGACACCTAAAACTTAGGGAGAACATATACATGACTGCAAAAAGAATTCCAACTCGAAATTCCTAAGCTAATTAAGTTAATTAAACTTAATTAACTATTTACAAGTTGCTATGAGAATAGAATTCAATTTTAATTGTTAGTTTAATTCAAGAACAAATTAAACTAGAATTTCCTGTTGCCATTTCTTAGCACAAATTTATTCCTAACTCATTCAAAACAAAGTGAATTAAATTTGACTATAGATTATGGGGCACAATGATTTTTCTATTTACAATTCACTTTAGGAAGTTAAATCAAGTTACATTATCTTGTAATATCATAAGACATAAAATCATGGATAAAAATTTGAAGAGAATTGAAAATCAAATAAAAATTTATCTATTGGAGAGGAATCCACAAGAATTATAAGATAAGAAGAAGTAATTAAGTATTATGGAATCAAAATAAAAATTTAAAAACTGCTTTAAAGGGGAGAGATTGAATGAAAAGTGAAAAAGGAACGAGAATATGAAATTCTTTCATTCATAGGAAAATCATAGAAATATTGTCATTATGATCTAAGAAATGAAAATATAGAAAGACATGGCTAGAAAATTCCTAGAGATAGCTAAATCAAGATCACTTATAATCAAATTTTAAGAAAGTACAAACATCACCAAAATCCTAAATCTAATCATATATTTCTTTTTATTTTATCTAAGATAAGGATAATTAGAATATGATGGAAAAATTATCTCACGAGTAACTATAAAAAATCCTAGTTCCATATAGAATATGTGATAATCAAACTCTAGGTGGTAGGACATTAAGATATTTATTAGGATTTATAATCTAGAGGAAGAGTATTTTGTTGGCCTTATGGATACTTTGTTGGCCTTGATGTTAACTTGGATCATGAACTTATCACACACTTGGTGATTGGTAGCAAAATTGCAGAGGTTGGCTTGAACAAGTTCATGATGCTATGATGGTTTTTGTTGTTATGAAGTGCTGCAGAGGTGAAGTGATGAGAAAATATAATAGATTTCTAGGCGGAGGATCTCTTATTTTCTTCAAGTTTTCCTATTTTCATTGGGAAGAGAGATTTCACACTACGAAGGTGTTGCAATTTCAATAGGAAGCAATGTTGTCCATGCTATGATCATAATTAGGAAGTCATGTCATCCTCATGATTATGCTTATAGATGAAGAAATTAGAAAAACATGGGGAAAACCATCGAATTTCCCAAGGAATTTATGTGATTGAGGATGATTCAACATTCATTTGATGTTGTCAACAAATCCATTACTGAAATACATTAATTTTCTTGTCGTAAGTACAAGGCAAAGAAGTGATAAAAGGACAAGGAGATCGATGAGTTGAGTGTCAAACATTTATGAGTTATGTGTTGCTGCGTTTTGGAACAGGTGATCACAATAGTGCACAAGGGTTATATTTAATAAGGAATTGAGATATTTCATGATCTAATGTTTTTATTTTTTTGCACGTCTTCAATTCAGATGTATTTGAGCAAGTGAAGTTGTGTATGTTTTGAGTGTGTTACTAAAGAGTATTTGAAGTCTGTAGATGTAACATCCCTCGATAAGGTCACATAAAAATGTTTGGAGTTAGAATTTTTTTACAACGTTTACTAATGTGTAACTTTTTGGATTACTATTCCATCTTACTTTGATGACCATTAGGTAAACCACCATGGCCACATAGGTATCATATTATCACAAATTTTATGATGTAGCCTTGCATCATTCCCATGCTTCTTTTAACTAGTTTAGTTAACAATATAATTCATAATGTAATGGTCATGTCATACAAGGAATCAACATCATCAAACTCGCACAATAAGAAATCTGATGCGGGAGCATTCAGCCAAGGGAAATTATTGTAAATCATAGACATAGGGGGGTCATGCATTTTAGGAATTAATTTCCTAAGTAGTATTTTAAGTGTTATTTAAATTAGATGATCTCAAATAAATAAATAAGAGCATGAGTATTCCCATGATTTTAGAAGTAAGGAAGAGCTTTTAGGCATAAAAGAAATAGATGTGGATAAGGAGGCTTTTCTGTTTTAAAACAGAGAAAAGAAAGAATAAAACCTCAAGAGGCTTTTTGCCATATATGTATGCATGCAGAAGCTTTAGGCATATATATGAATGTAAGCCTACGGGCAAAGGGGAGCCACTGGAGGGAGAGAGCCACCAAAGGAGAGAATTTGGCTTGTGAGAGGAGAGCCACTAGAGTGGAGAATTTGGCTTATGATAGGAGAGGCACCAGAATTGATAATCGGGCCTGTGAGAGAGTGCAGCATTGACTGTTAGGCCTGCGTGCCTGTGTATTTGTGTGCATGTATACGAGATGAAGTCTCTCAATGTAAATTCATGCTTTTATATTAATATATGCAGTGTTTTTGACTATGTTAAAACAGAGGGAGTTTGTTTCTATTTAACTGTTGTTTCCGTGGACTCTCTAAGTCCTTTTATAATGTTCTGTGTATAACTCTGTTTACACAGAGAAGTTGTTATATTTTCCTTAAGCGGGACAGAGGCGGACGTGAACTATTATCTATATCGGTTCTAACCCTTATCGGGTCCGAACCAATCTAATATCGCATCAGAAGGCTTATTAGCGGTGGAAGCGTAAGCTCCAAGATTCCGGAACCGATCTATTATAAAGTGCAAGCTATAAAACCATATCGGGTCCGAAGCCAGCATCGCATCGGAGGAAAGGCTTGAGACTGCCAAAGTGTAAGCTCCGACAGCCCGGAGCCGAAAAGATTATAAAGCCAAGTGTAAAGCCCGTTGGGTCCGCAGAACCCTTATAGCACCTCGGAGCAGCGGAGGTAGCGACCAGCGAAATCGCCAAAAGATCCGGACCCGAAATCATTATAGAAGGATTCGGAAAGGGCCGTCGGGTCCGTCGGATCGGAAGAAAGGAGGGGACTATTGTTATAGCGCCGATATCCGGACCCGCCGAAACATATATAGTATAGCATATAACCCTTTCGGGTCCGAAAGGAACCTCGGCACGGTTAAGCGGCGAGCTCCGAAATCCGGAGCCGAAATATTATCTATATTAGCTGAAGGTTGCGTCGGGTCCGCACCTCGTCGGAGGTCAGGAGTTAACGGACTGTTGTGGTTGCCGAAATCCGGACCCGCCGAAATTATAAAGGCAGTGCATAATCTTTGAAGTCCGACATTTGATTTGAGCGGGAATTATATGGGTTCCGTGTGTTAATGTGGTTCGGAAAGGGAGCTTTAAGGTATTTCCCATTTGTTATATTATATATGACCGCGGAACTTAAGGTATATATATATATAAAGTCTGTCCGATGGTTGATTATAGAGCGCCGATAAAAGGTGGCTTTGATTCCTAGTAAGTCCATGGTTTATAAGAGGCTTATAGCCTTAGAAGGAGCTTCCGATAGGACTTTGTGGCCATAACCAAAGGTCCAAGGGCTGAGTTTTAATTAAGAAAGGGGATTTTGGGCTTGTACCAGATTTCATCAAAATCACATCATTGGCACCGATATACCCTAAAAATCTTGTAGGGTGAAAATAAACAAATGTTCAATTTTATTATTAAATGTTCGTGAGTGTGTTCACCCCTAAGTCAATGGCTTGTAAGGGACACCATCCCCTAACCATTGTCATACAATCTTACAAAGAAATATAATTTGAATATATCATATCTAGTTGGTCCATAAACTACCATGGATGTTCCACTAGATAGTTCATCATGAGAGATCTGATAATAATTTATTAAAGTTCTAAATTTTTACAATATTGCAATTTTATTAAACTTCTAGATTTGTAAATTTAATTATAATTAGTGCATGCATGTGAATTGAAATTATGCAGAAAAGGTAGAGAATGAAAAAATAATATCACACATACATAAGACATAAAATATGCTCTAGGAGATCCTTTCGGGAGAAAACCTAGGTGGAAGGTGAGGTTGCTTCACTCTCTTTCTCTATCTGGAAATATGGCTACAAGTACAAAGAAGTAATTTTTGTGGCCCATGGGCTGCTACAGTACACATATTCTCTTTATGTGCTCTACCTCCTATCTCTCCTAGCTATATTTTATCATTTATGGAACTAAATTCTCTCCAAAGAATGGAATGCCTCTTCCTCCTAGTGTCTTGGTTATAACACAACTTGATAGCCTAATAGTGGTTAAGTTTGACTACATCAACTCTTAACTAGAGTTACAATATAGACTCTTCTAGAGTCTTTTACATCAAAAACACGTGGCAAGCCCCTTTTCCATGAATAATGGGGGTTGATGTGGCATCCTCCCGAACTATAGGTGTGAAAATAATAAGGTCAACTTTTAAGTGGAATAAATTTTGCATTTTGACTCTGATTGAAGCACTTATTGCACCGTTGCAAATATCTCTATGTTTATCATAACATGAAAATGTGTGGCATTTAAGAGGCAAAGGTTTACCCACAAAAAACGTCGTTTGATGCCTCAAAATGCTCCCGCGAGGTTTCAAACCCCATTTTGTGAGATTCAGTGCCACCGTAAAAATGTTCCCATGAGATTATCACTCCATTTTCTCCACTCTGAATGCATCATGATGGATGAAAATCTATATAATTATCCAATCCAGATCACACCTCCCCATTTTCTGAGGATTTTGGTCCCTAAAAGATTTTACTGAGTGAGGTGAGGAATTTTTTGCTCCAACTTCTTTCTAGTTTACCATTTAGCTTTGCCTAGAAATTGTCCCTTCAACCTAATATTCCAAAGAAAATTCTTCCCCTGTCTTGTAGTTCTGGAGATCTTCTACAAAATTGTGTCTTCTGTCAATGCACATATATGGTGGTAAACTAAGTCAATAGGAATTATCACCCACCTTTTCAAGTATCTCAAAGGGACCATACGACAGAGCCTTAATTTTCATACCAAGCCCTTGCAACCTCTCCTTATTCAACTGTAGTGATACTCTATCATCCACCCTGAATGGTTTTTTTGTTATGTACAGATCATGTCTAGCTTTATACTTCTCCTGGGACTACTGTAGTGTTTCTTTGTAACACCCTTCCCTTGTGTGCTAAATTATTGTAAACCTAAGATAAGTTAAAGCTAGGTGTGATATCCTCCCTTGTATGTTAAAAGATTGTAAACCTAAGCTAAGGAAAATCTAGGTTTTATACCCTCCTTTGTGGGTTAAGCTATTATAAACCTAAGCTGAGGAAATATAGGTGATATGTAGTATGAAAAGAAAATGTGTTATTAAATAAATTAATAAAATAAATCACTTGGAGGGTGGAGCACCAAAAGAGAGGAGATTCTTTCCAAATCCCATGAGGAATGGGATATAGATTAATCTTTCATGATAAAGCTTCTAGATGAGATTCTAGATAAGCTTGGATGGATTGGAGATCCATTAGATGGATGGGATATAAAGATCCATCGAACATAAAAGCTTTGCGGGAGATAAAGGCAAGCTTTTACAAGGAAAATCCTTATGGGAGATATAGATGATCTTTTCCGAAAAAGACCTAGGCAAATGGAAAAATCCATAAAAGCAGGATGTTGCTAATGGTAACTAGATCACAAAAGAGGGTATTAAATACCCAGTGCATTGATCAATTGAGCACAGTTGATCCTTGGAAAGATCTTCGGCTCGGGGAGAATCAGAGGTGATTCGTAGCTGGGTTGTGGTGCTCCTCCCTCCAAGTGGTGTTTTAATTGGTGTCAGATGTGTGGAATGTTGTGTATGATGATTCTTACTTTGTCTTTGTTATTGTTCCATTTTTTTTATGAGAATTTTTCTTAAGATTATTCGCCATGAGAATGTTGTGTGAATTACATATGCTGATGTATTAATATATTTAATGGTGTTTCCCTCTATTTTGATGAGATTCACTTGCATGGTATGAGTTTTATATTAATCCTTACTTATTATGAAGCTAAATCATTTAGCTCAGATATGCTGATGGTTGATTTCTTATCTCTATATTTATTTCCTATTCTTAGAGTGGTTAAATCATTCAAGTCGAGAGCATAGAAGTTATGTTGTCGATATCTACAGAAATGATTGTATGCATGTTACTTTTATTTCATTCCAGATAGTGTTAAGGGAAATGTTCCCCTAGGGCTTTTGGGTTGAAACCCTAGGAGACTGAAAGTTGTCTATATGGAGAAACACACATTCACACAGCCATTATGCTATTATAAGCAAATTCTATATAAGGGGGGCGTACCTTAGGTCCTACCTTTGAGAAGGTCCTCTACGGTCCAAACCCTTCTTGGAGTTCCTTTTGCTCCTTTGTCCTGCAAAACAACCAATTCCAGAGAGCACATGAGTATATGGACAAAACCTTATAAAGAAATCATGTTCATGTTATAAAGAAAGGTAGTTAGTTATGAAATATAAACAACCATTCACATATGAATTCTAACATGAATATCATAAACATGAAGAAGATTTATATCAGGAACCAAGACATGTTTTTATTTTATTATAGACAAATAAAGTACATTAAAGGAATAATTTCACCTGAGTAGTCCTTTCACAGGCTCCAAGCAAATCCTTCTTCCAGATTCGTCTAGCCTCAAGCCTTTAATAAACTCCTTCCATGACTTACTCCATGATGTCACAAGTAGTGGATGAACATCAACACACAAGGGAACAAGGGTTTCTTGTACAAATGGGGGAAGTGTAGGAGGCACAAGGATCTTTAGACCTGGTCAGGGAAAAATCTCAGCATAATAACCTTTCTCTCTCTTCTCTCCTCCTTAGGCCTTCCCATTGAGGTCTTTTTATACGTCTCCAAAATTATTTTTTTAGTTGGGAGTTGGTTGGGAACAGTTGGACCACGGGCACTAACAGGTGATCAGCAGGTAAAAACCGCGATCTCCGCCCGAAATTAAGGAGTTTTATATTTTTTTAAGTGTTTTAATACATATACGTGGGCTGGGTACATGCCTACCCGCGTATACATGCGTTTAACTCAGGGCAATATCGCGTATAAGGGATAAAACACTATTTTTTAAATTTTGGACCAGGTCTGGAAGGAGGGGTTTCCCTAGGCCATGAGTGCAACATCAAAAAACATATGAGTGAGATTTGGAGCTATAATAGATGCCCCCTAATATATGAGGTTAGAAGGGGTACATGATGGCTGAAATGTATTAAGAAAGTACATGGAAAGGAAATATGTCAAAAACCGAGAAGGACTTCACCAGAATCCAGCCTGCCAAGCCACAAAAGGAGATCAGAAAGAAACACTGTCTGAGGTGGGCATACCCATGCTCAGAAAAAGTAAAGCATGTCCTCATATCAAGTACAAGCGGATCCATTAAGTATACAAGTATAGATAACTGCAAAATACATAATGGATCATCTGATCATGAACGAACAAGTACATATCTGAATATCACATATAAGACTGTCAGTGATGCTGAAAGGTACAAAGAATCACTGATATCAAAGACTGATCCCCAAAAGGTACCAATTGAACATGATGGAATAGGATGGTACTACACCGCAAACTCAGGTGCCAGCATATAGAATGTTGCCATGAATGAATGCAACATATAAGGTGGAGTGGTATCAACTAGCAGAAACATGAGCAACTGTCAAGTGAACCAATGAATGCTAATACAACCTGAGGTCTTCACCGCCGTGGTACATTTCTACACCATGGGAATAAATGATCTGAAGTTGACCATGTGAGAAATCGTTTGATTATCGGTCATTGATGTATACCGTTAACAAACGCGAGACTACTCATCGATAATGATAATGAGTGTCAAGGTACCCAGTACAATCTAACAAGTGTGAATAGATGAGCTGGAGTCGAACACCTGTAAGAATTTATCGATTAGGAGACAATGATGGTTTCCCACTATCGATAGCAAAGGATCTGCCACTAATGACTGCAAATCCAAAGGTACTGCCAAATGGACTCTAGATCTTTGCCCCAGAGCAATGAGTCAGAGTCGATAGGGAAAGATTTGCTAGAAGGAAGGCATTAATGCATCCTTCATCAATCTAGCACAAGTGTAACCCGTAGGCCAATAATGTGGAAGGAATAAGACGAAAGAGATGTAGTAACCCAACCGAAGTACGTTTTCAGCGTACACAAGATGTGGCTAGCGCACGATAGAAACCCTATGAACCAACCAATAATGGAAGATGACACAAAGGCGAGGTATCCACAAATAGGGTCAAATGGAAACCAAGGTACTGCACGAATCCCAATGTGTGATAATGTAAGATGATGTCGAACACAAGGGAAACCATTCAGTCAAAGACCCATGATACTGATCGATGCTGAGCACAAGGTGACCTATCAATAATAAAAATAGGGCCAGGGTACAGCACTAGGCCTGTCCTCAGAGCAAGATGTCGTCATCGATAAGGACAAAACCCGCGAGCAAGAAGTCAATGGAGACCTTCTCAAACCGACACGAGTAAAGGACTAATATGGCTGATGTGATGATAGACATGATACTGACAACCGGGGATGACCGACTGAAAAATGAGTCAAGAGACACCGCAGAGAGGCCGACTCAGGCTAACTTCCCTTGAACAAAAGCATGACTCAATGTGACTATGTGGCAGCATATGATGACTCTGTATAAGTTCGTCATGCATGAGGCACGAACAAACCCTCCATATGATTGGAAGAGATAACCAATGGGTGAGAACTGACTCAATAACAAGGTTACGACATACCTAAGTCAAACTAAATCCCGCCCAAATGGAGGAGACTTTGCTTTGAGTGCTTTGTTCAAGGACGACACGACTGACTCTAGCTGGCAAAAATAAATGGAAATACTGTCTCGTTCCTGCTCTTTTTTGGAATATTTAAGTTTTTTTGTCTCTTTCCGTTAAGCTTGAAAAAGAATAAAAGAATGCTATGGTATAGTGGAAAGAACGAGTGTCGATGAAACATATGATCTAGTTCCTGGGAATGGAATGTTCCTATGCTCAATGCAGGGAGGTGAAAACTGGTCAGTGACACTCAAAGGTGCGTTCCTTCCACGGGTCAAGGTGTGTCAAGTTGCAGAAGTCAAAGGTATGCAAGGTTGATTTTGCAGTCGTCATGGTCAAAAGTTGGCTTAAACACGAGTCCAAGTGAAGCTGGCTCTAGGCCAAAAGGTGCAAATAGTCAACATGAAATGCAGTAGCCCAACATAAAGGAGCCTCTAGGGTATAAGGCCAGAATGAAGCGAAGAAGCAAAGAGGAATGAGTCTTGATCGCATAAGTCATGGCGGGACTACAGAGGACTCCCAAACCTAAGGACAAAAAATCTGCATGAGTGCCAAGCAACAACAAGGTACTAACTAGGGCACCCATGATAAGGTAGGCTCTACCACACAAGTCATGATACTTTTAAGCAATGAGAAGGTTCCACACCATAACTTGGTGGGGTCGATCCTAAGGCCAAAATGGAAAAGGAAACTGATAAGTTCATAATGCATGCAGAAAAACCTAAACTATATGCCAGTTTCGAGAACCAATACCTATCGGAACAAACCAACCATAAAAGTTTCCAAAGGAGAAATCTTCCAAGTTCTATATACATAAAGAGGAACACTAGACAAGAAGTTAATACATCCCACATATAAAATTCATATAAAATCTTGTGTTATAGAATACAAAACTTGAAAATGCACACCTTATATATACAATATGGTACAGGGAACCATGCAACCTTGTGAGTTACGTATAATAGATTTTCTGGACAAACCCTTTACAGGGATCGGACCAAGGACTCCTTTGGTAGTCAAGACTCATGGCTTCAAAAGTTCCTCTTGTGAAGGTAAAAAAAGTTCTAAAAAATCATGAGAACTACAAGGATCAAAAGAGGGAATTAAGGGGTCCCATGTCACTATAGGAAGAATCTCTCGGTCAACTGTCGGGACCAAGTCCCAAGAAGGAGAATAATAGGTCAAAGGATCCTTCTTAGAATTGATTGAACATTGAGGATTCAATGCCACATAATTCACCTGTGGCGGGGTAGAGTCTACTTGAACACTTGGAACAAACCAAGGGGCATTCTATAGTAAATCGAATTAGGGTGGTGATTATTAGATGCAAGCTGATCAATAGTGACAATATTCCCGTTATGAGGAAAGAACATTACTCGAAAGAGTGAACACACCACAGCATTCATAACATAGACATAATCACGCCCAAGTAGCATATTAAAGTCTAAAGGGCTATCAACGACCATCATATTGATTAAGACATTCTTCCCACCTAAAGTGATAGGCAATTCAGGAAGAACACCCATAGATTCACCAGGTCTTCTATCATAGGCTAACAACTATCTCTGAGTTGTCACCAACTTTGGGGAACCCAAAGCTTTCCAAGTCAAAGAGGATATAATACTTGTAGAGGATCCTTCATCCACCATACATCGATAGAAATTTGTGGAATTAACTCTGACCTTTATTTGGAAAGGTGCAGCGGAAGGAAGACGAGGCTCAACAAGACTATCCCAATCAAAGGAAACACTCTTAGAACTTGGAGGGGGAACATTCGAAGTAATAGGAATGCCCCCTATACTAGAAGATTTTGTACTAGAGATCAAACAGACTCTTTTGTTAGGCACATCACCCCCCAAAAGAGGAGTGTAATCGGCCAGCGATTGCACTGGCTCAACCACATTATCAACCAATGGTTGTTGGGATTGATGAGAAACCATATCAGATCTAGGAGTAAAAGTACTTTCAAACTCGGACCTTATCCTTTGAACCTCTGGAATACCAGGGCATAAATGAGTAATGTAGAAATTTTGAATAATTTAACACATATTCACAGATATTATCCTGACCATACAATTATAAGCGGAACATTTATAATACATAATCTCCTCTACGTTGATAATCAATTTATAGAAGCAGAAACATTCACAGGAGTACATAGAAGCATCAATCAAACTCATAAACACAATATGTATCCCGGGGAAAGCATCTCGCTAAAAACCACACACTATCTGTATATTATATTGATTGAATCATGTAACATTACAAAGTACAGTGCTTATCACAAGCAATCCAGTACCAGCTCCACCTGTTACACATAATATAGCTCAGATCTGATATCCAAATCTCCCCCGTTGCTTGCCTACCTCCACTGCTCAATACCTGCTCAAGAACTGATGAGAATGGCTTCCCAAACTCGTATTTCACCTGCAAAATAATCACTCACTCTTTGTTGGACGTGAGCACAAGCTATAATGTGGGCAAATACGTGAGCAAACTCATTGGCATACTCAATCCCTTTATTGTGCAAGATCTGGTGCACAACTATAGTCACAACTGATAGCAATCTGATTCTCTAACACCTGTCCCTGTTGAACTGAACATGCACTGGCATGCAACTGAGTTAACTGATGTATTCTATAGTTGTATTATGAGTTAATAACTTGTGAATTAATTAATAGCTAATTCACCCAACTCATCTGTAGTCTATTTGCCAGTTAGACTAAATACAACCAGTTTAACAAAGCTAAACTGAACACAACTCCATCAAATCCACAATCAACTCCACCAAACTCAACTGATTGAGTTCTAACTGAAGTCATGCATGCAAATATTAGTCATCCCATAGGTAACCACGTATTTCCCTCTGGGATCTGCATGTACCACATCCGTAGCTCATCCTAAAGTGCTCCAAGAGAATAAGATTAGGTTTATAGTCCAAATATTATTGTGAGATAATAATATTTGACTTTTCTATTTTTGACTTTGATCACTCACACTATGATCACTCACATTGTGATCACTCACACTTTCATCAAAAATAGAAGTCCATCTATTTTTTTTCAACTTGATCAATCATCCATAAACAACAACCTGCAATCCATAGACATGATCCATATGTCTAAAAATAGACATAGTCTAAAAATAGACTTGCGCCAAAAATAGCCTGCGGGTCCACTTAGTGAAGGCAACTCTTTTCACTAAGCTCCATCATCTTGTTGCACTCTCAACAAGCATTTCTTGTTGCACACTTTTCAACACTCCCTCTCAACAAGAAAGGATTCCTCTCAAACCCGATCCTGTAACTCTGGAATGTTCTCCATGCAACACATTTGGCCGGTCCACTTGCTCTGTCATCAAAGTCTCTGACTGCTATTGCTTCTGTCAACTAAAACTCTAGATCTTTGTGCTCTTCAGTATCTGACTTAGCCTCTGTCACTTTGATCTCTGACTGCATCCGTGCTGCTGCTGGTTCAACCTCCCAGCATTGCATCCGCACTGCACCTCCCAACTGACCTCCCTGTTGGGATAGAAACATCCTCTGATGCTGAAGCTCTACCTGCTGCTGACAAGTGCTCCCTCTCTGACATCTGCGCTACTACAACATCTCCATGCATCTCACACCATTTCACACCTCTCTATGCCACCTAGCACTGTGCAAAACACTTGTGCCTCTCGTATTGCTATAGCCTGCTAGGAGTGCGACGAGCTGCGACATTGGTGCGACGATCATACGCGTTAAATGTGACGAAATGCGATGATAAGGAGCGTGTGCAAAAATGGCTAAGTGTTAGTACACTTGAGCGTATATGGGAGTTTATATGCATATTATATGAAAATAATATGAACATATTATATGCGATATGAACATATTATATTATATGCGATATGAACATATTATATGTGAATAAAATATAATATAATCAAGCCACATGTAAAGGGGATATGTGAACATACGACAAAAGAATATAATGGAGCACATACGAAAGGTTTATATGCGTGGAATAAAGTATAATGAAAGCCGACATATGGAATAATCCTTAAGGGGTGTTCATATTGATATTTGAGTAGTCGGCCTAAGGCTTAACGCATGGATGATATGCGTATAAGTAGAAGATGGCTGCTCCTCATTTGTACCAAGGACATTCACTCAAGCCTTCGCATAAAGGGGTAAAAGAAGGCGCAGTCTTAGGTAGGTAAATGCGCATATCTCATGCGCATTAGGCTTGAAGGAAGTGCGCAGTTTATCCTAGTTGGAGGTTGGCAAAGAGTGCCATTGCGAGTGGAGTTTTGTACACGGTTTTATGCAGGTTTTTGTAAGGAGGTTGAGTGGCTCGGGTGAGCACTCTCTCTTGGACAAGGATGCATGAAATGTTGTAAAAGGCAGGTGGCCTGTCTTTTGTAAAATCTGGTTAAGTGTGAGGCTTGACACACTTGTTGTAAAATCTGATATTCTTGATATAATATTATTGTTGGGCAGACTGTTCGGGGAGTTGCCCCTCCCTTTATACTTGTGTATTGTTCTCGGTTTATTGTTGATGGTTAATGAATGAGAATGTTCTTTGTTGAAGTATAAAGGATAACATTTTATTCGGTTATAAGAACACAAGTTAAGTAAGTTTATGTTGAAATAGGCGTAGTCCATAAACGTTAGTATTGTTAAAAAGAAAGCGTTCAGTGGTGCCGCACCTCGCTACAAGCGGTTGGAAGATCACCGCAGGGGTAGGGGTGTGATAGTTGGTATCAGAGCTCGGTCGGAGCTGGTGACAGATGAAGATGTCTATCTTGCAGAAATTTGGTTATACATCCTTGAAAGAATTCGAAAGAAGTTTACTTGAAGAGTCAGAAAGAGTAACATAAGAATTTGAAGAATGTGGCAAAAGGATGTTTGAAACAAAGAATACTCTCCGTACCTTGATTAAGGAAGGGGTTTCTGATATGGAGAAAGCTCTTCAACTTGCAAAGGAAATAAAGTTGATTGAAGTTGAATTCGAGAGGCTCAAGATAAGAAAGAAGGAATTGGGACATCTCATGGCCTTGAAGAAGGAAGCTGAGGAAGAACTTCTTCAACCCAGTTGGACAATGGAGCAAGGTGAAGTTGCAGATTGTGCCATCAAGGAAGAGGAAGTTGTGATGGTTGAGGATGTTGAAGACATGACTACGATGAGGGATGAAATTGAGTCTGATCAAGTTGAACCAGGATCGTGCAGTTTGTCAACATGTATGGATGAGGTCACTCACATGGAGGAACCTCATGATGATGAAGTAAGTGATGGTACTTGTGTTTCGTTTGGGCATTTGGTAGATGGGCCATATGCAAGGAAGGGCAAAGCCAGTTTGCCAATGCTAGAGGGCATCTTACCATGGATGACTATGATGGAACCCTGTATGGAGAAGCAAGGATTGATGATTGTTGCAGGACTTGTTGGGGTTGTTTGTGACCTTATGATAGAAGGTACAAAGGCCATTGACAATGGTGGAACTTGATGACCGTTGTGGAGGATTGGGTCATGCTTTAGCCACTTTGGCTAAGTGCCCGGCATGACTCATGGACAGATTGAGGAGGGCAGACACTTGTGATGTCTTGGGTGGACTTCTCATGGCCGAGACCAAGAGCAAGTCTTGGTGGACACTTTGGTGGGGGAGCTATGGTGAAGGGACTCATGACATGATGATGGGATGGTTGAATGACCAAGTTCACTAAACCAAAGATTGAAAGATTTGGATGGACTTGTGAGCAGCTATGAAGTATTCCTACTACATGGGGAGCTGAGGCATTATGTATGCTTGCTGAGGTTTTGGTTAGGGATGGTTTATGGAGCTCATGATGACACGAGATTGTTGTGACTTTTAGGGGCTTCATGTATGGTGGACTTAGAGGATCTGATGCATTGAGGAGCTGAGGTCAGGTGACTTTGATGCAGTATGGGATGCATACTTTCAAGGTACATGTATGGGCATGGCTTTGAAGAGTGACTTGATGTAGAAGATCGGCATGAGGCACTTTGGGGTGATGGAGTTACAACGATGATGATGATGATGATGCTTGCTGATACACTTGAGCATGGATTATGGAGATACATACCTTGGTATGGTGAGCTTGGTGGCAGTGGTCACTAGGGCGGGACATAGTGGAGAAAGAGTCTCTACATATGTTGCAAGGATGTTTGCCTTGTCTAGAAAGGTCGACATCCTGAATGATGATGATCTTGGTGGAGAGCTACCGAGATGGTATGTTTTCGAGGACGACAACGATTTCAGGTGGAGGAGAATGTAAGGCCTCCGAGCTGCGATGCGACGGGTGCCGAGCGGGCGATCGTGCATGAGGACGCGGGTGGGCACACAGGCGCGTGGGCAAGCGGGAGTGCGACGAGCTGCGACATTGGTGCGACGATCATACGCGTTAAATGTGACGAAATGCGATGATAAGGAGCGTGTGCAAAAATGGCTAAGTGTTAGTACCCTTGAGCGTATATGGGAGTTTATATGCATACTATATGAAAATAATATGATCATATTATATGCGATATGAACATATTATATTATATGCGATATGAACATATTATATGTGAATAAAATATAATATAATCAAGCCACATGTAAAGGGGATATGTGAACATACGACAAAAGAATATAATGGAGCACATACGAAAGGTTTATATGCGTGGAATAAAGTATAATGAAAGCCGACATATGGAATAATCCTTAAGGGGTGTTCATACTGATATTTGAGTAGTCAGCCTAAGGCTTAACGCATGGATGATATGCGTATAAGTAGAAGATGGCTGCTCCTCATTTGTACCAAGGAAATTCGCTCAAGCCTTCACATAAAGGGGTAAAAGAAGGTGCAGTCTTAGGTAGGTAAATGCGCATATCTCATGCGCATTAGGCTTGAAGGAAGTGCGCAGTTTATCCTAGTTGGAGGTTGGCAAAGAGTGCCATTGCGAGTGGAGTTTTGTACACGGTTTTGTGCAGGTTTTTGTAAGGAGGTTGAGTGGCTCGGGTGAGCACTCTCCCTTGGACAAGGATGCATGAAACGTTGTAAAAGGCAGGTGGCCTGTCTTTTGTAAAATCTGGTTAAGTGTGAGGCTTGACACACTTGTTGTAAAATCTGATAGTCTTGACATAATATTATTGTTGGGCAGACTGTTCGGGGAGTTGCCCCTCCCTTTATCCTTGTGTATTGTTCTCGATTTATTATTGATGGTTAATGAATGAGAATGTTCTTTGTTGAAGTATAAAGGATAACATTTTATTCAGTTATAAGAACACAAGTTAAGTAAGTTTATGTTGAAATAGGCGTAGTCCATAAACATTAGTATTGTTAAAAAGAAAGCATTCGGTGGTGCTACACCTCGCTACAAGCGGTTGGAAGATCACTGCAAGTGTAGGGGTGTGACAAGTTGCCTCACTTCTCAAGGCTTTGCATGCATCTTGAACCTCAAGAGCATACATGTTCTTAACCCGTGAACCAATCTGCTTCACCTGTCTAGTGATGATGTGTCTAAGGAAACCTTTCCCTTACTAAAGATCACATCATAGCCTCTGTCTTCCAACATCGCGATCGACACCAAGTTTCTCTTCAGTCCTGGTACATACTTGACATCGGTCAAGGTAAGGCGAGCTCCATGCTCCCTCTGAAAATTAACCTTGCCTACACCTGGGACACTATACTTCTCATCATTACCCATCCCTATGAGTATCTGGAGATCTTTCTCCTCCAAAGTACTGAACAAACTTTTGTCACCGATCATGTGGAAAGAAGCTCCACTGTCAAGAAACAAACCACTTCCCACCATGGATGAAACCATGCATGCGAAGAGTGTGAAGTCCAACTCAAATTGTGAAGCAAGTGAGGCTGCCTCACCTTCAGATCCTTCCCCGCATCCCTTCTTGGACTTCTTCTTTGGGCAATTAGTAGCATAATGACCCAACTCATGACAACGAAAGCATCTCACCTTCACCTTGTCAACCTTCTTCCCATCATTGGAAGAACTGGATTCGGAAAGAGAAACCTTCCCCTTCCCATTCTTCGCCTTACTCGCTAAGGCACAGTTCTCCTCATCCTGCATGGATGAAGAGCTGTCTCTGGTGCTCCGTCTAATCTCCTCCTGCACAAGATCCGACCAAAGTCTCTCCCATCCTGGTAGTTTCTCCCTTCCATTCACCGAGTCCTGGTAGGTATGCCAACTCTTAGGAAGGTTAAGGAGTGCTAGACTCACCATCCTCATCTGACAGTCACCCCCACACTTCTCAGCTCATCCCGACATTGGGTGAACTTCGTGAGATACTGGGGCATACTGTCTCCATTCTCACACTGAATGTTTCTGAGTTTATCTCTTGCTTTCGAATTAAATCCGAATTCCACCAGCTCAAAACTCAACCACTTCCGATCTAAAATTCGTGAGGACAAAGTATTTCTTGTACAGAGATCGACTGTATGGGCATTCACCAGATATCTCACCTTCCAAAAGAAGGATGAATCCAGAGGCTACCTGGCCCGATTACAGACTCTGCCTGAAGAAATAAATTGTAAACACTTTCTGAATAGTAGATCTGATGATCAATCCTCGCTTGATATCTTGTAAAAATATCTTATACAAATCAAGCAGCTCTGATACCATGTAGAAACTTTTTCTACAAATCATCTAGCTCCGATACCATGTAGAAATTTTGAATAATTTAACACATATTCACAGAGATTATCCTGATCATACAATTATAAGCGGAACATGTATAATACATAATCTCCTCTACGTTGATTATCAATTTACAGAACCAGAAACATTCACAGGCATACATAGAAGCATCAATCAAACTCATAAACACAATATGTATCCCGGGGAAAGCATCTCGCTAAAAACCCCACACTATCTGTATATTATATTGATTGAATCATGTAACATTACAAAGTACAATTCTTATCACAAGCAATCCAGTACCAGCTCCACCTGTTACACACAATACAACTCAGATCTGATCTCCAAATCTCCCCCGCTGCTTGCCTGCCTCCACTGCTCAATATCTGCTCAAGAACTGATGAGAATGGCTTCCCAAACTCGTATTTCACCTACAAAATAGTAACTCACTCTTTGTTGGACGTGAGCACAAGCTATAATGTGGGCAAATATGTGAGCAAACTCATTGGCATACTCAATCCCTTTATTGTGCAAGATCTGGTGCACAACTATAGTCACAACTGATAGCAATCTGATTCTCTAACACATGTCCGTGCTGAACTGAACATGCACTGACATGCAACTGAGTTAACTGATGTATTCTATAGTTGTATTATGAGTTAATAACTTGTGAATTAATTAATAACTAATTCACCCAACTATTCTCTAGTCTATTTGCTAGTTAGACTAAATACAACCAGTTTAACAAAGCTAAACTGAACACAACTCCATCAACTCCACAATCAACTCCACCAAACTCAACTAATTGAGTTCTAACTGAAGTCATGCATGCAAATATTAGTCATCCCATAGGTAACCACGTATTTCCCTCTGGGATCTGCATGTACCACATCCGTAGCTCATCCTGAAGTGCTCCAAGAGAATAAGATTAAGTTTATAGTCCAAATATTATTGTGAGATAATAATATTTGACTTTTCTATTTTTGACTTTGATCACTCACACTGTGATCACTCACACTTTCATCAAAAATAGAATTCCATCCAATTTTTTTTCAACTTGATCAATCATCCATAAACAGCAACCTGCAATCCATAGACATGATCCATATGTCTAAAAATAGACATAGTCTAAAAATAGACTTGCGCCAAAAATAGCCTGCAAGCCCACTTAGTGAAGACAACTCTTTTCACTAAGCTCCATCATCTTGTTGCACTCTCAACAAGCATTTCTTGTTGCACACTTTTCAACAAGTAAGATGGTCTCCCTTGCATATCTTACAAGGGAACTTAGGTTTAAAACTTCTACATCCAGGTTTCTTATCAACCTTAATTCTGCCAACTAGTAGTGGTTTGCGGAGAGTCCTGAACATGACTTGCAGAGGTTGGTGACTCTTTGCAAGTATGACTTGCAGTGACTAGACTCATGCCCGCAGCATGAATTGCAGCGGTTGAAGACTCATATCCAACATGACTGGCAGAGGTTGAGGATGAAGTGCTAGTGTGACTTGCAGTGACTAGACTTGTGCCCCCAGCATGACTTGCAGTGGCTGAAGACTCATCTCCAACATGACTAGAAGAGGCTGAGGATGAATGGATAGAATTATTCTTCTTCTTTGACTTCCTTTTTCTCCTTTTTTTAGATTTCTTGTTACAAGAAGGAGGAGAACAAGGAATCCAAGATTTCTCTTTCAAAGAAGATGAACAATTAGCACCCATGTGATGCCCTTGAAATAAAGCATTCAACTGAGAAGCTTCAAGAGAATTTGGAATATTCAGAGTGGACCACAGCCAAACGGGTAGTCCAACATTCAACCCAGGAATATTCAAAGTGGCCATCAAGGGAATACCAACATTTCCAAAGAAAGGAAAAGCACAAGGATCCCCTTTTGGAAGGGTACCTTGGTTGGTTTCCATAGGAATATTAGCCATATCAAACTGATCCGCAGAGCCTTCCCTTACGGGAATGTAGAAACAACTTTTCAAGGAATACGGATAAGTAATCAAAACCTTTGCCCTTGAGGAGGTAACTCCACAACTTCTGAAAGAACGACCAAAAGCCTTTTAAGATCGGTTGAGTGGTAAGCCAGTCACTCAGAACACAAAGTCCAAACGTGACTAGACAAAAATACCTAAAGCCAACTATATATAAGGAGCAAAGAGCACTCACTAAAAAGTCCCTAAAAGAAGTCAGCCAGTCAAACAACTTCCAAGTATTTCCACTCCGGGTGATGAGGACCAGACACCAAAATACAAGAAATTGGAGTAAGGGGCCTTCCGAAGATAGTCTGGGATAATGACGGCCCAGTCCTATTAGCGAAGGTAATAGAGGAAGTTACGCTGACCTCCTAACAACAGCCTGCGCCGGTGAAAGCCCCCAAGCTTCGCAAGGGTGCCCTCCAGTAGTACCGTTGAGAGTGATGCAACATCAACCTTAGGTGCCACGAGATTCCCCTCTGTAGCCACCTGTGTAGATCCCTAGGAGTAGCAACTATGGATACCAACTCATCGCAGAAGCGAGGTGGAACAGTGGTGAGGTAAGTTCAGATAAGTAGGAGAGGGGGTATCTCTCTTCCCTGTCTTCACAGACCCTCATGCTTAACTCCCAGATCTAGAGCTTTCCTGGTCTTCCTAACGCTATTGGATTTTCACTCACTATTCAGACTCCTATGTTCGACAGTTTAATTGGCCTTGGAGAGTTAACTCTCCCCTCGCCTAATCCAAGGCCCTAAAATCCTAAAACTTGTTGGTGTATCTAACTTGATAAAGAAAAAGTTTTAGTGAATTTTAATTAGTGCTTGAATTTAAAATAGGATGTTCTTTAAGTCATGGGATAAACGGAAGTGAAACTAGTGGTGTTTTGATGCAAAAGAAATTAATAAAAACCAAACTACATGTAAATGCACTTGTTTTCGTTTTTTGATGAAAAGAAATCTCTACAAGGTTCAGAGGGACTTCAAATAAAACAAATTTTCTTTTCTTTTCGTTAACTCATGCTTCACACTTCACAAAAGTTAAAAAAGCTATGGATGCCTAAAAGGATATGCAAATCTATCCTAATGCAACAAGTATATGCTGATGCAAGACTCAAAACTACTCTAAAATCAAGAAATGAAAGTTGCTTGCTTATCAATTTTTATTTTGCCACTAAAAATGTCTAGATGGAATATGAGTTACTACCATTCATTTCATCTAAACACTAAAAACAAGTTTCAAGACAAACAAAAATCACTTTCATTTAATAAAAGGAAACCAAATCAAAACAAAGTTCAATGAAATCAAAACCAAGTTTTTCAAAAAGTTTTCTTCACAAGCAAAAACAAAAATGTCTTTTCAAAAATGCTCTAAACAAGACTGAAACTTTGTGATTGAAGAATGGGCAACAAACACTTTTGCAAGTTGACACCACACAATGGATGAAAAACTAACAAAAGGAGATGTGTTTAAATATGCTCTTAACAATCAAAAGCAACAATGAAAGCTTTGGCAACAAAGACCAAATATATGTGAAATTTTGCTATCAAAAGGAAACGAGAGAAGATTCAAATTGATAAGTTAAGTTATGTTGAGGGATTTTTTGAATTTTTTTACGTAATATGTTAATTTGGAAGAATAAATTATTTTCATAAAATGTATATCATAATTTCTGAATTAATTAATTTGATAATGACATGCAGTTAAAATTCAAAAGATCCATCATATTTGTTGAGTGAAAATGGTGATCCATTGTATTTGAGTTTGTAACTCATTGATGATTCTTAGACTTAAAAACTTAATAAAAGTGGAAGGAACATGCAATAAAATATTTGAGTTGTATTTTTCAGAGTGTGATTTCCTTTCTTCTTTTCCAAAGATAAGGGGTTGAGACATGATGTTATGAAACCAACTGACAAAAAGATAGAAAAGAAAGATCAACACCTTAGAAATCAGCCTCTTCAAGGAGGCAACCTCCTTTAAATTAAAAAATTGAACAATTCTTGGATGATACAAATGACAAGACCTCATTTGTATCTATAAGAGTCTAAGGGGTCATAATGTAATGACAACCGACATAGCAATAATAATGTAAGGGAACAACAATAACAATAGTGGGCTTCTATGGGACACAATAATAACAATATGGGGACTACATGGGCACAACAATATAATAAGGGGGTTTCAATAATAACAATAAGGGGTTACACTAGTAGTATTGGGACTTAACATGGCCCTGTCCTTAAAAAAGTGTTGTCCTCAATGCTTGAGTAGTTATGGATTCTTATGTATAAAGTTCTTGTCCTCCCACGTGGAATCTTCAACGGATAAGTTCTTCCACTTGATGAGATACTCTGAAATTAACCAATTTCGTAGCTATTGGGTTCTTGTTTCTGCGACTTTTTAAGGTTCCAATATGATTTTTCCTTCGTCGTAAAGTTCCAACAATATTGTTTGAACTGGGAGCTTGTCACTTATAAACTTCTTTAAGCATGAAACATGGAAAATTGGGGGTACTCGGGAAGATGAAAGAAGCTCCAATTTGTATGTCATAGTACCAATCTTTTGTAGCACCTTGTAAGGACCATAGTACTTTGGTGATAATTTATTATCCTTCTTAGCTTGCTTCATGGGCATTTGTTTGTATGGTTGTATTCGTAAAAATACCCAATGGTCTATATCAAAAATTCTTTCGCCGCGATGTTGAGCTGCCTATTGTTTCATTCAATTCTATGCCAAAGTGAGGTTATTCGTTAGAGTTGGAGAACTTGTTGTTGTTTATGGTTTACCTTAACGCCTTCATGAGATACAATATAACCCAAGTATTCCACCTCTTGTACTCCAAAGAAAAAATTGGAGGTTTTTTCATATAATTGTTTCTCGTCCAATAATCTGTGCACTCTATCAACATGTTGAACATGATCCTTCCAAGACTTGGTGTAGATTAGTGTATCATCAAAAAATACTAGCACAAATTTTCTATGGAAGGCTTTGAAAATGGAATTCATCAAACCTTGGAATGTAGACGCTGCATTGGTAAGGCCAAAAGGCATGACCAAAAGTTCATAATGACCCTCATGAGTTCAAAATGTTTTTTTGGAATGTCTTCAGTCTTCATTCTGATTTGATGATATCTTGCATGAAGGTCCAACTTGCTGAAATAAATATCTCGATGCAATTCATCCAATAATTCATCAACGAGAAGAATGGGAAATTTATCTTTAATAGTGAGCTTGTTGATTTATCTATAATCCAGACACATGCACCAAGATCCATCCTTCTTGTGCACCAATACCACTGGACCAGAGAAAGAACTTTGACTAGGTTGAATTATACCAGCCTCTAGCATTTCTGAAACCATACATTCAATTTCACTCTTTTGTGCAAAGGGATATCTCTAAAGCCTGATGTTTGGAGGAACACTTCTTGGAAAATGAATAGCATGATCATGATCAAAAATAGGTGGGAGGCCTTTGGGAGTCTCAAATACCTTGGAATGATTGTCCAAGACTTTTCAAAGATCTAGACAAATAGATGATTTCGGCAATGGAACCTCTAGCGAACATAATTGTGCAATTATGCCATGTTGTTCTTCCTTTAGAAACTTTGTCATGCCATTAGAGCTGATTATCTTTCCCAGTTTCCCCAAAGATTGTATCCATTGGACTCCTTATACAACATCGCCACCACCCATTGGAATGGAAAGCTTTGGACTATTCAAAACATATTCTCCCATGGATAGCTTGATATTATGGCACTTTCCAGAGCAATTTATGGTTCTTCCACTTGAAACTGTCACTTGACACTCTGGTGTTGGATATAGGAAGAAATTCATTTCCGTGGCAATCTTACAATGAATAAAATTATGGGTACTACCCGAATCAATCAACACTATTACCTTTTTCTTCCTGATATGTCCTTCTATTTTTATAGTTTTAGGAGTGGTAATTCCAACCAATGCATTACAAGATATGGATGGATTCATGTCTTCTTTCTCTGGGGGTTGGTTCCTGGTGAGTATCCTTTTATTTTGACATTTCTTGATCCTTTTCTTCCTAATATTTCACTGCTTGAACCTTCTTATTCTTGATATTTCCTTCTATCTTGAGAGTTTGAGGAGTGGTAATTCCTATCAATGCAGTACAAGACATGGTCAGATTCATTTTTTCTTTCTTTAGGGTTAGTTCCTGGTGTATATCCTCTTCTTTTGACATTTCTTGATCCTTTTTTTCCTCCTCTTCACAAACTATGTAAAATAATTTCTTCTCAGCACACTTATGATGTTTAATGTATTTTCTATCACAATTGTAAGAAAACCCTTTTGCTCTTTTTTCTTCCAATTGTTGTGGTGTCAACCTTGTCGGTTGTGGAAGGCTAGGAGAAACAACACCTCCATATTTATAGTTGTGTGTGGTAGACTTCCTTATTGCCATAATTTTGCTTTCCACTTTTCTTGCCAACGTGCATGCGTTCTCTAATGAATTAGGTTCCTGAAGGCGAACCTCATGTTGGATGTTATTTTAAAGTCCCTATGAAGACATCAATCCTTTGCTTCTATGGAATATCATTTACCCTTATATTCAATTTTTGAAACTCCTCAATGTGCTATGTCATTGAACCATTTTGTTTGAGATTTATCAATTGGCTAAAGAAGGTGTTGCTCTTTGTATCCTTATAATGTGCTACCATTTCCTTCGTGAAAATTGACCACATGACAAATGGTTTACGAGAACAAAGCCCTTTATCCCATAAAATTGATTCAGTTCTAAATATAAAGATGAAATATGTACCTTTTGTAACATTTTCACCTCATGTAGATCAAAATATTGCTCCATCTGTAGTATCCAATTTACTGGATCTTTGCCATTAAACTTCCTCATATCATTTTTTATTGATTTTAGGAGCTCGATATTGAAATGAATGTAACTATATAATTTCAGATCTTTAAGTTCTAAAATATCTTCTTGTGATAGCCCTCTGAGTCCGCTTTCTAACCCACAAGTCTGATTGCAATTGGATTCAGGAAGAAAGAGTTATGCCCAATCTCCCGTGATGACCTAATTATAGAATGTCTAAGTGGAACTAACTTGTACGATGTTCAACGTGTCACCGTTTCAACCTTAGGTTCTAAAACCGATACCCAACAAACTATAGTCCGTCTGATTTCTGTCACTTTTTACGAAATTTGAATCAGATGCTCCGAGAGAGAGTTATGACGAGTTTCCCAAGGTCACTTGTTTTGGATGTAATTTGGGGGCCTACAGAAACCCTAAATGTATTGGACCATATCTTTGAAAATGTAGCGAAAAAATATGGAATTCGGGCCCAAGCTTCACCACGATTTCGGCCCAAATGGTTTTTAATTTCAGAATCTAAAACTTCGTAGAAAACAAATTATAGCGAAAATACCACGATGGCTTGTTTGAGATGGAATTCTGAATCTTGAGAAAACTCTACTTTCCTCAGATGATATCATCGAAAATATAGTGGGACAAGCCCAGAAATTTGGACCCGAGGTTTAATGATGTCATCGCAAATGGGTTTTTGTTTTATCTTCTGCAACGTTGCAGAAAAAAAGGTATAGTGAAAATGACACGAAGTCCTGTTTGGAGTAGCGAAACCCTAGAATCCAAAGCTCTGATGCCAAATGTTATGAAACCAGATCATAAAAAGACAAAAAATAAAGATCAACGCCTTAGAAATTAGCCTCTTTGGGGGTGAAACCTCCTTTACATTACACAAGTGAACAATTCTTGGATGATACAAATGACAAGACCTCCTTTCTATATATAGGAGTCTAAGGGGTCATAATATAATAAGAGCCGACATAACAATAATAATGTAAGGGCACAAAAATAACAATAGTGGGCTTCTATGGGGCACAATAATAACAATATGGGGACTATATGGGCACAACAATATAATACGGGGGTTTCACTAATAACAATAAGGGGTTGCACTAGTAGTATAGGGAGCTAACACATGAGTTTTATTTGTCCAATGTAAATGAATTAAAATACTTGAGATAAATTCATGAGTTAACACATCTCGATATGAACTTTTGGTATTCTTGTCAATTTGGATTACAAACCTAGGACCTAAAGAGCCAAGTTTGCTTCATATATGTAGTCCCTTTTTCTTCTATTTCATTTTTTGATAATTTTGAATACATCTAAGGCAATGTTTAATTAGTTTTAATAATTTGATTATGATTTTCACATGTAAAGTTGTGTATGCATTTCAATATGGAACATGTGGCATTAAAGGGAAAGCTACATTTCCATGTCCTAGAAATCTGTTTGAGCATCTTTTGCTGCTCCAAAATTTGCTTATTTCAGAGCACTGCAAATGATATTTTTCTAGAGTAAAAAAATTGTCTGAAGAGTTGTGTGATTTGATAAATTTAGACATTAGTGTACTGTTTAATGATCAATTACACTGCAATTGAGGTGACTAACTACCAAGGTCAATTTTAAACCTTCATACATTGGTTAATAATCAATTTACAATATGTGACTAACTACAAAGATCAATTTAAAGCTTCAGTGATTAAGAGGCATTGAATATGGGTTATTGTTTGTTTGAGTTTGAGGCAAATTACCAAAGAAATTGGATAATCGTGATCTTTGCAAGAGAACATTCTTTAATAGAGAAACTACCAAGATTAATTTCAAATATCCATTCTTTAAAGAGTATTCACAATTGATGACTACTCCAGTTTGAGTTTGTAGTTGTTAGCAAAAGGGTTTAATTTACATTATGGTCTTTTCTTCTATTACTAGAAATTGGCTTTTAAGGTTTTGATCTAATTCCATGTCTGACTATAATATCAAATGCTTTTCTAGACATCAATCCATAATGCTATGAGTTATAAACCAGTTGGTTTTTGTAGAGTTTCTTCCATGGATATCAAAACAGTAATGTCATGACACATTTCACATTGCAAAACTAAAAAATAAAAATTAACTAAATTATGAATATTCATAGTATGTAAACAAGCTTTGTTACAATAATATTGATCAATACCATGACTTACGAATACCATATGTCCAAAAAACCATATGAATATGACACATGTGTCAATTTAATTTAAAGTGCAGAGGAACATAAATATTTTAAAGAATATTCTAAAATGATATATGAAATGACTTAATAATTATTGTTATTCCTAATTCAAGAAGATGTGCAAGCACCCTCAAATGATAAGGAGAAGATTTTTCACTTTGATATGATATTATAGGAAATAATGCGAGGGGGTTACACCAAAGGGAGGATGTTCATCGACATCGATAAGTATAGGAGCCATTTGACAGATGCCAAGACCTTTTATTTTAGTCGTGTGTTGAGCGAGATGTTGTTCCTTACCATATATCAATGTTTTGATATATCGATATCACGAGAAACTCGCTTTCTCTGAGTTGTCCTTTTATTTCTCGCTTTGATAAGAAATGAAATTATAGTTTATGCATAGAGGTTCCTTCTAGTCTCAATAGATAGGGTTGGTTTCCATAGATACCAGGTCTTTCAGGCTTCCATCGAATTAGGGATTTATGCCTGGCAACTAATAAATCGGTACACCTCCTTTTTCATGGGCTTCGTTAAGAAAATTTCCTTGATTTTTTTTTTCCAAGAAGAGGACAATAAGAAAAAAAAATGTAAGGAGAATAATATTCAAGTTGATCACTTGTCAAAAGAAGGAATAAGTATTATGTAGGGTCAATGGCAGATTATGGAACAACGCGACAATACCTTTTAGCAGTTTTTTCATAGACCATTTATGGATCAAATCCACCTCGTCTCTCCTTTCAATGAGCTACATATCCTCTTTTACATATGTTTGATTATGATATACATTATTGTTATCATCATCTACTCGTGAACAACATTTTCACTTTTTTTGCAATTTTGTTTACTTTGATCTTGTATAAAGCCTATATGGAGATCTATATATCTCTATGACCAAACTTATTAGATAGTTTTGTAAATCAATAGTTTTCACACAATTTGGAACTTTTTATATGTCATTCTGGTGACTAGTAAGTTACATTGAACAATCTCATGCAATCAATTTAGATTTTATGCTAACCAGCAAAATACACACAAGGATGTGCATATACAAAATATAAATTTATATCATTTTGAAAGTAAAATAAAATTAATACTAATAATAATACTAAACGTGATTAAAAATCCAACCTAAATGAACCCAAAAAGACAAAAACAACCATCCATATTGTCTATCAATCTATCTAACAACTCTATAACTAAATTGAACCATATTTTAATGTTATGCTTAAATTGATATTGCTTTTCACACATGAAATCAATATATGAGGACTTTGTGACATACATATGTTCAAAATATGTAATCGTGATAGGAGAATTGGCATGAGGATGCTTTTTTAAAGGTTGTAGTGCCACCGCTCGACACGTTACTAGTTATTGGGCAACGTGGCTTACTCTATGAGGCCATTCACACTTACATCTCTTTGATGCAATCCAGTTTCTTGAAACTATTTATGATTGCAGTATCTCGATAATGGATTAATCTGTTCTTTCTTCTTTGAAACAGTACAACATCAAAACGTAGCTACAACTGCAGCTAATTTAAACAAACAAATCTCAAGCATAGAGTGGGATATCCAACTCTACATGAAGATCTGTATTTATATAAACCTGAGTCAATTACATAAATTAAATTTGTCTTTTCAAGTATTTATGAGGTCATATTGTGTTGGCCCTTCGAATTTTGGTGCATTGAGGCAGTAACTGCAGTGTTGGCCTTTCAAACTTTGGTGACAGTGAAGGTGGTGACGAATGAGGCGATGTGGTGATCATGGAGTCTATGGTGCAATAATTATGTATCAACATTCTCCCCCTTAATTATCTCACAAAAAAAATTTGTTGAGGATTTTTTAAATATATATACAAATTGATCTTGTAATCTGTAGAACTCTAGAAACATTGTCTTTAGTTGTTATTATCTTCTCTTTGGGCTTTCTTCACAATAGGAATTCTTCTTCTCTCCCTTGTACTTACTTACAATTGATTACTAATGTCCATATAAAAATAAATCCATCTACCGAGGTACCATCCGCTGTACTCGCTAGTTCTCTAGGAATCTTTTTCACCTACATGGTTCATCAATCATGTTAAACTCTTCCTGACTCACTTGATCCCTTAAATTCTAATTTCATCTCACATTTTAACTTCCTCAATTACACATGAAGCTTAGATATGAGTACACCTACCACCCTCTTATCTACCTAGTGGTTAATTTAACTTAATGTCATATCCTCTCTCTATTGAATAGGTATAAACACTACATTCCTTACTTAACAAATACTCATCAAGCTTAGATACGAGTACACCCTCGTATCTACCTAGTGGTTAATTCCATAGCTTGATATCACACCCTCTCTCTAGCTAAGAGGGATAAACATTTCTTGTTTGACTCAAGAAGGCTTACAACATGCCTGGCCAAATCAACTTTGGGATGTTGGGCACAACCGATCATGCACCCCTTACAACAGAAATGCCTCATTACAACAATATCAAGTCACGTACATTAAACAAAAAGGTTAACAAAACCCATAACACATTTAGATTTCATGAGAGCCCATTAATATCATCTTGCAGACCCCTCTTTGTCTTCATTATCTTCATCATAATTTTACATCGATAAATTTAGATCGCGAAAAAATCATGACATGTATTTCTTTCATATAAAAGATATTAAATGTAGCCTGATACTGCAGGCTGAACTCAACATATAAACAATTCCATGCTTACCACAACATACTTTTTTTTTTACCGCACCATAGGGAATTTGTTCCAACTCAGCTCCATGCATATCATTCTTGGAAAAAAATGTTGAGCACACTATTATCACCTTTACCCTCTATAATTTTGCAACAAAGAAACTCATTGTTGACTGCTCCACAAAGAATCTATTCTATGCAATGTTACCTACACCTATGTGCTCCAGCTCTCACAATGGCAAGACATTTACTTTGGCTACTTCTCATACTTTCTTGGCCGCTCGAACTCCACACACAATACTATAACTTTTCCAAAGAAATATTACTCTCAATTTCTCCACTCGTAGCATCTCCTTATTCCACAATAGTTTCATATACTCTACTTAACTGATGGCCACTCACATGGCAGAGTAGCTCATGACAACACTCAGCTACATCACCAATTTGGTGTAGCTTAACTGCTTTACACCATAACACTTTAATGCAAACACATACTCAGTACAACTTAAGACAACACTCCTCTAGTTCCTACTTCATTTTGGAATGACTTTCACTTGCCCAACCTGAGACTGGGTTTACAACTCAGTTCCTTTATACTACACTTACCAACACAACACAGTTAGTTTGTACTACACTTACCAGCGCAACGCAACCCATGGAGAAATTAAATTAGGACCCATGTGACTCCTCACTCACAGTTCAAGCAATATTGATTAGGAAACTCCCTTAACATAATGCTTTAGCACAACTTTTGTACATCTCTTAATTCAATTTTGGGCTCTTGCTAAACTGCTGCTCAGCTTGTTGACTCACGCATAGGAAATGAACGTTGGTTGCTTGATACTCGACGCCGGTTCACAGAGGAGTCCACAAACCAACCACTCAAATTCCACTGATCTTCTCATCCCTAGTCTCTCTCGTCAGGGAGTTGGCCTTGGGCTGACTCTCATACCATTTGAAGGGCAGAGCACAACGCTCTAATACCACTTCAATGGAGACAACACAACACCAAAATGCAACTACAGATGCTGCTAATTCAAACAAACAAATCTCAAGCAGAGAGTGGGATATCCAACTCTGGCTGAGCATCTGTATTTATATAAATCTGAGTCAGTTACATAAATTAAATTTGTATCTTCAAGTAATCATGATGCGCGAAACTGTCCTATTATTTTTTAATGATGTTGCTTCCTTCCTTCTTTGTTTCACTTGAATAGGAGTAGTGGGAGTCATTGTTGAGGAATTACTTGCTTTTGTTAATTCCTCTTTGTCCTCATGTGGTATGCATGCTTTGACATTGATTGTCTTCTCTAATCTTCCATCCCATGCTTCCTCTTCTATGAACTACACATCTCTGTTGATTATGACCTTCTTCGTTAATGGATTGTAGAGTTTGTAAGCCTTGGATTCATCACTGTATCCAACAAATATGCATTTCTCCCCCTTGTTGTCCAACTTTTTCCTCAACTCATTTGGTACATGTGCATACGCCACACATCCAAAAAACCTTATGTGATTGACACTATGCTTTCTTCCACTCCATGCCTCTTCAGGAACTATGTTCTAGACGCTCTTGGTTGGACATCTGTTCAAGATATATGCTGTACAAGCAACAAATTCAACCCAATAATCATTTGGCAAATGCTTTACGTTCAACATACTCATTTCCATTTCCATAATGGTCCTATTCTTTCTTTCTGCCACACCATTTTGTTGAGGTGTATACCTTGTTGTAAATTGCTTGTTAATTCCATGCTCCATACAAAAACGAAGGAAATCATTTGAGATGTATTCTCCACCTTTGTCAGTTCCGAGGACTTTGATGTAGTGTCCACTTTGCTTCTCAAAAAGAGCTTTGTATTGGCGAAAGCGCTCAAACACTTCACTTTTCTGTTTTAGGAGAGAGATCCATGTCTTCCTTGTGTAGTCATCTATGAAGGTCAATACATAGTGGCTGCCACCAATTGATGGTGTCTGCATTGGTCCACATAAATCTGAGTGGACAATATCCAAAGTTGCCTTTGCTCTTACTGGCTTTCCTGTTGGAAATGTCTCTTTATGTTGCTTGCCCAAGATATATCCTTCACATAGGCTGTCTAGTTTTCTATGAGTGGCAAACCCTTCACCATGCCTTTCCTATGCAGCAAATTCAAACCTCCAAAGTTGAGATGACCAAATCTCAAATGCCATAACCAATTTTTATCTTTTACCTCTACTTGAAGGTTTACTTATATGACAGATGCATCTTTTCTTGCATCCTCTTGTGAGTTCATTGAGAGTTGTGCTTGTGCACCTTCTCCCTGCAAATCTGATCTTATTTTTAGGGGAAACATTCTATTGTTTTTCATCTGAACCTTTGCAATCAACTGTCTCATTGGAGGTCTATCTAAAATTGTGCACGCATCATTTTTGAAAAAGTCATTGTAGCCCTTTTGTATGCGTTGTCCAATGCTCATGAGGTTATGTTTCAGACCGGGGACAAAGTAAACATTTGATATGTACTTCTTCTCTTCATTCTTTGTTAGGATATTAACTCTTCTTTTGCCCATGACAGAGACTTTGTTGTCAGTCCCTATTGTCACTTCTGATTTCACACTTTCATTTAAATTGGAAAACATTTCTATGTTTCCTGACATGTGTTTGCTACACCCTGAATCTAGATACCATATATCACTTTGTTTTTCTTGTACTACATTACAAGCTAAAAACATGTTATCATGGTTCTGACTTTCTTTTGTGAAATTTACACTTGGTTTGTTACTAATGTCATATTGCTTCTTTCTACATTCATTTGCATAATGACCATATTTCTTACAGTAATGACATTGAACTTGAGATTTATCATACCTCTCACCTTGTGGTTGATTTTGGCTTGGGTCTTGACTTGGATTTTGATTGCTACCTCTTCCCTTTGGGCTTGAAGGGTTGCTTTGTCCACCTTTATGTGTGCTTCTTCCTCTTCCTGTAGCATATGATCTTTCTCTGCCTCGACCTTGACTAAATGATACTTGTGTCTTGAATGCATGCTCCAATGAGGAACTTGTTGCTCTATACAGTCTATGTTCATGAGAAACGAGTGATGCATTAAGCTCATCCACTAAGGACGGTGAGAGATCCTTTGTCTCTTCTATGGCCACAACAATGGCATCAAACCTTGCTAGCAAACTTCTCAAAACTTTCTCAACTATTCTTCTTTCCTCAAGTATCTCACCATGAGACCTAATTTGAGTAACCATCCCCTGATTTGAGTAACGAGCCCACTTACATGTGTAAAAAAATGAGTCTACATTCTGAGACTCTTTCATACAAAGTGTTTCAAAGTCTCTTTTCAACATTTGCAGCTTTATTGTCTTGACTTTTGCCATGCCTTGGTAGGCTGTCAAGAGGGTGTCCCATTCTTTCTTGGACTTCGTTGCTCTGTAACCCTTGGGAAAATACTTTTATGAACTGATTGGAGTATGCTGCTGCATGTTCTTAAAAATCATTCTCCACCAAATCCCAAATGTCTTGAGACGAAAACAACACCTTCATTGTAGTAGCCAAATAATCATAATTTTTGCCATTAAAATGAGGTTGAGGATCACTCAAGTTTGTGCTTGATGTTGCTAGTGGTAATTTTAATTGCTGGTAAAAACACTTGTACCCGCTCCAATACCATGATAGAAAATTAATCACAATTTTTTTGGCAAGCTAAGTAAAATAGAGCGAGTCATGAGGAAAAAATGGTTGAGAAAATTTTGGTGGGCGCCTCAAAACAACAATTACTATGTTTTACTTTGTGTTATGTGAAAATTTACTAGGTGCTTGGTGAATGAGCTGTAGTCTCATATAAATGTATTTTTCATGTTTTAGAAGTTAATCCTAAATTTTATTGTTGCTCCAAGTTTACTCTGTTTTTCTGTGTCTTTTTACCATGAGTGAATACAGTTTTTACACTAGCGGTGCCAAATCTGGCTAGCTGTGAGAAAATAGCTTCGCAAAATATTTTACTCTACCTCCGCGTAAATTGTGTTTAATTTTCTATCCAATTTAAACAAACAAATCTCAAGCAGAGAGTTGGATATCCAAGTCTGGCTTAGCATCTGTATTTATCTAAATGTAAGTCGGTTACATAAATTAAATTTGTCTCTTGATGATGCCAGACTGTGTTGGCCCTTCTAACTTTGGTGCGTTGAGGAGCTAACTGCGGTGTTGGCCTTTCGAACTTTGGTGACGGCCGAGGCGGTGACGGCTGAGGCGGTGTGGTGGTGATGGAGTCTGTTTACGTTGAGGAGCTAACTGCGGTGTTGGCCTTTCGAACTTTGGTGACGGCTGAGGCGGTGTGGTGGTGATGGAGTCTGTTGTAAGATAATTAAGTATCAAACATGTTTTACAAGGGCGCTTTCTAGTCGCGTTTATAAATCAGTTTGGATAAAATCAATACAGGCGAGTTTTATCTTATTTCAAGTGGAAGGATCAATCTTATTGCTGTGAAGTAAATAAAGATGCAGAAGGACAAGGAGAAAATGAGCAGCATGGGCACCACTGTTAAGGAAGGATGGATAACTTTGTGTCGCAGATCAGTTTTAAGATTAACATAGATATATTGTGTTATATATGCGTTAGTGGATTGATACAAGATTGAAGGAGTGATTTGGGATTTGGATATTTTGTAATCTATTTTTGTTAAAGAATTTAGGTTTCTGTATTAATTTGAGAAGAATTTTTGGCCTTTGGAATCAATAAGTGTGGTTCATCGTCAGGACAAGTTGAATGAGCAGATCTTGCTATGCATTATAAATAGATCCGGAAGTAAGTTCAGTTATTAATTTCTTTATAAATGGACCATTTTTATAATTGCAAATATATGTTAGAATATGAACTAATTTATTTAATTAAGTAAGTTCAGTTATTAATTTCTTTATAAATGGACCATTTTTATAATTGCAAATATATGTTAGAATAAGGGAGTTAATATATTATAATTATAAAATAATAGAATAAGGGAGTTAATATATTATAATTATAAAATAAATCAAGTCATAGAGAATAGTTGATTATATTTTAATTAAATATAAGTTAATTATATTTTAACTGACATTTACATCTTAATTTACATTAAGAAAATAAATGAATAAATTAATTAGTTATCAAAGATGTTTATAAATATTAGTTAGTTGAATAATCTAGCTGGAAATTTGGTCATTGGATATTCTGCCGAATGCCCAATCTATTTATAATGCATAACAAGATCTAATCATTCAACAAAAAAATATCTATATATGAGGCAGAAGATTCTTCTCAAAATCCACTTTTGTTGTTTTACATGCATGCAGGTCGAGAAGAGAAAATTACTGCATACAGACAAAGAAATAGCCTTGAGAAGACGGACCCCAAACAAACCGAAGCTGAAATGAGAGCAAACGCTGCCAGGGCTGAACACAGAGCTGAAAAAGAAGTGGCCAAGCAAATTGACCACACTCATACAGGCCACCATGGTGTGGGCAATATGGGTGGCGGTACTGGTTATACGAATGTTGGTACTCCTAGAACTGACGATCCTAGTCCAACTGGCCGCACTGGTAGATATTACCTGTGACAATCTAAAAGGCAGCAGAGAATCAGATTGAAAGGATAGAGAATGATGCATGAAGCCCAACTTGTCTGTTAATGGTGGTAGTATGTGTGTAGATTGTTAAAGGCTATGGAGCCAGTCTACTTAATAGCAAAATAAAATGTGAACAAATTAGATATTTGTCCTTACGTCTGGTTTCAGCCATCCTCATATAATTCGATCCTGCATGTTTCATTTTCTGCACCGTAGTGTTGTTACCGCCCTTTTTGGCAGTTTAGTGATTTACTGTAATGTCTACGTTACAGTGTAGAGTCATATAAACAATCTAAATATATGCTATGCATGCTATTCAATCTGAAAGGTGCGATCAACATCTATTAGATTTTCAATACATAAATACTAGTTGTTCAATTATGAAAGTAGCCTTTACATACAGAAACCAAACTTAGGAAAATACAGTACAATCTAAATATTAAATTCCTCCTTTCCTCCTGCAAAGAAATTAAGTCGAAGTTGAAAGACGAAAAACGCGTATCAATGGATAGACAAAAAATAGTTTAAGCTCATTAAGAAGTGCAGAAGAGCACCCAATTGATTAGCTCATAACACTGTAACAATGCCTATCAGAATTCAGCGGATCAGAGCTGAAGCTGGCTAAGTCTCAATTTGCTTGCATTAACATCATCATCAACTACACCCTACCGCTGACCGTATTCGTTTCCATCAGCTTCATTATGTTTGACTGATTCAGCGTGTTGTTCCCCTCGGTCAGATGGCGGTCGCCCAGGAGCTGAGCAGACGGGTATTACAGACCTAATGCAAACAGTAGGTGCTGGATTCAGAGATGGGATAACAAAGTTTGAAGCCAAGAGTCTGTTGTACATCTTCAGGTCTAATCCTTCTACGTGCAGGAGGGGTTGAGCAGACTGGAACGGCAGACCTAATTCTCACAGGTGATGCCCTTGACGCTAGGGGCCTTAGGCACATGGAATAAGAAGAACTGGGGACTACTTATATAGGTTGTTGATTGCTGTTGTTGGAGGGCACTGAGATTTGGATTTATATAGCTGAAATTCTGAGGAGTTTGCATGGAATAAGACGATCTGGATGAAGTATTTCTGGACCCAAATGCAGCATTTCTCCAATCGATCAACTGGTAGCCTTGAATTGGAGCATTTTGATCTTTGTTTGAAGTGTCAGCATGGTGAAGCAATTCATCTCCATCTCGTTGGTGTTCCTCCATAGGAACGGGAATATCCTGTCTTTCACTTCTAGTGATTGGCAACCTCACTCGAGGAGGTTGCCAGACGTCCTTGATTGCAGTATTATTATTCATGAGATAGTTGGGCAAATTGAAGATTTAGCTCTTTTTTCTGGAATAAGATCCGTTCAGTGCAGATCCCGATGTGGATTCAGGCATATCCATAAGTGAGGTAGGACCTATTTGGTAGCGGGTAGGGGTCTAGGGTATAGGGGTTGAGGGTATAGGTCTATGTATGACTGTCTCTAGAGTAGCCCAGCATAAAAGCATAAAAGGGAATAAAGCACCAACATTATTAGAAAAAAATTTGATAAGGTTAAGGGATGACTAAAGCTATAAGTAATATTAATTGAAATTAGAAAAACCCATAACAATGAAAAATAATCTTTTTCCATGAAAGCTTCTAGAATGATAACCCCTGAACTAAGAAGTTAGTGAGCATGACTCATTTGAATTTGTTTATTCCTCTATAAATCCTTATTAAAAACCACAAATCTCTATAACATAAAAAAGGAATTTTTTTACCAAATTAAGAAATTACAAGATAGATCATTGAAGCCTTGAGAGAGAAAGTCCAACTCATATTGACAAACTATTTTAAGCTTAAAAAGAATGCATGATTAACATTTTTCCTGATAGAGGAAACTAAAATCCCTTCTTTATAATAATTTTATGATAATTTGTGGAAACATGACTTCAAATAAGTAATTCATCTTTACCATTCAATATCAACACAGTAATGTGATGTGACTATAAAATGACCATTAATATTAAAGAAACGTTTAAGCTGTAAAAAAAACTATAAATGAACTAAATTTATTTATATTTATAAATATATTTAACATTTTAGTGATTTATTAATTACCAAACATCAAATACATAAAACAATTAATCATATAAACTAATATTTAAAAAATCTTAATATTATTTTTTTAATAATAAAGATGACAGGTCTACTTTACCTTTCAAATTGAAACAATAATTACCCGTTTTTAATAATAAAGATGACAGGTCTACTTTACCTTTCAAATTGAAACAATAATTACCCGACTAAACTTTTAAATAATACCACTTTTCGTAATAACGTTTACACATCTTTACAAAGATAATTTAACGGCTGTATTATTGTTATCCATAAGCAAGTTAGAATCCCCTATTGCACGATCGATATCAAAGTGCCCACACAAAACATGACTTAATAAAAACACCTAATACGATCTGTCCAAAATACATTTTACTAATTCACAGCTAATACGATGTACCCGCCCGATCAATGAATCAATTAGGGTTTTCATTATCTGTACCCTTCCTTTGATTGTTTGCATTATCATGATGATGCAGTGGCATTTTTGGATTAAACAGCTTCTTGGGGCCCATACCTGGAAATGGGTATGGTGGCAGATTCGCTGACAAGGGCGATGGAGGAAGTTGATATGATCCCAGATAACTACTCTTTTGCCAAATTGAATACTCTTTTGTACCACCTGCTGCCCCTGACCTAAATTGCTCTGCCGGACGGCTCTTCACATCTTCTCGATTATGATGGTGAGAAGATGTTGGGTCAAACATGTTTGGAGGCAACCCTGCAGAGGACGTTGACGGCGGAGGTTTCGAGACAACCCTGTTAAAGGACGTTAACGGCGGAGGTTTCGAGACAACCCTGTTAAAGGACGTTGACGGCGGCGGTTTAGAGACAAGCCTGTTAAAGGACGTTGACGGCGGAGGTTTGGAGACAACCCTGTTAAAGGACGTCGACGGCGGCGGTTTGGAGACAACCCTGTTAAGGGACGTTGACGACGGATTTGAGGGAGATGCAGGAGTTTTACATTGCTCCATGTAATTGTGGTGTTTCGGATTTGAAATCTTGGAATTCAACCCCAACTGGTGCAGTGACGATGGAGCTGGTGTGCCTTGCCCACCAGCTTGTTTATTGTCATAATCCGCTGCCTTCGGATTGGTTCCGCGGCTTCCACTTGCCATCTCTCCTGAATAATAACGACCCGCCTGCACAAACAGATTGAGCAATAGATCGTTTAAATTCAAAAACAGTAACTTTGAATCACACGAGCTTTTCGGTCAATTCAATCACAACATGTTTTATTGATTAGAGATATATGTAGTGAAAAGATGGAATTATGTGTCGGGTACGCACACGTGAATTAGGGTGGTTTTGGTCGTTGGGTTCCCTTCCGTAAATAAGGGAAATTTTTTTTATTGGTATGCGATAAATGTAGTGAAAAGGAGATGGAATTATGTGTCGGGTACACACACGTGAATTAGGGTTTTTTTGTGGTTCGGTCCCCTTCCATAAATAAGGGAAAATTTTTGAAAATTCAAAGAATTTGAAAAAATTTAAACGAAACGTAGGCTTTTAATTTTTATTTATTTTTTATAATATAACCAAGAGATCAGGGCTATTATAAGAATAGTAACTATCTATTTCTCTTTATATATATATATATATATATATTATTTTAAATTTTATTTTCTATTATAAATTATATTATCAACAACTTTTTAAAGTTTTTTTCAAATTTTTTTTTTTTTTTTAATTCTTATAATATATAAATTTTTATATAAAAAGATGAAATATTAGATATCATTTTTTGGATTCCACTGCGTGAAGTAAATCATTCATCTACGACCATTTATAAATTATATTATCAAAGAAGTTTTTAAAGTTTTTTTCAAAAAAATCTTATTAAAAAACTCTCATGGTATATAATTTTTGATATAAAAAGATGAAATATTAGATATCATTTTTGGGATTCAACTGGGTTAAGTAAGTTATTCATCTATGACTATTTCCATGAGAGGTAGGGGTGAGGAAGTGGGATTGAAACTAGTGAAATGAATCACATAGCGTTAATCATCACTTCCGGTCACCCGCTAACTAGGACTTCCCAAGAGGTCACCCATCCTAATTTTTGATATAAAAATACTAGATATCATTTTTGGGATTCAACTGCGTTAAATAAGTCATTCGTCTATGACTATTTCCATGGGAGGTAGGGGTGAAGAAGTGGGATTGAAACTAGTGAAATGAATCACATAGCGTTAATCATAACTTCTGGGTCATTCATCTATGACTATTTCCATGGGAGGGAGGGGTGAAGAAGTGGGATTGAAACTAGTGAAATGAATCACATAGCGTTAATCATCACTTCCGGCACTCGCTAACCAGGACTAACCAGGAGGTCACCCATCCTAATTTTTGATATAAAAAGATGAAATATTAGATATCAACTGCTTTAAGTAAGTCATTCATAGGTCACCCATCCTAATTTTTTATATAAAAAGATGAAATATTAGATGTCTTAGATATTCTTTTTTGGGATTCAACTATGTTAAGTAAGTCATTCATTTATGACTTTTCCATGAGAGGTAGGGGTGAAGAAGTGGGATTGAAACTAGTGAATGAATCACATAACTAGGACTTCCCACGAGGTCGTTAATCATCACTTCCGTGCACCCGGTAACTAGGACTTCCCAGGAGGTCACCCATCCCAGATCCCCTCTGGCTCAAGCGCGCTTAATTGTGGAGTTTTAACCACAATCAAGCTCACTTAGCCTGCTACCCCATTTGCAAAACCTTAACAAGTATTGTGGCTCATGAACCATTCAAGTAGAGTTCCCTTCACTATTTTTGAATTTAAGTATTAAGGGGTTTCCCGAGTGCTGAAATATGTTTTTCTTTAGAGGCATACGATTTTGGTAATATTAATTGGAAATACGGGTAGTCTAACTTATATAGGAAATGACCTTTGTCACAACATTTTTTCCAGTTTTAATCAAAATCTCATATATTTTTGAAAAGTTGAGTTTAAATTGTTTAATCTGCATAGTTATAGTACCCCATCAGTTTTCTGAAGGTCCTGAATCCATTTATAGATTCAAATACCTATTTTAAACAAAACTTTTTTTGGTAAATTCCAGTGAAAAAAGCTATTTCCTCTATGAGTTAGACTATGCCATTGGAAATATGTGAATGGTCTTTTTTCTTATAAAGTTAATAATAATAAGCATGATTGTTGACTTACTTGGTCAAATGAAAAATAAAAAAAATATATTCATTACGAATAGTTCATATTATAAAATAATAAAAGATAATTATTTGACCAAATAAAAATAAAAATAATTTATAGACGAAATGGATTTATTTTTTAAAAACTTGAGTTTGAATTGTTTAATCTGCATACTAAGTTTGAATTGCTTAATCTGCATAATTTGAGTGCCCTACCAACTTTTGTTGAATCCATATATAAATTCAAAAATGTATTTTAAACAACAAAAAAATCATCAAATTGTATTGCCCGAGTTTGGTGAATTGAGGTTAAAAACACTATTTCGTCTATAAGATAAACTAGGCCTTAAAAATATAGTGTTTGGATTATGGTAAAAATCAGTCTAGCTTCATATAACTCGACATCTAGCATGTGTTGAGACAGATAAAATTTATTTTCACTCTGAATTAGGGTTTTTTTGTGGTTCGGTCCCCTTCCATAAATAAGGGAAAATTTTTAAAATTTCAAAGAATTTAGAAAAAATTAAAACGAAATGTAAGCTTTTATTTTTTATTTTTTTAAATAACCTAGCGGGTTATTATAAGAATAGTAACTATCTATTTCTCTCTCTCTTATATATATATAATTTTAAATTTTAAATTTTTCCTATTATAAACTATATTACCAAACAAGTTTTTAAAGTTTTTTTTTAAAAGAAAATCTTATTAGAAAACTCTGATGGTATATAATTTTTGATATAAAAAGATGAAATATGTTTTTCTTTCGAATTATACAATTTTGGTAATAGTAAGTGGAAATACGGGTAGTCTAACTTATATACGAAATGGCTTTTTTCACGACGTTTTAATCAAAATCTCCTAGATTTTTGAAAAGTTGAGTTTAAATTGTTTAATTTGCATAGTTATAGTATCCGCACAAGTTTTCTGAAGGTGCTGAATCCATTTATACGTTCAGATACCTATTTTAAACAAAAACGTTTTTGGTGAATTCCAGTGAAAAAGCTATTTCCTTAAGTTAGACTATGCCATTGGAAATATGTGAATGGTCTTTTCTTTCTTATAAAGTTAATAAGAATAAGGATGATTGTTGAATTACTTCGTCAAATGAAAAATAAAGAAAATATATTCATTAGGAATAGTTGATATTATAAAATAATAAAAGATAATTATTTGACCAAATAAAAATAAAAATAGTTAATAGTAGTGGTCTAACTTATAGACAAAATGGATTTATTTTTACAAAACTTGAGTTTGAATTATTTTATTTGCATACTGAGTTTGAATAGTTTAATCTACATAATTTGAGTGCCCCATGAACTTTTGTTGAATCTATATATAAATTAAAAAATGTATTTTAAACAACAAAAAAATCTTGAAATTGTATTGCCTGAGTTTGGGGAATTGAGGTTATAAACACTATTTTGTCTATAAGATAAACTAGGCCTTAAAAATATAGTGTTTGTGTTATGGTAAAAATCAGTCTAGCTTCATATAACTCCAGATCTACCATGTGTTGAGAGAGATAATACCTCAAATTTGATCCCCTTTCCCTTGGTACATCCATAATTAAGATGGATCTACTCTAGCTTCATATAACTCCAGATCTACCATGTGTTGAGATAGATAATACCTCAAATTTGATCCCCTTTCCCTGATGTTTTGACTTAATGTCTTGTAAATAATAATAAAAAATTGAATAAAAATTAAATTAAACAAAAATATTAATGTAATGTAAACATTTTTAAAAACTTGAGTTTCAATTGTGTAATATGCATAATTTGAGTGCCCGAGGGACTTTTGTTGAATCTATATATAGATTCAAAAATGTATTTTAAACAACAAAAAATTCTTGAAATTGTATTGGGCGAGTTTGGTGAATTGAGGTTAAAAAAGCTATTTCAACTATAAGATAAACTATGGCTTAAAAATGTAGTGTTTGGGTTATGGTAAAAAAATATAGTGTTTGGGTTATGGTAAAAAATACAGTGTTTGGGTTATAGTAAAAATAAGTCTAGATTCATATTAACTCCAGATCTACCATGTGTTGAGGCTGATAGAATTTCTTTTCACTCTAAAAAGTTTGTTGTCACATACCCCGGTAACCTCGCATGTAAAAGTAGGGAGTTAGAATTTCTATACAGATTACCACAAGTAATTAACCAATTCACAACTCCACAATTCATCATTAACCATTAGATATAATATTCATTAGTAAATCAAGTAAATTGCCATCAAGACAGTAAGTAGCATAACCATTGCATAACCTTTAACCATCACTGTGGTAGCGTAATGACATAAACTGTCTCATGAATCCTTGCATCCATTTCTTGATATCCTTAACCATATTAAATAATCATGTACTAGGACATTATGGTTGTCACATCAAATAAAGAACCATCAACATCAAGGACTCATCATTATCAAACTGACACAAGAGGCAATCACACCATTTGAACACCAATTTACCTTGGAAACCCCGTAGGGTGAAAACCAGCAAACGTTTAATCTTATTATTAAACGCTCGTGAGGGATTTCACCCCTCACTCAATGGCTTATAAGGGATTCCATCCCTTAACCATTGTTATAAAATCATTACAATGAGTTACCATTAAGTTATCACCTAACTAGCTAAAAGCCAGTACAATTTCCATGTAATCTTTCACTTACATACCGCCACATGAGACATTCCTTGTGGCATGATTATTCTAGTAATGGAAAATCCTGCAACTTGAACTCATCTGCATGGACCAATAATCCTTTTCCTGCCATAATGTTAAACATCACTTCCCCTTTGGCACCAACCGCCATCATTTCCTGTCAATGTAGTTGTCAACAAGCTTTGGCAACAATATTAGATACATTATTAATAATTCATTAAACAATCTTTAAAAGTGATCTTTTAACATCTACTCATCTGCATGAGCAAGCATAACATACTAGCTAACTAGTACATCTATTGAAGTAAATTCTTGTTCTACTTTTCACAATGCTTATTCACACTGGTACATATCTCTCTCTAAGAGATCTAACCATTAGTTTTACAAGTCCATATTTCTTTTAAAAAAATATAACACATTGGTTATGTTTACATACCAGGTAATAACTATTGTTCTGTGCCCTTGCACATGCGTTCCTTTCACATAGTTATTTTCAAGAAATTAACATAGTTTTTCTAACATATAAAGAACACATCTCCATAACACAATGACTGTTCTTTGAGCATCCATTAGCTTATCTTAATAGCCCTTCTTTAATATATGCAATGCATATCCCCTTCTTTAGAACTCTACCATTATTTCATGTAAGCAATTACTTACTTCTTCCTTGAAGGAAATCATCATAACCCCATTTCTTTATCTTCCTATAAGTAAAATTCTCATGCTTTTCCTTTCAAGAAACTATTATAGATACCCTATATTTATGCATAAAAATCAAGAAAACATAACAAGGTTAATCTAACCTCTTATGCACCAAAATCAAGAAGTCGTCCCAACTCATCTAGCAAGACATTCTTTACAGAGTTTGGTGCTGGCCGAGACCACATTTCAAACTTAAAATTCATAACCATTTTCAATGCAAATATTCCTTTAAATTCTGCATAGTTCCAACATATTGTTCATGCAAGATTAAACAAAGAACTAAGCATTTTCATCACATGTTTATTTTCAAGAAGAATAACGAATGACCCAAGCCCAGATCTGTAAATACTTATAACAGCAATCAAGTCGATTCAAGTAGATAAAGTTTTCTACTGCGTGCCAAAATATCCATATCAAATAGCACAGCAATAGACAGTTACAAATATGGAGAACCCGGAACAAAACTTACGAGAACTATATTCTGAGAATGCAATATAGTAAATATAATAACATGCACATATTTTAATTCAAGGGACTCGAGCAAGATACTTATCTTTTCCTGGCAGCCTCCACACTGCATGATCCCGATGTCAAAACCGCTCTTCGATCTTTCCAATATAACAAGCAACCTTCAACTATCAACAAGTAGTTGTATTCCAACCCTGGGAATTAGCACCAAGTATCGAAACCCTGCGCGGTGGCTCAAAAGAAAAATGGAAAACACAATCTTTCTGCATCCAGCTAAGAGTGCCAGATTATGCGGACTAAATCGAAACCATATGAACTAATAGCATAGCCATCATGATAATCTTTGCAGGGGAAGGAAAAATATATATGTAAATCCAGTAATGGACGAATACAGAAAAGTCATGCAACACACAGCGTTAAATAAATATTCACCCGGGAATAACCCGCAAAGGGTTCGACCCTTGGTTCTGTTGAAAAAGAATATATATTATGAAGCTGATAACCGGCGCAAGCAGCCAGCGCACTTTCCTTAGAAATGTGCCGAAGGAGGATCATACATTACAGACAACCCGGATAGGCCTGCGGCCTTATCAAAATAATAAATACAATTTGTGCATGCACTGGTTCATCTTGCCCAGTCCCCTTTTCCCATTACCAGGTATTCCCCTCGTTTAGTTTCACGGGAATCGAGAATCGGTTCAATAACTAATTCGTAAGTTTTTGTAAATTAAAATTACTTTTACTCAGGGTTAGTTACAATAGGGATATTACATACTCCCCCCGTTAACAAGAACACCGTCCTCGGTGTTCATCTCTCGTCGGAACTTGATATTTTACTCATGATATACCATCTAAACCACACAAAATGTGATCCTTCCTCTTTAAAATCAAAGTTTTCATTCTAAGAAATGACAACAAAATAGTAATGATATAGTCATAAGAAATATCATTAGTTATAAGCATCAATAGTCATAAGCATTCGTAATTGCAAAAATATGCAACTTTTAATTGCCACCACTTGGCCCTTACTCAAATTTTAAAAACCAAACTCTATATCAACTTACCATTACTTACCATCTGCTCTTGAAAATCACGAGCACTTCCACGTAAGCATTTTAATAGTGGTTGGACAACCCATCAACCCTCCATGGTAAGAAATCTTGTAATGTTTGACAAACAAATTCAATCGCATTAGTCATAATATTGTGAGTCAAATGAAATACTTTTAACTAGCAATCAATTGTGCAACGTTAGATGATTTTTAAATCACAGTACTTTTACAAGCACTTAAGAGCTCATCACTGCTCCACATGCACACTGAAGTAACTCTCACTAAAGACATCCACTGAGTACTTCTAAAAGTACCAAAAGAGCACCTAGCTCTCTAATCATCAAAACAGTCAATCACTGCATCAAGCAAAAACTGTCTTAGCTCCCACTAAGATGTTCACAAAATTAATAATAAAATAACGGAATTAAAATTTCCAATTACTCCTTATTGATCACTAAGCTCATTTCTTGTTAAATGTGCATAACATATTTTACACAACTATATGTAAAATTCATTTTTAACATAACATATAGCTGATTAGTTAATTCCTTTAGCTATGGGACCACAATAGGCTATAGAATTCCCAACCCATAGGAACTAGTTTCCACAACCAGATCGAGTCATTTTCACATCCAGATAGTTTCTTTGATAGAGACCTTACCAGTCTAACATGGGATTCCACTGGCCAACCAGATCAAGAATTCCAATGTCCACATAAAATCTTTTCCCTCATTGAGATAATTTATCTCTAGGGAGAGGAAATCTGGGCAGACAAGTACCATCAACCCCTCCGGGCAGGTAACCGCCATCAACCCAAGGCATTCCAGCCTTTCACAATCCAGGCAAACAAGTACCATCAACCCCTCTGGGCAGGTAACTGCCATCAACCCAAGGCATATCCGGGTAGACAAGTACCATCAACCCCTCCGGGCAGGTAACTTCCATCGACCCAAGGCATATCCGGGCAGACAAGTACCATCAACCCCTCCAGGCAGGTAATTGCCATCAACCCAAGGCATATCCAGGCAGACAAGTACCATCAACCCCTCTAGGCAGGTAATTGCCATCAACCCAACTATCTGCAACTCTCTGGCATGTTAAATTCCTCTTTTATTACTCTTTCTCAAAGTAATTTACTTAATGAACCATTTGAACATTATCATTAACAAAGTAAACATGCATGTACACCATGCATTTACACTTATCCCTCATCATGGGTCCAGAACATCTAGATTAATGGGAAACATATCTATCATACATGTTGTATGCATGCAAATTTCCCAAATAACATAATTCATGCATATCATATAACATCATTCTTTCCCATTTATGATTGCAATTCACATTGCAACAATTTACGTGATGAGTTTTCTTGTTGCCATTAAGCTACTACTACTTAATCCCATCAACAACGTTAGTTATAAATATGCATCAGTTAACACATATTCAATTTCCAAGCATTTTCATGCATACAATATTGTCATGTATAAAAGCATATGCAAATATTCATTAATGTATAAATGTCAACAACAGTTGAGTTAATAATCTAAACTTTTCCAATTTTGCCATAGTCTATTGTCCTAATTCAAATCGTCATTAATGAAGTATTATCTTACGTTTACTATGGCCAGCATTGGCCATGCATCATTAATATAATTAAGCATAATCTCTCTAACATACAAAGAACATAACTCTATATCACAATGACTAATCTTTGTGCATGCCATTGCTTATCATATAAGCCCTTCACTAGAATACTCCCACCATTTCATACAACAAACTACATACCTCTTTCTTAAAGGAAGTCATTTTAACCTCATTCTTCCATCTTCCTTTTCAGGGAATTATTAAAGATATCCATCTTATGCATAAAAATCAAGATACAGAACAAGATTTACTTATCCATCCAAAATCAAGAAATCACACAACTCATCTATTAAGACAATCTCTTCAAAAGATTATTGTCTTCAGGAAAGTTATCATGATCACTTCCTCTATGTACACACAGAGTCATAATTCCAAAGTCACAATAGCTACCATTATGCAACATGTTTTTTCCTAACACAATTACTTTACTTCAATGCACATAGTTCTTTTCATGAAACAAGTAAGGATTTTGTTTCTTGTATGAACACTATTCTAATGTTGTCTTTAAAGGAAAGAACCTCTATTTTTATTTTCTCATAAAATCCTTTATCTTCATAAATGAAGTATGCACACTCTTCTAGAATGAAACTATATTTATGTATATATATAATATACTCTTTCTTCAAAAAAAATTAGAAATGAATATCTATGTGCCTAGAAGCACATCTTTAGCTATCTTTATTATGCATGTAATGCATAATCATTTCACTAGAACTTAGAAACTAACTAGAATCATAATGTAATTAGCATACATATATTTTCCAAGAAACTTTTATCAAATAAAAATACATATTTTAATTCAAGAAAACTTGGCCACCTTTCATGCTATGTCCTCAGGACGTTTATATGCCTCATCTTCTTTTCTCAAGAAGGTACTTTGGCTATATTTAGCAAGGATTTTGTTCCAAGAAAAATGACAAGAGACAAACATTTCTCACACAAGACTCACATGTAGTCCTTCTAGGAGGAACTACCTATTTTCTTTACTAAGAAAAACATAAAAAAAAAATCAATCTTTTACTGCAAGTATTATCATATTTTCTCTACAAAGAAAACATATAAACAATCAATCTTTACTGTAGAAATCAACCCCATGATATTTCCAACTATTTAATAAAACACAACTGATTATTCTCTATAAAGAATAGAGTTGCTTATCTTTTCCTTGGTTCAACATGCATAACTAACCAATTGAACCACCCTTACCAGAAGCAATTGCTCTACTTATGCAATTAGAAGCATGATCTCCTAAGTGTCACACATGCACCAGAGTTACCACTTGACGCTAGATGCAACAACTATCATAACACTACTGTGTGTCCATTTCAGAATAATGACTTCAAGGAGACATTATGAAAATCATTAACATCAACACACTATAGTTATCATTTTCCAACTCCTTAAGCATGGTCAAGGGAATACTGACATGCACATCGAGCGTTATCTAGTCATCCCCAGACTTAGAGTCTTCTGCAAGATTCTGACACTCAAAGCTTACGCTATCTGGTCATCACCAGACTTAGCGATTTCTTTTTCCCATCTCCGTCTATCCCTACAGCACGGTCTTCTTCCTTCTCCTTGCTTCCTTTTCCTTTGGAAGCATCTATAATTGGGGAAGGTAGTTAGAGTTTACTGACAACTGTATTAACACAGGTAGTCTATTTATGAATAATTATCACATGTAATTATACCATGAATGGGTCCTAGAAATGTTACTCACTGAACATGCCTCTACAATTAACTTCACACTGGAATGCAACATGCATAAGAAATCCATCATTCCCATAGTAGAGATAAATTCAACCATCATTAAATCGAGGCTCCAATGGTTTTTATCTCCCAACAAGTAATGATTAACATAAACACATACCATGCTAATGGATTTCAATTAATTAGAGGGTAACATCATTAAATCTATTAAGACATAAGAATATACTATTCATCATGCATTCTCATGGTGAATAAAATTAAGAACTCTTCTCATAAACAACCGGAACTATAGCATAGAGAGAGTAAGAATCCTTATACACACATTCCATGCATGTGACATCAGTCAACCTTCCCTTGTTTACGAATTGTAATAATCTCAAATCCAATTCAATTAATGCACATACGTTATATTGGTTAGTATTACAACACTAACCAACCTCAACTACCAGTCATTTTCATGCATTCATGACAAGACTTAGTATAAAAAAATAAAAAAAATTAGTTATTATAGTCAAATCTCATTGCTTGACTCATGGTTTATTTCCAAGTCTAAAGGGGTTCTTCTTATGTCCTTTTAAAACAATTTGTTATCCTATTCAAGGTATATTCATGCATTGGCTCATTAAGCTTTGTTCATTGTAACTTCAATCTTGTTTAATGATTGTATCATTGTTATTACCATATTTGCAAATCAAAAGCTGGTAGTTCTTTGTCACTTTCCTCAATGAGTGTTCAATATTGTTCTTACGTGTAATGAGGGTTCATTATTGTTCTTAAGTGCGACAAAAGTTTTCATGGTCTTTTATCCTCATCAGGAATCCAATGTCATGAAACATAGTTATGCAGCACTTTGTTACTTACTACTCAAAGCAGTTTAAACAGGAATCATACTTATCATGCTAAAATTAGTGTACTACGTAAATCAATAGGTGCATGGTTAAACTCATACCTGAGTTAATGCCCATTAATGGCGTACCTCAATTTCTTGCCGCTTACCAATTCCCAAAGGCGCCAGTACTGCAACCTTTAGCTTTGATACCACTTGTCACATACCCCGGTAACCTCGCATGTAAAAGTAGGGAGTCAGAATTTCTATACAGATTACCACAAGTAATTAACCAATTCACAACTCCACAATTCATCATTAACCATTAGATATAATATTCATTAGTAGATCAAGTAAATTGCCATCAAGACAGTAAGTAGCATAACCATTGCATAACCTTTAACCATCACTGTGGTAGCGTAATGACATAAACTATCTCATGAATCCTTGCATCCATTTCTTGATATCCTTAACGATATTAAATAATCATGTACTAGGACATTATGGTTGTCACATCAAATAAAGAACCATCAACATCAAGGACTCATCATTATCAAACTGGCAAAAGAGGCAATCACACCATTTGAACACCAATTTACCCTGGAAACCCCGTAGGGTGAAAACCAGCAAACGTTTAATCTTATTATTAAACGCTCGTGAGGGATTTCACCCCTCACTCAATGGCTTATAAGGGATTCCATCCCTTAACCATTGTTATAAAATCATTACAATGAGTTACCATTAAGTTATCACCTAACTAGCTAAAAGCTAGTACAATTTCCATGTAATCTTTCACTTACATACCGCCACATGCAACATTCCTTGTGGCATGATTGTTCTAGTAATGGACAATCCTGCAACTTGAACTCATCTGCATGGACCAATAATCCTTTTCCTGCCATAATGTTAAACATCACTTCCCCTTTGGCACCAACCGCCATCGTTTCCTGTCAATGTAGTTGTCAACAAGCTTTGGCAACAATATTAGATACATTATTAATAATTCATTAAACAATCTTTAAAAGTGATCTTTTAACATCTACTCATCTCCATGAGCAAGCATAACATACTAGCTAACTAGTACATCTATTCAAGTAAATTCTTGTTCTACTTTTCACAATGCTTATTCACACTGGTACATATCTCTCTCTAAGAGATCTAACCATTAGTTTTACAAGTCCATATTTCTTTAAAAAAAAAAAATATAACACATTGGTTATGTTTACATACCAGGTAACAACTATTGTTCTGCGCCCTTGCACATGCGTTCCTTTCACATAGTTATTTTCAAGAAATTAACATAGTTTTTCTAACATATAAAGAACACATCTCCATAACACAATGACTGTTCTTTGAGCATCCATTAGCTTATCTTAATAGCCCTTCTTTAATATATGCAATGCATATCCCCTTCTTTAGAACTCTACCATTATTTCATGTAAGCAATTACTTACTTCTTCCTTGAAGGAAATCATCATAACCCCATTTCTTTATCTTCCTATAAGTAAATTTCTCATGCTTTTCCTTTCAAGAAACTATTATAGATACCCTATATTTATGCATAAAAATCAAGAAAACATAACAAGGTTAATCTAATCCTCTTATGCACCAAAATCAAGAAGTCGTCCCAACTCATCTAGCAAAACATTCTTTATAGAGTTTGGTGCTGGCCGAGACCACATTTCAAACTTAAAATTCATAACCATTTTCAATGCAAATATTCCTTTAAATTCTGCATAGTTCCAACATATTGTTCATGCAAGATTAAACAAAGCACTAAGTATTTTCATCACATGTTTATTTTCAAGAAGACTAATGAATGACCCAAGCCCAGATCTGTAAATACTTATAACAGCAATCAAGTCGATTCAAGTAGATAATTTTTTCTACTGCATGCCAAAATATCCATATCAAATAGCACAGCAATAGACAGTTACAAATCTGGAAAACCCAGAACAAAACTTACGAGAACTATCTTCTCAGAATGCAATATAGTAAATATAATAACATGCACATATTTTAATTCAAGAGACTCGAGCAAGATACTTATCTTTTCCTCGCAGCCTCCACACTGCATGATCCCGATGTCAAAACCGCTCTTCGATCTTTCCTATATAACAAGCAGCCTTCAACTATCAACAAGTAGCCGTATTCCAACCCTGGGAAGTAGCACCAGGTATCGAAACCCTGCGCGGTGGCTCAAAAGAAAAATGGAAAACACAATCTTTCTGCATCCAGCTAAGAGTGCCAGATTATGCGGACTAAATTGAAACCATATGAACTAATAGCATAGCCATCATGATAATCTTTGCAGGGAAGGAAAAATATATATGTAAATCCAGTAATGGACGAATACAGAATAGTCATGCAACACACAATGTTAAATAAATATTCACCCGGGAATAACCCGCAGAAGGGTTCGACCCTTGGTTCTGTTGAAAAAGAGTATATATTAAGAAGCTGATAACTGGCGCAAGCGGCCAACGCACTTTCCTTAGAACTGTGCCGAAGGAGGATCATACATTACAGACAACCCGAATAGGCCTGCGGCCTTATCAAAATAATAAATAAAAGTTGCGCATGCACTGGCTCGTCTTGCCCAGTCCCCTTTTCCCGTTACCAGGCATTCCCCTCGTTTAGTTTCACGGGAATCAAGAATCGGTTCAATAACTGATTCATAAGTTTTTTTAAATTAAAATTACTTTTACTCAGGGTTAGTTACAATAGGGATATTACATTTGTACTTCAAATTTGATCCCTTTTCCCTTGGTACATCCATAATTAAGATTGATCTAGAGTATATATATATATATATATATATATATATATATATATATATATATATATATATATATATAACCTTACGAAGTCAAAATGTTTACATAATGGGGCAGGTCATGACAACATCTCTTCCACCTTGGCAACGAAATCCTTGGCTTTTTAATGAGATAATGATGTAAAAATGACTTTTAACATGGGGTAACGCATAATATAATATTATATTTGTCTAATAGTGGAAATTTATGCTAAGTGAATATTTTTTGTCGAGTCTCCAACACAGTGTGGTATTGATGCTCTCACATAATTTCTTGTAAATAACAATAAAAAAATTGAATAAAAATATTAATGTAATGTAATGTAGACATTTATAAAAGATTTAGTTTGAATTGTTTAATCTATATAATTTTTTTAGTGGCCTAGGGAATTTTGTTGAATCCACATATAAATTAAAAAATCTAGTTTAGAAAACATAAAAAATCTTGAAAACTTTTGTTGAATTGAGGTTAAAAAGGATATTTTATGGATAAGAAATACTACAGCTTAAAAATATAGTGTTTGGGTTATGGTAAAGATCAGGCTTGGGTTATGGTAAAGATCAATCTAGATTCATATTAGCTCCAGATCTAGATCTACTATGTGTTGAGACCAATAAAATTTCTTTTCACTCTAAAAAAGTTTGTACCTCAAATTTGATCCCTTTTCCCTTAATACATCCATATTTAAGATGGATCTAGACTAGTTTATATCTCTCTCTCTCTCTCTCTCTCTCTCTCTCTATATATATATATATATATATATATATATATATATTATTTATTTTTAATTTTATTTTTATCTCTTCCATCTTGGCCCAGTAATGAAATCCTTGACTTTTTAATGAGATAATGATGTAAAAATGATTTTTAACATGGGGTTATGCATAATGTAATATTATATTTGTATACAAGTGGAAATTTATGCTAACTGAATATTTTTTGTTGAGTCTCCAACACAGTGTGAATGTCTTGTAAATAACAATAAAAAATTGAACAAAAATTAAATTAAATAAAAAGATTAATGTAATGTAATGTAAACATTTTTAAAATCTTGAGTTTGTATTGTTCAATATGCATAATTTTGAGTGCCCCATGGACTTTTGTTGAATCCATATATAAATTCAAAAATATATTTTAAACGACAAAACTCTTGAAATTGTATTACGTGAGTTTGGTGAATTGAGGTTAAAAAGGTTATTTCCTTTATAAAGTACACTATGCCTTCTTACCTCAAATTTGATCCCTTTTCCCTTGGTACATCTATAATACACATGGATCTAGACTAGTATATATATATAATATAACTTGATAAAGTCAAAATGTTTACATAATAGACAGGTCACTATAACGTCTCTTCCATATTGGACCAGTATTGAAATCCTTGACTATTTATTGAGATAATGATGTAAAAATGAGTTTTAACATGGGGCAATGCATAATATAATATTATATTTTTTTAATAGTGAAAATTTATGTGAAGCGAATTTTGATGATGTTATGACTTAATGTCTTGTAAATAACCATAAAAAAATGAATAAAAATTAAATTAAATAAAAATATTAATGTAATGTAATGAAAACATTTTTAAAAACTTGAGTTTGAATTGTTTAATCAGCATAATTTGAGTGCCCGAGGGACTTTTGTTGAATCCATATATAAATTCCAAAATGTTTTTTAAACAACAACATCTTGAAATCGTATTGCCTGAGTTTGGTGAATTGAGTTTAAAAAGGCTATTTAGTCTATAAGATAGAATAGGCGTTAAAAATATAGTGTTTGGGTTATGGTAAAAATCAATCTAGATTCATATTAACTCCAGATCTACCATGTGTTGAGACCCATAAAATTTCTTTTCACTCTGAAAAAGTTAGTACCTCAAATTTGATCCCCTTTCCCTTGGTACATCCATAATTAAGATGGATCTAGACTAGTATATATATATATATATATATATATATATATATATATATATATATATATATATATATATATAATTTATTTTTTTTTCATTTTTGTTTTTATGTAACTTCACGAAGTCAAAATGGATAGGTCATGGTAACATCTCTTCCATGTTGGCCCAATAATGAAATAGTTGACTATTTAATGAGATAATGATGTAAAACTGAGTTTTAACATGGGGTAATGCATAATATGATATTATATTTGTCTAAGAGTGGAAATAACAGTAAAATAAAAATTAAATTAAATAAAAATATTAATGTAATGTAATGTAAGCATTTTAACTTCATCAAAATAAAATTAAAAGATAAAAATAAAAGTAAGGATAACAAAATAAAAAATTTAAAAACTCTATAAAATAAAATAATAATAGAAATAAAATTGACCCACACTATTAAGATTGCATGGTCTTGATCCATGTTATCCATGTGGAATATACATTCTTTTAAAAGGGGGGAAATTGGCCTAGATCCATCTTTACTTCAAGAATAAAGAAGGATCAAATCCGTTTTCATTGTAAAGGAGGTTTGCATCTCAAGGGATTTGATCCCTTTTAGTATATGGTAGATCTAGAATTAAAATAGATATAAGTTGGTTTGGTAACAATAAATATGGTGTAATATGTCACCAAGAAAAAGAAGAAAATAATACTGTGTAAATTTGTTTACAATCACATAATCATTAAGAGAGTGAGGTCATAAGTATTTATTCTATTGTATTGTCTCCCTCCTACTTAGAAATAATTATGTAGTGTACTTATCAATGGTCAATTTTTTAGTCACATGGCTTTGTTTAGCATCGATATTCAATACCTTTATCAATTCCTTGTATTTATCAGAGCAGATATTTACTATAGGGTTGGTACAAATACATCATATAGCTGTTGTATGTATTTTAATTATATATTAAGTTATCATATATTTTAACGAGGCATGGAGGTATTCAAGACTGGTTGGAATGTGGCTCTCTACCTTGGCACCTTGAATTGATTATCCTAATTAGTTTTACACTATATCCAAACTTCTCGTTAGTGTGACACCGTTGCCTCACATGCGATGTTAAACCTCCAACTGTCTATGTGCTCTCGCAGCAGATGTTGGAGCTTTTGCTAAGAGGAATGTATGACGTTGATCTTCTCACCTAGAATTGGATGGTTCTGAGGTCATCTGGAGCTGTTAGGGTAATGAGACCTATTCCCACCATCGACATTTCGCTCATTTCCCTCGTCGCTTGGACCAAATGTGCTCTACAACTTCTAGTTATTTGGTTTGTGTTTTAGAAAGCTTCTTTAGCATCCTTATGCTACAAAATTGTTGTTTCTTATGGTCCACATGGTTGGCTGCATTTTTCACTCCCAGCAAGAACCGACCACCAACATCGTGCCTTCCCGCATTGCTTTAAATTTGTCAATTAAGGTAATCAAACATGCTACACTACAATTTTATTGTTCCAGTTTCTTCTTTCTTCTTTTCATATATCATTAATCAATTTTTTCATTGATGCAGAGGTTGCTCTGCTACCATGACTTATAGCAGGGTCTAGAGAGGTTGGAACCTCCACTGCTCAACTGACTTTGTTCCAGGCTACTATTCTGTGTTTTCTTGAAGAATGACATATTCGCGGTTTTATTTTCTTTAGTAGAAGTTTGTATCTCCTGGTTGAGACACATGGGTTGTCTTGTTTATCAATCGACCTACTTTAATTTAAGGGTTTGTCATCAATTTAATGTAAATACTGTATTTAGATCCTGATAATTTCTTTGGTTGAATATTACAGTCATTTTCTTTAAATTTGTGGGTCTGTACTAGATTATTAAAGTCTAAACTATTAATGAATCTCATCCTTGCGCCATTTACTTTCGAGATAGGATATTTTGCTTCAAGGAATTCATTTCCTATATCTTGTCTCTATATACTAAGGAAGTTTCATCAAGAGAGTAAATAATCATTTTTTCGTTGTTAAACATTTTGTATTGATGATTAAGAATTTTACTTAATTCGTATGTGAATTTTTTAAGGGGTTTCTTCGTAAAATGAGTAATAGAGTATTCTCCTGATTCAGTTTAGAAGTTATTCTTTCTGGATTTTTAAGAGAGACTTGTAGGTTATGGTACAGTTCCGACAATGAGCCCTTGCTTGGCATTGGAACTAACCCATTCCTCAGATGGTGGTTATCTCGCGTTACTATATCAATTCCTATTAACTTAACTACTACACATGTTTATTTTAAAGATTCATCTTTGTTATTTGATTGCACATTGTGATTTTCTTACTGCTACACAGTCTCCTTTAAACATTACTGATTTATTATGGGTTACCTAAGATTCTTATTATTTATTTTGATGCACAAAATTTGTACATTACTTCTTTTATTCATTTCCTTAAATTCCTATTCGAGTAAGAAGTACTTCAAACTTCTAGTTTGGCTCATTTCGTTATTTCAACAGGCACCCTACTATTGTACTGTGGTTAAGATTACTATTCCTTGCAAATATAGTTTCCATAATGATGGTGAAAGACTGTTTTTATTTCTTCCTTCAAAAATGGTTAACAACAAGGTTATTGACAATGTTTACTTTCCTTTTGGAATCATATTACTTTAGTCTACTCTATGTAATTTTTCTATCACTAGAAGGAAATGTTGTAGATGAACATATCAAAAATAGATACCGCATTTGAATTTACAGAGTAAAGAACATAGCGCATGAACTTGTAAAAATACTACATTTAAATTTCAGAATAATGAATTCAAGCTCATAATCAACCTTTCATTTTTCATATTTACCAGTTGAAGCAGATTAATAACTCACAACATTATACTCTATGTTCATAAATCAATACTCTAAAATCTATAATTCTAAAAGTTCCAGTACTTATTTTCATTTTGTAAATATGCTAGGGGAAAAAACACCTTAGAAACGACCACATCTCCCTTCCAACGATAATTTCCTTTGGAACCAGCTCCCCCTTGAGCTCTCCCAACTTCCACACAACATGTACAGTGGAGAGGTTTTCTTTTTAGATTGTTTAATGACATCAGGGTCTCAGTTGATCGATCCTAAACTCACAATCATGATAGGGATCGACCCTTCCACTGGTCTTTACTAGCTCAGGAAATTGGCTCTTGGGTAGTGTATTTCCTTAGTCCATGTCTTTGTTCTTACTTTTGTCTTTGAAAAAATTTCCAACCCCCTCCTTCTCCCATATTTTCCTTTACAAAAGAAATACTTTGGGTAAGAAATACGTATTTTCTCCAACTACGTAGAAGTTAAGAAATATTGTGGTCATCCATGAGTTATTCCTCTTGAGATAACAAAATCATTATTTTAAATCATAACCATTTCATTTAAATAAAAAAGTCTTTCCATATCAATCAGGTCTTTAGCTACCCTAAAAATCTGTCAACCTCTACACGAGGTAATTAATTAACAATTTAACTTGTTTGTAAAAAGAAATAAAACCAAAGAAACTAGGAGTGTTACATCTCCCCCCCTTATGTGCAACATTTTCCTTGGTGTTTTCCCAGTATTGAATCAAGGGAGGATAAGCATTTTTAATAGAGCTTTCATCTTCTGACGTAGATTCATTTGGGCTAAAGTGCTTCCATTTCACTTTAACTTGGAACATAGTTATTGATAAGATGACAAAATTGACATAAATATTTCATCTTCCCACCTATCTTCATGTGGGCTAAATTGCTTCCATAGAACTTTAACTTGACATATGATAGATTGCTTCTAGAGCATTATTTCTCTTTGTTCTAGAATACGGAGGGGATCTAATAGGAATTTTCCATTTGGTTCTAACTACACATCCATCATGTAATTATTACTCATCATATAAATTAAACGATTTGAAAATTAAATAGAAACAAATATTGTCAATGTTGTCTTTACCTATAAATCATACCAATTAATGATATTCATCGGGTCATAAATATATATTTTTAACAGTGCCACATGAAACACATTATGAATTCGTAGGTGGCTTGGTAGAGCAAGTTGGTAAGCTACTAGCACTATCCTTTCCAGAATCTGGAAAGGTCCACAATAGCGAGGAGCTAGCTTTCCACAACGCCCCCACTTTAAGGAACTTTTCTTAGGTTTTACTCTCACATACACATGATCACTCACACAAAACTCTCTATAGGTTCTCTTTTTATCAGCATAAGTTTTCTGCCTGTCTTGGGCAACTTTTAAGTTATGTTGTACCTTCTTTATCGCTTTCTCCATTTCAATGAGCATATCAGAATGTAGAATTAGTTTATCTTTAGGACTACTCCACTTTGGTGTTGTTCTACACTTCTCCCTATAAAACACCTCGAATGGACTCATTTTGAGGGATTCATGGTAGTTGTTGTTGTATGAAAATTCGACTAAATGGAGATACTCTTCCCATTTTGTAGGTTGCTACATTGCATACATCCTCAACATTCCTTCCAAGACTTGGTCTACTCATTTGGTCTTCCCATCAGTCTGTGGGTAATATGCGGTGCTAAACTAAATTTCAGTTCCCAAACTGACGAACAAAGAACTCCAGAAAGAAAAGGTGAATTTAACATCTATATCAGATACCACTACCTTACGCAATCCATGCAATATAAAAATCTCTTTCGTAAATATGTCACTGATTTCTATAGTTTTATAAGTAGATTCGACAGGAATAAAGTGGGTTCTTTTACTTAGTTTATCCACCACCTCCATCATGGAGTTGTTCTGCCTTTTGGATCTAGGTAGACATGTTATGAGATCTAATGTAATTGTATCCCATTTCCATTGAGGAATGGGCAGTGTGTGAAGCAATCCTGCTAGGTGCTACTGTTCTCCTTTAACTTGCTGACATTAGAAGAATTTGGCTAAGTATTCCACAATATATTTTCTCATTACTAGCCAAAAATAGTCCTTTTTAATCACAGAGAACAACTTTTGATAGCCTAGATGTGCCATATATGGACTTCTATGAAATTCATTCAACATATATTGCTTGAAGGATTTTTTATTCGGCACATAAATTCTTCATCAGAAAGTTAACAACTGGTCTAGATTTATACTATAGTCACTTGTTTTTCCTGAGTCCATCATTTGTTTGGCTTGTTGCTAAAGGAATTCGTACTCAGGGTCTTTTATAGCACTTCCCAGATTTGATTTACAAAGTTTTGTTCTATTTTACTAAACGATACTTCATACATGTAATGTAATTTCCTACTCAAAGCATCAGCTGCTTGATTTTCATTTCACTTTAGATGTTTGATGTTAAAATAAAATTCACTCAGGATGGTTGTCCACCTTTCTTGTCAAGCGTTTCGATTAGGTCTCTTGAAGAAACTCATCAAGCTATTATGATTTTTCATTAGGATAAATATTTCTCCTAACAAGTAATGCTGCCACATTTTCAAGGCATGCACCATGGCTGTCAATTCCACATGAAAAGAAGAATATATTTGCTTATGATCCTTTAGCTTGCATGATTCGTAATATATCACTGTCGCCTCTTGCATTAATATGCCACCAACCCCTCCTTAAAATGCATCTGTGTAAATAGTAAATTCATGCTCAAGATCAGCTACCTTGAGTACGAGGGCAGTGGTTAACAATTGTTTAAGGAGTTCAAAACTGTTCTGACATTCAGATATCTAGCGGAAATTTCTTCCTTTTTTCTGCAAAGGAGGTGACATGGTATGCAATTTTCGATAATCCCTTGATGAATCTTTGATAATAACTAGCTAGACCAATAAAGGATTTGATATCTGTCACACTTTTTGGTACTCATCAATCCATGATAGTTCTTATTTTTTCCAGATCCACAGCTATACATTTAGTAGAGATAATATGCCCCAAATAATAAATATGATCTTTATAAAAATCACATTTACTATATTTAGTGTATAACTGATCTCTTGGCAAGGCTTGTAGCACTATTCAAAGGTGTTCTTTGTGTTCCTCCAAACTTAGACAATAAATCAATATATCATTCATAAAACTTAAAACAAATTTATCCAAATAGGATGAAAAATACCATTCATTATACACATAAAAGTTGTTGGGGAATTGGTGAGTCTGAATGGTAGCACAATAAACTTATAATTCCCATAACACATTCTAAATGTTGTTTTACAAATATCTTGATCTTTTATCCTAATCTGATGGAACCAAAATCACAGATCAATTTCAGAAAATATAGTGGCTCCTTTAACTTGATAAAACAAATCATCAATTCTTGGTAAAAGGTACTTATTCTTAATAGTTAACACATTAAGTTGTTAGTAATCAATGCATAATCACAATCTACCATCCTTTCTCTTCATGAACAACACATGTGCCCCCCAAGGTGACACACTTGGGCAAATATAGCCCTTATCCAACAACTCCTGCAGTTGCATTTTGAGTTTGGTTAACTCAGGTACACTAATTTGGTAAGGGTTTTTTGATACACAGGTGACCCCTAGTATTAATTCTATAGTGAAATCAATATCCTTTTTTGGTGGTAAGCCTGATATCTCTTCAGGAAACACATCTCCAAATTCCTGGATCATAGGTATGTCTCTTAAAGTAGTTGTTTTATCGTTGGATTTTGTATAACCTACTTGGACATCATACACCTGACAGGTTTTTCGAATACATTTACTTAACTGATTAGCAGTAATTGGAAACAGCTTAAGAACTCTTCAAATTCCCTGAATCTATTATCTAACACCTCTTCAAAGAGGTAACTAATAGTCTTGTCTTTGTAATTAAGCACTGACCAATTTTTTTCTAACCAATCCATTCCGATGAGTACAATCATATGATCCTAAAGGTAACATGTTTAAATTTAACCTTATTGGTTGTCCAACTATTTGTAATAGGCAATTTGCTACCTTAGATAATACCCCGCACTTAGCCCCAGTGGCTAGCCACACTAACCAGGGAGTTTAAATTTGGTAGAGTTCAAATGACATAACTCAACTATATTAGGGCTAACATAACTCAAACTTCCTCGTGGGTCAATCAGAATGGATAGACGATGATTAATAGTTTTACCTTAAAATTCCACCATAGAAGGCTAATATTCGGCTTGATTGTCCCCTAAAGATGCATTTATCTAGGGAAATATTCTGGCCAAATATCCAACCATGGATGCTTTCTGAACATTTGCTACTTTCCCTATTCTAGTATGGTGGGGGAAATTTTTGTAATAATGGGTTCCCCACAACCCTAGCAAAGCAACGATGTATTTTCTGCTCGCTTCCCTCTGGTTTGTTGGACGATTCGGTGGATTGAATCTCACTAGGTTGCCTTGTTTTCATTTGATTTTTCCCTGAAACTCCATTCCAATGTTTCCTAAACATATTCCTAGAACTGACAGGTTTTTTGTTCTTAAAATTAAATGCAGTTTCTTTCCTTTTTTTAGCTCTCTAGTCTTTGCTACCTTCTCCTTTCTACTCCATTTGTTGATAACAAATTATGGCCTTTCATATAGCTTCGTCCATGGTCTTTGGATTGTCAAACTCTATTCTCTCCTTCATAAAAGTAGGGAAGTTTATAAAAAAGCATTGCGCCCTAGCTTTTTCCTGCCGTATATAAGGTACATATCTTAGTAGCGACATGAATTCAGACATGAACTCATTCATTGTTTGCTGGCCCAATCCTAGATCGTGGAATTATTTTTCCTTTCCATCATAAAAATGTTGAGTTAGATATCTATCTTTGAAATGTTTTTGAGGCTGTTCCTAGGAAACTTCTTATTCTTCTACTACCCGTACCATTTTGACTTCCTCCCACCACATGGTGGCTTTTCCCTATAATTGGAAAATTGTTAGTCTCCCCTTTAAATTTTCTTTATATTCATAAATCTAGAAGTATCTGTTCATGTTTATTAGCCAGGTTTCTGCATCTTCCTCCTTTCCTTCATCGAATGTAGGTGGTTTAATATTTTTCAACTCCCCCTATAGCTTAGTTTTTCATGTTTTATTCCCTTTTCCACCTGTGACGTTTTCTAATCCTTCCTCATTATCCATTTGGCTTCCGTCCAATCCAAAATTTTCTACTCTTTGTTGATGTTCCTCATTTATGTTTTCATTGTTAGGGCTACGAGTGCGATGCCTTTTATTTTGTTTATCAGAAAGGATCTTCATGATCCTTCCTTGTTCAAGTCAGAATATTTCATTATCGACTCGCAAATTTGCCATTTCAGTTCAAATTTGTTTCACAGTTTCTAATAACATTGCATCATTTTTACTACAATAGCCTTCTCCCATTTATACCCATACTTCTGGATTGGTTTTAGTGTGAGGTTTAAACTCTTTTCTTGGGGTCATCGTTCTTGACGATTTTGATAATGTCCCTCCATGCATGTTCAACTCCCCTCTATGCAACAATTTTTTTTGTGTTAATCTGCATTGTCCATTCAAGCCTTAATATACAAACTTGTGCCTATGATACCACTTGTAAGTATATATATATATATATATATATATATATATATATATATATATATATATATATATATATAAATAGATAGATAGATATATATACCTTAATATTGTGTAAATTTGTTTACAATCACGTAATCATTAAGAGAGTGAGGTCACAAATATTTATTCTATTGTACTAGCTCCCTTATACCTAGATTCAGAACATCAATTAAATAATTATGTAGTGTACTATATATATATATATATATATATATATATATATATATATATATAGATATATACCTTAATATTGTGTAAATTTATTTACAATCACATAATCATTAAGAGAGTGAGGTCACAATTATTTATTCTATTGTACTATCTCCCTTATACTTAGATTCAGAACATCAATTAAATAATTTTGTAGTGTACTTATTAATGGTGAATTGTTTAGACACATGGCGTTGTTTGGCATTGATATTCAATACCTTTATCAATTCCTTGTATTTATCAGAGCAGATATTGACTATAGCGATGGTATGAATACATAATAGAATGGTTGTTTTTATGGTAATTATGTATTGAGTTATCATATCTTTTAACAAGGCATGGAGGCATTCAAGACGGGTTGGAACATGGCTCTCTAACTTAGCACTTTGAATTTATTATCCTAGCTAGTTCTACACATTATCCAAACCTCTTGTCAGTGTGCCACTGGTGCCTCGTATGTGGTGTTAATCCTCCAACTCTCTTCGTGCTCTAGCACAAACCTTGGAGACTGTGATAAGAGGAATGTATGCCATTGATATTCTAACTTCGCATCAGACAATTTTGAGCTCATCTGGATCCATTAGCGTAATGAGACCTACCCCCACTGTTGACATTTCTCTCATTTCCATCGTTGCTTGGCCTAGATGTACTCTGCATCTTATGCTTATTTTGTTTGGGTTTTCAATTGTTTCTTTGGTACCCTTATGCTACAGAATTGTTTTCTATGTGGTCAACATGGTTGGCTACAATTTTCACTCCTAGAAAGAACTGGCCACCAATGTCATGCCTTTTAGTGTTGCTTTAAATTTGTCAAGTAAGACAATGAAACAACATGTAACACTATAGTTATATCATTCTAGTTTCTTATTTCTTATTTTAATGGTGAATTAATCAATTATGTCATTGATGCAGAGGTAGCTCTGCTAGCGTGGATTACAGTGGGGTCTGAAGAGGTTGGAAGCTCCACTGCTCAACTAGCTTTATTGCAAGTTACTATTCTGTATTTTCTTGAAGAATGAATTGTCTGTGGTTTAATTTTCTTTAGCAAAAATTCGTATCTCCTAGTTTAGACACATGGTTTCTCTTGTTTATCAATTTCCATATTTAAATTTAAGGTTTTTTCATCGATTTAATGTAAAGGCTTTTTTTAAAGCTCGATAATTGCTTTGGTTGAATATTACATTCCTTTTGTTTAAATTTGTGGCTCTGTGCAAGACTATTAACATCTGGACTATGAATGAATCTTGGTGTTGCGCCATTTACTTCCGAGCTAGGATATTTTTCTTTAAGGAAGTCTTTTCTTGTATATTGTCTCTACAGACTAAGGAAGTCTCATCAAGAGAGTAAATAATCCTTTTTGCATTGTTAAACATTTTATATTCATGGTTAAGAATTTTACTTAATTTGCATGTGAAATTTTTAAGAGGTTTCTTCTTGAAATGGGTAATGGAGTATTCTCTAGATTTAGCTTAGAAGTTATTCTTTCTAGATTTTGAAGAGAGACTTATAGGTTTTGGAACTGTTCTAACAATGAGCCCTTGCTTGACATTAGAACTAACCCATTCTTGAGATGAAGGTTCTCTAAACTTATTATAACAATTCCTATTAGCTTAACTACTACACATGTTTATTTTAAAGAGTCATCTATGCTATTTGGTTTGCTTACTATTACATTGTTTCCTTTAAACACTATTTATTTATTATGGGTTACCTAAGATTCCTGTTATTTCTTTTGATGCATAAATTTTTGCATTACTTCTTTTATTCATTCCCTTAAATTCCTATTCTAGTAAGAAGTACTTCAAACTTCTATTTTGGCTCATTTTGTTATTTCAAAAGGCACCCTACTGTTATAATGTGTTCAAGATTGCTATTCCTGGGAAATATAATTTCCATAATGATGGTGAAAGACTATTTCTATTTCTTCTTTCAAACATGGCTAACAACAGGGTTATCGAAAGGGTTTAGTTTCCTATTGGAATCATATTACTTTACTCATTATTTGTAATGTTTCTATCACTAGAAGGAAATGTTGTACATGAACCCATCAAAAATAGATATTGCATTTGAGTTTTCAAAATAAAGAACATAGTGCATGAAATTGTATAGATACTACATCTAAATTTTAGAATAAATAATTCCTCCTCATAATTAGTCATTCCTTATTCATAAGTACCAGTCCAAGAAGATTAATAACTCACAACATTATACCTTATGATCAGAAATAAATACTTTAAAATTTATAATTCTAACAGTTCTAGTACTTATCCATTTTGTAAATATGTTGGGGAAAACACTCCACAGAAATGACCACACCTCCCTTCAAATAAGAATGGCCTTTGCAACCAATTCTCCCCCCAAGCTCTCCCAAATTCCAGAGAACGGGAAAAAGGAGAGGTTTTCTTTCGAGATTGTTTAATGGTATTAGGGTCTCACTTGACCCAACCTGAATGCACAATCATGATAGGCATCGAACCTTCCACTGGTCCTTACCAGCTCAAGACCTTGGCTCTTGGGCAACGTATTGCCTTAGCCCATATCTCTGTTCTTAATTTTTTATTTGCTAAAATTGCTAACCCGCTCCTTCTGTTGGATTTTCCTTTTTAAAATAAATCCTTTCAGTAAGGAATAATTGTTTTCTTCAACGGCCTGGAAGTTAGGAAATCTTGTGGCCATCCATGAGGTTTTTCTCTTCAGATAACAAAAAAATTCTTTTAAATAATAACCATTTCTTTTAAATAAAATGTATTTCCAAGTCAATTAGGTATTTAACTAACCTAAAAATATGTCAACCTCTACATGTGGTAATTAATTAACAATTCTAACTTGTTTGTAAAAATAAATAAAACTAAAGTAACTGGGGGTGTTACTGATGGAGTGTGAAATATATTCGACAATTTATATTTGAAGTTATAATGTCATGAATATATATAATGAAGAGTTCAGTTAAATTAGGCAATAAATTTAATCACTCTCCCACCTTAATTTTTGTTGTTATAGTAGAGAAATAATCTTATTAACCTCTTCAAATTGAACAAAATCCTCCTATAGATTCACAAGCTCATGAAATGTACTAAAGAACATGACAAGAATATACTTCTACATTCATCCAATGAAAGCCAATAGATCGATGAAAACAATATGAACAAGAAGAAGATAAATCAATGGCACATAAGACAGGATGTATCTAGTGAAATACAATGCTCAAAACCCCCTATCTATATTGCATCTATCAGAAATATGAGTGAAGATACAGAGCTTGTTCTCACTAGAACAATTCCGCACAAGTATGCTCAACTCTCTCAGCTCATAAGAAAGCTATTGGCCAACACTTAGCCAATTCTACAACTCTCCAAGCCCCTAATCTCTTACATAAATCCTAGGACGAATAACACGTACTTAAAGGGAATTCATGCTTCCTAAACTACACAATCCAAACATAGGATCAACCTATGTTGCATTCATGATATTTACACTGCAGTAAATAATACCACGGTTAGTACATTGTCCATGCACTCTAGTCTCAACTGGGTCTTTCTTTGAATTGACATGCATGAGTTTCTAATGAGGGAAAATTCAGTTAACTGAAGTAGTTCTAGTGGATTCATTGGTGCACCAACTGATTGTTAGTCCTCTGTTATTTCCAAAAACAATTTAGAACTAATTTAACTAAACTTAACTTAGTAAAGTGAGCGATCTAATTTCCAACTCAATTTAAACTTATATCGGACACCTAAAACTTAGGGAGAACATAAACATGACTGCAAAAAAAATTCCAACTCGAAATTCCTAAGCTAATTAAGTTAATTAAACTTAATTAACATTTTACAAGTTGCTATGAGAATAGAATTCAATTTTAATTGTTAGTTTAATTCAAGAACAAGTTAAACTAGAATTTCTTGTTGCCATTTCTTAGCACAAATTTATTCCTAACTCATTCAAAACAAAGTGAATTAAATTTGACTATAGATTATGGGACACAATGATTTTTCTATTTACAATTTACTTTAGGAAGTTAAATCAAGTTACATTATATTGTAATATCATAAGGCATAAAATCATGGATAAGAATTTGAAGGGAATTGAAAATCAAATAAAAATTTATCTATTGGAGAGGAATCCACAAGAATTATAAGATAAGAAGAAGTAATTAAGTATTATGGAATCAAAATAAAAATTTTAAAACTGCTTTAAAGGGGAGAGAATGAATGAAAAGTGAAAAAGGAACGAGAATATGAAATTCTTTCATTCATAGGAAAATCATAGAAATATTGCCATTATGATCTAAGAAATGAAAATATAGAAAGACATGCCTAGAAAATTCCTAGATATAGCTAAATCAAGATCACTTATAATCAAATTTTAACAAAGTATAGACATCACCAAAATCCTAAATCTAATCATATATTTCTTTTTATTTTATCTAAGATAAAGATAATTAGAAGATGATGGAAAAATTATCTCACGAGTAACTATAAAAAATCCTAGTGCCATATAGAAAATGTAATAATCAAACTCTAGGTGGTAGGACTTTAAGATATTTATTAGGATTTATAATCTAGTGGAAGAGTATTTTGTTGGCCTTATGGATACTTTGTTGGCCTTGATCTTAACTTGGATCATGAACTTATCACACACTTGGTGATTGGCAGCAAAATTGTAGAGGTTGGCTTGAACAAGTTCACGATGCTATGATGGTTTTTGTTGTTATGAAGTGTTGTAGAGGTGAAGTGATGAGAAAATATAGTAGATTTCTGGGTAGAGGATCTCTTATTTTCTTCAAGTTTGCCTATTTTCATTGGGAAGAGAGATTTCACACTACGAAGGTGTTACAATTCCAATAGGAAGCAATGTTGTCCATGCTATGATCATCATTAGGAAGTCATGTCATCCTCATGATTATGGTTATAGATGAAGAAATTAGAAAAACATGGGGAAAACCATCAAATATCCCAAGGAATTTATGTGATTGAGGACAATTCAACATTCATTTGATGTGGTCAACAAATCCATTAATGAAATCCATTAATTTTCTTGTTGTAATTACAAGGCAAAGAAGTGATAAAAAGTCAAGGAGATCGATGAGTTGAGTGTCAAACTTTTCTGAGTTATGTGTTGCTGCGTTGTGGAACAGGTGATCACAATAGTGCAGAAGGGTTATATTTAATAAGGAAATGAGATATTTCATGATCTAATGTTTTTATTTTTTTTCACGTCTTCAATTCAGATGTATTTGAGAAAGTGAAGTTGTGTATGTTTTGAGTGTGTCACTACAGAGTATTTGAAGTCTATAGATGTAACATCCCTCGATAACCTCACATAAAAATGTTTGGAGTTAGAATTTTTTTACGACGTTTACTAATGTGTAACTTTTTGGATTACTATTCCATCTTACTTTGATGACCATTAGGTAAACCACCATGGATACATAGGTATCATATTATCACAAATTTTATGATGTACCCTTGCATCATTCCTATGCTTCTTTTAACTAGTTTAGTTAACAATATAATTCATAATGTAATGGTCATGTCATACAAGGATTCAACGTCATCAAACTCGCACAATAAGAAATCACATCATTGGCACCGATATACCCTAAAAACCTTCTAGGGTGAAAATAAGCAAATGTTCAATTTTATTATTAAATGTTCGTGAGTGTGTTCAACCCTAAGTCAATGGTTTGTAAGGGACACCATCCCCTAACCATTGTCATACAGTCTTACAAAGAAATATAATTTGAATATATCATATCTAGTTGGTCCACAAACTACCATGGATGTTCCACTAGATAGTTCATCATGAGAGATTTGATAATAATTTATTAAAGTTCTAAATTTTTACAATATTGCAATTTTATTAAACTTCTTGTAAATTTAATTATAATTAATGCATGCATGCATATTGAAATTATGCAGAAAATGTAGAGAATGAAAAAATAATATCACACACACATAAGACATAAAATATGCTCTAGGAGATCCTTTTGGGAGAAAACCTAGGTGGAAGGTGAGGTTGCTTCACTCTTTCTCTATCTGGAAATATGGCTACAAGTACAAAGAAGTAATTTTTATGGCCCATGGGCTGCTACAGTACACATATTCTCTTTACGTGCTCTATCTCCTATCTCTCCTAGCTATATTTTATCATCTATGGAACTATATTCTCTCCAAAGAATGGAATGCCTCTTCCTCCTAGTGTCTTGGTTATAACACAATTGATAGCCTAATAGTGGTTAAGTTTGACTACATCAACTCTTAACTAGAGTTACAATATAGACTCTTCTAGAGCCTTTTACATCAAAAACATGTGGAAAGCCCCTTTTCCATGAATAATAGGGGTTGATGTGGCATCCTCCCGAACTATAGGTGTGAAAATAATAAGGTCAACTTTTAAGTGGAATAAATTTTGCATTCTGACTCTGATTGAAGCACCTATTGCACCGTTGCAAATATCTCTATGTTTATCATAGCATGAAAACGTGTTTCATTTAAGAGGCAAAGGTTTACCAACAAAAAATGTCGTTTGATGCCTCAAAATGCTCCCGCAAGGTTTCAGACCCCATTTTGTGAGACTCAGTGCCACCATAAAAACGTTCCCATGAGATTATCACTCCATTTTCTCCACTCTGAATGCATCATGATGGATGAAAATCTATATAATTATCCAATCCAGATCACACCTCCCCATTTTCTGAGGATTTTGGTCCCTAAAAGATTTTACTGAGTGAGGTGAGGAATTTTTTGCTCCAACTTCTTTCTAGTGTACCATTTAGCTTTGCCTAGAAATTGTCCCTTCAACCTAATATTCCAAAGAACATGCTTCCCCTGTCTTGTAGTTCTGGAGATCTTCTACAAAATTGTGTCTTCTGTCAACTTTGCTTCAATGTCTATTTACAAAATCTCCACAGAACTTAGGACCTGTTCCTCTTCCTGATCTAGCATGGAAGGCTCATAAAGTTTAAAGTTCACTCCATTCACCACTAAGTAAATGCACATATATGGTGGTAAACTAAGTCAATAGGAATTATGACCCACCTTTTCAAGTATCTCAAAGGGACCATATGACAGAGCCTTAATTTTCATACCAAGCCCTTGCAACCTCTCCTTATTCAACTGTAGCGATACTCTATCATCCACCCTGAATGGTTTTTTTGTTATGTACAGATCATGTCTATCTTTATACTTCTCGTGGGACTACTGCGGTGTTTCTTTGTAACACCCTTCCCTTGTGTGCTAAATTATTGTAAACCTAAGCTATGTTAATGCTAGGTGTGATATCCTCCCTTGTATGTTAAAAGATTGTAAACCTAAGCTGAGGAAATCTAGGTTTTATACCCTCCTTTGTGGGTTAAGATATTATAAACCTAAGCTGAGGAAATATAGGTGATATGTAGTATGAAAATAAAATGTGTTATTAAATAAATTAATAAAATAATTCACTTGGAGGGTGGAACACCAAGAGAGAGGATATTCTTTGCAAATCCCATGAGGAATGGGATATAGATTAATCTTTCATGATAAAGCTTCTAGATGAGATTCTAGATAAGCTTGGATGGATTGGAGATCCATCAGATGGATGGGATATAAAGATCCATCGAACATAAACGCTTTGCAGGAGATAAAGGCAAGCTTTTACAAGGAAAATCCTTGTGGGAGATATAGATGATATTTTTTGAAAAAGACCTAGGCAAATGGAAAAATCCATAAAAGCGGGATGTTACTAATGGTAACTAGATCATGAAAGAGGGTATTAAATACCTAGTGCATTGATCAATTGAGCACAGTTAATCCTTGGAAAGATCCTCGGCTCGGGGAGAATCACAGGTGATTCATAGCTAGGTTGTGGTGCTCCTCCCTCCAAGTGGTGCTTTAATTGGTGTCAGATGTGTGGAATGTTTTGTATGATGATTCTTACCTTGTCTTTGTTATTGTTCCATTTTTTATGAGAATTTTTCTTAAGATTCTTCGCCATGAGAATGTTGTGTGAATTACATATGTTGATGTATTAATATATTGAATGGTGTTTCCCTCTATTTTGATGAGATTCACTTGCATGGTATGAGTTTTATATTAATCCTTACTTGTTATGGAGCTAAATCATTTAGCTCAGATATGATGATGGTTGATTTCTTATCTCTATATTTATTTCCTATTGTTAGAGTGGTTAAATCATTCAAGTCGAGAGGATAGAAATTGTGTTGTCGATATCTACATAAATGATTGTATGCATGTAACTTTTATTTCATTCCAGATAGTGTTAAGGGAAATGTTCCCCTAGGGCTTTTGGGTTGAAACCCTAGCAGACTGAAAGTTGTCTATACAGAGAAACACACATTCACACAGCCATTATGCTATTATAAGAAAATTCTATGATAAGGGGGGCGTACCTTAGGTCCTACGTTTGAGAAATTCCTTTAGGGTCCAAACCCTTCTTGGAGTTCCTTTTTCTCCTTTGTCCTCCAAAACAACCAATTCTGGAGAGCACGACAGTAAATGGACAAAACCTTATAAAGAAACCATATTCATGTTATAAAGAAAGGTAGTTAGTTATGAAATATAAACAACCATTCACATATGAATTCTAACATGAATATCATAAACATGAAGAAGATTTATATCAGGAACCAAGACATGTGTTTCTTTTATTATAGACAAATAAAGTACAGAAAAGGAATAATTTCACCTGAGTAGTCCTTTCACAGGCTCTAAGCAAATCCTTCTTCCAGATTCGTCCAGCCTCAAGCCTTTAATAAATTCCTTCCATGACTTACTCCATGATGTCACAAGTAGTGGATGAACATAAACACACAAGGGAACAAGGGTTTATTGTACAAATGGGGGAAGTGCAGGAGGTACAAGGATCTTCAGACCTGGTCAGGGAAAAATCTTAGCATAATAACCTTTCTCTCTCTTCTCTCCTCCTTAGGCCTTCCCATTGAGGTCTTTTTATACCTCTCCCAAAGTAGTTTTTTAGTTGGGAGTTGGTTGGGAACAGTTGGGCCACGAGCACTAATAGGTGATCAGCAGGTAAAACCCGTGATCTCCGCCCAAAATTAAGGAGTTTTGTATTTTTTAAAGTGTTTTAATACATATACGTGGGTTGGGTATATGCTTACCCACGTATACGTGCGTTTAACTCAGGGAAATGTCGCGTATAAGGGATAAAACACTGTTTTTTAAATTTTGGACCAGGTCTGGAAGGAGGCGTTGCCCTAGGCCATGAGTGCAGCATCACAAACCATAAGAGTGAGATTTGGAGCTATAACAGATGCCCCCTAATATATGAGGTCAGAAGGGGTACATGATGGCCGAAATGTATTAAGCAAGTACATGGAAAGGAAATCTGTCAAAAACCGAGAAGGACTTCACCAGAATCTTGCCTGCCAAGCTACAAAAGGAGATCGGAAAGAAACACTGTCTGAGGCGGGCATACCCATGCTCAGAAAAAGTAAAGCATGTCTGCATATCAGGTACAAGTGGATCCACTAAGTATACAAGTATAGATGACTGCAAAATACATAATGGATCATTTGATCATGATCGAACAAGTACATTCTGAATATCACATATAAGACTGTCAATGATGTTGAAAGATATAACAAATCACTGATATCAAAGACTGATCCCTGAAAGGTACCAACTGAACATGATGGAAAAGGATGGTACTACATCGCAAACTCAGGTGTCGGCATATAGAATGTCTCCATGACTGACTGCAACATATAAGGTGAAGTGGTATCAACTAGCAGCAATAGGAGCAACTGTCAAGTGAAACAATGAATGCTGATAGAACTTGAGGTCTTCACCGACCGCCGTGGTACATTTCTACACCATGGGAATAAATGATCTGAAGTCGATCATGTGAGAAATCATTTGATTACCGGTCATTGATGTATACCGTTAACAAACACGCGAGACTACTCACCGATAATGATAATGAGTGTCAAGGTACCTAGTACAATCTAACAAGTGTGAATAAATGAGTTGGAGTCGAACACCTGTAAGAATTTATCAATTAGGAGACAATGATGGTTTCCCACTGTCTATAGCGAAGGATCTGCCACTAATGACTGCAAACCCCAAGGTACTACCAAATGGACTCTAGATCTTTGTCCCAGAGCAATGAGTCAGATTCGATAGGGAAATATCTGCTAGAAGGAAGGCATTAAGGCATCCTTCATCAATATAGCATGAGTGTAACCCGTAGGCGAATAATGTGGAAGGAATCAGACGAAAGAGATGTAGTAACCCAACCGAAGTACATTTCTGGCGTACACAAGATGTGGCTAGTGCACGATAGAAACTCTCTGAACCAACCAATAATGCAAGCTAACACAAAGGCGAGGTATCCACCAATAGGGTCAAATGGAAACCAAGGTACTGCATGAATCCCAATGTGTGATAATGTAATATGATGTCGAACACAAGGGAAACCACTCAGTCAAAGACCCATGATACTGATCGATGCTGAGCACAAGGTGACCTATCAATAATGAAAATAGGGCTAGGGTGTAGCTCTAGGCTTGTCGTAAGAGCAATATGTCGTCATCGATAAGGACAAGACACGCCAGCATGAAGTCAATGGAGACCTTCTCAAACCGGAACGAGTAAAGAACTAATATGGCTGATGTGATGATAGACATGATACTGACAACCAGGGATGGCCGACTGAAAAATGAGTCAAGAGACACCACAGAGAGGTCGACTCAGGCTAACTTCCCTTGAACAAAAGCACGACTCAATGTGACTATGTGGCAGCATATGATGACTATGTATAAGTTCGTCATGTAGGAGGCACGAACGAACCCTCCATATGATTGGAAGAGATAACCAATCGGGGGAGAACTAACTCAATAACAAGGTTATGGCATGCCTAAGTCAAACTAAATCCCACCCAAATGGACGAGATTTTGCTTTGAGTGCTTTGTTCAAGGGCGACACGACTGACTCTAGCTGCCAACAATAAATGGAATTACTGTCCCGTTCCCGCTCTTTTTTGGAATATTTTTTTTTGTCTTTTTCTGTTAAGCTTGAAAAAGAATGAAAGAATGCTATGGTATAGTGGAAAGAACGAGTGTCAGTGAAACCGATGATCTAGTTCCTGGGAATGGAACGTTCCTATGCAAAATGCAGGGAGGTGAAAACTGGTCAGTGACACTCAAAGATGCGTTCCTTCCACGGGTCAAGGTGTGTCAAGTTGCAGAAGTCAAAGGTATGCAAGGTTGATTTTGCAGTCGTCATGGTCAAAAGTTGGCTTAAACATGAGTCCAAGTGAAGCCAGCTCTAGGCCAAAAGGTGCAAATAGTCAACATGCAATGTAGTAGTACAACCCAACATAAAGGAGCCTCTAGGGTATAAGGCCAGAACGAAGCAAAGAAGCAAAGAGTAATGAGTCTTGATCGCATAAGTCATGGTAGGACTACAGAGGACTCCCGAACATAAGGACAAAAAATCTACATGAGTGCCAAGCGACAACAAGGTACTAACTAGGGCACCCATGATAAGGTAGGCTCTACCACACAAGTCATGATACTTCTAAGCAATGAGAAGGTTCCGCACCATAACTTAGTGGGGTCGATCCTAAGGCCAAAATGGAAAAGGAAATTGATAAGTGCACAATGCAAGTGGAAAAACCTAAACTATATGCCAGTTTCGAGAACCAATACATATCGGAACAAAAAAACCATAAAAGTTTCCAAAGGATAAATCTTCCAAGTTCTGTATACATAAAGAGGAACACTAGACAAGAAGTTAATACATCCCACATATAAAATTCATATAAAATCTTGTGTTATACAATACAGAACTTGAAAATGCGTACCTTATATATACAATATGGTACTGGGATCCACGCAACCTTGTGACTTATGTATAATAGCTTTTCTGGACAAACCCTTTGTAGGGATGAGACCAAGGGCTCCTTTGGTAGTCAAGACTCATGGCTTCAAAGAGTTCCTCTTGTGAAGGCAAAACAAGTTCTAAGAAATCATGAGAACTACAAGGATCAAAAGAGGGAATTAAGGGGTCCCATGTCCCTATAGGAAGAATCTCTCGGTCAACTGCCGGGACCAAGTCCCAAGAAGGAGAATAATAGGTCAAAGGATCCTTCTTAGGATTGATTGAACATTGAGGACTCCATGCCACATAATTCATCGGTGGCGGGGTAGAGTCTACTTGAACACTTGGAACAAACCAAGGGGCATTCTGCAGTAAAGTCAAATTAGGGTGGTGATTATCAGATGCAAGCTGATTAATAGTGACAATATTCCCATTATGAGGAAAGAACATTACTCGAAAGAGTGAAGACACCACAGCATTCATAGCATAGACATAATCATGCCCAAGTAGCATATTAAAGTCTAAAGGGCTATCAACCACCATCATATCGATTAAGATAGTCTTCCCACCTAAAGTGATAGGCAATTGAGGAAGAACGCCCATAGATTCACTAGGTCTTCTATCATAGGCTAACAACTATCTCTGAGCTGTCACCAACTTTGGGGAACCCAAATATTTCCAAGTCAAAGAGGATATAATACTTGTAGAGGATCCTTCATCCACCATACATCGACAGACATTTGTTGAATTAACTCTGAAATTTATTTGGAAAGGTACATCGGAAGGAAGACGAGGCTCAAAAAGACTATACCAATCAAAGGAAACACTCTTAAGACTTGGAGGGGGAACATTCGAAGTAATAGGAATGCCCCTATAATAGAATACTTTGTATTAGAGATCAAACAGACTCTTTTGTTAGGCACTTCACCCCCCAAAAGAGGAGTGTAATCGGCCAGCGATTGCAGTGGCTCAACCACATTATCAACCAATGGTTGTTGGGATTGATGAGAAACCATATCAGATCTAGGAGTAGAAGTACTTTCAGACTCAGACCATATCCTTTGAACCTCTGGAATACTAGGGCATAAATGAGTAAGATGGTCTCCCTTGCATATCTTACAAGGGAACTTAGGTTTAAAACTTCTACGTCCAGGTTTCTTATCAACCTCGATTCTGCCAACATGACTAGCAGTGGTTTGCGGAGAGTCTTGAACATGACTTGCAGAGGTCGGTGAATCTTTGCTAGTATGACTTGCAGTGACTAGACTCATGCCCCCAGCATGACTTGCAGCGGCTGAAGACTCATCTCCAACATGACTAGCAGAGGTTGAGGATGAAGTGCTAGTGTGACTTGCAGTGACTAGACTTGTGCCCCCATCATGACTTGCAGTGGCTGAAGACTCATCTCCAACATGACTGGCAGAGGTTGAGGATGAATGGATAGAATTATTCTTCTTCTTTGACTTCATTTTTCTCCTTTTTTTAGATTTCTTGTTACAAGAAGGAGGAGAACAAGGAATCCCAGATTTCTCTTTGAAAGAAGATGAACAATTAGCACCCATGTGATGCCCTTGAAATAAAGCATTCAACTGAGAAGCTTCAAGAGAATTTTGAATATTCGGAGTGGACCACAACCAAATGGGTAGTCCAACATTCAACCCAGGAATATTCAAAGTGGCCATCAACAGAATACCAATGTTTCCAAAGAAAGGAAAAGCACAAGAATCCCCTTTTGGAAGGGTACCTTGGTTGGTTTCCACAAGAATATTAGCCATATCAAACTGATCCGCAGAGCCTTCCCTTACGGGAATGTAGAAACAACTTTTCAAGGAATATGGATAAGCAATCAAAACCTTTGCCCTTGACGAGGCAACTCCACAACTTTTGAAAGAACGACCAAAAGCCTTTTAAGATCGGTAAAGTGGTAAGCCAGTCACTCAGAACATAAAGTCCAAACATGACTAGACAAAAATACCTAAAGCCAACTATATATAAGGAGCAAAGAGCACTCACTAAAAAGTCCCTAAAAGAAGTCATCCAGTCAAACAACTTCCAAGTATTTCCGCTCCGGGTGATGAGGACCGGACACCAAAATACAAGAAAGTGGAGTAAGGGGCCTTTTGAAGACAGTCTGAGATAATGACGGCCCAGTCCTTTCAACGAAGGTAACAGAGGAAGTTATGCTGACCTCCTAACAACAGCCTGCACCGGTGAAAGCCCCCAAGATTCGCAAGGGTGCCCTCCACTAGTATTGTTGAGAGTGATGCAACATCGACCTGAGGTGCCACGGGATTCCCCTCTGCAACCACCTGTGTAGATCCCTAGGAGTAGCAACTATGGATACCAACTCATGGTAGAAGCCAGGCAGAACAGTCGTGAGGTAAGTTCAGACAAGTAGGAGAGGGGGTGTCTCTCTTCCCTGTCTTCACAGACCCTCGTGCTTAACTCCCAAATCCAGAGCTTTCCTGGTCTTCCTAACACTATTGGATTTTCACTCACTATTCAGACTCCTATGTTTGACAGTTTAAATTGCCTTGGAGAGTTGACTCTCCCCTCGCCTAATCCAAGGCCCTAAAATCCTAAAACATGTTGGTGTATCTAACTTGATAAAGAAAAAGTTTTAGTAAATTTTAATTAGCGCTGGATTTTAAAATAGGATGTTCTTTAAGTCACGGGATAAACGGAAGTGAAACTAGTGGTGTTTTGACGCAAAATAAATTAATAAAAACCAAACTACATGCAAAGGCACTTGTTTTCGTTTTTCGATGAACAGAAATCTCTACAAGGTTCAGAGGGACTTCAAATAAAACAAATTTTCTTTTCTTTTCATTAACTCACGCTTCACACTTCACAAAAGTTAACAAAGCTATGGATGCCTAAAAAGATATGCAAATCTATCCTAATGCAACAAGTATATGCTGATGCGAGACTCAAAACTACTCTAAAATCAAGAAATGAAAGTTGCTTGCTTATCAATTTTTATTTTTCCACTTAAAATGTCTAGATGGAATATGAGTTACTACCATTCATTTCATCTAAACACTAAAAACAAGTTTCAAAACAAACAAAAAGCACTTTGATTCACTAAAAGGAAACCAAATCAAAACAAAATTCAATGAAAGAAAAACCAAGTTTTTCAAAAAGTTTTCTTCACAAGAAAAAGCAAAAATGTCTTTTCAAAAATGCTCTCAACAAGACTGAAACTTTGTGATTAAAGAATAGGCAACAAACACTTTTGCAAGTTGACACCACACAATGGATGAAAACTCAACAAAAAGAGATGTGTTTAAAGATGCTCTTAACAATCAAAAGCAGCAATGAAAGCTTTGTCAACAAAGACCAAATGTGTGTGAAATTTTGTTATCAAAAGGAAACGAGAGAAGATTCAAATTGATAAGTTAAGTTATGTTGAGGAATTTTTTGAATTTTTTTACCTAATATGTTAATTTGGAAGAATAAATTATTTTCATAAAATGTATATCTTAATTTCTGAATTAATTAATTTGATAATGACATGCAGTTAAAATTCAAAAGATCCATCATATTTGTTGAGTGAAAATGGTGATCCATTGTATTTGAGTTTGTAACTCATTGATGATTCTTAGACTTAAAAACTTAATAAAAGTGGAAGGAACATGCAATAAAATATTTGAGTTGTATTTTTCAGAGTGTGATTTCCATTCTTCTTTTCCAAAGATAAGGGGTTGAGACATGATGTTATGAAACCAACTCACAAAAAGATAGAAAAGAAAGATCAACGCCTTAGAAATCAGCCTCTTCGAGGGGGAAACCTCCTTTACATTACAAAAATGAACAATTCTTAGATGATACAAGTGACAAGACCTCATTTGTATCTATAAGAGTCTAAGGGGTCATAATGTAATGACAACCGACATAGCAATAATAATGTAAGGGAACAACAATAACAATAGTGGGCTTCTATGGGACACAATAATAATAATATGGGGACTAAATGGGCACAACAATATAATAAGGGGGTTTCACTAATAACAATAAGGGGTTACACTAGTAGTATTAGGACTTAACATGCCCCTCTCCTTAAAAAAGTGTTGTCCTCAATGCTTGAGTAGTTATGGATTCTTATGTATAAAGTTCTTGTCCTCCCACGTGGAATCTTCAGCGGATAACTTCTTCCACTTGATGAGATACTCTAAAATTAATCGATTTCGTAGCTATTGGGTTCTTGTTTCTGTGACTTTTTAAGGTTCCAATATGATTTTTCCTTCCTCGTAAAGTTCCAACAATATTGTTTGAACTGGGAGCTTGTCACTTATAAACTTCTTTAAGCATGAAACAAGGAAAATTGGGGGTACTCGTGAAGATGCAAGAAGCTCCAATTTGTATGCCATAGTACCAATCTTTTATAGCACCTTGTAAGGACCATAGTACTTTGGTGATAATTTATTATCCTTCTTAGCTTGCTTCATGGACATTTGTTTGTATGGTTGTATTCGTAAAAATACCCAATGGTCTATTATCAAAAATTCTTTCGCTGCGATGTTGATATGCCTATTGTTTCATTCAATTCTATGCCAAAGTGAGGTTATCCTTTAGAGTTGGAGAACTTGTTGTTGTTGAGGGTTTACGTTAACGCCTTCATGAGATACAATATAACCCAAATATTCCACCTCTTGTACTCCAAAGAAAAATTTGGAGGTTTTTGCATATAATTGTTTCTTGTCCAATAGTTTGAGCACTCTATCAACATGTTGAACATGATCCTTCCAAGACTTGGTGTAGATTAGTGTATCATCAAAAAATAATAACACAACTTTTCTATGGAAGGCTTTGAAAATGGAATTCATCAAAGCTTGGAATGTAGAAGGTGCATTGGTAAGGTCAAAAGGCATGACCAAAAGTTCATAATGACCCTCATGAGTTCAAAATGTTTTTTTCAAATGTCTTCAGTCTTCATTCTGATTTGATGATATCTTGCATGAAGGTTGGTGGGCTCCAGTATTGTAGCAATAATGCTACAACTCCTGGAGCTTACTATCTCTAATTTTATCAACCCGGTAGTTCGTAACAAACTTGGAAGCGACGGTGCTGTATGCACAAGTACTAGCTCTTGTCGCAGCTGTCACTTGGTCAGCTGGCACAAGTCTGCTAGGGCTCAAGCCAACTTCTATATGCTCTCAGAAGAAGCTTTCTAAATGATGGATGAAGACTATCTCAAAGGAAATTGACCTACTTTGCAATAATGAACTGAAAGCTAACAAAACAGGGAAACCCTAGTAAACCCTAATCTGACTAGTCTAACCTCTATGATGCAATGGTGGGAGTGAAAACTTCTAGAAATGGTGCCATTACTTCTAGTGATATGAGATGCATCAAACTAAGCTACTTCTACTGAAAAGAACATTGTTTTTGTATTTTTGCTTAAGTGGTTTGGAGTTATTATGATTTTGTTTCTTATTAGGGTTTGACTGCGCAGGGGTAGTTCGAAGGGAAAGAAAGCTTGGGAAAGGTCAGGAGGGCTAGGAGAGGTTCCAGAGGATCCAAAACATCATTCCATAGAAGTCCACAATGTTCAAGTGCTCGGCAACCGAGGTTATAGGTTTCTACAGGATGTCTGCAGGGGATCCTACAGGAAGCTTGGGATTTCTACAGGAAGTCTGCTAACTTCTACAGGATGTTCTGTGGTTGGAGTTTTGGGTGTTGGAGGAGTGGAGGAGTGGTACAGGTGTATAGGTAGGATGGGAAGGGGGCTTATGATGGCTCAGGACAGAGATATGAGATGAGGAAAGAGTGCTTGCAGCTAGTTAGTGAATGGAAGGGAGGAAGTAATGAAAAGTCCGAAAAAGATGGAGCTACGTGAACAGTGGGAGTGTTGGAAGGCAAACAATCTGAACAGAGGTTGGGTAGGTGGCTTAGACGCGGTTGAGAAGAAGAAGAAGATAGCAGAGTGATGCAACGCAGTGTAAAGGAAACAAATCTGCACAAAACCGAGAATTCATCAATTTATCCTAACTGTGTTATTAAATCAACGAACAACAATGTATGCTTTAGAGAAAAATCGTGCATGGAGTTGGAATGAGGAAATACTGCTCAAGATCAGAATGCATGGATGGATCTCTAATTGAAATGACTGTGTTGCAGCTTGAATGAATGTGTATGACTGCGTTTTTGGTGGCTGGTACGGTCTACACCCCCAATCTCTAAACAGAGATGGCAGTGAGTGCACTGTCAGCCTTTTCTTGGAGCTCTAATGAATGCTGATCCTTCTACTCTAATCTAAGCAACTAAAAGCACTTGAACCATAAACTAATCCTACTCAATCACATAAAAGAAATCAAATCAGCAAACTATAATTTCTAAATGCATGTCAAAACAGAGGAATAAAGTGCTGGAAAGAAAGACAAGTAACAATACAAGGAAGAGGAGGTCTATTGCTCTCAGGTTGGGCCCTAACCTGAGAGCTATAGCTCCCTTAAAAACTCAGAATTGAATCAAAAGCTGCCTGTCTTTATTGAATAATCATGAGTCTAATGACATGCCAAAACTGGCTTACAAAGAGCAAAAACCGAGCTGTAGCTCGTGCTTAGAAATTGCAACAGTAGTTCAAAAGTTCAAAAAGTGCAAGGGAGATAACAATAGCTTGCATGCGTCCAAATCGATCCTTAGTCGTTAGATCTCCTCATAAAATGGATAACAATGTGCAAGGGAGATAACAATAGCTTGCATGCGTCCAAATCGATCCTTAGTCGTTAGATCTCCTCATAAAATGGATTCTGGGCCGTCCTGAACTTCTACAGGTAGTTTCCTGTAGAAATACAGAGCTTCCTGAGAAAGATTGCGTTTCCTGTAGAGAGTCTACACCTTCCTGTAGAAAATCTGCATCTTCCTATAGAAGATCTGCATCTTCGTATAGAAAATTTGTGTCTTCCTGTAGAAGACTCAAGCTGTAATAAAATTGCACATACCTTAGAAAAAATGAGTATTCTTGGAGGAGGTGCTGGTGAGGTCTCCTGACAGCATGATAAGGACCCTTAGCTTTGAGTTGAGAGGCTTCCTCTCCTCCATAAAACACCTGCAACCTGCATGCAATTTTACATTATGAATCTACTGACCTTGTTTTTTTCTTTTTTTCTTTTTTCTCTCTCTTTTTTTTTTTTTTTTTTTAAAGATAACAGGGGCGCCTCAATGAGGTTTTCACCCTTGCCATCTGCCCTGAGCACCTCAGAGAGGTTTTCACTCAAGGATCTTTTTTTCAAATCTCTTTTTTTTTTTTGAAAGACAATAGGGGCGCCTCAATGAGGTTTTCACCCCTACCACCTGCCTTGGGCACCTTAGAAAGGTTTTCACCCAAGGATCTTTATTATTATTATTTTTTTTTTTTTTAGATCTTTCAGGGTATGCCCAAAGGAGAGGCAGAACCCTTCTCTATGACCAACACTGATTTCTCCATAGTTTTGATGAACTATTGTCTTGAGAGAGGCTTCCTGTAGATCTTCAATCGATGCCCATTGACAAGCATGGGGATGGCTTCCTCATCAATGGTCCGAATAAGCACAGACCCATTGTCATTACATTTTTCCACTGCATATGGTCCTAGCCATCTAGTTCTCAGCTTCCCCTGGAAATCTTTGTATTTGGAGTCATACAACAAAGCCCAATCTCCCGGCTGGAATTGCTTGTCATGGAGATGTTGGTTATGCCACACCTTTCTCTGAAGTTGAACCACTTTTGAGTGAAGGAGGGCCTGCATTCGGTGCTCATCCAGTCCATTCAGCTGCAATAACCTTTCTTGTTGTGCATGGCTGAGATCTAGATCTAGCTGAGCTGCCATCCTCAAAGTGTTGTATTCAAACTCAATGGACAGCAAAGCTTTCTTCCCATAGACCAGCTCATAAGGTGTGAAGCCGGTGGTGGTCTTCTAGGTGGTGTTGTAAGCCCATGTGGCCTCAACCAGGCGATCTGCCCAGTCCTTTCTGCTGCTGCTCACCACCTTAGTCAAGATCCCTTCTAATGCTCTAATGGTGACTTCCACCTGCCCATTTTCTTGAGGGTGATAGGGGTGGAAGTCCTATGCTTGATCTTGTGGTGAGCTATTAAGTCTTCAACCAGGTTGGATGTGAACTGGCTCCCTTGATCGGTGACCAGCTCTCTTGGGTAGCCAAACTTGTAGAAGATGTTTTCTCTTAAGAACTCGGCCACCTTTTCTTCTGTTGCTGCTTTGATTGCTTTAGTCTCTACCCACTTTGTCAGGTAGTCAGTACACACAATGATGTAAGACCTTTGCCTCGAAGGAGGGTTGATTGGACCCACAAAGTCCATGCCCCACTTCTCAAATGGCTCAAGAGTCACTTGAGGTTGGAGAGGCATCTCATCCCTTTGAGTCGGTTTCCCCATTCTTTGGCATTGGTCACATTGGCTAATATATCTTCTGACATCTTGATGAAGTGTGGGCCAATAGTAGCCTGCCTGTAGGATCTTGAAGGCAGTCCTCTTTGATGCAAAATGTCCTCCACAAGGCCCATCATGACAGGTGAGGAGGATATCAAGGACTTCCTCCTCCCTTACACAACGCCTTAAGATCTGATCGGGGCCAAGCTTGAACAGATTGCCCCCGATCCAAGTAAATGAGGAACTTTTTTTGATGATTCTGCTCTTCTCTCTTGAAGATAGGTGCAGAGGGAACTGTGCTGAAACAAGATAGTTTTCTATATCAGCAAACCATGGAGAGAGTGCTGAGATAGCAAACAGATGTTCATCAGGCATCTGGTCATCCACTGTTCCATCCTCATCTGCAGACAAATCCAATCTAGATAAAAAGTCAGCAACAACATTTTCTTTACCTGGTTTGTCAACAATGGTCAAATCAAACTGCTGCAACAAAAGTAACCATCTAATAATACGAGCATTCACATCTGGTTTTTTCATTAAATATCTAATTGCAGCATGGTCTGTATGTACAAATGTTTGATAGCCAGTGATATAGTGTCGGAACTTGTTTAGTGCATGGACCACAGCCAAAAACTCTTTCTCAGTTACAGTGTAATTCAGCTCAGCTTTGGACAAGTTTTTACTAACAAAGTAAATGGCATATGGAATTTTTTGTTCAACTTGTCCTAAAGCTGCACCTATGGCTTTGTTCGAGGCATCAGTGTGGATGTGGAAAGGTAGGGCCCAGTTTGGACCTCTCAAGATTGGGGCTGACACCAACTTGTCCTTTAATTCATTCAAAGCCCTATGACATTCATCAGTCCACTTAAACTCCACATCTTTTGCCAACAGGCCAAACAATGGCGAGGCTAGCTTGCTGAAGTCCTTAATGAATCTCTTGTAATACCCTGCTAATCCTAAGAAACTCCGAACGTCCCTTACCTTTTGTGGAGGTGGAACCTTCTTGATGAGAGCAATTTTGTTAGGATCCACTTGTAACCCTTGGCAAGAAATGGTATGACCTAGCACGGTTCCTTCAGTCATCAGGAATTCACATTTTTCAGGACTAAGGGATAGGTTCATCTCAATGCATTTGGTTAGGACTTTTCCCAGATTGGACAATGCTTCCTGGAAGTTGGCCCCATAAGGAGTGAAGTCATCCATATAGATTTCCACTGCATCATGGACCAGCTCCGAGAAGATGCTCAAGACAGCTCTCTGGAAGGTAGCAGGAGCATTGCATAGCCCAAAGGGAAGAACTCGGTAGGCAAAGGTACCCCAAGGACAAGTGAAGGTGGTCTTATCTTGGTCTTCCGGGCTGATTTGGATTTGGTTGTACCCGCTAAACCCATCCAGGAAAGAGAAGAACTTCTTTCCTGCCAGTCCATCCAACACTTGATCTATGAAAGGTAGAGGGAAATGGTCTTTCTTGGTAGCTTTGTTCAGTTCTCGGTAGTCCACACAGATTCTCCACTTCCCATTCTTTTTGGGAACCAATACCAGAGGGGACATCCATTCACTATCTGAGATGAGGTAAATGAATCCGACATCCAACAATTTTTTCAATTCTTCCTTGACAATGTCCTTAAGGGCTGGATTCATTCTCCTCTGAGGTTGCCTAACCGATTTACAACCCTCTTTGATGTATATGTGATGGGTACAGACCGAGGGATGGACTCCTTTCATCTCCTTATAGCTCCAAGCAAAAGCATCTAGGCGACTGGCCAACAGGCTACACAGCTCCTTTTCCTGGGAAGGAGATAGGGAGGAGCTGATCTTTAACATTCTCTCAGGGCCGAACTCCACATTCTTGACTCTGGAGTGACAGGGTTGGTCGTACAAAGATCCACTAAGGTGCTGGCTTGGGCATCCTCCACCAATTTCTCTAAGGAGAGTGCACTGGAAGGCAGATTCTGGATCAAGGTCTCAATCAAGTCATCCTCGGTTGGGGGGTCTCTTCTGGTGGTATCTAGGGTGAAAAAAGGTGCTGAGTATACTTCATCCTCTTCTCCTTCCTCCAACCAAAGTGGTAAGTCATGCTCTAAGGAAGGTTGGGTAGGAGGATATAGGACTAGCTGCTTGGACATAGGACCATTTTTGATGGTCATATTTCCTGCACGACAACTTATGTAAGCATCTGCAGTGGCTAACCAAGGCCTTCCCAAAATAAGAGGATATCCAGTAAGCTTTGCCTTGGGTTGTAGAACCAAGAAATCTGCAGGGTATTCCCAAGAGTTGACAGAGACCAAGACATCCTCCACAATCCCTTCGGGAGTCACAGTGGAGCGATCTGCAAGTTGCAGGACTGTTGAGGTCTTCCTCAAGGAACCCTGAAGATTGAGTTTGAGCATGGTATCCCTGGTCATCACATTAATGGCGGCCCCCAAATCAATCAAAGTGTGAGGTATGATGATGCCATTGATGTGGACATCTACTACAGGACTCCCAGGATCTAGATACTTTGGGCAGATGACTTGTCCTAACATAAGGTCAGACAGTTGTCCTAACACATTGATGGTTGAAGCATCTCTCTTTCGCCTGCCTGGTGTTTGAAACACTTTTCCTTAACCAGTTTGTTGTATATTGGCACATCCTTGATGGCTTGGAGAAGTGGTATTTTCACACACAACTGCTTGAGCTCTCCCAGAAGCTCATCCTCCTCTGGGTTGGGTTGTGTGGTGGTTGTTAGTCTCTCAGGAAAGGGTGGAATAGCCTTTGGTTCACTTTCCTGTTTATCTTCCTCATCCTCTGGGGGAGGAGGTTGGCGATCTGGAAGAGTCTTGCCAGATCGAAGATTGATCTCCTGGATCTCCACAGCATAAGTAGGGCATGATGTTTCCCCAGTATACACCTACTGGGCCTGTCTATTGTTGGGGTTCAGGTTCGGTTGAGCAGGTATTTGAGGTTGCCTTGGAGGAGCAGGAGGTAATGGTTGAGGTTGAACGGGTGGTGGAGGAAAAATGGCAGGAGGAGTGTTGTATTGGGGCCTCCACCCCGACTGAGGTGCATTCCACTGAGGCTGTGGCTGGGCCTGTGAGTGATAAGAATGAGTAGTGGGTTGGGTAGGGTACTGAGGTGGATAAGACCATGGAGGAGGCATAGACCAGGAAGGATGAGCAGGGGGACCCCAGGAAGGCATAGGAGTCGATTGGTTGGGGCTGTAATAAGCTTGAGGTGCCCCTTGCATCCCCTGCTGGTAAGTTCTAGGTCCTTGTGGCCTTCTTTGGTTGAGGTAATAGAGAGGTTCAGTGGGAGCTTCTGTCCCTTGGTACATGGCTTTAAATCCAGGTAAGGTTGGACATTGGTTTGTGGGATGGTCCTCCTCACAAACGAAACACACTTCAACAGAATGCAATGGACATTCGTTCTTAGGGTGTCTCCTGGTACATCTAGGACAGAAGATAGCCAAGGCTCTCTCAGCTTCTTCCTTCTTCTGCTGGATGCTGAATGTGTCCAGCTGCATGGCAATGGTCTGTCTCACCTCACTCTTAAGATCTTCCAATTGATTTGCAAACTCATGTTTGGAGAAAGGGACACTAGTTGAGAGGAGGTTTCCTCTACCTCGTTTCCGAGCTGCCCTGGAGTGGTTTCTAAACACAGTCTTGATATCGTCATAAGGCAGTTGGTAAATGTCCCCCCCAGCTAACATGTGAAGGGTATCTAAGAGGTCTTCAGGGACTCCTCGGAGCAGGACCAACTTGAGGGATTCAGGGTCAAGTGTGCACCTGACCCGCTTAGAGCTAAGTTGGAACCTCTCCTCATAATCATCTAAGGACTCATCATTTCCCATGGTCATCCGAAAGATCTCTCCCTTGGTTTCCTTGGACCTAGAGTAATCCCTGTACTTTGTATTGAAAGCTTGCTGCATCTGAGCCCAGGTGGTGATACTATTCCCAGGTAAGCCCATGAACCAGCGTAATGCTACATCCTTAAGAGTTGAAGGGAAGAGTTTCAGCTTCTGCTCATCTTCAGTATAGTCATAGGTTCTACAAAGGACAGCAAACTCAAACAGGAAGGTATCAGGATCTTCAGTAGTCAGTCCATGGAAGTGAGGTAAAGCGGAGGGGCTAATGTTCTTCATTTTCATCTCTCCATTGGTCTCTCGGATGGGGAAGGCACCTTCTATTCTCTCATCTTCTCTTCTATTGTCAGCCATAGCTTCAGATGGGATGGTCTCTAATTCTTCTTCTGCTATAGGATCTTCGTATATCTCAGGAGGTTCACCTATAGGTTCTTCTGGATCACTCGCACCGAAGAAGAGAGAAGGGTGACTCAGTGATGTGGTGGGGGTGTTGGGTAAGAATTTGCCTGTTTTATCTCGACTCCTACAAGGCATGAAATGGAAAGGCCTTTTTTTTTATTGCTTTTTTTTTTTTTTTTGTGGTACCTGCAAAACTGAAACAGATTGATCTACAACTAACTATAAAGATGCAGAATTAAACTGAAAGCAGGAAAGAACTAATCTACTTTGCTCAAATGAAATTGCAGGAATGGAAATGCTAGTCTACGCTTGCAGAATTGAAACACTAATCTACGCTTGCAGACATGAAATGCTAATCTATGCTTACAGAAATGAAATTGCAGAATTGAAATGCTAATCTATGAAAGCAGGAAATGCTAATCTATGAAAGCAGGAAATGTCTATTCTAATTTTGCAGAATGGAAATGAAATAAACTACTTAGCAGAAGGGAAGAGTAAGAAAATAGAAGAAAAGAAACAATTACTAATACTCTGATGCTTCCCCGGCAACGACGCCAAAAAGATGGTGGGCTCCAGTATTGTAGCAATAATGCTACAACTCCTAGAGCTTCCTATCTCTAATTTTATCAACCCGGTAGTTCGTAACAAACTTGGAAGCGACGGTGCTGTATGCACAAGTACTAGCTCTTGTCGCAGCTGTCACTTGGTCAGCTGGCACAAGTCCGCTAAGGCTCAAGCCAGCTTCTATATGCTCTCAGAAGAAGCTTTCTAAATGATGGATGAAGACCATCTCAAAGGAAATTGACCTACTTTGCAATAATGAACTGAAAGCTAACAAAACAGGGAAACCCTAGTAAACCCTAATCTGACTAGTCTAACCTCTATGATGCAATGGTGGGAGTGAAAACTTCTAGAAATGGTGTCATTACTTCTAGTGATATGAGATGCATGAAACTAAGCTACTTCTACTGAAAAGAACATTGTTTTTGTATTTTTGCTTAAGCGGTTTGGAGTTATTATGATTTTGTTTCTTATTAGGGTTTGACTGCGTAGGGGTAGTTCGAAGGGAAAGAAAGCTTGGGAAAGGTCAGGAGGGCTAGGAGAGGTTCCAGAGGATCCAAAACATCATTCCATAGAAGGCCACAATGTTCAGGTGCTCGGCAACCGAGGTTACAGGTTTCTACAGGATGTCTGCAGGGGATCCTACAGGAAGCTTGGGATTTCTACAGGAAGTCTGCTAATTTCTACAGGATGTTCTGTGGTTGGAGTTTTGGGTGTTGGAGGAGTGGAGGAGTGGTACAGGTGTATAGGTAGGATGGGAAGGGGGCTTATGATGGCTCAGGGACAGAGATATGAGATGAGGAAAGAGTGCTTGCAGCTAGTTAGTGAATGGAAGGGAGGAAGGAATGAAAAGCCCGAAAAAGATGGAGCTACGTGAACAGTGGGAGTGTTGGAAGGCAAACAATCTGAACAAAGGTTGGGCAGGTGGCTTAGACGTGGTTGAGAAGAAGAGGAAGATAGCAGAGTGATGCAACGCAGTGTAAAGGAAACAAATCTGCACAAAACCGAGAATTCATCAATTTATCCTAACTGTGTTATTAAATCAACGAACAACAATGTATGCTTTAGAGAAAAATCGTGCATGGAGTTGGAATGAGGAAATACTGCTGAAGATCAGAATGCATGGATGGATCTCTATTTGAAATGACTGTGTTGCAGCTTGAATGAAAGTGTATGACTGCGTTTTTGGTGGCTGGTACGGTCTACAACCCCAATCTCTAAACAGAGATGGCAGTGAGTGCACTGTTAGCCTTTTATTGGAGCTCTAATGAATGCTGATCCTTCTACTCTAATCTAAGCAACTAAAAGCACTTGAACCATAAACTAATCCTACTCAATCACATAAAAGAAATCAAATCAGCAAACTGTAATTTCTAAATGCATGTCAAAACAGAGGAATAAAGTGTTGGAAAGAAAGACAAGTAACAATACAAGGAAGAGGAGGTCTATTGCTCTCAGGTTGGGCCCTAACCTGAGAGCTATAGCTCCCTTAAAAACTCAGAATTGAATCAAAAGCTGCCTGTCTTTATTGAATAATCATGAGTCTAATGACATGCCAAAACTGGCTTACAAAGAGCAAAAACCGAGCTGTAGCTCGTGCTTAGAAATTGCAACAGTAGTTCAAAAGTTCAAAAAGCTCCTATCAAAGGCCATTGCCTTAATATTTATACATGATGAGGATCAAGTTGGCTTCCTCAATTAATGGAGCTCGGCTGTCCAACTAAAAGTTAAACTGCTGTAAACTGTTGTTCCTGTAGAACCCGTTGGCTGCCTTTAAGCTCGGTGGGGAGAGCTGTTGGAGCTCGGAGTTAAGGTGGAGATCACAAGGGATGTTATTTAAGGTTGTAGACAACCTCCCTATAAACCTGCAATGCCACCTTTGATGTCTCCTTGTCTCCTTCTGCGTGGTCTTTGCTTCCTTTAATGCCAAAAAACCTGAAATCATCATGTATTATCCACATAGATATAATGCCTGCCCTTCTTCCTACAAATAACACGAATATACCAAGAAACGAATGCATAAGTGATAAAAGATGAAGGGTTGAGCAAGGTAAGTAGGCCAAATGAGCCCAATTTGTTACCAAAAATTGGGGCTCATCAAAGGTCCAACTTGTTGAAGTAAATATCTCGATGCAATTCATCCAAAAATTCATCAATGAGAAGAATGGAAAATTTATCTTTAATAGTGAGCTTATTGATTTCTCTATAATCTAGACACATGCACCATGATCCATCCTTCTTCTGCACCAATACCACTGGAGCAGAGAAAGAACTTTGACTGTGTTGAATTATACCAGCCTCTAGCATTTTTGAAACCATACATTCAATTTCACTCTTCTATGCAAAGGGATATCTCGAAGGCCTGATGTTTGGAGGAATACTTCTTGGAAAATCAATAGCATGATCATGATCAAAAATAGGTGGGAGGCCTTTGGGAGGCTCAAATACCTTGGAATGATTGTCCAAGGGTTTTCAGAGATCTGGAGAAATAGATTATTTCGACAATGGAAACTCTAGCAAACATAATTGTGCAATTATGCCATGTTGTTCTTCCTTTAGAAACTTTGTCATGTCGTTAGAGCTGATTATCTTTCCCAGTTTCGCCAAAGATTGTATCCGTTGGACTCCTTATACAACACCGCCACCACCCATTGGAATGGAAACCTTTGGACTATTCAAAACATATTCTCCCATGGATAGCTTGATATTATGGCACTTTCCAAAGCAATTTATGGTTCTTCCACTTGAAACTGTCACTTGACACTCTGGTGTTGGATATAGGAAGAAATTCATTTCCTTGGCAATCTTACAATGAATAAAATTATGGGTAGTACCCAAATCAATCAACACTATTACCTTTTTCTTCCTCATATGTCCTTCTATTTTTATAGTCTTAAGAGTGGTAATTCCGGCCAATGCATTACAAGATATGGATGGATACATGTCTTCTTTCTCTGGGGTTGGTTCCTGGTGAGTATCCTTTTATTTTGACATTTCTTGATCCTTTTCTTCCTGATATTTCACTGCTTGAACCTTCTTATTCTTAATATTTCCTTCTATCTTGAGGTTTTGAGGAGTGGTAATTCCTGTCAATGCAGTACAAGACATGGCCGGATACATTTTTTCTTTCTTTAGGGTTAGTTCCTCGTGTATATCCTCTTCTATTAACATTTCTTGATCCTTTTTTTCCTCCTCTTCACAATCTATGTAAAATAATTTTTTCTCAGCACACTTATGATGTTTAATGTATTTTCTATCACAATTGTAACAAAGCCCTTTTTCTCTTTTTTCTTCCAATTGTTGTGGTGTCAGCCTTGTCAGTTGTGGAAGGCTAGGTGAAACAACACCTCCATATTTATAGTTGTGAGGGGTAGACTTTCTTATTGCCATAATTTTGCTTTCCACTTTCCTTGCTAACCTGCATGCGTTCTCTAATGAATTAGGTTCCCGAAGGTGAACATCATGTTGGATGTTCTTTTAAAGTCCCTATGAAGACATCAATCCGTTGCTTCTATGGAATATCATTTACCCTTATATTCAATTTTTGAAACTCCTCAATGTGCTATGTCATTGAACCCTTTTGTTTAAGATTTATCAATTGGATAAAGGAGGTGTTGTTCTTTGTATCCTTATAATGTGCTACCATTTCCTTCGTGAAAATTGACCACATGACAAATGGCTTACAAGAACAAAGCCCTTTATACCATAAAAATTGGTTCAGTTCTAAATATAAAGATGAAATATGTACCTTTTGTAACATTTGCACCTCATGTAGATCAAAATATTGCTCCATCAATAGTAACGAATTTACTGGATCTTTGCCATCAAAATTCCTCATATCATTTTTTCTTGATTTTAGGAGCTCGATATTGAAATGAATGTAACTCTATAATTTCATATATTTAAGTTCTAAAATATCTTCTTGTGATAGCCCCCTGAGTCCGCTTTCTAACCCGCAAGTCTGATTGCAATTGGATTCACGAAGAAAGAGTTATGCCTAATCTCTCGCGATGACCTAATTACAGAATGTCTAAGTGGAACTAACTTGTACGATGTTCAACGTGTCACTGTTTCAACCTTAGATTCTGAAACCGATACCCAACAAACTATAGTCCGTCTGATTTCTGCCACTTTTTACGTAATTTGAATCAGATGCTTCGAGAGAGAGTTATGACGAGTTTCCCAAGGTCACTTGTTTTCGATGTAATTTGGGGGCCTACAGAAACCCTAAATGTATTGGACCATATCTTTGAAAATGTAGCGAAAAAAATATGGAATTCGGGCCCAAGCTTCACCATGATTTCAGCTCAAATGGTTTTTAATTTCAGAATCTAAAACTTCGTAGAAAACAAATTATAGCGAAAATACCACGATGGCCTGTTTGAGATGGAATTCTAAATCTTGAGAAAACTCTACATTCCTCAGATGATGTCATCGAAAATATAGTGAGACAAGCCCAGAAATTCGGACCTGAGGTTTAATGATGTCATCGCAAATGGGTTTTTGTTTTATCTTCTGCAATGTTGCAGAAAAAAAGGTATAGTGAAAATGACACGAAGCTGTGTTTGGAGTAGCGAAACCCTAGAATCCAAAGCTCTGATGCCAAATGTTATGAAACCAGATGAAAAAAAGATAGAAAATAAAGATCAACACCTCAGAAATCAGCCTCTTTGGGGGTGAAACCTCCTTTACATTACAAAAATGAACAATTCTTGGATGATACAAATGACAAGACCTCCTTTCTATATATAGGAGTCTAAGGGGTCATAATGTAATCAGAGCCGACATAACAATAATAATGTAAGGGCACAACAATAACAATAGTGGGCTTCTATGGGGCACAATAATAACAATATGTGGACTATATGGGCACAACAATATAATAAGGGGGTTTCACTAATAATAATAACGGGTTACACTAGTAGTATAGGGACCTAACACATGAGTTTTATTTGTCCAATGTAAATGAATTAAAATACTTGAGATAAAGTCATGAGTTAACACATCTCGATATGAACTTTTGGTATTCTTGTCAATTTGGATTACAAACCTAGGACCAAAAGAGGCAAGTTTGCTTCATATATGTAGTCCCTTTTTCTTCTATTTCATTTTTTGATAATTTTGAATACATCCAAGGCAATGTTTAATTAGTTTTAATAATCTGATTATGATTTTCACATGTAAAGTTGTGTATGCATTTCAATATGGAACATGTGGCATTAAATGGAAAGCTACATTTCCATGTCCTAGAAATCTCTCTGAGAATCTTTTGCTGCTCCAAAATTTGCTTATTTCAGAGCACCGCAAATGATATTTTTCTAGAGTAAAAGAATTGTCTGAAGAGTTGTGTGATTTGATATATTTATACATTAGTGTATTTGTTAATGATAAATTACGCTGCAATTGAGGTGACTAACTACCAAGGTCAATTTTAAACCTTCATACATTGGTTAATAATCAATTTACAATATGTGACTAACTACAAAGATCAATTTAAAGCTTCAGTGATTAAGAGGTATTGGATATGGGTTATTGTTTGTTTGAGTTTGAGGCAAATTACCAAATAAATTGGATAATCGTGATCTTTGCAAGAGAACATTCTTTAATAGAGAAACTACCAAGATTAATTTCAAATATCTATTCTTTAAAGAGTATTCACAATTGACGACTACTCCAGTTTGAGTTTGTAGTTGTTAGCAAAAGGGTTTAATTTACATTATGGTCTTTTCTTCTGTTACTAGAAGTTGGCTTTTAAGGTTTTGATCTAATTCCATGTCTGACTATAATATCAAATGCTTTTCTAGACATCAATCCATAGAGCTATGAGTTATAAACTAGTTGGTTTTTGTAGAGTTTCTTCCATGGATATCAAAACAGTAATGTCATGACACATTTCACATTGCAAAACTAAAAAATAAAAATTAACTAAATTATGAATATTCATAGTATGTAAACAAGCTTTGTTACAATAATATTGATCAATACCATGACTTACGAATACCATATGTCCAAAAAACCATATGAATATGACACATGTGTCAATTTAATTTAAAGTGCAGAGGAACATAAATATTTAATAGAATATTCTAAAGCGATATATGAAATGACTTAATAATTATTGTTATTCCTAATTCAAGAAGATGTGCAAGCACCCTCGAATGATAAGGAGAATATTTTTCACTTTGATATGAAATTATAGGAAATAATGTGAGGGGGTTACACCAGAGGGAGGATGTTCATCGACATCGATAAGTATAGGAGCCATTCGACAGATGCCAAGACCTTTTATTTTAGCCGTGTATTGAGCGACACATTGTTCCTTACCATATATCAATGTTTCGATATATCGATATCATGAGAAGCTCGCTTTCTCCGAGTTGTCCTTTTATTTCTCGCTTTGATAAGAAATGAAACTATAGTTTATGCATAGAGGTTCCATCGAGTTTCCATAGATAGGGTTGTTTCCATAGATACCAGGTCTTTCAGGCTTCCATCGGATTAGGGATTTATGCCTGGCAACTAGTAAATCGATACACCTCCTTTTCGTGGGCTTTGTTAAGCAAATTTCCTTGATTTTTTTTTTCCAAAAAGAGGAAAATAAGAAAAAAAATGTAAGGAGAATAATATTCAAGTTGATCACTTGTCAAAAGAAGGAATAAGTGTTATGTAGGGTCAATGGCAGATTATGGAACAACGCGACAATACCTTTTAGCAGTTTTTTCATAGACCATTTATGGATGACATCCACCTCGTCTCTCCTTTCAATGAGTTACATATCCTCTTTTACATACGTTTGATTACGATATACATTATTGTTATCATCATCTACTCGTGAACAACATTTTCACTTTTTTTGCAATTTTTTTTACTTAGATCTTGTATAAAGCCTATATGGCGATCTATATATCTCTATGACCAAACTTATTAGATAGTTTTGTAAATCAATAGTTGTCACACAATTTGGAACTTTTTATATGTCATTCTTGTGACTAGTAAGTTACATTGAACAATCTCATGCAATCAATTTAGAATTTATGCTAACCAGCAAAAACCACACAAGGATGTGCATATACAAAATATAAATTTATATCATTTTGAAAGTAAAATAAAAGTAATACTAATACTAATACTAAACGTGATTAAAAATCCAACCTAAATGAACCCAAAAAGACAAAAACAACCATCCATATTGTCTATCAATCTATCTAACAACACTATAACTAAATTGAACCATATTTTAATTTCATGCTTAAATTGATATTGCTTTTCACACGTGAAATCAATATATGAGGACTGTGTGACATACATATGTTCAAAATATGTAATCGTGATAGGATAATTGGCATGAGGATGCCCTTTTAAAGGTCGTAGTGCCACCGCTTGACACGTTACTAGTTATTGGGCAACGTGGCTTACTCTATGAAGCCATTCACACTTACATCTCTTTGTTGCAATCCCGTTTCTTGAAACTATTTATGATTGCAGTGTCTCGACAATGGATTAATCTGTTCTTTCTTCTTTGAAATAGTACAACATCAAAACGTAGCTACAACTGCAGCTAATTTAAACAAACAAATCTCAAGCATAGAGTGGGATATCTAACTCTGGATGAGCATCCGTATTTATATAAACCTGAGTCAATTACATAAATTAAATTTGTATTTTCAAGTATTTATGAGGTCAGATTATGTTGGCCCTTCGAATTTTGGTGCGTTGAGGCGGTAATTGTAGTGTTGGCCTTTCAAACTTTGGTGGTGGTCATGGAATCTATAGTGCGATAATTATGTATCAACATTCTCCCCCTTAATTATCTCACAAAAAAATTTTGCTCTGTAGAACTCTAGAAACATTGTCTTTAGTTGTTATTATCTTCTCTTTGGGATTTCTTCGCAATAGGAATTCTTCTTCTCTCCCTTGTACCTACTTACAATTGATTACTGATGTCCATATAAAAATAAATCCATCTACTGAGGTACCATCCGCTGTACTCGCTAGTTCTCTAGGAATCTTTTTCACCTACATGGTTCATCAATCATGTTAAACTCTTCTTAACTCACTTGATCCCTTAAATTCTAATTTCATCTCACATTTTAACTTCCTCAATTACACATCAAGCTTAGATACGAGTACACCTACCACCCTCTTATCTACCTAGTGGTTCATTCAACTTAATGTCATATCCTCTCTCTATTAAATAGGTATAAACACTACATTCCTTGCTTAACAAATACTCATCAAGCTTAGATACGAGTACACCCTCGTATCTACCTAGTGGTTAATTCCACAGCTTGATATCACACCCTCTCTCTACCTAAGAGGGATAAACATTTCTTGTTTGACTCAAGAAGGCTTACAACATGCTTGGCCAAATCAACTTTGGGATGTTGGGTACAACCAATCATGCACCCCTTACAACACAAATTCCTCATTACAACAATATCAAGTCATGTACATTAAACACAAAGGTTAACAAAACCCATAACACATTTAGATTTCATGAGAGCCCATTAATATCATCTTGCAGACCCCTCTTTGTCTTCATTATCTTCATCATAATTTTACATCGATAAATTTAGATCGCGAAAAAGTCATGACATGTATTTATTTCATATAAAAGATATTAAATGTAGCTTCATACTGGAGGCTGAACTTAACATATAAACAATTCCATGCTTACCACAACATAATTTTTTTTTTGACCGCACCATAGGGAATTTGTTCCAACTCAACTCCATGCATATGATTCTTGGAAAAAAATGTTGAGCACACTATTATCACCTTTACCCTCTATAATTTCTGCAACAAAGAAACTCATTGTTGACTGCTCCACAAAGAATCTATTTTATGCAATGTTACCTACACCTATGTGCTCCAGCTCTCATAATGGCAAGACATTGACTTTGGCTGCTTCTCACACTTTCTTGGCCGCTCGAACTCCACACACAATACTATAACTTTTCCAAAGAAATATTACTCTCAATTTCTCCACTCGTAGCATCTCCTTATTCCACAATAGTTTCATATACTTTGCTCAACTGATGGCCACTCACATGGCAGAGTAGTTCATGACAACACTCAGCTGCATCACCAATTCGGTGTAGCTTAACTACTTTACACCATAACACTTTAATGCAAACACACACTCAGTACAACTTAAGACCACACTCCTCTAGTTCCTACTTCATTTTGGAATGACTTTCACTTGCCCAACCTGAGACTGGGCTTACAACTCAGTTCCTTTATACTACACTTACCAACACAACTCAATTACTTTGTACTACACTTACCAGCGCAACGCAACCCATGGAGAAATTAAATTAGGACCCATGTGACTCCTCATTCACAGTTCAAGAAATATTGATTATGAAACTCACTTAACATAATGCTTTAGCACAACTTTTGTACATCTCTTAATTCAATTCTGGGCTCTTGCTAAACTGCTGCTCAGCTTGTTGACTCATGCATAGGAAAATGAATGTTGGTTGCTTGATACTCGACGCCGGTTCACAGAGCAGTCCACAAACCAACCACTCAAATTCCACTAATCTTCTCATCCCCAGGCTATCTCATTAGGGATTTGGCCTTGGGCCAACTCTCATACCATTTGGAGGGCAAAGCACAACACTCTAATACCACTTCAAAGGAGACAATACAACATCAAAACGCAACTATAGATGCTACTAATTTAAACAAACAAATCTCAAGCAGAGAGTGGGATATCCAACTCTAGCTGAGCATCTGCATTTATATAAATCCGAGTCAGTTACATAAATTAAATTTGTCTCTTCAAGTATTAATGATGCGTGAAACTCTCCTATTAGTTTTTAATGATGTTGCTTGCTTCCTTCTTTGTTTCACTTGAATAGGAGTAGTGGGAGTCATTGTTGAGGAATTACTTGCTTTTGTTAATTCCTCTTTGTCCTCATGTGGTATGCATGCTTTGACATTGATTGTCTTCTCTAAACTTCCATCCCATGCTTCCTCTTCTATGAACTACACATCTCTGTTGATTATGACCTTCTTGGTTAATGGATTGTAGAGTTTGTAAGCCTTGGATTCATCACTGTATCCAACAAATATGCATTTCTCCCCCTTGTTGTCGAAATTCTTCCTCAACTCATTTGGTACATGTGCATACACCACACATCCAAAAAATCTTATGTGATTGACACTATGCTTTCTTCCACTCCATGCCTCTTCAGGAACTATATTCTAGACGCTCTTGGTTGGACATCTGTTCAAGATATATGCTGCACAAGCGACAACTTCAACCCAATAATCATTTGGAAAATGCTTTGCCTTCAACATACTCATTGCCATTTCCATAATGGTCCTATTCTTTCTTTCTGCCACACCATTTTGTTGAGGTGTATACCTTGTTGTAAATTTCTTGTTAATTCCATGCTCCCTACAAAAACGAAGGAAATCATTTGAGATGTATTCTCCACCTTTGTCAGTTCCGAGGACTTTGATGTAGTGTCCACTTTGCTTCTCAACAAGAGCTTTGTATTGGCGAAAGCGCTCAAACACTTCACTTTTCTGTTTTAAGAGAGAGATCCATGTCTTCCTTGTGTAGTCATCTATGAAGGTCAGTACATAGTGGCTGCCACCAATTGATGGTGTCTGCATTGGTCCACATAAATCTGAGTGGACAATATCCAAAGTTGCCTTTGCTCTTACTGGCTTCCCTGCTAGAAATGTCTCTCTATGTTGCTTGCCCAAGATACATCCTTCACATAGGCTGTCCAGTTTTCTATGAGTGGCAAACCCTTCACCATGCCTTTCCTATGCAGCAAATTCAAACCTCCAAAGTTGAGATGACCAAATCTCAAATGCCATAACCAATTTTTATCTTTTACCTCTACTTGAAAGTTTACTTATATGACAGATGCATCTTTTCTTGCATCCTCTTGTGAGTTCATTGAGAGTTGTGCTCGTGCACCTTCTCCCTGCAAATCTGATCTTATTTTTAGGGGAAACATTCTATTGTTTTTCATCTGAACCTTTGCAAACTGTCTGCTTGGAGGTCTATCTAAAATTGTGCACACATCATTTTTGAAAAAGACATTGTAGCCCTTTTGTATGCGTTGTCCAATGCTCATGAGGTTATGTTTCAGACCGGGGACAAAGTAAACATTTGATATTTACTTCTTCTCCTCATTCTTTGTTAGGATATTAACTCTTTTTTTGCCCATGACAGAGACTTTGCTATCGGTCCCTAATGTCACTTCTGATTTCACACTTTCATTTAAATTAGAAAACATTTCTATGTTTCGTGACATGTGGTTGCTACACCCTGAATCTAGATACCATATATCACTTTGTTTTTCTTGTACTACATTACAAGCTAAAAACATGTTATCATGGTTCTCACATTCTTTTGTGAAATTTACACTTGGTTTGTTACTAATGTCATATTGCTTCTTTCTACATTCATTTGCATAATGACCATATTTCTTATAGTAATGACATTGAACTTGAGATTTATCATACCTCTCACCTTGTGGTTGATTTTGGCTTGGGTCTTGACTTGGATGTTGATTGCTACCTCTTCCACTTGGGTTTGAAGGGTTGCTTCGTCCACCTCTGTGTGTGCTTCTTCCTCTTCCTCTAGCATATGATCTTCCTCTGCCTTGACCTTGACTAAATGATACTTGTGTCTTGAATGCATGCTCTAATGAGGAACTTGTTGCTCTATTCAATCTATGTTCATGAGAAATCAATGATGCATTAAGCTCATCCACTAAGGATGGTGAGAGATCCTTTGTCTCTTCTATGGCCACAACAATGGCACCAAACCTTGCTAGCAAACTTCTCAAAACTTTCTCAACTATTCTTCTTTCCTCAAGTGTCTCAGCATGAGACCTAATTTGAGTAACCAACCCCTAATTTGAGTAACGAGCCCACTTACATGTGTAAAAAAACGAGTCTACATTCTGAGACTCTTTCATACAAAGAGTTTCAAAGTCTCTTTTCAACATTTGCAACTTTGTTGTCTTGACTTTTTCTATTCCTTGGTGTCCCATTCTTTCATGGACTTCGTTGCTCCTGCAACCCTTGGGAAAATACTTTCATGAACTGCTTGGAAAATATAGATCAAGGCTTTTCAGCCTTTCTTCTTGTTGTCCCTTAACAAATCTCTTTCTGGTTGAGATAAGACATTGTCTGCTGCTGCATGTTCTTGAAAATCATTCTCCACCAAATCCCAAATGTCTTGAGATGAAAACAAGACCTTCATTGTAATAGCTAAATAATCATAATTTTTGCCATTAAAATGAGGTAGTTGAGGATCACTCAAGTTTGTGCTTGATGTTGCTACTCTTAATTTTAATTGAACAAAGTTTAACCCGCTCCAATACCATGATAGAAAATTAATCACAATTTTTTTGGCAAGTTAGAGTAAAATAGAGCGAGAGTCTATGAAGAAAAAATGGTAGAGCAAATTTTGATGGGGCCTCAAAGCAACAATTACTATGTTTTACTTTGTGTTATTCTCCGTGAAGTGAAAATCTCTAAAAATCTTGTTTTTACTGGGTGCTGTTTTTACTGGGTGCTTGGTGAATGAGCAGTAGTTTCATATGAATGTATTTTTCATGTTTTAGAAGTTAATCCTAAATTTTTTTGTTGCTCCAAGCTTACTCTGTTTTTCTCTGTCTTTTTGCCATGAGTGAATACAGTTTTTACACTAAGGGGTGCGAAATCTAGCTAGCTATGCGAAAGTAGCTTCGCAAAATATTTTACTCTACCTCTCCGCATAAATTTTGTTTAACTTTCTATCCAATTCAAACAAACAAATCTCAAGCAGAGAGTTGGATATCCAAGTCTGGCTGAGCATCTGTATTTATATAAATCTGAGTCGGTTCCATAAATTAAATTTGTCTCTTGATGATGCCAGACTGTGTTGGCCCTTCTAACTTTGGTGCGTTGAGGAGCTAACTGCGGTGTTCGCCCTTCGAACTTTGGTGACGGCCGAGGCGGTGACGACTGAGGGGGTGTGGTGGTGATGGAGTCTGTTGTAAGTATCAAACATGTTTTACAAGGGCGCTTTCTATTCGAGTTTATAAATCAGTTTCGATAAAATCAATACAGGTGAAAATTCAGTCTCTGTTTTATTTTATTTCAAGTGGAAGGATCAATCTTATTGCTGTGAAGTAAATAAAGATGCAGAAGGACAAGGAGAAAATGAGCAGCATGGGCACCACTGTTAAGGAAGGGATGGATAACTTTGTGTCGCAGATAAGTTTTAAGATTAACATAGATATATTGTGTGTTATATATGTGTTAGTGGATTGATACAGGATTGAAGGAGTGATTTGGGATTTGGATATTTTGTAATCCATTTTTGTTAAAGAATTTAGGCTTGTGTGATCCATATTAATTTTGAGAAGAATTTTTGGCGAAAATCACATAGAGATATTTTTTTGCACAGGCCTTTCGAACCAACCACTGTGGTTCATCGTCAGGACAAACCAACCACTGTGGTTCATCGTCAAGACAAGTTGAATAAGGAGATGTTGCTATGCATTATAAATAGATCGGGCAGAACCAAATTTCCAGATCAGGTAACCCCTAAAATGATAACTAAGGAACAGCTAGTTAGACTATGAAGTAATTTATTTAATGAAGTAAGTTCAGTTATTAATTTCTTTCTAAATGGACCATTTTTATAATTGCAAATATATGTTTTTTTTTTCTCGGTAAAGATTAAGTCTATTAAAGGAAAGTAATGTACATCAGGAAAATACAACCAGGAGAAGCAGGAGCACAGGCAGCCGGAAAGGATATGCTATCCACCTCGGCTCCTGGAAGAAGAGAGAAGAAGGAAGAGATGAGCAGGAATTAACTAGAAGAACCAGGGAGCGAAAGCAAAGAATAGGATTCTACCCAACATGGGCAGAGTCGACTATTCGGCACTTTTTCCCTTTCTTTTTACCAACTTTGACCCATTCAGGAGGGCAATGTTGAGCTGGCATGGATTGCAAACTGAGCTGGGTTGACTGAGAGTTTTCCTTATCTGAATCCGAGGTAGAAGATTCATGAATTCTTTTCTGAGAGAATGGCTGGACGGACAAATTTTCAGGCTCAGCCGAGGGCGGATCCTGTGCCATCTTTGCATCCCCTTCCTCCTCATTCTCCTCCTCTTCATCCGAGCTGAAATCAAAATCGTCCATGGGTGGAGGATCATGAGGCTTCCAGCTTTTGGATTTCTGCTTAGGATTGGCTTTCTTTTTTTGGGCTGGCATCGAGGGACAAGAGCTCTGAAGGTGCCCTGTGTGATGGCAGTTGCGGCAGCGGAACGCTGTGTTCTCGTAGTCCAAGTTCTGAGTCCAGTGGAAGTCTCCAATCTTGAGATTGATCTTGTCCGGGAGACCTTTGCTCATGTCTATTTCTGCACAGATTCTGGCAAAGGTGTATAGGCCCTTTTCTCCTCTAGACGTGTCTGTGTCTAGAAGGCGGCCTAGAGAGTTACCTATCCCTTGGAACACTGCGAAGTGCCATAGATGTGCTGGGAGGTTAGGTAGTCTGACCCATATTGGGAGCTTGGTGATGATTGCTGTGGATGGATCGAAGTCTGGGAACCAGGGGGTGAGGAATAGACCTGCTGAACCCCAGAACCATGGCCCTTCTTTTAAGGCCTTTTGGTAGTCCTCATCAAAAGCAAACACTGTAATGAAAAAGCCTTTTGAGCATAACAGAACTCGACAGTTGTTGGTCCAGTTAGAGTGAATCCACTGGTAGAGGTCTGCTGTGCGTGGCCATAGCCCATTGAACCTACATATAATACCGTGCTCTGCAAACTTTTGGGTTTGCTCATCCAGCGTTGGATGCCCTATTTCGATTGAGGGGGTTTCCTCCAATTTGTCCACCACAAAAGGTTTGGGAGCCTGGACTGGTGGAACTATTTTTTCTTGTTTCTGTGCATGGACAGCCTCTTTATATGAGTATGCCTTGGCAGAAGATGATTGTCCTGCAGCTCCCCCTCTCAAACGAAGGGCAATACTAATGGAAGCATTTCTTTTAATACTGTAAAAAGAAAGAGAGTATTGATCCTCAAGTTGTTTACCTTCGAAGAGGAGTCGTTGAGCTGCCGTAGGGATCCCCATCTTGAGATCCAGTGCATGCTTGAGGTCTTGCACGAGATCTGCGGAATTCACCCATTGGAGCAGGGTTTTACCGGAAATGAGCTTGATTTGGATCTGAAACGAGACAAAAAAATCAGAGCTCCTCTTTCCTCTGCAGATCTGAGACACGGGGAGGCGGGAGCTTTGCTGGGTATTCTTTTTCTGAATTTGCCTGAAGGGCATGAGAGAAGAGGATGGGGGAAATCCTTCGTCATTGAGACTGTTGATGCAACCTGCGCTATCAGACCTCCAAATGGCCCGTCCAGATAGATCCAGGGTTCTGAGGAAATTCTGGAATATAAAAACAGAGTACTGGCTATCTTTGGGGGGCAGAGGAGGAGATAAGAAGGTTGAGCAGCCTTCCAGATTACAGAACAACTTCCTGTTTGCCGTCATGTGAGGAATAGCATGAGAATGATCCACCTCATCATCCTTGGCCTTCAGGTTTGCAGTTTGAGGTAAGCAAAGGATGCCCGAAGCCGCCACGAAGGGCCAAAGACCGGCAGCCCCAGAAATCCGAGCGGAAGCTGGAGAGGCGTGGGAAGCTTTCATACCAATATGAAATACTTGTATTTCAGTGTTTAAAGGAAAAACCGTCGTCCTGTGGCTGAGATGCTCTCCGCCAATAACCTCAGGGCCGAACAGAGGCCAGGCAGCGGTCAGAGGAGGAGAGGTGGCATCCAATGAAATAGGGATTGTCGTTCCAGCCTGCAGATCATTTTTTAAGGGAGAAATCAGCGCTCTGGGACCAAAACGTGCTCCGCCGTCCATAGCATGGCCGAGCAGGAACCAAGCAGCGGCCGAAGGAGAGGAGGCGGCGTCTGCGTAGCTAGGGTTCATCATCGCTCTCCGTCCTGTCTTTCAATCGTTCTAAATGTTATTTTATGGTCAAGTTTGAAATTACAATTGATTATCCAAAAGTTTTATAGGAGGGTCACTGGTTTTGGGGTAGAGCAGGTTTTTTTGTTACTCCTTGGTTCATTGCAAATATATGTTAGAATAACCGAGTTAACATATTATAATTATAAAATAAATCAAGTCATAGAGAATAGTTGATTATATTTTAATTAAATATAAGTTAATTATATTTTAAATAAAATATAATTTAACTGACATTTACATGTTAATTTACATTAAGAAAATAAATGAATAAATTAATTAGTTATCAAAGATGTTTATAAATATTAGTTAGTTGAATAATCTAGCTGTTATCATTTTAGCCTGGAAATTTGGTCATTGGACATTTTGCCCAATCTATTTATAATGCATAGCAAGATCTGATCATTCAACTTGTCCTCACCATGAACCACAGTGTTTGGTTCAAAAGATTAAGCAAAAAAATATCTATATGTGATTTAAAATCCACTTTTGTGGTTATACATGCATGCAGGTCGACAAGAGAAAGTTACTGCACATAACCATGCACATAACCATACAGACAAAGAAATAGCCGTGAGAAGACCGACCCCAAACAAACCGAAGCTGAAATGAGAGCAAACGCTGCCAGGGCTGAACACAGAGCTGAAAAAGAAGTGGCCGAGCAAATTGACCACACTAATACAGGCCAGGCCACCATGGTGTGGGCAATATGGGTGGCGGTACTGGTTATACGAATGTTGGTTCTCCTAGAACTGACGATCCTACTCCAACTGGCCGCACTGGTAGATATTACCTGTGACAATCTAAAAGGCAGCAGAGAATCAGATTGAAAGGATAGAGAATGATGCATGAAGCCCAACTTGTCTGTTAATGGTGGTAGTATGTGTGTAGATTGTTAAAGCCTATGGAGCCAGTCTACTTAATAGCACAATAAAATGTGAACAAATTAGATATTTGTCCTTACGTATGGTTTCAGCCATTGTCATATAATTCGATCCTGCATGTTTCATTTTCTGCACCGTAGTGTTGTTACCGCCCTTTTTGGCAGTTTAGTGATTTACTGTATTGTCTACGTTACAGTGTAGAGTCATATAAACAATCTAAATATATGCAATGCATGCTATTCAATCTGAAAGGTCCGATCAACATCTATTAGATTTTCAATACATAAATACTAGTTGTTCAATTATGAAAGTAGCCTTTACATACAGAAACCAAACTTAGGAAAATACAGTACAATCTAAATATTAAATTCTTCCTTTCCTCCTGCAAAGAAATTAAGTCGAAGTTGAAAGATGAAAAACGCGTATCAATGGATAGACAAAAAATGGTTTAAGCTCATTAAGAAGTGCAGAAGAGCACCCAATTGATTAGCTCATAACACTGTAACAATGCCTATCAGAATTCAGTGGATCAGAGCTGAAGCTGGCTAAGTCTCAATTTGCTTGCATTAACATCATCATCAACTACACCCTACCGCTGACCGTATTCGTTTCCATCAGCTTCATTATGTTTGACTGATTCAGCGTGTTGTTCCCCTCGGTCAGATGGCGGTCGCCCAGGAGCTGAGCAGACGGGTATTACAGACCTAATGCAAACAGTAGGTGCTGGATTCAGAGATGGGATAACAAAGTTTGAAGCCAAGAGTCTGTTGTGCATCTTCAGGTCTAATCCTTCTAGGTGCAGGAGGGGTTGAGCAGACTGGAACCGCAGACCTAATTCTCACAGGTGAAGCCCTTGACGCTAGGGGCCTTAGGCACATGGAATAAGAAGAACTGGGGACTACTTATATAGGTTGTTGATTGCTGTTGTTGGAGGGCACTGAGATTTGGATTTATATAGCTGAAATTCTGAGGAGTTTGCATGGAATAAGACGATCTGGATGAAGTATTTCTGGACCCAAATGCAGCATTTCTCCAATCGATCAATTGGTAGCCTTGAATTGGAGCATGTTGATCTCTGTTTGAAGTGTCAGCATCGTGAAGCAATTCATCTCCATCTCGTTGGTCTTCCTCCATAGGAATGCGAATATCCTGTCTTTCACTTCTAGTGATTGGCAACCTCACTGGAGGAGGTTGGCAGACGTCCTTGATTGCAGTATTATTATTCATGAGATAGTTGGGCAAATTGAAGATTTAGCTCTTTTTCTGGAATAAGATCCGTTCAGTGCAGATCCCGATGTGGATTCAGGCATATCCATAAGTGAGGTAGGACCTATTTGGTAGCGGGTAGGGGTCTAGGGTATATGTCTATGTATGACTGTCTCTAGAGTAGCCCAGCATAAAAGCGAATATAGCACCAACATTATTAGAAAAAAATTTCATAAGGTTAAGGGATGACTAAATCTATAAGTAGATTAATTGAAATTAGAAAAACCCATAACAATGAAAAATAATCTTTTTCCATGAAAGCTTCTAGAATGATAACCCCTGAACTAAGAAGTTAGTGGGCATGACTCATTTGAATTTGTTTATTCCTCTATAAATCCTTACTAAAAACCACAAATCTCCATAAAATAAGAAAATGAAAAACTTTACCAAATTAATAAATTACAAAATAGATCATTGAAGCCTTGAGACCTTACTAAAAACCACAAATAACTATAAAAATAAGAAAATGAAAAACTTTACCAAATTAAGAAATTACAAGATAGATCATTGAAGCCTTGAGAGAGAAAGTCCAACTCATAGTGACAAACTATTTTAAGCTTTAAAAAAATGCATGATTAACATTTTCCCTGATTGAGGAAACTAAAATCACTTCTTTATAATAATTTTATGATAGTTTGTCAAAACATGACTTCAAATAAGTAATTCATCTTTACCATTCAATATCAACACAGTAATGTGCTGTGACTATAAAATGACCATTAATATTAAAGAAACGTTTAAGCTATAAAAAAAAAAGCTATACATGAACTAAATTAATTTACCAAACATCAAATACATAAAACAATTAATCATATAAACTAATATTTAAAAAATCTTAATATTATTTTTTTAATAATAAAGATGACAGGTCTACTTTACCTTTCAAATTGATACAATAATTACCCATGAATATATTAAGACTAAAATTTTAAATAATACTACTTTTCGTAATAACGTTTACACATCTCCAGACCTTACAAAGATAATTTAACGGCTGTATTATTGTTATCCATAAGCAAGTTAGAATTCCCTATTGCACGATCCGTATCAAAGTGCCCAAACAAAACATGACTTAACTACCGCTAATAACTATTAATACGATCTGTCCAAAATACATTTTACTAATTCACCGCTAATACGATGTACCCGCCCGATCAATGAATCAATTAGGGTTTTCATTATCGGTACCCTTCCTTTGGTTGTTTGCATTATCATGATGATGCAGTGGCATTTTTGGATTAAACAGCTTCTTGGGGCCCATACCTGGAAAGGGGTATGGTGGCAGATTCGCTGACAAGGGCGATGGAGGAAGTTGATATGATCCCAGATAACTACTCTTTTGCCAAATTGAATACTCTTTTGCACCACCTGCTGCCGCTGACCTAAATTGCTCTGCCGGACGGCTCTTCACATCCTCTCGATTATGATGGTGAGAAGATGTTGGGTCAAACATGTTTGGAGGCAACCCTGCAGAGGACGTTGACGGCGGAGGTTTCGAGACAACCCTGTTAAAGGACGTTGACGGCGGAGGTTTGGAGACAACCCTGTTAAAGGACGTTGACGGCGGCGGTTTAGAGACAACCCCGTTAAAAGACGTTGACAGGGGAGGTTTGGAGCCAACCCTGTTAAAGGACGTTGACGGCGGCGGTTTGGAGACAACCCTGTTAAAGGACAGTGACGCCGGATTTGAGGGAGATGCAGGAGTTTTACATTGCTCCATATAATTCTGGTGTTTCGGATTTGAAATCTTGGAATTCAACCCGAACTGGTGCACTGACGATGGAGCTGGTGTCCCTTGCCCACCAGCTTGTTTATTGTCATAAGCTGGTGCCTTCGGATTGGTTCCACGGCTTCCACTTGCCATCTCTTCTCCTCTCCTGAATAATGACGACCCGCCTGCACAAACAGATTAAGCAATAGATTCTTTAAATTCAAAAACAGTAACTTTGAATACCTTTCAATCACACGAGCTTTTCGGTCAATTCAATCACAACATGTTTTATTGATTAGAGATATATGTAGTGAAAAGATGGAATTATGTGTCGGGTACGCAGACGTGAATTAGGGTGTTTTTGGTCGTTGGGTCCCCTCAATCACAACATGTGGTTTCATTGATATGCGATAAATGCATTGAAAAGGAGATGGAATTATGTGTCGGGTACACACACATGAATTAGGGTTTTTTTTGTGGTTCGGTCCCCTTCCATAAATTTCGGAAAATTTTTAAAAATTCAAAGAATTTGAAAAAATTTAAAACGAAACGCAGACTTTTAATTTTTATTTATTTTTTATAATATAACCAAGAGATCAGGGCTATTATAAGAATAGTAACTATCTATTTCTCTCTCTGTTATATATATTATTTTGAATTTTTTATTTTTTCTATTATAAATTATATTATCAATAAGTTTTTTAAGTTCTTTCCAAAAAATCTTATTAAAAAGTTATGGTGGTATATAACTTTATATAAAAGATGAAATATTAGATATCATTTTTGGGATTTCACTGCGTGAGGTAAGTCATTCATCTACGACTATTTATCAATTATATTATCAAACAAGTTTTTTAAATTCTTTTCAAAAAAATGTAATGCTTGAAGTAAGTCATTCATCTACGACTATTTATAAATTATATTATCAAACAAGATTTTTAAGTCTTTTTCAAAAAAATCTTATTAAAAAACTCTGATGGTATATAATTTTTGATATAAAAAGATGAAATATTAGATATCATTTTTGGGATTCGCCTTAAGTAAGTAATTCATCTATGACTATTTCCATGAGAGGTAGGGGTGAAGAAGTGGGATTGAAACTAGTGAAATGAATCACATAGGGTTAATCATCACGTCCGGGCACCCAATAACCACGACATCCCAGTAGGTCACCCATCCTAATTTTTGATATAAAAAGATGAAATATTAGATATCATTTTTGGGATTCAAGTGCGTTAAGTAAGTCATTCATCTATGACTATTTCCATGAGAGGTAGGGGTGAAGAAGTGGGATTGAAACTAGTAAATATAAGATATCATTTTTGGGATTCAATTGCGTTAAGTAAGTCATTCATCTATGACTATTTCCATGAGAAGTAGGGGTGAAGAAGTGGGATTGAAACTAGTGAAATGAATCACATAGCGTTAATCATCAGCCCGTAACCTGGACTTCCCAGGAGGTCACCCATCCTAGACTTCCCAGGAGGTCACCCATCCCAGATCGCCTCTGGCTCAAGTGCGCTTAACTGTGGAGTTTTGACCACAATCAAGTTCACTTAGCTTGCTACCCCATTTGCAAAACCTTAGCAAGTATTATGCCTCATGAAACATTCAAGTAGAGTTCCCTTCACTCTTTTTGAATTTAAGTATTAAGGGGTTTCCGCAGTGCTAAAATATGTTTTTCTTTAGAGGTATACGATTTTGGTAATATTAATTGGAAATACGGGTAGTCTAACTTATATAGGAAATGACCTTTGTCACGACATTTTTTTCAGTTTTAATCAAAATCTCAGAGATTTTTGAAAAGTTGAGTTTAAATTGTTTAATATGCATAATTATAGTACCCGTACCCCACCGGTTTTCTGAAGGTGCTCAATCCATTTATACATTCAAATACGTAATTTACACAATTTTTTTTTGGTGAATTCTGGTGAAAAAAACTATTTCCTTTATAAGTTAGACTATGCCATTGGAAATATGTGAATGGTCTTTTTTTTCTTATAAAGTTAATAATAATAGGGATGATTGTTGGATTACTTGGTCAAATGAAAAATAAAAAAATATATACATTAGGAATAGTTGATATTATAAAATAATAAAAGATAATTATTTGACCAAATAAAAATAAGAATAATTTATAGTAGTGGTAAAACTTATAGACGAAATGGATTTATTTTTTAAAAAACTTGAGTTTGAATTGTTTAATCTGCATAATTTGAGTGCCCCATGAACTTTTGTTGAATCCATATATAAATTCAAAAATGTATTTTAAACAACAAAAAAATCTTGAAATTGTATTGCCCGAGTTTGGTGAATTGAGGTTAAAAACACTATTTTGGCTATAAGTTAAACTAGGCTTTAAAAATATAGTGTTTGGGTTATGGTAAAACTCATTCTAGCTTCATATAACTCCAGATCTACCATGTGTTGAGAGAGATAAAATTTATTTTCACTATTAAGGTTTTTTTGTGGTTTAGTCCCCTTCCATAAATAAGGGAAAATTTTTAAAATTTCGAAAAATTTAAAAAAATTTAAAACGAAAGGTAGGCTTTTAATTTTTATTTATTTTTTATAAAATAACCAAGTCATCAGGGCTATTATAAGAATAGTAAATATTTGTTTCTCTCTTATATATATATATATATATATATATATATATATATATATATATATATATTCTTATAACTATTTGTTTCAACAAGTTTTTTAAGTTTTTTTCAAAAAAATCTTATTAAAAGATGAAATATTAGATATCATTTTTGGGATTCAACTCCATTAAGTAAGTCATTCATCTATGACTATTTCCATGAGAGGTAGGGGTGAATAAGTGGGATTGAAACTAGTGAAATGAATCACATAGCGTTAATCATCACTTCCAAGCACCTAGTAACCAGGACTTCCCAGGAGGTCACCCATCCTAATTTTGATATAAAAAGATGAAATATTAGATATGATTTTTGGAATTCAACTGTGTTAAGTAAGTCATTCATCTATGACTATTTCCATGAGAGGTAGGGGTGAAGAAGTGGGATTGAAACTAATGAAATGAATCACATAGTGTTAATCATCATGATGCAGGAGCATCTGGCTAACAGGGCGAAGACGAAAAGAAGGTTGACATGGTTTCTGAGAAGGACATAGAACACGGCTCACTGGACAGAGAGTCTTTATTTTTATCTGTTGTTTTTATTTTACTTTTCTGTTTAAAATGCCTAGAATAATGTAATGACTTCTAATTAGGAACAATAGTAATTAGTTAGAATCATTCGTTTCCGAACAGTTATATTACTGTTGTAAATACAAGCAAACGAAAACATGTTAGTTATGAATAAGTTTCAAATACGAAATAACTATTGTAACTGACAACAAAACAACTAACAACAGTTATCCAATTGTTAAAGAACAGTGATACAAAAGGAGGAAAACAAGCGTGAAAAAGTAATTAACAGAAAAGAATATACTCATTATTTTTCAGTGCACATACAATTCCTATGAGCATCCTCAAATACTGTACAATTCAATGCTGTGAATTCTTTTTATGGTGTAAACATTGTTAAATTTTTACTACAGATTCTGAACCAGAACAAAAAGACAACTAATCAAACAAAGAGCCACAACGACTAGCGCAGGCCACACAGTCATAGCATTCAGGCGTATACACTTATAACAGGTTTGCAAACAAAACCATAAGAGCGGTTCCAGATTTATTTCCACATAAATTCACAGGATTATAACATAGTCATCCAAAGTCTATATAAGCATTCACATTCTCTGTTCAAAATATTTACAAGACCAACCCAGTTCGCAGAACTGACACGATTATAAACAAAAGCCATCAGCATAGAGTTCGAACTCATCTCTTGAATCTACCACTAAGCTTAACAACTAAGGAACTAACGACGGACACCGGCACAAGGCCAACGAAAACCAAACAGACCCTACAAGTCGGAAAACCCAACCAAGCACAGCTGGAACAACATAATGATTCTACCCGTATACTGTTCGGGGCAGCCGGAAGTCCAGGCATCTAGACCAACGAACGACTCCACCCGCACAAAGGCAAACTGAGGAAGGGTTAGGTTCCAACCACAACAAAAAAAAAAATAGAGAATGGGAAAGAAGCTATTGAGTAAGATAAACAAGGGTCATTACCTGATAGGTGATCCATAATTGTAATCTCTCACCCGGACGAACCCCTGCTCACAGAGGAGGCAGGCCATTAGTCTCAAAACAAACAGCTAAAGAACAGTCCACCATAGAACGGAAGCTTACCAGGTTAAGTTGACGGAGGGACGAACAGAGCATGCCACACGACCTGTCGAATTTGGAAGCCAACGAACCAGAGCTGAAGCAAATGTCACCATGAACCTTACAGCTGTCGACTAGCTGTAAACACTTGTGAGATACGAGCAAACATTGACCAGAACACACAGAGGCAGACATTAAAGCCAAATATATACCACAGTGACAGCGAAAACACATGCAAACAAATCCCGTAATGCAAACCTTACCAGGGTTTTGCCGAGCAAACAATAGCATACAGGCCGAGACTCAGAACGACTGAGACCACAACTGCAACCAAAAGCACACCACTCCGTCGACCAAGCAGGCAGAGCTCACACACTCACCACAGAAAATACAGAAGTTACAAGGAATCGCCAGGAGCTCGCAGAGCCAAAGATCGGAGTAACAATGAAAGCCAAAGGAGCGCGAACGGTGTAAAACCCCAAACCAAGGCAGGTTTTGCAAAATCCCGAGGAGGGATAGTTGTCCAACAGGCAGACCATCAAGGTACCCATGCTGTAACCAAAGCAGATTAAAAATCAAATAACATTTATTTCCAAAATCAATTACATTGTTGTTCAGATCGTAAGTACATAACACGTCGGCATTTAGATGGCGGGACCACATGGGCTGGCCCCATCACATCACCCAGTAACGAGGACTTCCCAGGAGGTCACCCATCCTAGACTTCCCAGGAGGTCACCCATCATAGATCGCCTCTTGCTCAAGTGCACTTAACTATGGAGTTTTGACCACAATCAAGCTCACTTAGCTTGCTACCCCATTTGCAAAACCTTAGCAAGTATTGTGCCTCATGAACCATTCAAGTAGAGTTCCCTTCACTCTTTTTGAATTTAAGTATTAAGGGGTTTCCGCAGTGCTGAAATATGTTTTTCTTTAGAGGCATACGATTTTGGTAATATTAATTGGAAATACGGTAGTCTAGCTTATATAGGAAATGACCTTTGTCACGACATTCTTTCTAGTTTTAATCAAAATCTGAGAGATTTTTGAAAAGTTGAGTTTAAATTGTTTAATATGCATAGTTATAGTACCCCACCATTTTTCTGAAGGTGCTGAATCCATTTATACATTCAAATACGTATTTTACACAATTTTTTTTTGGTGAATTCCAGTGAAAAAAAACTATTTCCTTTATAAGTTAGACTATGCCATTGGAAATATGTGAATGGTCCTTTTTTTCTTATAAAGTTAATAATAATAAGGATGATTGTTGAATTACTTGGTCAAATGAAAAATAAAAAAATATATTCATTAGGAATAGTTGATATTATAAAATAATAAAAGATAATTATTTGACCAAATAAAAATAAGAATAATTTATAGTAGTGGTCAAACTTATAGACGAAATGGATTTATTTTTATAAAACTTGAGTTTGAATTGTTTAATGTGCATAATTTGAGTGCCCCATGAAATTTTGTTGAATCCATATATAAGTTCAAAAATGTATTTTAAACAACAAAAAAATCTGAAACTGTATTGCCCAACTTTGGTGAATTGAGGTTAAAAACACTATTTTGTCTATAAGATAAACTAGCCCTTAAAAATATAGTGTTTGGGTTATGGTAAAAATCAGTCTAGCTTCATATAACTCTAGATCTACCATGTGTTGAGAGAGATAAAATTTAATTTCAGTATCAAGGTTTTTTTTGTGGTTGAGTCTCTTTCCATAAATAAGGGAAATTTTTTAAAATTTCGAAAAATCTAAAATGAAACGTAGGCTTTTAATTTTTATAACTATTTGTTTCTCTCTCTCTATATATATATATATATATATATATATATATATATATATATATGTATATGTGTGTGTGTGTGTGTGTGTATTATTTTAAATTTTAAATTTTTTCTATTATAAATTATATTATCAAACAAGTTTTTAAAGTTTTCTTTTAAAAAAAATCTTATTAAAAAACTCTGATGGTATATAATTTTTCATATAAAAAGATAAAATATGTTTTTCTTTCGAGTTATACGATTTTGGTAATAGTAATTGGAAATACGGCTAGTCTAACTTATATATGAAATAATCTTTTTCATGACATTTTTTCCAATTTTAATCAAAATCTCAGAGATTTTTGAAAAGTTGAGTTTAAATTGTTTAATCTGCATAGTTATAGTACCCCACCGGTTTTTTGAAGTTGCTGAATTCATTTATACATTCAAATACGTATTTTAAACAAAAACATTTTTGGTGAATTCCGGTGAAAAGATCTATTTGCTCTATAAGTTAGACTATGCCATTGGAAATATGTGAATGGTCTTTTTTTCTTATAAAGTTAATAATAATAAGGAAGATTGTTGACTTACTTGGTCAAATGAAAAATAAAGAAAATATATTCATTAGGAATAGTGGATATTATAAAATACTAAAAAATAATTATTTGACCAAAAAAATAAAAATAATTTATAGTAGTGGTCTAACTTCTAGATGAAATGGATTTATTTTTAAAAAACTTGAGTCTCAATTGTTCAATGTGCATACTAAGTTTGAATTGTTTGATTTGCATAATTTGAGTGCCCCATGAACTTTTGTTGAATCCATATATAAATTCAAAAATGTATTTTAAATAACAAAAAAATATTGAAATTGTATTTCCTGAGTTTGGTGAATTGAGGTTATAAACACTATTTCATCTATAAGATAAACTAGGTCTTAAAAATATAGTGTTTGGGTTATGGTAAAAATTAGCCTAGCTTCAAATAACTCCAGATCTACCATGTGTGTGTGTGTAACTTGACAAAATTGTTTACATAATAGGATAGGTTAACATCTCTTCCTTCTTGCCCAGTAATGAAATCCTTGATTATTTAATGAGATAATGATTAAAAATGAGTTTTAACATGTGGTAATGCATAATATAATATTATATTTGTCTAATAGTGGAAATTTATGCTAAGTGAAAAAATTTTGTTGAGTCTCCAACACAGTGTGGTATTGATGTTTTGACTTAATGTCTTGTAAATAACAATAAAAAAATTGAATAAAAATTAAATTAAATAAAAAGATTAATGTAATGTAATGTAAACATTTTTAAAAACTTGAGTTTGAATTGTGTAATATGCATAATTTGAGTGCCTGAGGGACTTTTGTTGAATCTATATATAAATTCAAAAATGTATTTTAAACAACAAAAAATTCTTGAAATTGTATTGTGTTAGGATATTCCGACACATAGGAAATAGTTAAGTACAACTTGGTCTATTTTAGAGTTAGGTATAGAGTTAGGTAAAGTGTGTTTCTTTACCATTGTACATTTTGTAACTTACAATCCGACGGTCACGATATGTAGTGATCCAACGGTTCATTCTCTCCTCGGTATTACCGACACTTGATCCGTGGCTTGACACCCGATTGGTCCATGAGTTCTATTTAAAGCGCATGGAGGGTCATTGTTCGGGTAATCCGTGCATGAGAGAAGCTTATGTAAATTTTCATTCTTTGATTAATAAATTGCCTGTAGTAGCCACGTCGGCGCAGGCCGTGGACTGTTTCCCTCTTTGAGGGTTTTAACCACGTCAAAAATACTGGTGTATTGATCTGTGATCTGGTTGTGAGCGGTGTCCTTTTGGTGTTATTTCTGAGGAACTTACCCTGTAAATTCCTACATGGTATCAGAGCTATTTGAGGGCCGCGTCTGTTGGTGATCCAAATCTGAAGCCGGTAGAACTGCATCCGACTGTCGTTTCCTAGATCTGTTGTTTCTGACTGCTTTCGGGCCGAGAGGACTACTCTGTTGCGTTCGGAGCATCTGTTCCAGTGAGGAACCCCTTTCGTTTCACGCGAAAAGGTTTCCGGTAGCCCTAGCTGCGTCATTTTTCACATCGGGAGGTATACAGTGTTTATTTTCAGTTTACTGTTATTTTCTCTCTGCTTATTTCGGTTTCGGTTTATTTAGCCTTTTTAACCGGATCTATACCTTTCATTTCTGCGTATGCTCTTTGCCCTGCGACTCTGTGCGATCTGGGCAAATCAGAAACAGAAAGGAAGGATTTTTCTCATGCGTATGCTCTTTTCCCTGCACCTTAGTGTGATCTCGGAAAATCAGAAACATTGAGAAAAATATTTAGTTTTTTGGCTAAAGCTAACTTCGAGCCGCAAGGTTCGTTTTTCTTTGCATATTCGTGTTGGGTTTTGTGTTTTGTGTTTTGTAGGGAAAAAGAGCTTTCTCAAGGCAAGCACGCAAACTAAGGCCCCCCCCCCCTCTCTCTCTCTCTCTCTCTCAAATTTTTTGTATAGATCAATTGGTTCAAAGCTATTTGAAGAGAGTAGAGGTCTTGGGTTCAAGTCTCCATTTTGTGGGGGCGGATTTTTTCATTCCCGCACATTCGCGCACTTTACCGGCAACTTCAACAATTTTTTTTCAAAAAGCCATAACTTCTTCATCCGGAAGCCTTTTTCAGAGCCGTTTTTTTTAAAACAGCCTAATTTTTCGAGATCTATCCATTGGAAGACTTACTTTCAGCATTTTCAGCTTCAGTTTTTTTTTAAAATGGAAAGTCCATGCCAAGTCATTCTTGACAGCACTAACTACTTCCAATGGATAGCCTACATGGAAGATTTACTTAGAAGTAAAGGTCTCTACAGAATAGCCACAGACCAAGAGAAGAAACCAAAAGATGAAGACAAGGCTATAAAATGGGAAAATAGACAAGATCAAGCACGTGGTTTGATAGGGATGTCTATTTCTCCTGATCTTAGATTCCATATTGCAGAACTTGAGACTCCTCATGAAGCATTGGAAAAACTCACTAAAGTTTTTGGGATTAAAAATGAAATTAGAGCCCATCAACTTGAAAATGAGTTGCTTACATTGGATCCTAATAATTTTTCTTGCATTGAAGATTTCTTATCCAAATTCAAGACCCTTAGATATCTTTTGGAAGGTGTTAAGGTTAAGAAAGAAGATAGTAACCTTATTTATTCCATCCTTATTAAGTTGGGACCAGCCTACTCTGTATTTGTTTCCACCTTCCATTCTACAAGGGAAGCTTTCATTTGTCAAGGAAAAGACTACAAGGCCCCTTCCTTTGACTCTTTTTGTGATTCTTTAATAAGAGAACAAGAAAAACTCTTACACCTTGGTCTTCTTAATCTTGGAAACTCTTCCACGAAAGCGTTAGCCGCCCAGCAGCAACCAAATTCAAAGAATCCTAAGAAGTCATATCCTCAAAAGAATGGTCCTAAACCAACTCAGCCTCAAAATGAAAGATCATTTCGGCAAAATGATAAGACCAATAAAAACAAATGGAAGAAGACTGATAGACATTGTAACTTTTGTAATCGAGATGGCCACTTAGAATCTAAATTCTTTAAGAAGATGGAAGCCTTGGAAGCCGTAATGAAGAAACATAACATCCATGTGGAGCATACTTCAACTTCAACTTCCGGAATGGCACTTTCTGCATGTCGTTGTCAATCATCTCAGTCTGGTTATGCATTAAATGTATCTTCTTCCTCTCCTTCTCATGAGTGGCTCATTGATTCTGGAGCCTCTTATCACATGGCCAAAAACCAAGCCATGTTTTCTTCTTTAAATGATTGTAACACCAAAAATATATATGTTGGTGATGATAGATCTCTTAATGTTGTTGGGACTGGAACTGTTCATCTAGACAATGGTCAGTTTAATGATGTATTATGTGTTCCAATCTTATCCTGCAACCTTCTATCTGTATATCAGATAACTCATTCAGGTGAAGGTAAAATTGTTGAATTTTCACCTCATAATGTTGTAATCAAGGATCTAAGAGATCCTAAACAAATTCTAGCTACTGGTATTGCTGATGATTCCACAAGGTTGTATAAGTTTCACAACTTTGGGTCATCAAATCTTCCCTCAGTATTTGTTGCTCATAATGATGAAGTGAGCAAACTTTGGCATGAGCGATTTGGTCACTTAAACTATCGCTCCCTTCAACATCTATGTAAAGAAAATATGGTGACAGGTCTTCCTATGGTATCTTGCAGAGATGGTGTTTGTTCCGGATGTGTACTCGGAAAACATCATCGGGACAGTTTTGACAAACGTGCCTCTTGGCACGCCTCAGCCCCTTTACAGCTTGTGCACAGTGATTTATGTGGTCCACTTCCTATTGCTTCATTCTCTGGCTGCAAGTATTTCTTAACTTTCATTGATGATTTCTCCAGACGCACTTGGGTATACTTCTTGAAACTCAAGAGCGAAGTATTTAACACATTTTTGGCCTTCAAAGCCTTTGTTGAAAAACAATCTGGACATCAAATTCTTAAGCTAAGAACTGATAATGGTGGAGAATATGTTAAAAACACATTCATCAACTTTTGCACCAAAAATGGAATTCAAATGCAACATACTGTTCCATACACTCCACAACAAAATGGTGTAGCTGAAAGGAAAAATCACACCTTAAAGGAAATGGCTAATTGTATGCTGCAATCTAAAGGACTCAGTCTTAGTTTTTGGGCCAAAGCAATTAATTGTGCAAATTATATAATCAATCGCACTCCTACTAAGGTTCTAGAGAATATCACTCCAGAAGAAGCTTGGAGTTCCATTAAACCAGATGTAAGTCACTTTTGTGTTTTTGGAAGTGAAGCATGGGCCCATATTCCAGATGAAAAGCATAAAGCTTTATAACCTAAGAGTGAGAAATGTACTTTTGTTGGATATTCTGAAGATGTAAAAGGTTATAGACTTATTCCATTTCAGTCCAAAAATGTTATCATTAGAAGAGATGTAAAATTTGATGAAAATAAATCGGCCTGCGAGCCTAGTCCGGCGGATGTGCCACCTCTTCCTATCTCTTCTACTTTTGAAAACATTTCTTCTTCAGATGATGAAAGTGAGGATGATAATCCTCCCCCACCTTCTCAGGATCCTCAACTTCCAAGATGGGTCCGTACTACTCGGGATGCAGCAGGTGATGTTGCCGGTGATCCTACAGATCAGCGACGTACACGTTCTCAGTTTGAAAGAGCCTCTTCTTTACTGGCTCAAACTCCAGTAAATCATGATCCTGACACTTTTGCAGAAGCTTCAGGCCATCCACATTGGGAAGCAGCTATGAATGAAGAATATCATTCATTGTTGGAAAATGATACATGGGATCTTGTTCCTCTACCAAAGGGACGCAAACTTGTTAGATGTAAATGGGTTTACAGAACCAAGTATGGACCAGATGGGAAAGTTGATAAACATAAAGCTCGTCTTGTTGCTAAGGGCTTTTCACAGGTTGAAGGCATTGACTACACTGAAACCTTCTCCCCTATTGCCAAAATGAACTCTATCTGCCTTGTTCTTTCCCTGGCTGCCTCTTTAAAATGGGAAGTCCATCAGATGGATGTTAAATCTGCCTTCTTGCATGGGGACTTGCAGGAAGAAATCTATATGGAACAACCCATTGGCTTCATACAAACAGACTCCAGCCTTGTTTGTCGACTTAAGAAATCCCTTTATGGTCTCAAGAAAGCTCGTCGGGCTTGGTATGCCAAAATGGATAGCTTTCTTTTAGAATCTGGCTTTTCTAGGTGTTATTCTGACAATACTGTCTACACCAAGAAAGTGGGCAACTCTCTTATCATCCTTGTTCTTTATGTTGATGATCTTATTCTTACTGGTAGTGATCCCAACCTTGTAAACCATGTGAAGTCCAGCCTTAAAAAGAAATTTGAAATGACAGACATAGGACACTTACACTATTTTCTCGGTCTTCAAGTCTTGCAATCCAAGGAGGGTATTTTACTTTCCCAGTCCAAGTATGCTTGTGATATTCTTTGTCATTTTCACATGGAAGACTGCAAGCCAGCCCCTTCTCCCTTTCAGTCTGGAGTCAAACTTTCAGTCTCTTGTACTTCTCCTGAAGTTGATGCTACCTTATACCGTCAACTTGTAGGAAAACTCTTGTATTTAACCCATACTCGTCTTGACCTTTCCTTTGTTGTTGGCCTTGTTGCTCTTTTTATGCAAAACCCACGTGAAAGTCATTGGAAAGCAGCTAAACGAATACTTCGTTATGTTCGAGGTACAGTACAGTTTGGCATTCATTACAGTGCCAAAGAAACTCCTCTATTAGTTGGTTTCACTGATTCTGATTGGGCTGGTGACCCTGATGATCAAAAGTCTACTGCTAGTTATGTCTTCACTCTTGGTTCAGGACCTATTACATGGGCTTGTAAGAAACAGGCTGCCATTTCTCTTTCGTCAGCAGAAGCAGAGTATCGTGGTGCCGTGGAAGCTAGTAAGGAAGCCTTGTGGCTTCGTCAGATCCTATCAGAGTTTGGCTTTGAGCAGCAGCATCCAACCACACTTTGGTGTGATAATCAAAGTGCCATTCAGCTATGCAAAGATCCAGTCCAGCATCAGCGCAGCAAACACATTGAACTACACATGCACTTCATCAGAAAGCTCATTCATGACCATGTTCTTGAAGTGCAATATTGTTCAACAGATGATCAGGTTGCAGACATCTTCACAAAGGCTCTTACAGAGGCGAAGTTCACTAAACTTCGATATATGCTTGGAGTTCAGGAAGTTGTCACTAAGGGGGGATAGGCTCTAGTGCCTCCTTCCTTCTCCTATTGTGTCATATTTGTAAATCCTTCAATCCTATCCCAAGTTGTTCTTAAGGGGGGATGTTAGGATATTCCGACACATAGGAAATAGTTAAGTACAACTTGGTCTAGTTTAGAGTTAGGTAAAGTGTGTTTCTTTACCATTGTACATTTTGTAACTTACAATCCGACGGTCACGATATGTAGTGATCCGACGGTTCATTCTCTCCTCGGTATTACCGACACTTGATCCGTGGCTTGACACCCGATTGGTCCATGAGTTCTATTTAAAGCGCATGGAGGGTCATTGTTCGGGTAATCCGTGCATGAGAGAAGCTTATGTAAATTTTCATTCTTTGATTAATAAATTGCCTGTAGTAGCCACGTTGGCATAGGCCATGGACTGTTTCCCTCTTTGAGGGTTTTAACCAAGTCAAAAATACTGGTGTATTGATCTATGATCTGGTTGTGAGCGGTGTCCTTTTGGTGTTCTTTCTGAGGAACTTACCCTGTAAATTCCTACATATTGCGGGAGTTTGGTGAATTGAGGTTGAAAAGGCTATTTCATCTATAAGATAAACTATGGCTTAAAATCATAGTGTTTGGGTTATGGTAAAAAATATAGTGTTTGGGTTATAGTAAAAATAAGTCTAGATTCATATCTACCATGTGTGCTCAGACTGATAAAATTTCTTTTCACTCTAAAAAAGTTTGTACTTCAAATTTGATCCCTTTTCCCTTGATACATCCATAATTAAGATGGATCTAGAGTATTATATGTATATATATTATTTATTTAGCTTTATTTTTATTTTTATGTAACGTGACGAAGTCAAAATGTTTACATAATAGGACAGGTCACGATAACATCTCCTCCACCTTGGCCAAGTAATGAAATCCTTGACTTTTTAATGAGATAATGATGTAAAAATGACTTTTAACATGGGGTAATGCATAATATAATATTATATTTGTCTAATAGTGGAAATTTATGCTAAGTGAATATTTTTTTGAGTCCCCAACACAGCGTGGTATTAATGCTCTGACATAATGTCTTGTAAATAACAATAAAAAAAATTGAAAAGAAATTAACTTAAATAAAAGCTTAATGTAATGTAATGTAGACATTTATAAGAGGTTGAGTTTGAATTGTTTTAGCGGCCTAGGGAATTTTGTTGAATCCACGTATAAATTAAAAAATCTGGTTTAGACAACACAAAAAATCTTGAAGTTGTATTGCCCGAGTTTGGTGAATTGAGGTTAAAAAGGCTACTTTGTGGATAAGAAATACTACACCTTAAAAATATAGTGTTTGGGTTATGGTAAAAATCAGTCTTGGGTTATGGTAAAGATCAATCTAGATTCATAATAGCTCTAGATCTAGATCTACTATGTGTTGAGACCGCTAAAATTTCTTTTCACTCTACAAAATTTCATACCTCAAATTTGATTCCTTTTCCCTTAGTACATCCATATTTAAAAGTTTGTACCTCAAATTTGATCCCTTTTCCCTTAGTACATCCATATTTAAGATGGATCTAGACTAGTTATATATATATATATATATATATATATATATATATAATTTTTTTTTTTTTTTTTTTTTTTTTTATCTCTTACATCTTGGCCCATTAATGAAATCCTTGACTTTTTAATGAGATAATGATGTAAAAATGAGTTTTAACATGGGGTAATGCATAATGTAATATTATATTTGTCTACTAGTGGAAATTTATGCAACTGAATATCTTTTGTTGAGTCTCCAACACAGTGTGGTATTGATGTTCTGACGTAATGTCTTGTAAATAACAATAAAAAAAATTGAATAAAAATTAAATTAAATAAAAAGATTAATGTAATGTAATGTAAACATTTTTAAAAACTTGAGTTTGTATTGTTCAAAATGCATAATTTTGAGTGCCCCATGGACTTTTGTTGAATTCATATATAAATTAAAAAATATAAATTGTATTGCCTGAGCTTGGTGAATTGAGGTTAAAAATCTTATTTCCTCTATAAGGTACACTATGCCTTCGTACCTCAAATTTGAACCCTTTTCCCTTGGTACATCCATAATACACATGATCTAGACTCGTATATATCTATTTATTTATTTTTATTTTTATGTAACTCAATAAAGTCAAAATGTTTACGTAATAGACAGGTCACTATATATATATATATATATATATATATATATATATATATATATATATATATATATATATAATTTATTTTGTTTTTATTTTTATGTAACTCGATAAAGTCAAAATGTTTACATAACAGACATGTCACTATAACATCTCTTCCATCTTGAACCAGTAATGAAATCCTTGACTATTTATTGAGATAATGATGTAAAAATGAGTTTTAACATGGAGCAATGCATAATATAATATTATATTTTTCTAATAGTGAGAATTTATGCTAAGTGAATTTTTTTTATCTAGTCTGCAACACAGTGTGGTATTGATGTTATGACTTAATGTCTTGTAAATAACAAGAAAGAAAAAATGAATAAAAATTAAATTAAATAAAAAGATTAATGTAATGTAATGAAAAGAGTTTTAAAAACTTGAGTTTGAATTGTTTAATCAGCATAATTTGAGTGCCCCAGGAACTTTTGTTGAGTCCATATATAAATTCCAAAATGTATTTTAAACAACAACATCTTGAAATTGTATTGCCCGAGTTTGGTGAATTTAGGTTAAAAAGGCTATTCAGTCCAGAAGATAGAATAGGCCTTGAAAATATAGTGTTTGGGTTATAGTAAAAATCACTCTAGATTCATATTAACTCTAGATCGACCCTCTAGATCTACCATGTGTTGAGACTGATAAAATTTCTTTTCACTCTAAAAAGTCTAATACCTCAAATTTGATCGCCTTTCCCTTGGTACATCCATAATTAAGATGGATCTAGACTAGTATATATATATATATATATATATATATATATATATATATATATATATATATATATATATATATATATATAAACTAGTCTAGATCCATCTTAATTATGGATGTACCAAGGGAAAGGCGATCAAATTTTTTTATCGAGTCTCTAACACAGTGTGGTATTGATGTTATGACTTAATGTCTTGTAAATAACAAGAAAAAAAATGAATAAAAATTAAATTAAATAAAAAGATTAATGTAATGTAATGAAAATAGTTTTAAAAACTTGAGTTTGAATTGTTTAATCAGCATAATTTGAGCGCTCCAGGAACTTTTGTTGAATCCATATATAAATTCCAAAATGTATTTTAAACAACAACATCTTGAAATTGTATTGCCCAAGTTTGGTGAATTGAGGTTAAAAAGGCTATTTAGTCTATAAGATAGAATAGGCCTTAAAAATATAGTGTTTGGGTTATAGTAAAAATCACTCTAGATTCATATTAACTCTAGATCTACCCTCTAGATCTACCATGTGTTGAGACTGATAAAATTTCTTTTCACTCTAAAAAGGTTAATACCTCAAATTTGATCGCCTTTCCCTTGGTACATCCATAATTAAGATGGATCTAGACTAGTTTATATATATATATATATATATATATATATATATATATATATAAACTAGTCTAGATCCATCTTAATTATGGATGTACCAAGGGAAAGGGGATCAAATTATATATATATATATATAGATATATAATTTATTTCTTTTTTTTTTATTTTTGTTTTTATGTAACTTCACGAAGTCAAAATGGATAGGTCATGATAACATCTCTTGAAATGGTTGACTATTTATTGAGATAATGATGTAAAACTGAGTTTTAAGATGGAATGTATAATATGATATTATATTTATCTAATAGTGGAAATAACAATAAAATAAAAATTAAATAAAAATAAAATAAAATAAAAATATTAACGTAAGCATTTTAACTTCGTCAAAATAAAATTAAAAGATAAAAATAAAAGTAAGGATAACAAAATAAAAAATTTAGAAACCCTATAAAAATATAATAATAATATAAATAAAATTGACTCACACTATTAGGATGGCATGGTCTTGATCCATGTTATCCATGTGGAATATACATTCTTATAAAGTGGGGGAAATTGGCCTAGATCCATCTTAACTTCAAGAATAAAGAAGGGTCAAATCGCTTTTCATTGTAAATGAGGTTTACATATCAAGGGATTTGATCCCTTTTAGTACTTGGTAGATCTAGAATTAAGATAGATGTAGGTTCGTTTGGTAACAATAAAGATGGTGTAACATGTCACCAAAAAGAAGAAGAAAAGTATATCTTAATACTGTGTAAATTTGTTTACAATCAGGTAATCATTAAGAGAGTGAGGTCATAAGTATTTATTCTATTGTCTCCCTTCTACCTAGATTCAAAACATAAATTAAATGATTATGTAGCGTACTTATCAATGGTTAATTTTTTAGCCACATGGATTCGTTGAGCATCAATATTCATTACCTTTATCAATTCCTTGTATTTATCAGAGAAGATATTTAGTATAGGGTTGGTACAAATACATCATATAGTGGTTGTTTGTATGGTAATTATGTATTAAGTTATCATATATTTTAACGAGGCATGGAGGTATTCAAGAGGGGTTGGAATGTGGCTCTCTACCTTGGCACCTTGAATTGATTATCCTAATTAGTTGTACACTATATCCAGACTTCTCGTTAGTGTGACACCATTGCCTCGCATACGATGTTAAATCTCCAACTGTCTATGTGCTCTTGCAGCAAATGTTGGAGCTTTTGCTAAGAGGAATATATGACATGGATCTTCTCACCTAGAATTGGATGGTTTTGAGCTCATCTGGAGCTGTTATGGTCATGAGACCTACCCCCACCATCGGAATTTCACTCATTTCCCTCGCCACTTGGACCGAATGTACTCTACAACTTCTAGTTCTTTGGTTTGTGTTTTCAAAAGTTTATTTGGCACCCTTATGCTACAAAATTGTTGTTTCTTATGGTCCTGTTGAAGCCCCGAAAATCGGGTCGACAACAAGGGGGATACCCGCCCGGTCCAGACCTTGGTTGGCAGCTCCTTATCCGTTTGGTATAGCGGGTCCGACTGGGGATAATGGGACCAGTTTCCCAATTTAAGGGTGTGTGTGTGTGCAGAGTTGGATGATGCTGATCCAAGAGTACTTAAAGCTAATTTAATTCAGACTTTTAAACTAACTCTATGCTATTGTAATCTAATGAGAAACAACACATTTAATCTATGCTAACCTGGGGTGTATTTCTGCTATTATGCGATCTAAAGAGATTTCAAACAATAACTGGTAATAAAGATCATTCAACTATCATAAGAATAGAAATCAATTAAGATAAACCACTTTGCATAAGAAGTTAGGCAAAACAGTTGTGAATAGCATATCGCATAATAAGTTATTCATACATCAAACATAAATGAATGACTCCACCGTACAAAAATTCCAAATGGTAACTCACACATTCATGCAGTAACATATAAACAACTAAAGACTGTATATCACTTTAAGAATATAAACAGAAACGGTCAAGAGATAAAAGTACCATTTATGACTGGTTCCACTCATAAGCTTCAAGCAACAATGATTTATCTCTCCTTGCTCTAACATCTACTAAGAGTACAAAAGTGCAACATCAGTAGCAGATATCAAATGCAAACATTAATAAACCTTGATCCACCCATTCATCAAAACCCCCTCCGAGGGTGCAAAAGTGCATGTTCTGAGGACAAGTTTTTTGACAAATTTCTGGACCCTTCTCCTAATGCCTGAGAAGGGTTTAAATACTGCTAACTAATTAACTTAATTACATAAATTTAGGATACGATTTTAAATGACCGCCCTTCTTCTTAAGCAAAACTATTTCTAAAAATTGAATCTAATTCCTAACCATTTATGTATTTGCTCCTTAGTACTGCAAGCATGCAACATTCGCTTGGGAAGAGTCGGTTGGTCGCCTTCTGCTTTCTTTTGAGCTATGAAAATAGAAATAACAAGCACTCGCACCACTTTCTGGTAAATTAGAAGATATTTTCGAGAATCTTCCTCTAGCTGGGTATATTCACTGCGTGTATACTTGGTAATAACCCAAATTTCTCTCAAATTGATTCTTCTTTTGCTATTTCGGTTTCCGCCCTTGCGAATGACTGAATAAGTTAGGGACTTTTCTCTCTGAACAATTTTCTGCATTGAAAACTGCCTCCGTTTTTTGTTCCGGGCTTTTCTGGTGCGTTTTCCTTCTTTAGCGCCTTTTTTTTCTTTTTGCTTTACCAGGCATAAGCTTCAAGATCTTTTGTAAACATGCTGCTTTTGTGCGTCTTTGACTCTGAGTTTTGGATGGCCTATTGACATCAACATTTGTTGAGTGATACTCTGGAACCTGTGGTCCTGTTGCATGCGACATCTATTTCTGAAGGCATCTCTTCTCTGTTCTCTAAGCATTGACACTTACCCCTTTTCCTTAGATGTTTCCTACACATTGCTTTATGTTATTTCCTGTCTTACAGTTTACGCAAAGGAAAAGAGTAATGATAATAAAGATTGACATGAAAGCTTTAAGCTCTTATGAATGCATAATCATGACACCCATAACGAACTGACTCTTCGAAAAACACAAAACTGTCCTTCTTGAATACTTTGGCATACAATCATTAATTTCTTTTAAGGCGCGAGCCCAATTTTGGTCTACGGACAACTTTCCTTGAATACTGCGCCGAGGAAATTTTTCGATGGGTGATTTCTGCAACTCGCATCGCAGCATCGCGGATCGCGTCGTCAAGATGTGTCATCGTGGAAATTCATGATCGCATTTATCGCAAATCGCATTCATCGCAGATCGCAGCATCGCAGATCGCAGATCGCAAATCGCGCTTAGTCATTCAATCATTATGTTCTGCTTACGCGATGTTGTGATATGCGACGTCGTGTATCGGCCGTCGGAGATTCCTTAATTTTTTTCATTTAAGAGCGCTTCATAATGTATGTGATGCGATGAATTTTGCGTCGCTTCTTCGCAGCTTATTATGCTCATAGGAAAATGTTTCATTCTCTTCTCGTGATGCGATACAGTTTTAGGGAGTTAAATACAAAAATTTTCATAAAATGTTTTTTGGATTTTTATTAAGGGTCCCCCTTTTCTTGGTGTTATTGCTAATACCAAACAAAGAGGGGGGTTTTTGGTGTCCACAACAATGGCGATTCACTAGGAAGAACCAGTTATCTCTGCTTTTCTATTGAATTTTAACTTCCAAAGCAGAAAAATTTTCATAAGTCTAAATTTTGTTATGGATAGATAGAGTACATTATGCCTTATCCTATCAATGATATTTTGTTTGAACCTTTTTCTATTCCAATTGTTTGCTTCCTCAGGCTTTGTCCTTTTATTTACATCAGACATTACTTGGTCTTCTAAAGATAAAATAAGGTCTTCTCTGCGTGCTGGCTTTTAAAATATGCTCATTTGTCATAGGTAGAGCCTCTGCTGCCAGCAGGCGTCCATAGCCTCGACAGGGTTACCTGTTACCCAGCAATGATCCTTTATCCTGCTTAAGGCTATTTACAACTTTTCAGAGAAAAACCCATTTTGACACTTTTTTCCTTTTTTATTCTCTAAAGAACAATGCCTTGGTTTGGTGGCCAAATTATGACACAGTCATTCACTTGATTTACACTTTTGCCGAACAAGTTGGCTCGTGATGAGACCCCTTATCTTTTGATTGCAACAATCTTGAGTCGTTGCCCTGTTTTGGTGGACAGTATTGGCAAAGTCAGCAAGTTATAATATCTATGATTATGATAAGCTGGCTTGTGATGCGACCTCTTATTCTTTGAGATATAGTGTTTTCTCGAATTGTTCCTCTAAATGCTGCACTTTCCTTTAGCAGGGAGGAAGTCATTGTTTTTCCTTAAGAAAGCTCTCGACGACAATAATAGAGTTTGAAAACAGTAGTTTTACAGAGAATATTTATTTTATTATTGATACCTTCATAGTGTTGATATAAAACAATTTTTTGCCAAAGGTTGCTTTCATCAAATTTTTGAAGTTGAAACTAGTATCATATCTAGGCTAAAGTTAACTCTATCTGTCAATAATAAAGATCAGATTTTTCGAAAAATTTTACTATTTGTACAAGCGAAAAAAAAATAAAAATCTTATAGAGAATTGGTGTCCTCTTTTTTCGTGAACCCCTGTAGTAACCATCTACAACTGGTTTTATTTATAAGAAAGAAAAAAGAAAAAACTAAAACTATCCTACAAAATAGAAGAATAATCTTCTATGGAAAATATATTTTAAGGATCTGTCCATTAACAGGCAAAGAATCCCTTCTACCTGCTAAATCTTGCAACACAAACGTTGATGGGCCTATGACTTCTACAATCTGAAAAGGACCAAGCCACATCTTCTGAAATTTTGTATGTTTTCCCTTTTTTTCATGAGCCTTATCCCATTTCAAAACTAAATCTCCCATCTGAAAATTGTTTCTGGTCATTATGCTCATGTCAAAAGAGGATTTTATTAGCGCTTGGTGATGAGCATGGGTTTTCTTAGCTTGTTCTCGTCGTTCTTCTAATTTAATTATTTCCATTTGTCTTAATTGTAAGGAGGAAGTAGATACTTCATCGATGTATTGTACTAAAGACAAAGAGGGGATGACTAAGTGAGTTGGAAGAACCACTTCTTTCCCATAAACTAAATTAAAGGGAGAAGTGCCGATTGAAGCTTTCTTCGTTATTCTATCTGCCCATAAAGCATTTACCAAAGCTTTGTGCCAAGTCTTTTGGTTCTGGTCAACTGTTCTCTTAATAATCCTGATTAGGTTTTTATTTGTTGATTTAGCCAATCCATTACCTTGCAGATAGTAGTTGGCCAAATATTTCAGTTTGAACCCTCTTTTAAGTGCAAACTCAGTCATTGCATTCCCAGAAAAGTATGAGGCATTATCAAACATTAAAGCCGTTGGCAATCCAAACCTAGTGATTATAAATTGATCTATGAATTCAATGATGTTTTCAGAATCAGCTGTCTTGAGAGGAACTGCTTCTACCCATTTAGTAAAATAATCTGTTGCCGTGACGATGTATCTATGCTGCTTAGAAGAGTGAGGAACGATCTCACCTATTATGTCCAAGCCCCACTGACTGAATGGTTGCTTGATGTTTACCGGCTGTGGTGGCATGGACGATTTCTTTTGTCTCCCTGCAGTAGTTTGGCAGACTTGGCACTTCCTCACGTAACTGTGTGAGTCTTTGAACAATGTGGGCCAATAATATCCTGCACGTAAGATTTTATGTGCAGTAGCATCTCCAACATAGTGTCTGCCTGTTGGTCCATCGTGGAGTTCTTGCAAAACCTTTTCGGCTTCAGTTTTCTCAAGACACCTAAGAAGAACAGAATCATAATTCCTTTTAAACAGAACATCATTTATGAGCTAATATCGTTTAGCTTTCAATCTCAGAGCTCTTTTCTTGGTGTGATCCAGGTGTGGTGGAGCATACCCGTTCTTAAGATAATAAATGGTGTCAGCATATAATGATTCTGCATCGTTTAGGCTTACCTCATACATTTGTACCTCTTCAGATGAATTTTCAGGAATTTGCGATGCTCCAGCCAAAATTTTGCAGAAGCCTTGACCTCTCACAATGCTTGCTGGTTTGATCTCAAGGTCATATTCTTGTAAAGCGGTGATCCAATTTGCTCTTTTTTCACCCACATTCTTCTGTATTAGAAGATTTCTTACCGCTGGAAACGGTACTATGACCTTAGTATGGGCTTTAAGTAAGAAAGGTCTGAAATATTTGATCGCTTTGAAAACAGCATATGCCTGTTTCTCCACGTCTGAATAGTTGAGTTCAGCACCTTGTAAATTCGAGCTAAAAAATGTGATTGGAGCTTCCGCTTTCTCTTGATTTGCTTGAGTTAGAATCGTGGCATATGATTTCTCTGAGGCAAATGTTTATAAGATAAAAGATTCTGAAAAATTCGGGGTTGCTAAAGATGGAGAGTTAATGATAGCTTGTTTGATCAGGTTGAATGCTTCATGCTCATCTTGACCCCATTTAAAATTTGAATTCTTTTTAATCATGGTTTGCAAAGGAGAAACAATTCGTGAAAAATCTGGGACTAATCTCTTCACAAAATTGATTTGACGAAGGAAAGATTGCATGGCTTTTTTGTTATGAGGTAGGGATATTTCAGAAATTTCTTTGATTCTGTCAGGCTCAATGTGGATACCAGATTTTGACACTATGAATCCTAGAAGTTTTCCTTCACTTAATGCGAAAAAAGATTTCTTTGGGTTAATTGAATCCCATACCTTAAACATCGTTGAAAGATTTGTTTCAAGTCTTTGAGATGGTCGCTTCACTTCTTGGAGTACACTGTTATATCATCCAAATAAATTACTACCGATTTATTGACTAAACCCTTGAATGCGATGTCCATGGCTCTCTGAAATGTAGCGCCGGCATTGATCAAACCAAATGGCATCTTCCGATATGCGTATGTGCCCCATTTAGTTCGGAATGTGGTTTTTAACTGATCATCGGGATGTACCAGCACTAGATTGTATCCTGAAAATCCATCCAAAAAAGACATTAGTTCTGAGCCTGCTGCTACCTGTAATATCTGCTCCATAGGTGGGAGGGGAAAATTATTTTTTTGACAGGTTTTGTTCAGATTCCGAAAATCGATGCAGATTCTAATATCTCCGTTTTTCTTTCTAACGGGTACCATATTGGAGACCCATTTGGAATGTCTGACGGGGAAAATTATTCTTGCCTTTAATAACTTATTTAGCTCAGTTTTTATCTGATTTTCTAAATTGGAGTGGATTTTTCTGAGTTTCTGTTGGACAGGTTTTTCGTTGTCAATCATAGGGATAGTATGTTGAATGATAGAAGTGTCGTATGTCTTCACCTCGTCGTAATTCCAGGCAAAAACATTTTTGTATTGTCTCAAAAGACGAATATACGCTAGTTTTTCTTCAGGGGCTAGGCCGTGGCCTAGATTAATGTTTTGTGGTTTATCATCGGTTCCTAGGTTTGCTAATTCATAGTTCAGAGTTGAACTGTAGAGCTTAGAATTGGTAGACCTTTTAAACCGACTTTTCAAATCGTAAAAGTCTTCCAACTTAACCACCGATTTAGGTATAGCATTATCAGTGCTATCTTGTTGTATTTATCGACCGTGATGGTCTTCGTCAATTATCTGATTGGAGTAGGATCCTTCAGAAGTGAGGAAATTTACAATATCAGGATCGTCATTGAATATTCTCCAGTTTGTAATGTTGTGAGGGATGGATGGTCTAAAGATTAATTCTATTGAGAACCTATCTGGACTAAAATCTTCGGAGGGAATAAGTCTAGAGGCTACGTTAGCTAAAAGGTCTGCGCTCGCATTTTGGAGTCTTGGGATTGACGAAATATTGAATGCTATGAAACTCAGTCAGATCTTGTACTAAAGATTGATAGTGTTTCAAATGACCTGATAGGCAATGTATGGTGTTATGTACCTGTTTGACGACAATCTCAGAGTCTCCGAAGACTTGAAGATACTTGACGTTCAACCCGATTGCTTTGTATAGGCCTTGCACCAAGGCCTCATTTCCCGCTGTATTGTTTGTGCAATCGAATTCAAGTCTGCACGTAAGCATGATCTTATTTCCTTCTGGACTAATCAGAACGCATCCTGCTCCTGCCCCTTTGTTAGATTTAGAGCCATCAAAATATAATTTCCAAAACAAAGATGTATTTACAGGTTTATCTAAAAAATTAACACACTTTCAATTATCAGCATGGGAAAAATTTTCGACTTGGGACAAAACTGAATTTTCTAAGTAAGGTGACGTATGAGCATTGAAATTGCCGCTACCGAGTAATTGCCTATGATACTGCTGTTGTATGCTATTGCTTCATTTTCTCCCTCCAATTCCATTACTATGTACTTCTGGTGTAACTCTCGTTCAACCTTTATTTGATTCGGTTTACCATTGTAGGGTAACCACATGCGCGACCAGTCGGTTGAGAAGTATCCATGGAGTTTTTCAGACCAAACCGTGCTAAGAATCAAGCCATAGAATTCTGGGATATCAGCTACTAGAATGTCAATAACCTGACATACCTTCGGGTTAGACGACAATCTTATGGTCACTTGATTAAGTTCACCAATCACTTCGACTTGAGATCGATCAAGCTGAACTATGCGTACTGTGGATTTTTGTGGTTGAACATTCAACTTGGCACATATTGATCTGGGTAAAATATTCGTTGAAGCACCATAATCTACCAAACAATTATGCACATTTTTATTGAAAATTTCATAAGTGAGAAGAAAAGGGGGAGTGTGAAACCTTGATCTTCCTCCAATCAAGGCGATGTCATTTGGATCAATCTTATTGATCGTGTTGGTTGGAGGTCTTCCCATGTTGTGGGAAGCTACAGCTGTAGGCAAAGATGTAGTAGGCACAGCATGTAATTCTTTCATCATTATCTTCTGTTGATGTTTCAATTTTCTCAATTCATAAAGAGTGATATTAGCCCTAGTCTTTTTCATGTCATCAATAATATTGTATTCCATTTCATCCGACACTATCAGTGTTCTTGATGGAGGTGTTTGATCTGATTGGACTGGGCTAGATTGAGTCGCTTTAGCGGTCGTTTTCTTTGTTGCGACTTTATCTTTTGCTGCAGGGCTTGTGCCCTTCTGCTTAGGGGTAGTTTGGGGAGGATCAAGTTGATTTTTGCTTCATGTGCTAACCAGAAATTCTTCTTGATCTTCTTCTTGTGGGAGGATGAAATCCCACTTTCCTTGTAGTTCCACAACTTCTTCGTCATCGGTCTGCCCTTCAGTGGTACTCTCTTCTTCTTCCTCTTCTTCGAATTCGACATTTGAGATAGCGTTGGGTGGTTTCACATCCATTGAAGGGCCTCTTTTAAAAGTTCTATAGGGCTTTTTTGAAGAAGTTTCTGCTACTTGTTTTTTTATGTCAATCATCTCATTGGACATGGTTTTTAATACTTTTTGTAATCCTTCCAAATCAAAAGGGTCTTTCGTTTGTTTCTTCTTGGAGTCTTCCTTGAAGGTGACTTTCTTAGATTTTCATTCCTCTATCGCAGATCTCTTTTCCAGGGTTACTACGCGTTTCTCTACTACTATCGCCTCTGTTAGGTTTTCAACTAAGGTTGTTTTATTTGCCCTATCCACGAAGATTGCTAAGTTTGATGGTAAGGCCGTAATATACTATTCACATCGTACTTCTTCGCTGGGTTGGGAAGCAGTGGGAATTTTGTTGAGGATTTTATTGAACCGTAAATTGAAATCTTTGATGGGTTCTCTAGCCTCGGCTTTAAGATTGGATAGGTCATTGATTAACGTTGCCGTTTATCTATCATCACCAAACTTGGTAAGCAATTGACTTTGAAAAATGTCCCAACTTGTGATCGACCTCGAGGGTAATGAAAAGTACCATGTCCCAGTTGTTCCTTGCATTGTATAGGGAAAAAGCCGGACAACAGCATCCTCGTTGGTAACTCCGTTGAGATTGACAGAATGCATGAAATTATTAATGTGCTCTTCAGCTAGCATGCCTGCTTCTGGATTGAATTTGGGTAGCCATTTCTCAGGATGGGCTGGTATTTGGCTCAGGGGTGGAGGCATTAAAACTGCCCCAGGATTGTTCCATGGAGACTGGGCCATCGTTGAGATGCTAGTAAATGAAAGTGCAGAGGATGTTCCCTGAGGCTGGGAACATGAAGATATTATGATCTTAGATGATTGAAGAAGAGGGGTTGTGGAAGATGGATGAGTGGTTTGGAATGAAGATGTGGGTGGCTGACTTCGAGGCGAGGGAGTTGAAATGGACAATGTAGATGAAAGAGTCTCACTGTCAGACTCTTGTGGTGTTTTCCTTGCTCTTTTCCTGGTGGGGAGAGGGAATTCAGTTGGCTGGATGCCAAATTTTTCACTCTTTAATCTGGTCAGGGGATGAGCAGGATTGTACTACGAAGTCACGCTGCTTTGAGATTTATCAGACCTTTGTGTAGAAATAGAAAATCCCTGTAGTTTGTGAATCAGAGTTTGAACTTCAGGGGGTTCAATGGTAATTGGCCTGAAATATTAGGGTATGTAGCAGCGGTTAATACTCGAGTGACTTCTGACTCTGGATTTAAACGTACTGGGGAAGTCGGGGGAGTTGATGAGGGTGATTTAATCTGAGAATGGTATTTAGATTTTGATTTAGGTGCCATTCATAGTTCGTGCCCTCCTTCTAGCTCCAAATATGTTGAAGCCCCGAAAATCGGGTCGACAACAAGGGGGATACCCACCCGGTCCGGACCTTGGTTGGCAGCTCCTTATCCGTTTGGTATAGCGGGTCTGACTGGGGATAATGGGACCAGTTTCCCAATTTAAGGGTGTGTGTGTGTGCAGAGTTGGATGATGCTGATCGAAGAGTACTTAAAGCTAATTTAATTCAGACTTTTAAACTAACTCTATGCTATTGTAATCTAATGAGAAACAACACATCTAATCTATGCTAACCCGGGGTGTATTTCTTCTATTATGCGATCTAAAGAGATTTCAAACAATAACTGGTAATAAAGATCATTCAGCTATCATAAGAATAGAAATCAATTAAGATAAACCACTTTGCATAAGAAGTTAGGCAAAACAGTTGTGAACAACATATCGCATAATAAGTTATTCATACATCAAACATAAATGAATGACTCCACCGTACAAAAGTGCCAAATGGTAACTCACACATTCATGTAGTAACATATAAACAACTAAAGATTGTATATCACTTTAAGAATATAAACAGAAACGGTCAAGAGATAAAAGTACGATTTATGACTGGTTCCACTCATAAGCTTCAAGCAACAATGATTTATCTCTCCTTGCTCTAACTTCTACTAAGAGCACAGAAGTGCAACATCAGTAGCAGATATCAAATGCAAACATTAATAAACCTTGATCCATCCATTCATCAAAACCCCCTCCGAGGGTGCAAAAGTGCATGTTCTGAGGACAAGTTTTTTGACAAATTTCTGGACCCTTCTCCTAATGCCTGAGAAGGGTTTAAATACTGCTAACTAATTAACTTAATTACATAAATTTAGGATACGGTTTTAAATGACTGCCCTTCTGCTAAAGCAAAACTATTTCTAAAAATTGAATCTAATTCCTAACCATTTCTGTATTTGCTCCTTAGTACTGCAAGCATGCAACATTTGCCTGGGAAGAGTCGGTTGGTCGCCTTCTGCTTTCGTTTGAGCTATGAAAATAGAAATAAAAAGCGCTGGAACCACTTTCTGGTAAACTAGAAGATATTTTCGAGAATCTTCCCCTAGCTGGGTATATTCACTGCGTGTATAGTTGGTAATAACCCAAATTTCTCTCAAACTAATTTTGCTTTTGCTATTTCGGTTTCCGGCCTTGCGAATGACTGAATAAGTTAGGGACATTTCTCTTTGAACAATTTTGTGCATCGAAAACTGCCTCCGTTCTTTGTTCCGGGCTTTTCTGGTGCGTTTTCCTTCTTTAGCGCCTTTTTTTTCTTTTTGCTTTTCCGGGCATAAGCTTCAGGATCTTTTGTAAACATGCTGCTTTTGTGCGCCTTTGACTCTGAGTTTTGGATGGCCTATTGACATCAACATCTGTTGAGTGATACTCTGGAATCTGTGGTCCTGTTGCATGCGGCATCCGTTTGTGAAGGCATCTCTTCTCTGTTCTCCGAGCATTGACACTTTCCCCTTTTCCTTAGATGTTTCCTGCACATTGCTTTATGTTATTTCCTGTCTTACAGTTTACGCAAAGGAAAAGAGTAATGATAATAAAGATTGACATGAAAGCTTTAAGCTCTTATGAATGCATAATCATGACACCCATAACGAACTGACTCTTCGAAAAACACAAAACTGTCCTTCTTGAATACTTTGGCGTACAATCATTAATTTCTTTTAAGGCGCGCGCCCAATTTTGGTCTACGGACAGCTTTCCTTGAATACTGCGCCGAGGAAATTTTGCGATGGGTGATTTCTGCGACTCGCATCGCAGCATCGCGGATCGCGTCGTCAAGATGTGTCATCGCAGAAATTCATGATCGCATTTATCACAAATCGCATTCATCGCAGATCACAGATCACAGATCGCGCTTAGTCATTCAATCATTGTGTGTTGCTTACGCGATGTTGCGATATGCGACGTCGCATATCAGCCGTCAAAGATTCCTTAAGTTTTTTCATTTAAGAGCGCTTCATAATGTATGTGATGCGATGAATTTCGCGTCGCTTCTTCGCAGCTTATTATGCTCATAGGAAAACGTTTCATTCTCTTCTCGCGATGCGATACAGTTTTAGGGAGTTAAATACAAAAATTTTCATGAAATGTTTTTTGGATTTTTCTTGGTGTTATTGCTAATATCGAACAAAGAGGGGGGTTGTTGGTGGCCACAACAGGTCCACATGGATGGCCGCATTTTTCAATCCCAGCAAGAACCAGCCACTAATGTCGTGCCTTCCGACATTGCTTTAAATTTGTCAAGTAAGGTAATGAAACATGCTACACTACAATTTTATTGTTCTAGTTTCTTATTTCTTCTTTTCACAGATAATTAATCAATTTTGTCATTGTTTAAGACGTAGCTCTGCTACCACGACTTATAGCGGGGTCTAGAGAGGTTGGAACCTCCACTGCTCAACCGACTTTGTTCCAGGCTACTATTCTATGTTTTCTTGAAGATTGACATATCTGCGGTTTTATTTTCTTTAGCAGAAGTTTGTATCTCCTGGTTGATACACATGGGTTGTCTTGTTTATCAATTGACCTACTTTAATTTAAGGGTTTGTCATCAATTTAATGTAAATACTATATTTAAATATTGATAATTTCTTTGGTTGAATATTACAGTCCTTTTCTTTAAATTTGTGGGTCTGTAGCAGATTATTAAAGTCCAAACTGTGAATGAATCTCATCCTTGCACCATTTACTTCTGAGACAGGATATTTTGCTTCAAGGAATTCATTTCCTGTATATTGTCTCTACAAACTAAGAAAGTTTTGTCAAGAGTGTAAATAATCATTTTTTCATTGTTAAACATTTTGTATTGATGGTTAATAATTTTACTTAATTCGTATGTGAAATTTTGAAGAGGTTTCTTCCCAAAACGGGTAATAGAGTATTCTCCCGATTCAATTTTGAAGTTATTCTTTTTGGATTTTTAAGAGAGACTTGTAGGTTATGGGATAGTTCCGGCAATGAGCCCTTGCTTAGCATTGGAACTAACCCATTCCTCAGATGGTGGTTCTCTCGCGTTACTATATCAATTCCTATTAGCTTAAGTACTAAACATGTTTATTTTAAAGAGTCATGTTTGTTATTTGATTGCACATAGTGATTTTCTTACTTTTACACAGTCTCCTTTAAACATTACTGATTTATTATGGGTTACCTAAGATTCCTATTATTTATTTTGATGCACAAAATTTGTACATTACTTCTCTTATTCATTTCCTTAAATTCTTATTCGAGTAAGAAGTACTTCAAACTTCTAGTTCGACTCATTTCGTTATTTCAAAAGGCACCCCACTATTGTATTGTGATTAAGATTACTATTCCTTGCAAATATAGTTTCCATAATGATGGTGAAAGACTATTTTTATTTCTTCTTTCGAAAATGGTTGACAACAAGGTTATTGACAATGTTTAGTTTCCTTTTGGAATCATATTACTTTAGTCTACTCTGTGTAATTTTTCTATCACTAGAAGGAAATGTTGTATATGAACCCATCAAAAATAGATACCACATTTTAATTTACAGAGTAAAGAACACAGTGCATGAACTTGTAAAAATACTACATTTAAATTTCAGAATAATGAATTCATGCTCATAATCAACCTTTCATTTTTCATAATTACCAGTTGAATAAGATTAATAACTCACAACATTATACTCTATGTTCATAAATCAATACTGTAAAATCTATAATTCTAAAAGTTCTAGTACTTATTTTCATTTTGTAAATCTGCTAGGGGAAAAAACTCCTCAGAAACGACCACACCTCCCTTCCAACGAGAATGTCCTTTGGAACCAGTTCCCCCTTGAGCTCTCCCAACTTCCACAAAACATGTACAGTGGAGAGGTTTTCTTTTCAAATTGTCTAATGACATCAGGGTCTCAGTTGATCGATCTAGAACTCACAATAATGATAGGGATCGAGCCTTCCACTGGTCCTTACCAGCTCAGGAAATTGGCTCTTGGGTAGTGTATTTCTTTAGTCCATGTCTTTGTTCTTACTTTTGTCTTTGAAAACATTTCCAACCCCCTCCTTCTACCATATTTTCCTTTTTAAAAGAAATCCTTTGCGTAAGGAATACGTGTTTTCTCCAACTACATGGAAGTTAGGAAATATTTTGGTCATCCATGAGTTTTTCCTCTTGAGATTACAAAATCATTATTTTAAATCATAACCATTTCATTTAAATAAAAAAGTCTTTCCATCTCAATTAGGTCTTTAACTACCCTAAAAATCTGTCAACCTCTACATGAGGTAATTAATTAACAATTCTAACTTGTTTGTAAAATGAAATAAAACCAAAGTAAGTGGGAGTGTTAAATATCCCCCCTTATGTGAAAATTTTTCCTTGGTGATTTCTGAGTATTGAAGCAAGGGAGATCCATCTGATGTAGATTCATCTGGGCTAAAGTGCTTCCATTTCATTTTAACTTGGAACATAGTTACTGATAAGATGAGAAAATTGACATAAATATTTCATCTTCCCACGTATCTTCTTGTGGGCTAAAGTGCTTCCATTGAACTTTAACTTGGCATATAATATCTTGCTTCGAGAGCATTATTTCTCTTCATTATAGAATACGGAGGGGATCTAATAGGAATTCTCCATACAGTTCTACCTACACATCCATCATGTAATTATTACTCATCATATAAATTAAATGATTTGAAAATTAAATAGAAACAAATATTGTCCATGTTGCCTTTACCTGCACATCCTCCCAATTAATGATATTCCTCGGGTCAGAAAAATATATTTTTAACAGTGACACATGAAAAACATTATGAATTCGTAGGTGGCTTGGTAGAGAAAGCTGGTAAGCTACTGGCCCTATCCTTTCCAGAATCTGGAAAGGTCCACAATAGCGAGGAGCTAGCTTTCCATAACCCCCCCCACTTTAAGGAACTTTTCCTAGGATTTACTCTCACATACACATGATCACTCAAACAAAACTCTCTTTAGGTTCTCTTAGCCTCCTGTTGCAAAAGGGTATCATTTTTCATGATTGACATTTTTACATGCCAAATATGTCATACTTTGCAAGCTACTGTGTTCCATATTTCCATAACAGACCAAAGAAAAAGCCATGAAATGTGCTAGTTTAAAGGCCGCTGCTGTGTTCCAGTTTTGGAGAGTTTTAGAGGGAGGTCCAAACAGTCCAATCTTGGTCTCCCTACATTTCAATTTCCTGTTGTAGAATATAGAGAATGATATCTGTCCAAACAGTTTAATCTTGGCAGATTTTGTAGATAGGTAGAGAATCAAAGGGACCCAACTGTTTAATCTGGGCCCTGGCAGAAATAAGTGTAGATTTAGATAGGAAATCAGAAAAAAGAAAATAAAAATTATAAATATGGGTCTGCAAGTCTAAGTGCACCCAAATCAAAAGAAGAAAAAATGTTAGGAAGTAGGCTGGGTAGGTAGCTGTGGTTGTAGAATGGTGATTCATGATCAATTTTGTGTTTCAAAATGTTTATCTTTTCAGATCACAGTGCAGGCAGTTTTTCATTCAGAAGAGCTCAGAGCTGGACATCACTAACTCCCCCTTCTTCTAATTCCACAAAGTCACTTACTAACTCCCCAAAGAGGTCAAGATCTGCTTGAGCCTCTTAGTCTCATCATACTTCATATCAGTTGCCTTCGTGAAAGATCTGTTTCACTCAAGGATTTCATTTCTCTACAGGTTCTTTTCCCCAAATTTAGCCTAAGGTCCCTGACCTTAGTGCCCTCTGTTCATCTCCATATTAACTGCTAACTTTATTATATAAACTCCCTATCAGTTTTTCCCATTCCCCTATTAAACTGTACTTATAAAACACCCCTATGTAAATATTCCCTCCCTGGCAATATAGCCATATTTTCATAAGTCCGGGAAAAAATGGTCCATCTGGGGTTGTTTTTAGCCCATCCGAGTCATAGCAGGGATTAATCTGACACTGCTCAGATTAATAACCTCTTCCCTAACCCTAAAAACCCTCAAGAAACCCACTTTTTATCCCTTTACCCCAAGTTTCGGGCATAAATCGTTAACCCGCGCTCAAAAAAAAAAAAAAAAAAACCCATAAACCCGCCATTTCCTAAGTCTAAACCCACCGCGCACTATATTTAAATGGGAATATTCCCACGAATATCCCTGCCCATTAACCCGTCGCCGCCTCACATCTACTGCCAATCGTTGGATCTTCCGCCCCGCAGATCGATGGTGGGCGGGCCGTCCCATCTTCAAAACGCCCGAGCTTTAGCACCCGGGAGATGGGCGGTATTGCCACCGTACCTCCCGCCACATGTCAAGCGTTGGGCCGTGGCGGATCCCTCTCCCCCGAAACCGCCTTTGTCCATAAGCGGTGCGCCCAAAACCGGAAACCGCCCCTGCCTGCGTCACCCACCTGCCCAGTGACGTCAACCCCTGCCCAGTCACCATGTCGAGTCATCTGCCTGTGTGGCCTCCTGCCACGTCACTGCCACCTACCCCTGCCACCGTACCTGCCATGTCACCATCCGTACATGATGACATCATGCTGACGTCATCCCGCCACGTCGTCCTGCTGACGTCATCCTGATGTCACCCACCGTACAATGTCACTTCATGCTGACATCATGCTGACATCATCAGCACTTTTTTGGCGCGAAGGGCAAAAAATCGCACTTTGAAGCCCCGGAATCAGGTTCTGAGGTAGTTTTTGATGAGCGATTTGCGCTAGATTTTTTGGGCCTGAATGGGGAATCTTCAGGGAAACTTTTCATTCTGCGGCCCCAGCAAGCCCAAAAGGCGCCGAAAGACCCATTTTTCTTCGCGAAGCTTGCCGGAAGGAGCAGATAACAGTTTTGAAGGAAACAAAGGCCGAGCAGCGGCCATTAATTTGTGAATAAAACCCACGACATGTCAGAACAACATCAATTTATTGCCAAAGAGTATCAGAGGAAGAAGAAGAGCCAAAGAGTATCAGTCAAGATTTTTTAGGGGTTCGAGGCACCTGAACATTGATGAGGCCCCCCAGAAAGTCAAATCAGGAGGCGTAAGCCCATCCTTGCCCTCAAATCACAGTTAAAGCTTTAAATGCATACAGACAACGAAGGTGCAGAAACACATACTCATTTATTTCAGAAAACACTGCAGCAAGCCACCAAGAACAACATCATTTATTCAGTTTTGATACGGTGGCCCTGAGCACAGCCCGAGATATCTTTTGCATTTATTTCTAGATAGAATTAGGTTAAGTAGTCACTTTTCTTTATGACCTAATTAGGTCAAGATGTAATAAAGGAACTCTGCAGAGAGTTTTTGCCCTATATATACCACCCTCTATATAGTTTTAAGGGTTGGTCAATTGAGAAGTTCACTAGAGACTCGCTGTGTATACCTAAGTTTTTCCATAATAAAAGATTGTCGAAAGCTTGGAGAGCAAACTGTCTGTTATGAATGAATGTTTATGGAAATATGAAGATGGAATTCTTGTGCTGCAGCCTGAAGCAATAAGTGCATCTTACCTCTGTTTATTGTTTACCACTATCTAAGTAGCAGGAAGAAAGAATAGCCTAGAATTAGTTTAAATACTCTCTATGCTCAATTTCTGCTATTTCTTTATGTTTTCTTCTAATTGATTTGGTTATGAACATGAATTCCTTCTGGCTCATGTTTACCCCGATTCACCTGTGTTTGCCAATTATCTAGGGATTCTTAAATGCCCCTCGGTAGCACTCTGTTATCTTCCCTTGTTAAGCATAATTGAGAGATTCTTAATTGCCTCTCATTACTTAGCATTTATTTCCATCCCTTTAACCTGAAACATTGTTTCATGACCAGCTATCTTGCTCCATTTTCCCTCACTGTTATTAAGGAAAAGCACCAGCAGTTTTTCTCCTCGACTCCACGCCCAATGGTTCGAAACCCTTAGACTATGCTTCGCCTCTCTATCTGAAAAATCAATTTTCCCACCAAAAACAAAACAAAAACCCTCTGAACTCGAGACCTAGCCTAAAATCCTTTTTTAAACAAAGCTAAATCATAAAGAGAGAGCCCTCTCTGATTGCAGGTTGGCTAGAACCTGCAGTCCAAAGTTGGTTTGTGGTTACCTTGGCCGTATCCTTTTCCGGAGCTTAAGGACAACCTGAGTGATAACATAATGGCGACTCCACTGGGGACTTTCCTCAGATAATTTCAGATAGTTTCACGAAGAAGGTAAGGAAGCTCCACTGAGAGAACCAGACCTTCAAAACTGCTTTTTGAAAGTTTAGTTCTGATCTTTGATGGTGGACAGAGATCAGACACTCCAAAGTTGATCTTTCACCTGGCGACTCCACATCATCCTCATAATAAAGACTCCATTGGAGAGATGAACCCAAAAGAAATTTATGAGAAGATCAGGCTTTTGACCTGGATTATTATCCAAGAGGTCATGTTCTTTCTCCTCCATAAAATTTTGCTGTACATATTGTTCGAACTTGACTTTTATGTTTTTCCTGTAGAAAATGTTGAGGAAAGCCCTCCTTGCACATTAGAACCATAGCCTCTAAATGCTGCTGATGCTCACCTTATAGTCAAGGGGGACACTAGTGTCATATCAAATCATCCCATCCCTGTTCACACCGAACCCAATCATTTAGCCCCTGTACACAATCCCTTGCCTCGTAAGGTTCCTAATAGATATAAGCCACTCATTTTTCCTCCCGTGCTTAAACCTTTGCCCAAAAATCATCCCACGTGTCTCCCAAGATTTGATGGAGAGAAAGGAGTGACTGCCCAAAAGCACATTCAGGCTTTTGAAGATTATTTGAACATTTTTGAAGTGGAGGATGACGATGTTAGTCTTAGGCTGTTTTCCCTTTCTCTACAAAGTGAAGTTAGGACTTGGTTTAAAGCATTTCCTGAGGAAAGCATCTCAAATCTCCAGCAGTTATTCAAACTCTTCCTTGATAGATGGATGAACAAAGTCAATTTCCTCGTGCTCATAGAAGAATATAATCAGTTAAAAAGCATTCCAAATGAATCTATTCAGCAATTTTCTGACCGATTCAATCAAGTTTATCATTCTATACCATTGAATATAAGACCTCCCCCCGTTTTGGCTCTATTGCATTATCCAACAGCATTTGATCTAGAAATAGAATTTAATCTGAGAGAAAGGAGCCCCTCTACTATGCAACAGATGCAGAACATGGCAGTAGATGTAGAGGTCAATCTAAAAATTAGGGAGAGGAGGTTGAAAGCAGGAAAAGGGGATGAACTTGATATCTTTGTAAAGAAAGCAGAGGAATTAAAGTAGATGTGCACAATAGAAGTTGAATGTTTAGAGCAACAGAACAGATCTATTTTGCAAAAGGAAAGTAATGATATTCATGAACAAACCTGCCACAAAACAGATGACATATTCATACCGCCATACATGATGGAGCAGTCTCCTGATATAACGTATGAATATAATAGCTTCTCTTCTTTCAACGGTCTGCCAAAATATGATCAGTACAATGATGATTGTGAGCCTAATGACCAAATCGGTCTTGTAGATTAGTTGCACCCTATTTTTGCACAGAGCACAGTTCAGGATCAGCTGCCTGAACACAATGATCAGAATGCCCATCTCAGCTATGAAGAAAAGGAAGAAAACGCAGAGTGTGTTGATTTCAGTGAAGGAACTTTACCTTTCTGTTTTGAATCTTTTCAATTTATTAAAGAGAACTATCATGCAATTAATAAGCAAGTATCAACAAGGGTTGATATTGACCGTCTGGAGGATGATCAAATCATTGTTCAAAATGTATTGCCTCTAATTTTGCAAACCCAAAGAGCCATCGAATATCAGATTGAGGAAGACTTGGAAGCAGCAGCATATGATCAAATGATCCAAGTGGATCCCCTGCCTCTTTGTTTTCAGCCATCTGAGGTATTTGAAGAAGAAGAAGAGGAGCAGCCTGCGCAAATCAGTCAAGTGCTATTCGAGCTAGATTGTAAATTGCAAGCACCTCTGCAAGTTTTGAATGACTTATCTGCTGGTAGGTAGAATGATGAAAGAGATCAGCGCTTTTCTCCATTAGCAGGCTGCAAAGCTCAAAATCAAGTTGTTGATGATTCCCAAATTTGAAAGCATGATAGCTATCCCAAACTTTTGTACAGTTCTTCAAGTCAGTCCAGCAATAATGTATATATGCTACAGGACCCTTTTGTACAGTTTCTTGTTTCAGCAAAGAAGGTCAACAGCTTCCTGATCTTCTCAAAGATTAATAAAGCCATATCAGATTGCAAGATCTCCATTTCAGGTAATAGCAAGCACAAGCAGCAAGGGCCATTCATGTTTATAATGCTTCAGTGGATGCATTGGCTATTTCATTTCACCTAACGACAAAGTAAGTGCTGGTTAGGGTAGGTAGGTAGGATTAATAAGGCAACCAGCCAAGCAAATTTTGCAGAGTACAGCAGCAAATGAATACAAGGCAGTCTGACCTGCTGTTCTTGGCTTTTCACAAGGAAAAGCCATCCCCAAGTGCAGCCACTATTAGCCTCCTGTTGCAATAGGGTATCATTTTTCATGATTGACATTTTTACATGCCAAATATGCCATACTTTGCAAGCTGCTGTGTTCCATATTTCCATAACAGACCAAAGAAAAATCCATGAAATGTGCTAGTTTAAAGGCCACAAGCTGCTGTGTTCCATATTTCCAGAACAGACCAAAGAAAAATCCATGAAATGTGCTAGTTTAAAGGCCACTGTTGTGTTCCAGTTTTGGAGAGTTTTAGAGGGAGGTCCAAACAGTCCAATCTTGGTCTCCCTAGGTTTCAATTTCCTGTTGTAGAATATAGAGAATGATATCTGTCCAAACAGTTTAATCTTGGCAGATTTTGTAGATAGGTAGAGAATCAAAGGGACCCGACTATTTAATCTGGGCCCTGGCAGAAATAAGTGTAGATTTAGATAGGAAATCAGAAAAATTAAAATAAATTTGTAAATATGGGTCTGCAAGTCTAAGTGCACCCAAATCAAAAGAAGAAAAAATGTTAGGAAGTAGGCTGGGTAGGTAGTTGTGGTTGTAGAATGGTGATTCATGATGAATTTTGTGTTTCAAAATGTTTATCTTTTTAGATCATAGTGCAGGCAGTTTTGCATTCAGAAGAGCTTAGAGCTGGACATCATTAACTCCCCCTTCTTCTAATTCCCCAAAGTCACTTAGTAACTCCCCAAAGATGTCAAGATCTACTTGAGCCTCTTAGTCTCATCATACTTCATATCAGTTGCCTTGGTGAAATATCTGTTTCACTCAAGGATTTCATTTCTCTACAGGTTATTTTCCCCAAATTTAGCCTAAGGTCCCTGACCTTAGTGTCCTCTGTTGATCTCCATATTAACTACTAACTTTATTATATAAACTCCCTATCAGTTTTTCGCATTCCCCTATTAAACTATACTTATAAAACACCCCTATGTAAATATTCCCTCCCTGGCAATATAGCCACATTTTCATAAGTCCGGGAAAAAATGGTCCATCTGGGGTTGTTTTTAGCCCATCCGAGTCATAGCAGGGATTAATATGACACCTGGTCAGATTAATAACCTCTTCCCTAACCCTAAAAACCCTCAAGAAACCCACTTTTTATCCCTTTACCCCAAGTTTCAGGCATAAATCGTTAACCCGTGCTCAAAAAAAAAAAAAACCCATAAACCCGCCATTTCCTAAGTCTAAACCCACCGCGCGCTATATTTAAATGGGAATATTCCCATGAATATCCCCGCCCATTAACCCGCCGCTGCCTCACGTCTACCACCAACTATTGGATCTTCCGCCCCGCAGATCGACGGTGGGTGGGCCGTCCCATCTCCAAAACGCCTGAGCTTTAGCGTCTGGGAGATGGGCGGTATTGCCGCCGTACCTCCCGCCACGCATCAAGCGTTGGGCTGTGGCAAACCCCTCTCCCCCAAAACTGCCTTTGTCCATAAGCGGTGCGCCCAAAACTGGAAACCGCCCCTGTCTACGTCACCCGCCTGCCTAGTGACATCACCCCCCTGCCTAGTCACCATGTCGAGTCATCTGCCTGTGTGGCCTCCTGCCACGTCACTGCCACGTACCCCTGCCACCGTACCTATCACGTCACCATCCCTACATGATGACGTCATGCTGATGTCATCCCGCCACGTCGTCCTGCTGACGTCACCCACCATACAATGTCACATCATGCTGACGTCATCAGCACTTTTTTGGCGCGAAGGGCAAAAAATCGCACTTCGGAGCCCCGGAATCAGATTCTGAGGCAGTTTTTGATGAGCGATTTGTGCCTAATTGCTCGTCGCTAGATTTTTTGGGCCTGTTTGCGGAATCTTTAGGGAATATTTTCATTCTACGGCCCCCAGCAAGCCCGAAAGGCGCCGAAAGACCCATTTTTCTTCGCAAAGCTTGCCGGAAGGAGCAGATAACAGTTTTGATGGAAACAAAGGTCGAGCAGTGGCCATTAATTTGTGAATAAAACCCACGGCACGTCGGAACAACATCAATTTATTTCCAAAGAGTATCAGAGGAAGAAGAAGAGCCAAAGAGTATCAGTCAAGATTTTTTAGGGGCTCGAGGCACCTGAACATTGACGAGGCCCCCCAGAAAGTCAAATTAGGAGGCGTAAGCCCATCCTTGCCCTCAAATCACAGTTAAAGCTTTAAATGCATACAGGCAGCGAAGTTGCAGAAACCCATACTCATTTATTTCAGAAAACACTGCAGCAAGCCACCAAGGACAACATCATTTATTCAGTTTTGATACGGCGGCCCTGGGCACAGCCCGAGATATCTTTTGCATTTATTTCTGGATAGAATTAGGTTAAGTAGTCACTTTTCTTTATGACCTAATTAGGTCAAGATGTAATAAAGGAACTCTGCAGAGAGTTTTTGCCCTATATATACCACCCTCTGTATAGTTTTAAGGGTTGGTCAATTGAGAAGTTCACTAGAGACTCGCTGTGTATACCTAAGTTTTTCCATCATCAAAGATTGCCGAAAGCTTGGAGAGAAAACTGTCTGTTGTGAATGAATGTTTATGAAAATATGAAGATGGAATTCTTGTGCTGCAGCCTGAAGCAATAAGTGCATCTTACCTCTGTTTATTGTTTACCACTATCTAAGTAGCAGGAAGAAAGAATATCCTAGAATTAGTTTAAATACTCTCTATGCTCAATTTCTGCTATTTCTTTATGTTTTCTTCTGATTGAATTGGTTATGAATATGAATTCCTTCTGGCTCATGTTTACCCCGATTCACCTATGTTTTCCAATTATCTAGGGATTCTTAAATGCCCCTAGGTAGCGCCCTGTTATCTTCCCCTGTTAAGCATAATTGAGAGATTCTTAATTGCCTCTCATTACTTAGCATTTCTTTCCATCCCTTTAACCTAAAACATTGTTTCATGACCAGCTATCTTGCTCCATTTTCCCTCACTGTTATTAAGGAAAAGCACCAGCAGTTTTTCTCCTCGACTCCACGCCCAATGGTTCGAAACCCTTAGACTATGCTCTGCCTCTCTATCTGAAAAATCAAATTTCCCACCAAAAACAAAACAAAAACCCTCTGAACTCGAGACCTAGCCTAAAATCCTTTTTTAAACAAAGCTAAATCATAAAGAGAGAGCCCTCTCTGATTGCAGGTTGGCTAGAACCTACAGCCCAAAGTTGGTTTGTGGTTACCTTGGCCGTATCCTTTTCCGAAGCTTAAGGACATCCTGAGTGATAACAGGTTCTCTTTTTATCAGCATAAGATTTCTGCCTGCCTTGGGTAGCTTTCAAATTATGTCGTACTTTCTTTATCGCTTTCTCCATTTCGACGAGCATATCAAAATGTAGAATTAGTTTACCTTTAGGACTCCTCCAATTTGGTGTTGTTCTACACTTCTCCCCATAAAACACCTCGAATGGACTCATTTTGATGGATTCATGGTAGTTGTTGTTGTATGAAAATTCCACTAAGTGGAGATACTCTTCCCATTTTGTAGGTTGCTATATTTCATACATCCTCAACATTCCTTCCAAGACTTGGTCTACTCATTTGGTCTTCCCATCAGTTTGTGGGTAACATGCGATGCTAAAATAATTTTAGTTCCCAAACTGACAAACAAAGATCTCCTGAAAGCAAAGGTGAATTTAACATTTATATCAGATACCACTACCTTATGCAATCCATGCAATATAAAAATCTCTTTCATAAATATGTCACCAATTTCTACAGTTTTATAAGTAGATTCGACATGAATAAAGTGGGTTATTTTACTTAGTTTATCCACCACCACCATGATGGAGTTGTTCTATCTCCTGCATCTAGGTAGACCTGTTATGAAATCTAATGTAATTGTATCCCATTTCCATTGAGGAATGGGCAGTGTGTGAAGCAATCCCGTTAGGTGCTAGTGTTCTCCTTTAACTTTCTGACATTAGAAGCGTTTAGCTAAGTATTCTACAATATATTTTCTCAGTAATAGCCAAAAATAGCCTTTTTTAATCACAGAGAACAACTTTTGATAGCCTGGATGTGCCATATATGGACTTCTATGAAATTCATTCAACATATATTGCTTGAAGGATTTTTTATTAGACACATAAATTATTTGTCAGAAAGTTAACAAATGGTCTAGATTTATACTATAGTCACTTGTTTTTCCTGACTCCATCATTTGTTTAGCTTACTGCCAAAGGAATTCGAACTCAAGGTCTTTAATAGTAGCTTCCCATATTTGATTTACAAAGTTTCTTTCTATTTTACTAAACGATACTTCATATAGGTGATGTAATTTCCTACTCAAAGCATCAGCTACCTAATTTTCCTTTCGCTTTAGATGTTTGATGTCAAAATAAAATTCACTTAGGAAGGTTGTCCACCTTTCTTGTTGAGAGTTTCGATTAGGTTTCTTGAAGAAAATCATCAAGCTATTATGATTTTTCATTAGGATAAATATTTCTCCTAACAAGCAATGCCGCCACATTTTCAAGGCATGCACCACCGCTGTCAATTCCACATCATAAGAAGAATATATTTTCTTATGATCCTTTAGCTTGCATGATTTGTAAGCTATCACCATGCCCTCTTGCATTAATACGCCACCAACCCCCTCCTGAAAAGCATCTGTACAAATAGTAAATTCATGCTCAGGATCAGCTACCTTGAGTACGAGGGCTGTGGTTAACAATTGTTTGAGGAGTTCAAAACTATTCTGACATTCAGATATCTAGCGAAAATTTCTTCCTTTTTTTTGCAAGGAGGTGATATGGTATGCAATTTTTGATAATCCCTTGACGAATCTTCGATAATAACTAGCTAGAACGATAAAGGATCTGATATCCGTCACACTTTTTGGTACTCACCAATCCATGATAGTTCTAATTTTTTCCGGATCCATAACTATACCTTTAGTAGAGATAATGTGCCCCAAATAATGAATCTGATCTTTACAAAAATCACATTTACTATATAACTAATCTCTTGGCAAGGCTTGTAGCACTATTCGAAGGTGTTCCTTTTGTTCCTCCAAAATTCTAGAATAAATCAATATATCATTCATAAAACTTAAAACAAATTTGTCCAATTACGGGTGAAAAATACCATTCATTATACTCATAAAAGGTTTTGGGGAATTGGTGAGTCTAAATGGTAGCAATAAACTCATAATGCCCATAACACATTCTAAATGTTGTTTTACAAATATCTTAATCTTTTATCCTAATCTGATGGTACCCAGATCACAAATCAATTTCAAAAAATATAGTGGCTCCTTTAACTTGATAAAACAAATCATCAATTCTTAGTAAAGGGTATTTATTCTTAACAATTAACATGTTAAGTTGTCAGTAATCGATGCATAATCACAATGTACCATCCTTTTTCTTCATGAACAACACATGTGCCCCCCAAGGTGACACACTTGGGTGAATATAGCCCTTATCCAACAAGTCCTGTAGTTGCATTTTGAGTTTGGTTAACTCAGGTACACTCATTCGGTAAGGGTTTTTTGATACACAAGGTACCCGTGGTATTAATTCTATAGTGAAATCAATATCGCTTTTGGGTGGTGAGCTTGATATCTCTTCAGGAAACACATCTCCAAATTCCTGGATAATAGGTATGTCCCTTAAAGTAGTTATTTTATCATTGGATTTTGTATAGCCTACTTGGACATCATACACCTGACAGGTTTTTCGAATACATTTACTTAACTGATTAGCAGTAATTGGACACAACTTAACAACTCTTCAAATTCCTCGAATTTCTTATCTAACACCCTCTTCAAAGAGGTAACTAATAGTCTTGTCTTTGTAATTAACCATTGACCAATTTTTTTGTAACCAATCCATTCTAGTGAGTATAATCATATGATCCTAAAGGTAACATGTTTAAATTTAACCTTACTAGTTGTCCAACTATTTGTAATAGGCAGTTTTCTACCTTAGATGATACCCTACACTTGGCCCTAGTGCCTAGACACACTAACTAGGGAGTTTAAATTTGGTAGAGTTCAAATGACATAACTCAACTATATTAGGCCTAACATAACTCAAACTTCCTCATGGGTCAATCATAATGGATACACGATGATTAATAGTTTTACCTTCAAATTCCACCATAGAAGGCTGATATTCGACTTGATTTTCCTCTAAATATGCATTTATCTAGGGAGATATTCTGGCCAAATATCCAACCATGGAGGCCTCCTGAACATTTGCTACTTTCCCTGTTTTAAAACGGTGGGGGAAATTTTTGTAATAATGGGTTCCCCATAACCCTAGCATTGCAACAGTGTATTTTTCTGCTCGCTTCCCTCTAGTTTGTTGGATGATTTGGTGGATCAACTCTCACTAGGTTGCCTTGCTTTCATTTGATTTTTCCCTGAAACTCCATTCCACTGTTTCCTAAACATATTCCTAGAACTGATAGGTTTTGTGTTCTTAAAATTAGATGCATTTTCTTTCCTTTTTTTAGCTATCTAGTCTTTGCTACCTTCTCCTTTCTACTTCATTTGTTGATAACAAATTATGGCCTTTCATATAGCTTCATCCATGGTCTTTGGATTGTCAAACTCTATTATCTCTTTGTAAAAGCTAGGAAGTTTATAAAAAAGTGTTGCACCCTAGCTCTTTCCTGCCGTATATAGGGTACATATCTTAGTAGCAATGTGAATTCAAACATGAACTCATCCATTGTTTGCTGCCCCAATCCTAGACTGTGGAATTATTTTTCCTTTTCATCATGAAAATGTTGAGTTAGATATCTATCTTTGAAATGTTTTTGAGGCTGCTCCTAGGAAACTTCTTGTTCGTCTAATACCCATACCATTTTGACTTCCTCCCACCACATGGTGGCTTTTCCTTGTAATTGGAAAATTGTTAGTGAGGCCTTTAAATTTTCTTTATATTCATAAATCTGGAAGTATATGTTCATGTTTATTAGCCAGGTTTCTACATCTTCCTCCTTTCCTTCATCGAATGTAAGTGTATTAATATTTTTCAACTCCCCCAATAGCTTAGTTTTTCGTGTTTTATTCCCTTTTCCACTTGTGACATTTTCTAATCCTTCCTCGTTATCCATTTGGCTTCCATCCAATCCAAAATTTTCTACTCTTTGCTAATGTTACTCATTTTGTTTTCATCGCCAGGACTACGAGTGTGATGAATTTTATTTTGTTTATCAGAAAGGATCTTCATGATCCTTCCTTGTTCAAGTCACAATATTTCATTATCGACTCGTAAATTTTCCATTTCAGTCAGATTTGTTTCGCAGTTTCTAATAACATTGCATCAATTTTACTGCAATAGCCTTCTCCCATTTGTACCCATACTTCCGGATTGGTTCTAGTGTGAGGTCTAAACTCTTTTCTTGGGGTCATTATTCTTGATGGTTTTGATAATGTCCCTATGTTCAACTCCCCTCTATGTAACAATTTTTTTGTGTTAATTTGCATTGTCCATTCAAGCCTTAGTGTACAAACTTGTGCCTCTAATACCACTTGTAAGATGTCACCAGATAGATATATATATATATCTATATATATATATATATATATATATATATATCTATATTAAATTTGTTTAGAATCACGTAATCATTAAGAGAGTGAGGTCACAATTATTTATTCTATTGTATTATCTCCCTTATACATAGATTCAGAACATCAATTAAATAATTCTGTAGTGTACTTATTAATGGTGAATTGTTTAGTCACATGGCGTTGTTTGGCATTGATATTCAATACCTTTATTAATTCCTTGCATTTATCAGAGCGGGTATTTACTATAGCAATGGTATGAATACGTAATAGAATGGTTGTTTTTATGGTAATTATGTATTGAGTTATCATATCTTTTAACAACGCATGGAGGCATTCAAGACGGGTTGGAACATGGCTCTCTAACTTGGAACTTTGAATTTAACACCTAGCACACAGTATCCAAACTTCTTGTCAGTGTGCCACTAGTGCCTCATACGTGGTGTTAATCCTCCAGTTGTCTTCATGCTCTGGCACAAAACTTGGAGACTGTGGTAAGAGGAATGTATGCCATTGATCTTCTAATGCTGCATCAAACAATTTTGAGCTCATCTGGTTGCATTAGCATAATGAGACCTACCCACACCGTCGACATTTCTCTCATTTCCCTCGTCGCTTGGCCTAGATGTACTCTGCAGCTTATTCTTATTTTGTTTGGGTTTTCGATTATTTCTTTGGCACCCTTATGCTATAGAATTATTTTTTCTATGGTCCACATGGTTGGCTACATTTTTCACTCCTAGAAAGAACTGGCCACCAATGTCTTTCCTTTTAGTGTTGCTTTAAATTTGTCAAGTAAGATAATGAAACAACATGTTACACTATAGTCCTATCATTCTAGTTTCTTATTTCTTATTTTAATGGTTAATTAATCAATTATGTCATTGATGCAGAGGTAGCTCTGCTAGCGTGGATTATAGTGGGGTCTGGAGAGGTTGGAAGGTCCACTGCTCAACTAGTTTTGTTGCAAGTTACTATTTTGTATTTTCTTGAAGAATGACTTTTCTGTGGTTTAATTTTCTTTAGCAAAAGTTCATATCTCCTAGTTGAGACACATGGTTTCTCTTGTTTATCAATTTCCGTACTTAAATTTAAGGGTTTGTCATCGATTTAATGTAAAGGATTTTTTTAAAGCTCTATAATTGGTTGAATATTACATTCCTTTTGTTTAAATTTGTGGCTCTGTGCAAGATTATTAACGTCTGGACTGTGAATGAATCTTGGCATTGTGCTATTTACTTCTGAGCTAGGATATTTTTCTTTAAGGAAGTCATTTCTTGTATATTGTCTCTACAGACTGAGGAAGTCTCATCAAGAGAGTAAATAATCCTTTTTGTGTTGTCAAACATTTTATATTCATGGTTAGGAATTTTACTTAATTTGCATGTGAAATTTTGGAGAGGTTTCTTCTTGAAATGGGTAATGGAGTATTCTCCAGATTTAGCTTTAAAGTTCTTCCTTCTGGATTTTGAAGAGAGACTTATAGGTTTTAGGACTATTCTAACAATGAGCCCTTGCTCGACATTGGAACTAACCCATTCCTGAGATGGAGGTTCTCTCAACTTACTATAACAATTCCTATTAGCTTAGCTACTACACATGTTTATTTTAAAGAGTCATCTATGTTATTTGGTTGTGCACAATAATTTTGTTACTATTACAATGTATCCTTTAAACACTATTTATTTATTATGGGTTACCTAAGATTCCTGTTATTTCTTTTGATGCATAAATTTTCACATTACTTCTTTTATTCATTCCCTTAAATTCCTATTCTAGTAAGAAGTTCTTCAAACTTCTATTTTGGCTCATTTTGTTATTTCAAAAGGCACCCTACTGTTATAATGTGTTCAATATTGCTATTCCTGGGAAATATAATTTCCATAATTATGGCGAAACACTATTTCTATTTCTTCTTTCAAACATGGCTAACAACACAGTTATCGAAAGTGTTTAGTTTCCTATTGGAATCATGTTACTTTACTCCACTATTTGTAATTTTTTTATCACTAGAAGGAAATGTTGTACATGAACCCATAAAAAATAGAAACTGCATTTGAGTTTTCAAAATAAAGAACACAGTGCATGAAATTATATAGATACTACATCTAAATTTTAGAATAAAGAATCCCTCCTCATAATTAGTCGTTCTTTATTCATAAGTACTAGTCCAAGTAGATTAATAACTCACAACATTATACCTTATGTTTAGAAATCAATACTTTAAAATTTATAATTCCAACAGTTCCAATACTTATCTGCATTTTCTAAATATGTTCGGGAAAAAACTCCTCAAAAATGACCACACCTCCTTTCAAACGAGAATGGCCTTTGCAACCAATTCTTCCCCCAAGCTCTCCCAAATTCCATAGAATAGGAAGAGGGGAGAGGTTTTCTTTCGAGATTGTTTAATGGTATTAGGGTTTCACAAACATGATAGGGATCGAACCTTACAGTGGTCCTTACCAGCTCAGGACCTTGGCTCTTGGGAAATTTATTTCCTTAGCCCATATCTTTGTTCTTCATTTTGTCTTTGTTAAAATTGCTAACCCCCTCCTTCTCTTGGATTTTCCTTTTTAAAATAAATGCTTTCGGTAAGGAATAATTGTTTTATCCAACTGCCTAGAAGTTAGGAAATCTTGTGCCTATCTATGAGGTTTTTCTCTTCATATAACAAAAGAATTCTTTTAAATCATAACCATTTCTTTTAAATAAAAACGTATTTCCAACTCAATTAGGTATTTAACAACCTAAAAGTATGTCAACCTCTACATGAGGTAATTAATTACCAATTCTAACTTGTTTGTAAAAATAAATAAAACTAAAGTAACTCGGGGTGTTACCGATGGAGTGTAAAATATATTGGACAATTTATATTTGAAGTTCTAATGTCATAAATATATATAATGAAGAGTTGAGTTAAATTAGACAAGAAATTTAGTCACTCTCCCACCTTAATTTTGGTTTTTATAGTAGAGAAATAATCTTATTAACCTCTTCAAATTGAAAAAAATCCTCCTATAGATTCCTAAGCTCATGAAATTTACTAAAGAACATGAGAAGAATATACTTCTACATTCATCCAATGAAAGCCAATAGATCGATGAAAAAAATATGGACAAGAAGAAGATAAATCAATGGAACATAACACAAGATGTATATGGTGAAATACAATAACCCTGTTATTTATATTTCATATATCATAAATATGAGTGAAGATATAGAGCTTGTTCTCACTAGAACAATTCTGCACAAGTATGCTCAACTCTCTCAGTTCACAACAAAGCTCTTGGCCAAAACTTAGCCAATTTTGCAACTCTCCAAGCCCCTAATCTCATACATAAATCCTAGGATGAATAACACATATTTAAAGGGAATTCATGCTTCCAAAACTACACAATCCAAGCATAGGATCAATCTATGTTGCATTCATGATATTTACACTGCAGTAAATAATACCACGGTTAGTACAATGTCCCTGCACTCTAGTCTCAACTGGGTCTTTCTTTGAACTGACATGCATGAGTTTCTCATGAGGGAATCTTCAGTTAACTGAAGTAGTTCTAGTGGATTCATTAGTGCACCAACTGACTGTTAGTCCTTTGTTATTTCCAAAAAAAAATTAGAACTAATTTAACTAAACTTAACTCAGTAAACTGAGTGATCTAACTTACAACTCAATTTAAACTTGTATTGGACACCTAAAACTTAGGGAGAACATATACATGACTACAAAAAGAATTCCAACTCAAAATTCCTAAGCTAATTAATTTAATTAAACTTAATTAACTATTTACAAGCTTCTATGAGAATAAAATTCAATTTAAATTGTTAATTTGATTCAAGAACAAATTAAACTAGAATTTCTTGTTACCATTTCTTACCACAAATTTATTCCTAAATTATTTTATGAAGAATATTTTTAGCAATTTTTCAAAATAAAGTGAATTAAATTTGACTATAGATTATGGGACACAATGATTTTTCTATTTAGAATTTACTTTAGGAAGTTAAATCAAGTTACATTATCTTGTAATATCATAAGACATAAAAACATGGATAAGAATTTGAAGTGAATTGAAAATCAAATAAAAATTTATCTATTGGAGAGGAATCCACAAGAATTATAAGATAAGAAGAAGTAATTAAGTATTATGGAATCAAAATAAAAATTTCAAAACTACTTTAAAGGGGAGAGAATGAATGAAAAGTGGAAAAGGAACAAGAATATGAAATTCTTTCATTCATAGGAAAATCATAGAAATATTGTCATTATGATCTAAGAAATGAAAATATAGAAAGACAAATGGCTAGAAAATTCCTAGGGATAGCTAAATCAAGATCACTTATCTCACAAGTAACTATAAACAATCCTAGTGCCATATAGAAAATGTAATAATCAAAATCTAGGTGGTAGGACATTAAGATATTTATTATGATTTATAATCTAGTGGAAGAGTATTTTGTTGGCCTTATGGATACTTTGTTGGCCTTGATGTCAACTTGGATCATGAACTTATCACACACTTGGTGATTGGTAGCAAAATTACAGAGGTTGGCTTGAACAAGTTCATGATGCTATGATGGTTTTTGTTACTATGAAGTGCTACAGAGGTGAAGTGATGAAAAAATATAGTAGATTTCTAGGCAAAGGATCTCTTATTTTCTTCAAGTTTTCCTATTGTCATTGGGAAGAGAGATTTCACACTATGAAGGTTTTGCAATTCCAATAGGAAGCAATGTTGTCCATGCTATGTTCATCATTAGGAAGTCATGTCATCCTCACGATTATGGTTATAGATGAAGAAATTAGAAAAAAATGGGGAAAACCATCGAATATCCCAAGGAATTTATGTGATTGAGGACGATTCAACATTCATTTGATGTGGTCAAGAAATGCATTACTGAAATCCATTAATTTTCCTATCATAATTACAGGGCAAAGAAGTGATAAAAGGATAAGGAGATTGATGAGTTGAGTGTCAAACTTTTATGAGTTATGTGTTGTTGCGTTTTGGAAGATGTCATCACAATAGTGCACAAGGGTTATATTTAATAAGGAATTGAGATATTTCACGATCTAATGTTTTTATTTTTTTGCACATGTGTTCAATTCAGGTATATTTGGGGAAGTGAAGTTGTGTATGTTTTGAGTGTGTCACTATTGAGTATCTGAAGTTTGTAGATGTAACATCCCTCGATAACCTCACATAAAAATGTTTGGAGTTAGTATTTTTTTACAACGTTTACTAATGTGTAACTTTTTGGATTACTATTCCATCTTACTCTGATGACCATTAGGTAAACCACCATGGCTACATAGGTATCATATTATCACAAATTTTATGATATAGCCTTGCATCATTCCCATGCTTCTTTTAACTAGTTTAGTTAACAACATAATTCATAATGTAATGGTCATGTCATACAAGGAATCAACATCATCAAACTCACACAATAAGAAATCACATCATTGACACTGATATACCCTAAAAACCTTGTAGGGTGAAAATAAGCAAATGATCAATTTTATTATTAAATGTTCGTGAGTGTGTTCACCCCTAAGTCAATGGCTTGTAAGGGACACCATCCCCTAACCATTGTCATATAATCTTACGAAGAAATATAATTTGAATATATCATATATAGTTGATCCATAAACTACCATGGATGTTCCACTAGATAGTTCGTCATGAGAGATCTGATAATAATTTATTAAATTTCTAAATTTTTACAATATTTCAGTTTTATTAAACTTCTAGATCTGTAAATTTAAATATAATTAGTGCATGCATGCGAATTGAAATTATGCAGAAAAGGTATAGAACAAAAAAATAATATCACACACACATAAGACATAAAATATGCTCTAGGAGATCCTTTCAGGAGAAAACCTAGGTGGAAGGTGAGGTTGCTTCACTCTCTTTCTCTATCTCAAAATATGGCTGCAAGTACAAAGAAGTAAATCTTGTGGCCCATGGGCTGCTACAGTACACATATTCTCTTTATGTGTTCTACCTCCTATCTCTCCTGGATATATTTTATCATCTATGGAACTAGGTTCTCTCCAAAGAATGGAATGCCTCTTCCTCCTAGTGTCCTGGTTATAACACAACTTGATAGCCTATCAGTGGTTAAGTTTGATTACATCAACTCTTAACTAGAGTTACAATATAGACTCTTCTAGAGTCTTTTACATAAAAAACACGTGGCAAGCCCCTTTTCCATGAATAATGGGGGTTGATGTGACATCCTCCCGAACTATAGGTGTGAAAATAACAAGGTCAACTTTTAAGTGGAATAAATTTTGCATTCTGACTCTCATTGAATCACTTAATGCACTGTTGCAAATATCTCTATGTTTATCATAGCATGAAAATGTGTGGTATTTAAGAAGCAAAAAAACCCACAAAAAACATTGTTTGATGCCTCAAATGCTCCTGCGAGGTTTTAAACCCCATTTTGTGAGACTTAGTGCCATCGGTAAAAACCTTCCCATGAGCCTATCCCTCCATTTTTTCCACTTTGAATGCATCATCATGGATGAAAACTATATAATTATCCAATCTAGATCACTCCTCCCCATTTTCCGAGGATTTTTCTCCCTAAAAGATTTTACTGAGTGAGGTGAGGAATTTTTTGCTCCAACTTCTTTCTAGTGTACCATTTAGCTTTGCCTGGAAATTGTCCCTTCAACCTAATATTCCAAAGAACATGCTTCCCCTATCTTGTAGTTCTGGAGATCTTCTACAAAATTGTGTCTTCTGTCAACTTTTCCTCAATGCCTATTTACAAAATCTCCACAAAACTTAGGACCTGTTCCTCTTCCTGATCTAGCATGGAAGGCTCATAAAGTTTAAAATTTGGCCCATTCACCACTAAGTAAATGCACATATATAGTGGTAAAATAAGTCAATAGGAATTATCACTCACCTTTTCAAGTATCTCAAAGGGACAATACGTCAGAGCCTTAATTTTCATACCAAGCCCTTGCAACCTATCCTTGTTCAACTGTAACGATACTCTATCATCCACCTTGAATGGTTTTTTTGTTATGTACAAATCATGTCTAGCTTTATACTTCTCTTGGGACTAATGTAGTGTTTCTTTGTAACACCCTTCCCTTGTGCTGCTAAATTATTGTAAACCTAAGTTGAGTTAAAGCTAGGTGTGATATCCTCCCTTATATGTTAAAACATTGTAAACCTAAGTTGAGGAAATCTAGGTTTTATACCCTCCTTTGTGGGTTAAGATATTATAAACCTAAGCTGAGGAAATATAGGTGATATGTAGTACGAAAAGCAAATGTGTTATTCAATAAATTGATAAAATAAATCACTTGGAGGGTGGAGCACCAAGAGAGAGGAGATTCTTTCCAAATCCCACAAGGAATGGGATATAGATTAATCTTTCGTGATAAAGTTTCTAGATGGGACTCTAGATAAGCTTCGATGGATTGGAGATCCATCAGATGGATGGGATATAAATATCCATTGAACATAAAAGCTTTGCAGAAGATAAAGGCAAGATTTTATGAGGAAAATCCTCGTGGGAGATAAATATGATCTTTTCCAAAAAGGACCTAGGAAAATGGAAAAATCCATAAAAGCGGGATGTCGCTAATGGTAACTAGATCATGAAAGAGGATATTAAATACCCAATGCATTGATCAATTGAGGAAAGTTGATCCTTGGAAAGATCTTCGGCTCGGGGAGAATCAGAGGTGATTCGTAGCTGGGTGGTGGTGCTCCTTCCTCCAAGTGATGTTTTAATTGGTGTCAGATGTGTGGATTGTTTTGTGTGATGATTCTTACTTCTCTGTTATTGTTCCATTTTGTTTATGAAAAGTTTTCTTAAGCTTCTTTGCCATGAGAATGTTGTGTGAAGTACATATACTTATGTATTAATATATTTAATGGTGTTTACCTCTATTTTTATGAGATTCACTTGCATGATATGAGTTTTATATTAATCCTTACTTGTTATGAAGCTAAATCATTTAGCTTAGATATGCTGATGGTTGATTTCTTATCTCTATATTTATTTCCTATTGTTAGAGTGGTTAAATCATTCAAGTCAAGAGCATAGAAGTTGTGTTCCCAGTATCTATGGAAATGATTGTATGCATGTAACTTTTATTTCATTCAAGATAGCGATGAAGTAGTTGTTGAATATAATATTGGACCTTATTAAATGTGATCAGGGAAAATAGAGTGTATCTAGCTCGTGATATTATTTATAGATTAAGAATTTGGTATATGCAAAGAATTATGGAGTAATGTTGTTGGCTGTACAATGATGTAGTATTATCTATGCCCTGCATGAGCAATCTCCTTCATAAGTATATTAGATGCAATAGACCAAAGCAATATCCTATTACATGTTAATGAGGGGGTTGTCAAAGACTTTAATGGTTGTATGTTATGATTTTCTTTTCCCTACCAAATGTAAAGGGTTAAATCAAATTATAAACTCTCACAACTGGATCTAAATCTTCTCACCCTAGTACTCGCTAGGGGAGAGTGTAGGTATTCTTGCATGTGCATAGTAGATAAGAGAGTAGTAGCTTTGAATGCAGAAATAGATGTAAGAAAATTTTCTATTATTGTTGCATGGAATATTGCATGAAGACATTAAAGTTATTGTAAGGGTTGCATGTCAAGAGAGCATGTGATATTACATGGAGGGTATATGACTCCTCTTTGTTTCCCATATGTAATATCCAAAGGTGAGGGTGGAAAATATCCAATTTTTTTTTCAAATGGGGATGTTCCTGTAGAAACGATGAGTCGCTATATCGCAATAAGAATGTTTCAACTCCTGTGGCTATCGACTGAAATTATCAACCTGGTGTTCATACAAAATTAAGAGGGGTGGACACTATATGTGCAATAGACACTTTCCTCTTCCTATAATGACTCCCATTGATGCAAGTGAAAGAAGGCAATGAAAAAAATTAAAATGGAAAAAGAGCTAAGTAACCTATCAATCGTAAGTTGCAATAAGAAAATCTATTCTACTTGGAAAGTAAATGGCAGGAAGGAAATATATTATATTTTCAATCATGTAAAGCATAATGACAACTATGGAAACCTAATATATATTTCTAGATAGTAAATTACATTTAAATTATATATATTCTATTTTTCAAGAAAGGAAAGTCCTAGAGTACTCTTGCAAAAAGTAAGTCACACTTTGGATAAGGTAAATTGTGGAAAATGAATCTAGACTAATTTGAAGAAATCGACATTCAAGAAGTAAGAAATATAAGAGCTATATGTCGACCTATTGAAGCCTCAGGTCAAGAAAATTATCTAGAGAGCCTTCATAGGCTATAAATATACTTCTACTATGAATTATAAGTTAATATAGGAAAATAAAATATCGAAAGCAGATTTCTACATGTTTGCTATAGGATTGGTATAAGAGTGACATGATCGCTATAGGAGTCAGATATCTTACCGAATGCCAAAGAAAATAACATGCAAATGAGATGGGAATTTTTCTTTTATGAAGTAGGATTTCATAGGAGTAAATTGCAAGTGGAATCACTCAAAATTACCCCTATTAACATGTGCTAAAAAATAGAAGAAAATTACTACCCTAAAAACAAAAAAAATCAAATATTAGTGAGCTAGTTAACCTATCAAATTCCTAAACTAATACAGTGAAAATGATATGGGGTAAATTTAGTTATCAACTTGATTTTTTTTATGACCCAATACAAGTGCAATAAACTAAAATGAATCTAACTTAAAATATATGAAGAATAGCATAAAATTACTACTATTGTGCTACAAGGGACTTCCAAAAATTCTACATGTGTGAACTAGTAAAGCTTTGTAAGTATCTCAATGATGAAGATAAATATTCAACATTGTTCTAATGATGAATCACACTTATGACTCCATAAATAACCTTAAAAAGAACTCACTTCAATCATTTTACCAACACAACCTACCACTAAAGAAGCATGCATAACAAATGCAAAAATAAGAGATGCATGTGAAAAAGAAATTCAAAGAAAACAAAGAAATTGTAGAAGAGGGCTCTATCAGGCTCTTGAGATGGCCAGGCCTAAGGACACTCAGAGTATTATGAAGGAAATCAAGATTTATAAGCTAAAATTTGCACAAAACTTCCTTATTGGAATCAATCCAAGTACATCCATACTATAAATGAAAGTCAAGCTATTAAATAACAAGTTTTCTACACAAAAGGACTAAGAAATACATGCCTTTAGAGGAAAATTCGAATTTGTACTTATACAAAGTGATGAGATAGCATTCTCCTTGAAAGGGGACAACTTTCACCTCGAAAATGTGTCAAAAAGTGGATCTAGCTGCAAACACAAGGAATTTGCATTAAATGACACGGAACACATTCCTAGATTTTCTCAATCAATGAATCTCCACAATTTGTCAATAATTTCATGATATTTTATTAATGTATTATCCAATATTGATCCTCCTATAGCATTGAGTAAGTCCCTATATTATATCCTCGTCGAAGTCTTCATAATCTATCCAATATTCTCAAAATTTCCTACAAAAATAAATAATATTAAGCAAAAATATGAAATTATCTGTAAACCTTCCTTAAACATATTAAAGTGAAAAATATGTCATCTAATGAAAAAAAGAGGTTTAATATGTTCAAGAATGGTCATATGGGCCTTAATGTAAGTCTAATTTTGAGGCCTATCATACCCCACTGTTGAAAGTGTTGCTCACCCTCTGAGAAACTTAGTGATCTAACCATGCCTCATTCATGGCCCTGGTTGCCTCCTTAACATCTCAAGCTATCTTAGAAAGAATTTTGGCACATGTTCTCTTTCCCCATCCTCTTCCTCTTCTTCCTCAACGTTTTCTTATGCTTCTTCTTCTTGGCTATGGGAAAGGCAATTCTCTCTTTACTTCCTTTGGATTTTGTCCTTTGAATCCTAGGCTTTAAGGGTAAAATTGCTCAAAATTATGATCTTTTGTAGCTCACTGGAATTTCTTGTAGCACATTGTTCTCTCTTGTAGAAATCTTTTCCCATCCTATAGGAGATTTGTTCCTCCTATAGCAACATTGTTTCCTGGTGAGAGGCTTATTTTATGCACCTTTTTTTTCTATATTTTGAGATATTGAGGGCTCTTTAGAGATCTATTCTCCTAATTTCTATTGTCTTCTTATCCCTCTATCTTTTCTCCTTACTTTTCCTCTTCCACTTTCTCTTCCTTCCTACCTCCAAAACTAAATTTTGGTATCTCTTATTGTAGTCTTGTGTGATGAGCCTCATATATGGTAACTATATGGACCTTAATACAACCCCAAGCTTATTTAAATCAAATATTCTCATAATTACTTACATATTTTGATTATATTTTGCTTAATGATATGAGTAAAAGTGAGATGTTATGCCTAGTGGAACAATGTGCATTGATTGAAGTTTTTTTAGAGATGATCATGGGAATTTTGGCTAATTGAGGGTATAAACTCGAATGAGACAAGGAGGAGAGCTTGTAGGAGATAGACCCTCCTGATATACTTCTCACTCATTCAAATATTCCTCCATCAAATCACACTAGCTTAGAGTTGCAAGCAGTCGAGTCATGAAGATCAAAAGGTAGTTGAGTCAGTGACGGTTGAAGAGCCAATTCATCTTGAGTTTGGGAGCTGAGCCCCCATAGATTTAAGGAAGTCATTCTAGACTTAAGTTGTATAAATAAGGAGGCGTAGAGCCTCATTAGGATTCAAATTTTTGATATAAAATCACTAAGAATTTTCGAGTTCAAGACTGGTGGAAGACATTGTTATGTAATTTTTTAATATGATAATGAGAATGAGCATTTTCTTGATCCAGCACTAAGTTGACTTAGAGGGATGAAACTCCTAGGTTAGCGCCCACCCCTAGAAGCAAAGGCCCCTCTTATTGTATCTATATGCTTAGTTGATTTCATAGATTAATGGTTGAATTGTCTTTAGCATTATTTTATTGCAAGTAGTTGTTGATTTGATTAGTTTGCTTCCATTTGTGCATTGCTTTAACAATAGCTTAGGAAGATAAAGTAATATAAAAAAGCTATTAGTAGGTGTATTTGGCCTCACTCCTCCCTTCAGGGACCATGATTTGAGGATATAACTCATATGAAGCCCCAAAAAGATAGAATTATGATTTCTCATGGAATTTAGGGTTTTCTGTTACTTAGGCTAGCATTTTACTAGTTTTCAAGGATAGGAGTTAATTTTCATTTCTGATATCTTCAACCTTATAGTAGATCTGATAAAGATTTTGTTAGAGCCTAAATCTTCCTTAGGCTGAAGGAAAGAAAATTTCAGGATAACCACAAACGACGCTCAGTCTAGTAGCTAGCCCTACTAGAATAGGAGAGGGCTCTCTCCAGGTCACACTTAGTAAAAATAAACAATAGGGTCTAAGATGACTTAAATGAATACTGATTTTAGGCTAGTAAATAAATATGAAAGAGGTAATTTAATGAATGACTAAATTTTCTGGGCTGTATGGGATGAAGGATAACATGAGCTGGGAAATTGAATCAAAGACGCAGAGTATTTTGTGAGGAAAGATAGGTAGGAGGTTTAGCAGTCAAATTGAAGTAATATGGAGTGGAAAGACCCTTGAGCGGTTGGAAAGGGCATAGCCAATGAATCCTTTTCAAACAGAAGAACACACACTGAGGATGAATGCTTTTCCAAGGCAGAGCAATAAACTGGATTCTACCTTTCTTACTTAAAAAAATTCAACTGGAAATGATTATGAATGAATTGTAAAACATAACTAGATACACATGAAACAGAAAGAAGAACCTATGATAAACTCATACCACATGAATCTCATGAATCAGAGCTGCATCATTTTATTAATTTCCTAGCCAAACTGTATAGTGAAGCACTGAGTTTTCTTTCACACCATTCCGAGAAACTCCAACCTCTTACAAATATTTTTTAATACAATAAATAATCCTTACTATGAGAAAATGGATCGGCCCAAAATAGGGGATTGTTTAATCATTATTAACAGAAGATGAAAATCCAACCATCGGTAAAGGGATCAATGTTACATTTTCTACTCGAATTTGTTGATGACCAGTGAAGAGGTGAAATCTGTAGGCGCAAATACCATGAAATCATAACTGAAGACAAAAATAGGCCCCGTGGCTTATTTCTCTACTACATTTGATGCCTTCGTTTTAAATTTAGGTGTTTCGGTCTTTGACTATTCGCTTTCCTTTTTGCCGTTTGAATAGAAGTTAACTTTTAATAAAAAATGGTTTTGAATTTTCCTGTGATGACGGGAAACGGAATTCCGCCAATTCCAGTTACAATTTCTCCTTCATTTTGGGTTCAAACCGGAAGGTTTCTTTACAATTACGCATTTTATATTCAGCATCAAACTGCACTTCTATTCTTCTAGCTACATCCTTCAAAATTGTTTTGCCTCAACAATCCCAACACCAACATCTTGCAAATTCTGCTTTTCTTCATCTGTCATCAAAACTTTGTAGTCTAGAGGATTTTCCCAAATGCTTTGTTGGGGACCATTGTCATTCCCACTTGGTACAAATCCATTATCTATTATCCACTTGTCCTTAATACACTCCAGAAGAACATGATTGGGCTGCTTTATATGTTGCACTTTGACAAAATGGCACTTTGACGGTACACGGGCAAAGTGAAGCCTCATACTCATGTATACCTGTCTTGATATTCCAACATACTGTAGTATTTTGGTTTCATCAAAAACTGCACAGGCACTTGCCTTTGCATCAGATGCACTGATGTCTCTGATCAAACCTTCATCAGTTAGGAAGGGAATGAAATCCAAATCCTTAAGCAAATATGAATTTTCAGCGACTTGTAGTCTTTCTCTTTGTAGTGTTACTTGTAGTTTCTTATAGTCTTCATGTACCTGCAAACTTTGTATGCACATTCGATTTGAATTCTCATTAACATCAGCAAGTTTCTCTTTCCATTTAGGTTTCATAGAGATGCTATTTTGTAAGCTATCATCAACTCCTTGAAACTTGACTTGATAGAAATGTAGTGAGTTATTCCGTTGTGAGGCCAGGTCTGACCTATTTGACAATTCTCGAATTTGGCATACACCCAATCGACAACTCCAAAAACTGTCATATCAAGCCTATGCGCCACACGCACACCCAACGTGCTGCACACGTCCATCCTATGCGCCAAGAACCTTCATTTTACCACATTTCAACCTGTCAAATGCTGTTTCATAACACTTACAAAATTTCATAAACCTGCTCGGAGCATAGGAAACTGGGTTGATTTGAAATTTATTAAGTGATGAAAAAGTTTTGGTGTTCCGTCCCTGTGCGCCGCGCCCTAGCCCAATGTGCCGCGCAGGCTGGATGCGCTATGCCAGTGTAAATTTACACTGTGAAATGTCCCTCTATGTGCCACACCTTGTTGATGCGTCGCGCCTGCTCCCAATGCGCAACGTAGCTTTGTTTCAACACAATTTCGACCTCCAAAAATTGAATTCGCTTCTCCACATTTTCGCTTCGGTTCTCTGATGTTATTTGGCGCGCAAATGAAATGCTGGAACACAAAAATATCTCTTATGACAGGGATTTGATTTTTGACTTGTGCACACACACTTTCTAAACTTTAGCACTTTTGCATTTAATACAACTCTGTCTTTTGGTTTCCTCACTGATTTTCTGAGCTTGAATGATGGCTTTTCTTCGTTGATTTTTGCAGGGATGGTGGCATTGGATTTCAGAAAAAAATGACCAGAGGCTCCATTTGAAAATTTTCAACATAACAACCTTGAAAATATACATGGAAATTATTTCAAAAGACGACTTTTTCTTCAAAACAGGCTTTTGAAGAAAAGTCATGATCAATCAGTATGACAATGCAATTTTCGAAATGAAAACCCTCTGGCCTGTTGGCATTATTGGACATTTTTCAAGACCAAATCGACTAACCCTAGACCTAGTGACTGAAATGACTCTTGCTGACCTAGTCATGAAACAGGACTGTATATGACTTTAAAATTGATTTGACAAACAGACCTAAACCAGCAAGATAAGGCATGAGGGGAATGAGTAACAAGGCCCTTCTGTCAGATAATGGCATGCCCTTAGCAGAATGCAACGAAGTGAATCGAGTGAGACACCTAAAAATGAAATGCAAAAAGAGTTTTGATCTCTGACGAAGGGATATGAAGACCGAATCTAATAGATTTCACATTATTCTACAAGCTTTCCCATGCATGAAATAGGCAACTACATAATGAAATTCTATTTTTCTATAAGTAATTGAAAATATTTCTTGTTTAACATGATTCATGGATAAATGTTAGTGATTGATGCAGTGTAGGAGTTTCAGTAGTGTAGAGAGTTTTCATGGCTAGAATCCCCATCCTATCCTCATCCATTCATGGTTATCACTTTTACCACTAAATCCGTCACCAAATTCATCATTCTATAAGAACATTTCTCCAATCTTGTTGAGAAAATATTACCATCTCACAGACTCTATTTTTAGCTCTGAAGGAGTCCTAGCCACTCCCTTGCCTCATTTCTCCCACCATTCACCTTCCCTAAGCCCTACACCACCTTCCAAATCCCTTCTCTTTCTCTCGGCCGGATCTTGTTGGAATACAGGGGATTGTGTAGGATCATTACAACATCTCGTAGGAGGCATTAGGACATCCTGTAGGTCGACCTGTAATGGCTTTTTTTGATGCTTGATTGTGGAAAAATCACCTAGGAAGACAGGAGAAGACCCATACTTACCTCCCAAGCCATCTGACCATTCACCATCATCCTAAATCCACCTACCACATCACTAAGAGAAGTTAGCGTTCACATTTTCACATGAAAAAGACAAAAAGGAAAAATAGTTATAGTGTTCATTTACATGCACACCAGTAGAATGATTGGATGTTTCAAATTGCATACCTAGGAAAGTAGGATTACACACATGTTAACTTTTCATTCTTTTGAAGCAAAGCCTCTTAGAAATCAGTTAGATGAATGGTGTGTTTAAGGATTTGACTTCAGTCTTTTCCTTACTATAGTAGACAAGATTTCATTTATTGTAAATTTCCCTTTTTCTCAATGGTAATCAAGCCTCTTCTGAATCAATAGAAGATTGGTTTGAAAAACCATAGTGGTCTATCGCCAGCTTAGCAGTGACAAAGAGTGGACCCATTGCATTTGCTTATGTGTACAACACTGTCACCTCCCAGTTTGTACAAACCTTGGGTTGATAAAGTATAGTTTGTAGCCCATGGAGTTGCAACATTCTTTGCTGTAATATTGGTGCTCATCACTTTCTCGCAACATTCCCATTGTGGTATCTGAGTAAGATGTGATTTCTGTTTTCTTTCTTCCATTTCTTATCTCTGCCATTTTTCGATTAGTTTCATTTCTGCAAAAACAAATTGTAAGTCAGTTTGATTTCTTTTCCATTCTGCAAGTGAGATTTCATTCAAGTAGTTTAGTTTCCATTAAGTTTGTGATTTCAATTTTGTAATTAGTCTCAAAGTTTGAAAAAGCAGAAAACAAATAAAAAGCACTTCTTTCATTCCTCGTAGGAATAGGGATAACTTAGAGAAATTTCTACCAAATACCCCCACCACTTCAAATAGCCAACCTTCCCTCTTCTTTGGTAGCTGTGAATTGGAGGACCCCTTGGACGAACCACCAAGGATTTTTGAAGAGCCTATAAGGGGAGAAGAAGAAGGAGAACCCATTCCAAATGACCTAATGGCTGAAAATAGAAATGACAGAGGAGATAGAGAAAGAATTGATGGTGCCTTTCCTATCATAGAAACTAATGGAGATACCAAGATGAAAAGCATAATTCCCTATGCTCTTCCTCATTTCCATGGCCTAACCTCAGAAGATCCAGACACTTTCTTGTTTGAGTTTTTTGTCATATGCAAAAATTATGATTACATTATTGATGCAAAAAAGTTGAAACTATTCCCATCTACTCTCAAGGATGAAACTCTGTGTTGGTTCATGGTTTTGCCTGGGGATAGCATAACAACTTCGGCTTAGATGCACCAATCCTTCAACAAGAAGTATCGAGACTACTACAAGTCCAGAGACACTAAATAAGACATTTTTAGGATGACCTTAGGGCATGATGAATCCCTAGAGGATTATGAATAAAGATTCCATCTTAGTTACAAAAGGGCTAGGTGCACACTTGATCATGTGTCACTGAAGATAGTCCTAATTCAATGGGTAAGGGAAGATCTTCTGGATACTCTAAACCTACTAGCAGGAGGGGACATCTACAAACTACCCTATGAAGATATCAAGACTGTCTTTAGGAATCATTCTAGGGTAGCTAGGAAAAAGGGTAGGGGTAGTCAACCAATGGCCATCCCATCCTCTTCCAACACATCCATAAAAGGTGAAATTGGAAACATGCTAGAAGATTTATAGAGTGAAAGGCTACAAACCCTTGCCTTGCAAATGGACACTATGAACATCAAGGGAAGGCAGGAGGAAGCAGAAAGAGCATTATCCATCTTCTTCCCTCAATTCACAAGGAGGCACACTAGGAATGAATGTCCATTAAACCTAATCAAAATCTACTCGACCTGTGAAGAAAACCACTCCAATAATAAGTGCCCTTCTCTACCAGGACTAAAAGTTGTGTATCAGGGAACTGAAGGGGTGACTTAACAACTCTGCTACATAAATCAAAGGAGACCTCCTAGGCCTTGGCCATACCAGTAGGGCATGCAAGGTTCATCCCATTCATATTACAACCCTAACCAGAATACATCCATTCCCTCTTTGGGCCCCCTGCTCATCCCTCCTGATCTACACCTCTTCCTTGGTCTTTTTCACCTCAGTACCATTTCCAGTCGACCAGCCAGTCATTTCAGCCATATACTCCACCACAGCCTCAATGGAATGCACCACCCAAGGTGTGGAGGCCCCCATACAACAATGCTTAAGCTTTATTTCCTTCACCCCTTACTCAACGACAACTTTTACACCCTGCTCCACCTAAACAAACTCAAATGCCTGCCCAGCCAAATTTGAACCTGAACACTTGACAAGTAGAAAAAGTGCACAATGGAGAGACATCCTACCCTGCTTATGCTATGGAGATTTAGGAAATAAACTTGAGATCTGGGAGAGTACTCCTAGAAAACAAACCTCCACCTCCACCTAGGGAGAGTGATGAGGAAAGAGAGGAAAGCATGCCTAGAGTGAATCCACCACCCTTTCCTAAAAGATTAACTCATCGAGTCTAGCCTACCCCAGAAGAGTATGAACTTCTGGGTCAATTGAAAAATCTATGTGTCAAAATTCCACTTCTCCAAGCCATTAAGGATGTACCTATTTACAACAAGTTGATTAAAGGGAAGTGTTTCAAACATCTAGTGAGGTGAAAACGAGACATCCATACCATTAATGTCATTGGATAGCTGTCTGACTTAATGCTAGGGTAGGTGATTTGCCCAAAGTATTTGGACCCTAGAAGCCCTGTAGTAGATGACCACATCAATGGAACCATTGTCCCACACACTTTGATTGATCTTGGGGCTGCCATTAATGTAATTACTAAGGACACCATGCTCAAGTTTAATCTCCAGGGTTTGTTAAGAAAGAACACACCAGTCTTGCAACTTGTAGACCATTGCACAGTGACCCGTAAGGGGATTGTTGATGATGTGATGGTCTCCATTGACTCTTGGGAGTACCCTGCAAACTTCTTAGTTCTCCAGCCTAAGGCCAAGCTTACTTGTTATCCTGTCATATGTGGGAGGCATTGGTTAGCCACGGTCGATGCCTACATCAACTATAGGGATGGAAATATGACTACCAAAAATAGGCCTCTATCCAAGCAGTTAGTTTTCTACCCTCCTTCTCAGCCATTTCTAGAACACGACTTACGTTTCTGTATAGAATAGGAGGAAGAAGATGAAGTCTACTGAGCCCAACTCTATACCTTAGAAACAACCATGGGAGGAGGACAATTGGATGAAGATTATTTGATTGAACACATACTTCAATGTCCAACTCCTAGCGCCTTGTCCTTAGAGGAAGTAGTAAATGAAGCCAAGAGAAACCATCAGATTGATCTATTCTTAGTTTACTCAAACCCTACCCATGTCAAAATAATCGAATTCATCCCCAAAAGAACTTTGAAAATCAACCATTGTCTTTCTATACACCAAGAAGGAAAATTGTGTAACATGCTAAGGGAACATATGTATGCCTTTGCTTGGAGTTACAAGGAAATGAAGGGATTTCACCCGTAGGTGTGTACTCACCACATTTATATCAAAGAAGTTTGCAAACCATTCTGACAACCCCAAAGGAGAATGAATCCAACTCTCAAGGATATATTCAAAGAAGAACTGCAAAAGCTGTTGGATGCATGATTCATTTACCCTATATTAGACAGTGAGTTGCTTTATCCTTTGGTGTAGGTTTTGGAGAAAAATGGGAAATGGAGAATTTGTGTCGATTACAAAGAGTTAAACAAAAGAAAAAGAAGGACAATTTCCCTCTACCTTTCATTGACCAAGTGCTACATGGCCTGTAAGGGAAGAAGTTTTTCTCTTTCCTAGATGGGTTCAACAGGGACAACCAAATGAAGATTAGCCTAGAAGACAAGGATAAAAGCACCTTCACTTGTCCTTTGGGTACTTTTCTTATAGGGTCCTTCCTTTTGGCCTATGCAATGCCCTTGCCACTTTCCAGAGAGCAGTCCTAAGAATCATTGCCGAGCTAGGCCATGATGCAGTAGAAATTTGCATGAGTGATTTTACACCCTATGGGTGTGATTTCAAGGAGACTCTGTACAACTTGGGAAAGGTGTTGAACAAATGCATTGAAATGAACCTGCCGCTTAATCCCAAAAAATGTGAGTTCTTGATGACTGTAGGGAATGTTCTAGGTCATTGAATATCCCAGAAAGTACTATAGGTGGACCCAAATAAGATAGCCATCATTCAAAGGGTTCCCCTCTGCAAAATAAGAGGGATGTCAAAAGTTTTCTAGGTTTAGCTAGATACTATCGAAGATTTATAAAAGACTTCAGCAAGTTATCTCCTCCTTTACTTGTGTTATTGGCCAAAGTTCTGAATTTTTATGGTCAAAAAGATGTCTAGAGGCACTGGACACTCTGAAGGACAAGTTTACCATTACACCTATTCTTTGAGACCCAAATTGGGACCTTCCATTCCATAGACATGCTGATGACTCTCACAAAGCGATAGGAGTAGCTCTAGGCCAGATATATGACAAGTTACCTTATGCCATTTACTTCATTAGTAAGAATCTATCGAAGGACGAACTAAACTACACAGTGACTGAAAAGGAGCTCCTAGCTGTTGTGTATTCATTGAACAAATTTAGGCATTTCATTACAGGTTACCAAACATTTGTATGTACTGATCATGCTGCAACTAAATACTTGATGAATAAACCTAATTGGAATGCCTAGATTATTATATAGTTACTATTATTACAGTAATTTGATAAACTATTATTGATAAGCTTGGCAAGGAGAATGTTGTTGCAGATTTTTTATCCTCATTAACTTTTTCTGCCAAGGGAGGAAGGAATGGTTGATGATCATTTACTGGATGAACACTTATTCACCATTTCAGTTGTCTCTCCATGGTTTGATGACATAGAAAACTAGTTGGTGTTTGCACAATTTCCAGCGAACTTGTCCTCCAAAGAGAAAAGAAAGATTGTGAGGAAGAGTGCCCCATTCACTTGGATTAGGGGAAACCTCTTCAAACTAGGCCTGGATCAAATTCTGAGAAGATTTGTTAGGGAGAAGGAAGTCTTTGACATCCTTCTGACCTGTCATGGTGGGCCTTGTCGAGGTCACTTTGTAGCCAAGAGGACATCATTCAAGGTGCTACAAGATGGTTATTGCTGGCCCACTCTTCACCAGTATGTGAGGAGGTATACTAGTCAGTGTGATTGGTGCCAAAGGATGGGGAAACCTACCCCAAGGGATGAAATTTCTCTGCAACCTCAAGTGAATTTTGAGCCATTTGACAAGTGGGGCATTGATTTCATTGGACCCATTGACCCTCCATCCAGGGCAAACAAGTACATGATTATGTGCACTAACTATTTAACTAAGTGGGCTGAAGCCAAGGCCATTAAATCTGTTGGAAATAATACTGAGAGGGGGGGGGGGGGGTGAATCAGTATTATCACATTAATAAAAAAATTTCATTTCCATAATCAGATTCATATATGCTACTTCCACAACTTCTTATGATTAATTTAATTAATCTTCAATGAGTACATTAGAACTTTATCAACCATATTATCAGTTAACAAATGCAGTAACATAGAATAGATCATCACACATAAGGCACACATGAACACCATGATATAAGGTGGAAACCCAATGCGGGAGAAAACCACCTGCTGCAAGTCATCTCAATCTTCTTTAATAAGAAAATCCTTTTACAATATTTTGTACTGGTGCAGTGTTATACCAGCACGGGAGCTACAACCCCCTTTGCTCTTGTACTAGCCGATTCATTTACTAGTACACAGGCTACTACCTGCTACAATGCTCCAAAGATTTCCTTTAGCTCTTGTACTAGCTTAAATACTAGTACGTAGGTGCTGACCTACAATCTTCTCTCCTCCAGGTACCACGTTTCATCAATTTTTATACTGGATACACTGAAGCACAACACATAATCTGAAAGGCCACATTTCATCCAATTTTCATACTGGACCCAACAACAACATTGAAGCTCATAATCAAACAACCTTCTGAATCACCCAATCACTAGATCAATACATATACAATGAGAGTCATCAATCAGATCTAGTCCATCAGATCATTAAGAACCTGATCCATTCATTCATCAATTCTGAAGCTAATCATAATCACTCACTCAATCACTGCTGTTATCAGAACATAATACCAGAAACCAGACATCACTTAAAAACCCAGAACACAGCAATGATAAACATGAACAGCTAAACTGATTTCAAGAGAAGTACGCAGCTTCACCCATGTAATGCCTGCGTACAGTACGCACTGTTCTGAACTGTGCACCTGCGTACCCACGCACTGTGCAAAATAGACTTCCTGCGTACCTCCGCAACTGCAGTGCTTCTGCGCCTGCGTACCGACGCACCTGCAGCGCTTCTGCGCCTGTGTACCGGCGCACCTGCAGCGCTTCTGAGCCTGCGTACCGGCACACTTTTCTTTCACTGTACCTGCGTACCTTCGGGCATAAATGATTTCAAGACTCCAAGAATAACCCAGACAGTCAGATCTACAGATCTGATCATGCGCCGAAGAGATCTCAGTCCATTAGTAGATTCGCCTTCTTTAGATCTAGACCAGATCTAGCCCTCATAAGATATTCAACCAAAGACATGCTCAATCCAAATGATCTCCTTTGATTTATATAGGAAAGCTCTTCCTTAAAACATGGATCAATACCACGAGCCGACACCATAATAACCCAATACTGTCGGCTAAATACCAAGAGTAAAACATAAGAAAACCCCACATGTGAATTTCTTTGCCTTGAAATGTGTGCACTGGGGGTACGCACCTCCTGAACGGCTGGCCTACATATCTGGACGCGGTCCCTACACGGTGTACCTGCAGGTACGCACTTTATGTAAGGTGTACCTACGTACCCCTTATTTTCTTCAATATTTGATAGCTGATCATCAACCTCTGCTGCTGACTTGAAGTACAGTGATCTATCACCTGAATGGGTTGCCATCAAGGACAACACTTTAGCCATAATGCCAACAATCTCCCCCTTTGGACTTGATGGCAAAGCTTACTAAGAACTTGCCATTTGATTCCTTTGAGCTGTCATGCATCTATGTATTATGTCACATCTGATATCTCTTCTGTAGATTCATCTGAATGTATATAAGTGAGATGATCTTCTATGAGAGGGTTGCCATCAAGTACAACACATGCATCATAATGCCAACAATCTCCCCCTTTGGACTTGATGGCAAGAACACGAAATCACTCTCCCCCTTTGACATCAAGGGCAAAGGGGTATGCTCCCCCTAAGAAAATGCTCCCCTTGACTATAAACCAGATCTGCTGAAGTCTCTGAATGAGCTCCCCCTTTGTATATGTCATGGTGCTCCAATCCGATAATGGTCTTTCTGAGAACAAGCTGAGATGTTTGCTCTGCTATATAGTGCTGTTCATGCTCAAGCTCCCCCTGACTGTAAGCAAGGTCTGCAAAAAGATGTTCTACAAGAAGAACATGACTTTATATATCATAAATGACCTTCCTATCACCAAAAGACTCAATACATACATCCATCACCCATCACAATAAGGATAATCCATCCAACCAAGTGGGAATACATCAGAAATATGGAAACCAAATACATTACATCTTCATCCCATGCATAGTGGGGGGACATAGGCCGTTACATGACCTGAAGAGATGACTACAATAGATAGACCATTACAACATGAGTCTTGCTATGACCTTTACATCAAACATCTAAAGATCATGACAAACATCATCAATAGCACTGTATAATCTGCTCCATAGTATCTGTCAACATCAAGGACTTTTGCATCAACTCATAACCATAGCAAGATGAATCATAAGCATTGTCACCAAGGACCATAATGCCAACAATGCATTCAGGACATATGCTCCCCCTGAACCAGTGCCATCTGTCAAATCTGATCATGCATATCAATAAGAAGAATCAGCCAATAAATGCCTTAAGACAGGTACGCACTTCATCTTCTGCTCCCCTGCGTACACCCACAGATATCCTTCTGCTGCACTGCGTATATACGCAGACAGACTTCTATTACAGAGCGTACCCACGCACCTGTTCCATCAGTTTCGCCGCGTACTGCACGCACCTTTTATTTTATCGCGCCGCGTACTTTTCTGTAAGTACGCAGGGTATCCTTTATCACGCCGCATACCGCTCGCACTCTTTGCTTCTATCACGCCGCGTAATACTCTGTAAGTCCGCACCTCTTTTTCTGTTTCTCCGCGTCCGTCCGCATGTCCTCTTCTGATAAGCCACGTACCTCCGCATAGGGACTGTGCCTTCACTTGCGTACATCCGCACCCAGTCTTACGCTCTGCTGCGTACGCCCGCACTTTCACAGTTGATGATTTGCGTACTTCTAATTAGGGCCAAATTAACAGTCCTCCTTTGTGCCACTGACAGTCAGATTCCCAGATCTGATAGATTCATTTCCCACTTCACTTTCCTACTACCTTCAAACAAGCATATACGCGATTGTGCAGTATCCAACTCGTGTATATATGCAACTTGCCTTTATGAAGTTTGCATATGAGATTCAGGAACCTGAAGTTTTGTACTTTCAGCTTCCTCTAATTCTGGTATGTCTGTACATTGTGCTGTGCCATCCTTTTCTGACTGTACTTCCTTTTTCCTTCATATCTTCAAGCGTGATGATGACATTTTCCCCTTTTGATATGATGCCCACACTTTGTTCCTGCATTCCTTAGCTATATGTCTAGGCTTGTTACATGCATAACATCTTACATGTTTCATATTCCTCCTGTAACAATCAGCACCTTTGTGACCAAACGTATTGCAAGCAAAGAAATATCCATAAAAATACCTTGATTGAGATGACTTGTTTGCATAATGGTCTTGAACTCTTCTTCTTCTACATCTAGCTGCAACATGTCCAAGATTATGACATACATAACATTCAACATTATTCATAGGAGGAGTAAAGGATTTTCTTTGAGGAATCTCTTTCCTTGGTTGATGATGAGATTGATCTTTCATTTCTTCATTGATCACTTTAGACTTCTCTTTAGAATTCCTTGCCTCACCTTGTGAACTAGATTCACCTTCAACAGATTCATGGAAACCAAGACCAGTCTTTATAGCAGGGGAGCTTTGACTACTAAGAATATAATCCAATACTTTAGAGCTATCTTGAAATCGTAAAATCTTATCCTTTTCTTCTAGTTTACCTTTCAAGATATTTACCTCAACCTGAAGCTGTTCTTCCTTTTCAAGAGATTTCTTTTTCAAAACTTCTTCAGCTTTACTTCCTTCTTCCATTTGTTCCCTTAGTTTGAGAATCTCCTTTTCTTGTTCTTCATTTAGATCCTGCTGCATTTGATGAACTCGGAAGGCACATTCTAGTTGAGATTTTAAGCTGGTGACTTCGTTTTCTTGTTTTTCAATAGCTTGGAGTAGATCTGTATTCTGCTTCTTCGATTCTTCAAGATCTCCTTTTAGTGAGAGGATTGTAGCTTCAAGATTTTCATAATAACTGGATCGATCTCTGAGCTCCTTGATTGTTGTGTTCTTTTCAATGATTTCATTTCTTAGAGATGTTGCTTCATCCTGCAACTTTTGATACCTTTCCTTGCATAACTTGAGGGCACCACTCTTTACGTCAAAACGTTTTTCTTGTTCAATAATTTTGTTTGTCAGCCTGTTAAATTCTGCCTCTATTTGACAACTTTCTTGCTCACCCATAAGAGCAAGTTCAGTAGTCTCACTATCACTTTCATCTCTTTCACAAGGAAATATAGCTGGAACATCAGACGATAACACATTCATACCTGATAATGATTCTGAATCTGAAGAGCTTCTTATGCCTAATCCCCAATCGATTCTTCCACTGTCATAGTTCTTCTGAGATGACTTATTTTTCTAATGAGCTTTCTTCTTAAGCTTCTTTCCCATTGTTCCACGGATCTCCTTCAAGCAATCAAGCTTCTATCAAAGGACCTGCTCTGATACCAATTGTTGGAAATAATACTGAGAGGGGGGGGGGTGAATCAGTATTATCACATTAATAAAACTTTTTCATTTCCATAATCAGATTCATATATGCTACTTCCACAACTTCTTATGATTAAGTTAATTAATCTTCAATGAGTACATTATAACTTTATCAACCATATTATCAGTTAACAAATGCAGTAACATAGAATAGATCATCACACATAAGGCACACATGAACACCATGATATAAGGTGGAAACCCAATGCGGGAGAAAACCACCTGCTGCAAGTCATCTCAATCTTCTTTAATAAGAAAATCCTTTTACAATATTTTGTACTAGTGCAGTGTTATACCAGCACGGGAGCTACAACCCCCTTTGCTCTTGTACTAGCCGATCCATTTACTAGTACGCAGGCTACTACCTGCTACAATGCTCCAAATATTTCCTTTAGCTCTTGTACTAGCTTAGATACTAGTACATAGGTGCTGACCTACAATCTTCTCTCCTCCAGGTACCACGTTTCATCAATTTTTATACTGGATGCACTGAAGCACAACACATAATCTGAAAGGCCACATTTCATCCAATTTTCATACTGGACCCAACAACAACATTGAAGCTCATAATCAAACAACCTTCTGAATCACCCAATCACTAGATCAATACATATACAATGAGAGTCATCAATCAGATCTAGTCCATCAGATCATTAAGAACCTGATCCATTCATTCATCAATTCTGAAGCTAATCATAATCATTCACTCAATCATTGTTGTTATCAGAACATAATACCAGAAACCAGACATCACTTCAAAACCCAGAACATAGCAATGATAAACATGAACAGCTAAATTGATTTCAAGAGAAGTACGCAGCTTCACCCATGTAATGCATGCGTACAGTACGCACTGTTCTGAACTGTGCACCTGCGTACCCACGCATTGTGCCAAATAGACTTCCTGCGTACCTCCGCAACTGCAGTGCTTCTGTGCCTGCGTACCGACGCACCTGCAGCGCTTCTGCGCCTGCGTACCGGCGCAGCTGCAGCGCTTCTGAGCCTCCGTACCGGCACACTTTTCTTTCACTGTACCTGCGTACCTTCGGGCATAAATGATTTCAAGACTCCAAGAATAACCCAGACAGTCAGATCTACAGATCTGATCATGCGCCGAAGAGATCTCAGTCCATCAGTAGATTCGCCTTCTTTAGATCTAGACCAGATCTAGCCCTCATAAGATATTCAACCAAAGACATGCTCAAGCCAAATGATCTCCTTTCCTTTATATAGGAAAGCTCTTCCTTAAAACATGGATCAATACCACGAGCCGACACCATAATAACCCAATACCGTCGGCTAAATACCAAGAGTAAAACATAAGAAAACCCCACATGTGAATTTCTTTGCCTTGAAATGTGTGCACTGGTGGTACGCACCTCCTGAACGGCTGGCCTGCGTATCTGGACGCGGTCCCTGCATGGTGTACCTGCGGGTACGCACTTTCTGTAAGGTGTACCTGCGTACCCCTTATTTTCTTCAATATTTGATAGCTGATCATCAACCTCTGCTGCTGACTTGAAGTATAGTGATCTTTCACCTAAATGGGTTGCCATCAAGGACAACACTTTATCCATAATGCCAACAATCTCCCCCTTTGGACTTGATGGCAAAGCTTACTAAGAACTTGCCATTTGATTCCTTTGAGTTGTCCTGCATCTATGTATTATGTCACATCTGATATCTCTTCTATAGATTCATCTGAATGTATATAAGTGAGATGATCTTCTATGAGAGGGTTGCCATCAAGTACAACACATGCATCATAATGCCAACAAAAGCAACAACATAGGAGAAATTGGTTGAGTTCTTAAGGAAAAATGTATTTGACAAGTTTGGGTAACCTAGAGAATTGGTCACTAATCAAGGCATCCAGTTTACATCTCACATTATTGAAAGTTTTCTATGTCAACAAAAGATCAAGCATAGAACACCAACTCCTTACCACGCAGAAGCTAATGGGAAAGTGGAGGTGACTAAAAGAGTGTTGGAGGGAATTATAACCAAAGTAATTAACAACAATAAAAAGGATAGGGCAGATAGATTAGTTGAGGCCACTTGGGCCTATAATACCACCTAAAAGACCACCACTAGATTCACTCCTTATGAGCTTGTTTATGGGAAGAAGGCCCTGCTATCCATTGAATTTGAATACAACACCTTAAGAATGACATCACAACTAGATCTAGATATCACCAAGGCACAATAAGAGTGATTTCTCTAGCTGAATGGGTTAGATGAGTTTAGAATGTAGTCCCTCTTGCACTAAGAGATGACTCAAGTTCAAAGGAAGATCTGGCATGACAATAACATAAAGGACAAACAATTGCAAGAAGGTGAGTGGGCTTTGTTGTATGATTCCGGATACAAGGATTTTAATGGCAAGTTAAGGCCTATAAGGTAGGGCCTTATCTCATAGAGAAATGGCATGATAATGGTTCAATGCAGATGAGAACCATTGATCCAAAGGCCATTCCTTTACTTGTCAATGGGCATAGATTGAAGGTACACAAGAAGCCCTTGTCGAAGCAAGAATTCATCAATGGCATCAGCAAGACAGTGATGATAGTGGAGCAAGTCTATGCTTCTACCCCATCAATTCACTTAAGAAAAAAGGAAAAAGAAAATAAAGAGAATAAAAAAGAGACTTAGGTGAAAATCTCCATGAGGAACCTGAGTCCCATTGTTGGGTTGAAAATCTCTTGAGGCGGCCCAATGGTGTAAAAAAAAAACAAAAAAAAAGGATAAAAAGATCTCTGGGTGAAAACCTCTTTTGAGGCACCCAGAGCAAGAAGCTAGGATGAAAACCTCTTAGAGGCAGACTAGTTGTTTTCAGAAAAAAGAAAAGAAAAAAGGAAAAAAAAAAGATATAAAAAAGAGAGAGAGAAAAGAAAAAATTTGAAAATGTTGTTTGTAGGTCAGCAGGAGGAGGATCAGAGCAATAAGAGAGGAGAAAAATGACCTATACAATTCATGTTTTCATTCAGCCATTCCATATTCTTCATCATCCTATCATTCCCTCCATTTATGAACTCTTCTAGCTCAGTTTGCATGGGTTTTGTGTTTTCTATAGGATTCCCTATAAACCTACATGATTCCCTAAAAACCTACAAGATGATCCTGTCGGAATTACAATGGCTTGGGAATCCCAAGGAAAGTTACCCTAGAGCGAGCGGATGACCTACTTGTGTCAAAAAATAAAATGTTTACTTCACCACCTCATCACCATGCCTTTCACCACCATGATTACACCTTCATTCATCTAATAAGTCAGTTTCAAAAAGATTACAATTTTCAGAAGAAAAAAAGAAGAAGAAAGAAAAAAAAGAGAGGACAAGGGACAATACTTGAAGGCTATACCTCTCACCTACCAATCATTAGACCCCTTCTCTATCGATGACAACAATCCTCATGCTCCAAAATTGAAGGAATGAATAAAAAATTAGGGGAGAGGAAACTATAGGACATCCAGTAGGTTTCTTGTAGGAAATCTTGTAGCAGTCTGTCCCACAAAAATAAATTTTGTAGGGGGCAGTCATCTTCAGCATAGAGATTCTATTTCCAAGGAAGCTCCTCTAGGGCGTAGCAGAAGCAATAGGATCATCAGAATCACCCTCTAGTACATGTACATCAAATAAAAAAAAATCGAAGGAGGCCAATAGAAATAAAAAAAACATATGTAGCAAATACACAGCAGGGACATAATTTTCCAACAAGTAGCATCATCACGGCACCTTACCACAGGTATGTCATCTCGCTTAATCCCTCTCATTAGAATAATATGATTAAAAATGTAGATTTGTGTAAGAGTTAGTTTTATAAGCAAAAGTGGTTAGTTAACTTGGCTACCTTTGGCTAGTCAACGAGGAGAATACAATTAATTCATTACACATGTGGAAGTTGTTAAATCAAGAGAAAGAGGAGATGAGGCAAAAAATGGTTAAGTTATGAATGACCGAAGTGGGAGATGATTACGAGGTAAGGAGGAATGATGAAGTGGTAGTGGGACCAACGGTCTAAAATAGGGAAAATTTTAAGAACCCCCCCCTAAATTTATATGTATAATAAATGGGCGAATCTCCATGGTATATAGGAAAAATGGAAGGCGATTTTATCAATAATACAATACGTATATATACTTTTTTGGCGAATCTCTCACCAGGCATGGCGAATATTTTACTCAATTATAAAATCTTGTAAGATCTTGGTGAGTCTTTCACTAAATAATAAAACTTTGTAAGGTCCTAGTGAATCTTAGCATTGTGAACTCTTAGAGAATTTTTTGAAAAAGTATAAAACCATATATGACAAGAGCCACATGTTGGCAATATCATTGTTTTTTTCACATTTCCACGAAATGGAACTTGTTTATAAAATTATAAAAAATCCAACCAAGTCCCTTATAATATGCAAGTAAGCTTATCACAGAGTCTGATACATATACTATGTTTGTCTTCATTCAAGTGTCATAGCTGCTATACCTAACACTGTGAACCACAACTCTCTCAGAACTCAACTCTATAGTGTAATTAAAACCTTTGGAAATTGAATCTGACAACTCTATAAAAAGGATTAGTGAAATAGAAGCTTTTGTGAATGAGCCCACTAATTATCACTACTAAACAATCAATCCAGACTATGAAGTCTTCCATCTTGATCATAATCGTGCTCATGATCAAGGGAGTGTGACCACCTAGCCTAACATAATGGGCATCATAGCTTCCAATAATCAACAACCACCTTGTAAGGACATCCTAGCTCATGTCTCATGAATTTTATTCATCAATCTTAACTAATATAAATCTTATAAAGATAATATTAGAATCGTCTCCGGATTCACTGTTAATACAAGGGTAAAGGAAATTTTCTAGCTCAAGGCACTAGCCAATACCAACTTTGGTTTTTGTGACCCCTTTGTGGGGATGCACCTACCCTGCCCTGTTGGGTTTCTGCCTTGTAACATAGTTCAAGGATCACAAGACTTTCCAATCTTCCTACTCCATTAGACACACTTTATATGCTATACATAGTGAATGGAAAAGAAGCATTATAGAACACACAATTTCACAGAAGGAAGAAAAATCTTAGCCAGTTCAATATCAAAATATTAACCACTGATTAATAAAGAATAACAAGTAGTGTAATGAATTGTTCTGAGTTATTTATTTACAAGCTATAAAGAATGTAGTAGAATGGAAAATATTACTTAGGCAACCCTTCAATATTTTCTACTAATATGTCTATGCATGTACATATGAAATTAAGAGCATTGTTGAATACAAAGTTTCCTTTCCTCTTGCCTCCATTTTGAAAAATCAATGTGAAATTAGTGTCACTTTGAATCTCCTTTCCTGTGTAGATGTTTTGACAAATCAATGTGAAATCAAAGTCACTGTGAATTTCCTTTCCTGCGAGGGATCATGTCCACAGTTTATTAGTAAAATATAATCTACTATATATTATGTTCAAGAAACTGACTGCAATCTATAGTGGAAACGAGACATCAATTCTTATTCTAAATTTGAATATCTCAGGACAACATAAGAGATAAAAATGCATATGGCCTTAGTAGCTAGAAAACAATCACTCCATCATTACAAGACCATCGAGATTTCGACACTTAATTTAAATAATGGCACTAGTTGTGGTTCTTATTTGCATTAACACCATGGAAAATCAACAACAATGTTTCAAAGTACACTTACTAGAAAATTTGTAACGTTCTAAGAATATTTAATGATAGCATTTGAACCTCATAGCTATGGTGGGGAAACTAGGGAACCCAAATATTGGAAGATATCTCATACCAAATCTGAGAAAAAAATAAAAAAGGGAAAAAATAAAAATCTATAAATCAAGCAATGAATTGTTTACAAATAAAATACAATTCATTTAACTAACAGTTAAATTGTGGTGATATATTTAAATATTTAGTAAGAGGGTAACTTCAAAACATGGAATATTACCTTTATCATTACTATCATCCCTCAGTGACTGAGATTATAAATCAATACTTATGGAAAGATTGTTAGAAATTTTGTGAAATAGTAAAGCGTAACCTCTATTTTCAAGCAACAAAATCAAGACATTGTTACATGAAGAGCCATAATTGTTACATAATCAATGAATCAAGTCCTTGTATGGCACAAGCTTGTTTCACAACCTCTATTTTCTCAATAACAAAATCAAGACATTGTATGTGGTTATTGCCAAAAGGAAACTACGTTCTAATTTGGAAGAGGATCTTATCAAAACACATGGATTTATTCAAAGCTACAAAGCCTAATGGGTTACTGAAAAATAAGTTGGAATATGGGATCATGATACTTAAATTGAAAAAATATGCTTTCCTTTTAGAAACATTACAATTATATAATGTTTTTTGAAAGCATTAGAATTTGAAATTGGGCCTTTCTATCAAGACAATTTTTCATTAACAAAATGTACTTTCTTACTTGAAACATTGTAGATATCCAAGAAAAAATTGAAAAGCATAAGAGAACTTAGCATAATGTAATTTATTTCCTTCCTTAACATTCTTAAAGAGTTGAGGTTCCCCAAGTCATCAGGTAACTTTTGAAGGAAATGACAGTTAGTAATAGTCCAATTCACAACTGAAGATGTGTCAAAAATACGAGGGGGAATATCCTCCAAATCACAAAAGTGCTCGAGGTTAAAATCTAGCATTATTGGAAGCTTAATGCTTGACTGGTTGTTATTGAACCCAAACATTTTTCCATTCTTCACTAAAAGCTTAAAGATAGCTTCTCTAAGTTCTACATGACTTTACTATGCTCTTGAAGTGGGGGCACATGCAGGCTCTCCAAGTGAATAGTCTTAAAATAAGTGAAGATAAGGTCGATAGATCATTTAGTGTGGATCTCTTTAACCCATAATTGAATACTATTAGGACTTTCAAAATTTTCATGGAACTCAAAAATGTTGGAAGAAAATATTTGCTTCCAAAAAGAGTAAAACTAAAGCCTCTGCTTGAGGATAATTGATGTCACATCACTAACACTTCTCCATGGAATCTATATAGGTAAACCACAAATGCAGAATTCCATTAGAATATTGTGTTTATTGAATACACAAATGAAATCATTGCATTTCTTTAAAATATCTTTTGAAATAAAAAATGACTGAAATTACATATTGATAACCTAGTGGGTGTAGGATAAAATTCACCTGTGTCATTCACAGAAAGCATGAGAAAAACCTAATACTATATATAAAACCAAGTAAAATTCAAATTCATCACTTCTAGGGACCTCGTAACCACCTTGCCAATACACAAGTATGTTCCTATTTGCAGTTAAAAAAATTACCCAAATTACAATATGTTTACTCCAGCATAAAGTTATACAAGGATGAATAGTGCAATCAATCCATTCCTTTTAGCCCTGGATTTAAAATTACCCAAATTACAATCTGTTTACTCCAGCATAAAGTTATAGAAGGATGAATAGTGCAATCAATCCGTTCCTTTTAGCCCTAGATTTGTTTTAGTTTAAAACAGAAGTATACAAATATACTTGTCCAATGTGTATGATTTAACCATTCACCTGAAGATGTTTTTACAATATAATTTCCTAAGTCTATTTAATATCTTCATTATCATAAAAATGAACCTATATCCATCTTAACTCCACATCTACCACTCTTGGGGGGATGAAATCTATTTATCCCTCTGAGCACTTGGTGGACGTAGAATTAAGATGGATCTAAGATGATAGAATTTCCCCTTTAAATAGTCTATGCTCACATGAATAACATGGTATTACCATGGGTCAATAACATGGGTTATCATAAACCTGGAGCTTAAAAATTACTATTAGTAATTTATAAAAATTAATAAAATTAATAGTTGAATTTTATTTTATTTTTATTTTAACCAAGCTAAAACGTTTAACATACATTAAATTACAACATCCATTTTTACTCTTGATCCACCAAGCCTCGAGAGGGATGAAATATTTTTTCACTCTATGCTAGTTTGCATATCATGATATTTGATACCTCTCAAGGGTTAGTAGATCCAGAGTAAAGATGGATCTATGCTGGTTTAATTCCCCCATTTAAATAGGCTACATTCTAGGTGAATACCATGGGTCAATACCATGTCCCATTTTGGTGAATACCATGGGTCAATACCATGTGCCATTTTTGTGAATACCATGGCTCAATACCATGTGCCATTTTTATTTTTATTAATACTAATATTAGGGTTAATAATGTTTTTTTGCATGGTATTAATAACAATCTAGTCCATGGTATTTGTCCCATAGTATTTTTCCCATAGGTTTCACCTAAATATAACGCATTTTTTGAGTGTTCGCAAATATAAGGTGACTTATGGAGTAAATATAAAAAAATGTTTTATTTGTTTACCATACCTCTCGTTTATTTATATTTTTATTAATTTACCATACCTCTTTTACAAATATGGTATTTGGCCCATAGGATTCACTTAAATAAAACCTCTCTCTTGAGCCTTCATAAATAGAACGAGGGTTATGGACTAAATATAAAAAGAGGTTTTATTTATTTACCATACGGCTAGTTTATCTATATTTTTATTTATTTACCATATCTTTTGAGTAAGTATAAAAAGACATTTTATTTATTTACCATACCTCCACTTTACTTATATTTTTATTTGTTTTCACCCTTGCATGTATATAAGGTGACTTATGGAGTAAATATAAAAAAATGTTTTATTTATTTACCATACCTCTCATTTATTTATATTTCTATTAATTTACCATACCTCTTTTGTAAATATGGTATTTGGCCCATAGGATTCACTTAGATAAAACCTATTCTTGAAAATGGGCGAATGGAAGGTTGTAACTCCTAGTTTCAAGGGCTAAATTTACCTTTTTTACCCTCTCCCTTAAAATAAGGTGGGCTATTTGAGGTGATTTGTAAAAATGTGCTATGATACAAAATATTCGCCCACTAAAAATTTAAAACCCCTTAATTTCGCCAAAGGCCGAACATTCGCCCCTAAAATTTTCTATGGTCTAAAAGTGCGTGTTCATACTTCGGTCGCCAGCACAACATCCCACACAATCACCCATATGAGGAAATAAAACACTGATTCGCATGTAAAGGAGGCATTCTCAATCAAGGATACATCGAAGCAAGGTTTCTCTTGGCTCTTCAAGAAGTGTCTACAGGTAAGACAGTGAGCAGTTTTTCAATGCAGGAGCATCTACAAGATCTTACAGGAAAACCTACAGGATCCTACAGGAGAACATACAGGATATAGAGCAGTCATCTATAGGTTTTGCTGTGGGCATTTAGAGAGGAAAAATCAATGGTTGGCTTCATCATGCAGTAAGTAGGAGGTAGGAGTTGTACCTTCCCACATTTTCCAAGTTAAAAAATATAGAAAAACCTTCCATTTGGTTAAGGACATTGCAGTCTAGGGTAATTATATATAGAATTTTAATTTAAAATCTTTCACCCATTAGAATTTAGTATTAGACCCATACCAGCCTCCACAATCATCAAAGGAAAAATGGTCGGGGGATTAAACAAGGGGAAACCCACAAACAATGTGAGAGTTCATTAGCACCCTCATGTAGTAGATATTTTCACAAGGCACCATTCAGTGGGTTTGTTTGAAAAAATGAGGGGATACAATGATGAGGTGGCCAGAGACTTTTCTCTCTCAATCATACAACTAACTAGGACCCATGCCACTACTGTGGTGAAAGGCCTCTCATTAGAAATCCCCCTGAAGTCATAGGCAGAATCACCACACTTCCTTTAGAGTTGCCTTGGAGAAAGGAAGATAAGGGTAACTCCCAACATGCAAAGAAGAAATTATTTTTAGAAGGAGAGGAGGCAATGGATGACAAAAATGGGGTTAGGAGAGAAAGCCTACCATACACTTGGAATAAAATTAGCTATCACCTCATTAAGTATATATCATGTGAAGGAAGATACAGTGTGGCATATGGGTACCATTTTAGGCTTCTCCAAGAACTGAGATTTGGAGTAGGCACACCTCCTCAAAACAAACTAAGCATACCCTACTTTCTTCTTCAATCAGTGATAGATATGAGCATCAAGGTAGAGGAAGGAAAACATCAGCTACTAGCGCACCATGGGTTAATGAAACTTATGCTAGAAGATTCCCTCCAAAACCTAAGACTCCCTATTACATGGACAACTTTTAGAGACATGCAAGGAGAGAGAGAAATAAAAGCTCTTGAATATGACAAAAGCCTCACTACTAGAGAGAGGGATGAAGGGGAATAGAGGAGGAAGAAGAGGAAGAAAAGGAGTAGGAAGGTGAAGAAGAGACAAAAGAAGATGCAAAAGAAGAAACTGAGGAACAGAGTGAGGAATTAAAGGAAAAAGAAGAAGAGAAAGACAAGGATGAGAAGGAGAATGGAAAAGAGGAGACAAAAGTGTCAACGATGCTGGACCCACCAACATGTAAGGGTATCTCCCCAGTAAGAAGTCCCAATTAGACTTCAGACCGTTTGGTGTAGGAGTCCCAGCATGGGGTCATATAACAAAGCCTTGACCACGATTTCACACAGAGGAAATTAAGATGACTCTGTTAGTAGCAAGGGTGTGACCACTGCAGTGGGTCAAGGATGGTGCATGATAGGCTCTAACATAGGTGAGTTGAGATGAGTGTGCCCCTTGGCAACTGTAATAGTACTCAACAGGGAAGGGAAAACACGAGCGAAGATACATCACAAGCCGGAAAACAAGTTAGCTAGAAATCCAAATTGGTGGTTAAACCAACAACACATGTGTAATAAGATTCATATAATTGAATACAAAATAGTTAATACACAACTATGTAAGTTAAAAAATATACATTGCTATAGAAACTGGAACAGTCCAACTACAATAACAACATATGCATGAAAACATGCTCACTCTTATTATATAAAGAAGTGTAAGTTCCAATCATGCAATACATCCATGTAAACCTCCTAGCGCCAACAATGGAACATTACAACCACATCCGCCTGCTCCTCCAAAGGGATGAACTAGCTCCGTTCACTGGAGAAGCTAAGGAACGTTACAATACTATCCAATCTTTCTCAGAGATAGTATTATCGGAAGATTGGCTGACCAAAAGACCATACAATGAGTTATGAGGGACTACTTATAGCAAAGGGTGGGGTGACCCTTGACATTCCCCTTTGTGATAGTTCATCTACCCTTGAGACTCTCCATCTACTCTATGACTGTTACATCCAACTATTGACACTTGACGTATACTTGACATGACATTACATTACAATGCACATGTACTCATGTGAGACAACATGGCTTGAGAAAGCCATGCAAGACATCACTGACATGTCATCCATTGTGATGAGACCAACTCTTTAGCATGCTTGTGGTGGTGTAGGTGGTGAGCCGATGCCAAGTTTTGTCGCCCATGATGGTGTACACGTACCTCATCATGACATCTTGTTGAAGTGAACTCTTGCCTCCATAGCAACTCGTGCATTGATTCTGCTCCTTCATCCAACTCGTCTTCTAAAATGTGCATGGCTTTCCTGGGTGCTGTTGAACCGACAACACACTGATGCATAATGTCTGTGCTGATCTTCAAGTGTGTGCTGGTGGTCATATGCATCAACTTTCCAAAGTACATGTTCAGCTCCCGTTGGATTTGCTTCTTGTCTTCGCCTTGGTGAGTTTGATGAATCCGTTGGATTGCATACATGCGCATAATGACATGCATGCTGCTGAATCCCTTGCATGTGATCAACAACACTACTCACCATGTCCACTCCATGCCAGCTACTGGGATGGACCTTTAACTTGTGCATAGTTTCGTCCGTGAGTGCATGTTGCACCCACTGTTGTTCCTGTTCCAGTTGTAACTCATTCATCTATCTCTACAACTTTATGTTCCTCATTGAGTTGCTGCTTTAGCACATGCAACTCCTTATTTTCTCCATTCTCTGTCTTCACCTGATCTTCATGTCGTCTCTTCATGTCATAACATGAGTCTCCAAAGTTTCTTTCATCATGAGTGGATCTACTTGATCTTGCAACCTTGTTCTGCCTCTGTGTTGTCAACAACCTTCCTCTTGCATTCGTTGCATTCGTTTCATTCAATGTGTTCATTGCATTCATTGCATTCACTGAATTTTTTTGTGTTCCTAGCATTCGGTATGATGCCTTCAGTTTCTATTCATGATGCTGCTGTCTTTGATATCTTGATGTTCTTGTCTATGAACAACTTGATTTCTTCATGAATAGGGAAGCTCATAGACATTTGATCGACGACATCTCCAGGTGTGCTCTAAATGTTGTCTTCAACTCTACCCTCTTGGAAACCATTGGACCTGCATTGCTGAGACGCAGAGGAACACCTGCAATACCTAGAGACATGGCAACACTCATGGCAAGCAATATGTTAGTCGAAAACCAAACTAAACTTGAGAACTAACTTGCAACATACCTGTGTGATTGATCATGAAGGTTCCAGAATTTCGTCTGATAGGTTGGGAGACTAATTGCAAAGACTACAAAAGGCACAGTCTGGGCTCCTAGGAGACTGAATGACTGCTAGAACTATGCAATGCACAGTCTAGTTTGGCTACTGATTGTTGGAATTGCGCAATGTGAAATCTCAAATGGAAATGGCTATAGGCTCAATGATTGCATTGCATAATTTTCTTGGCCAACAGTCATTGTCCCTCAGGATTACACAAAGCAAGCTTAGGGAACAACTTCTGGGAAAAAATGCACATTTTTGGAGAGTAAGGCAGAACCTTCCCTCTCAGGATTGTACATTGTTGTCTGGTGAGGCAGAGTTTGGGCCAAGGTAGGCCAGACTTTCCAATGGGAAACTAAACATGAATGTGAATGCGAATTAATGCTGATACTGAGTGTAAGAATAAGTGAATGATCATGCATGGAAACAGTGAATGATATATTCAGAAAATGGTAAAACATGCACATGGGTGAGGTGAGTCGCTGAATCGACGAATGTTTGTGAAAGACAGTTTCATGCATGTGACAGGATTGACATAGCAACAAAATCTCAAACAATGGTATGACAAGCTAATATACATATAGACGAAAAAATGCACTCAAAGAAAACAAGAAAACAATACTCATACAAGCAAAAACACAAAAAGCGACAGAAATGTAACATAAGTCATGGAAAGCGGGCTTACCCAAAACAACTGAGTTGAATGTCTTGACAGCTCCTAGATGTGATGTGGGATGTCAGAGCTACAGGATTGATGTGAGGAATGAGCTCTACAGTGTCTGGTTGATGAGTTTTGATAACATTGAGGTTGTGACGTGCATGCCACAAATCGAGGGAAATAAACACTAGGTGGGAGGTTTCTGAAACGATTCTTGCATGTAACACCCAACTGCTAAAAATAGGTCCCTGAAACAATGGGTGGCTTTGCATACTACCTTGGGAGAATCAGCCCATGCATGCAAGTCATTTTTTCTCGATCCTAGAGGGAACCAGTCAACTCAACTGAATATGCAAGAGGTTGCTCGACTACTTGAAGGAAGTGTGCATTTCTAGCTGGGAGCTGGGCTGACTGCCTAGGAGATTTGTGTAATTTCTGGGTAAACCATATGACTATGGCCTAGATTTGTGAAAATTCTAGGCTGAGTAGTCGTACTAAGGAAAATTGCGCAATTTTCACTGTGAGTGTTGACTGCCAGAATTGCGCAATTTTGGAGCCCAGCAAGCTGCCAATTAAAATTGCGTAATTTCTGGAGGGAAGGTTGTTTTTCGTCGAGAATTGAAAAATTTCTTGTGGGAGCTTCTCAGCCTGTAGTTAGACCAGGTTCGGGTGGTCAACATATGAGGGGGATGCGTCGAGATGTGATCGTCGATAGGTTCCCTTTGTGTAAGAGAAACACTAAAGCTTGTGAACCTGATGAAGCAAGGCAAGCTGTTGTGAAGGTTGGAAAGGAGGCTCCAAAACGAATCTGAGGAAAACTTTTGGAGGATGGTTGTAGCCGCTACAACAAAAAGGAAAGGAAGAATAGAGATCTACAATTCAAGGTAAAGAAGGGGAGGAATCACCAAGGGTATCTCCAGAACCCACTGAGAAAGAGGCAGTAACTGCCCTCGCTGCCCTAAGTACACCTATCAAGAAAAAATGGAAGATACAAAGACAATCCCCATTTTACTTTAGGACAAGAAAAAGTACAAGGATCAGGTAAGGAAAATGTCAAACACCCATCGAAGCTCCTATTGTCATTGAAGACTCACCAAAGTAGCAAGAAAAGATATCTCCTCTTGTGAAAAATAAAGGAGAAGGATCATCAGGACAAGCCTCCCTGAAATCTCCCATCACTTATGTTAGGAGGCATATCATCTAGTCTGCCTCATCCAAAGGAAAAGGTCCCCTACAAGAGACACATAAGGACGTATAGGAGGCAGAGGCCATAGTACAGGACACTCTGCTAAACCTACAGGAAACTCAACAAATGGATGAAGAAGGGGCCATTCAGCAAGAAACAAAGGAGGAAGATCTAGAATTGAGGGAGCCTAGTCCTCAACCCAACCTTGACTCTTACTATAGGTTCATTGAAGGGGGTAGGGTAATTCTGTAAAAATTTGTGATCCCCTTATTATTTGAGCTTGAGAAATAAATGGCAAGAACACATAGGTGGATGAAAATTTCCAAATCTAAAGGAGTGGAGGATATAGTCCAAATAGATGAGAAAGTAAAGGAGATGGGAAGAGAACTGAGCAACATAAGGGACAGAGAGGCAATTATGAAAGCTCAGTTGGAAGCAAAGAATGCATGGCTAAGGGGACAATTACAAGAAAGAGAAAGTCAATTGGCATCCATGGCTAGTTTTTCCTTAGAGGCAATCTAGTGGAGGATGCCATCAAATTCGTATGCATTGTATCTTAAGGAACAATGGCTACAGTTCCAAATTAAGAATTTAACACAGAGAAGCACTATGCCCTTCCAAGACTATAGAAAATTCATTGATCTCTGTGGTCAAATCAACTTGGAGGAAAAAGCTAAAATGTTTGAGTTTTACCTATAGAACTTGGCCTTGACAGATCTGAATGTGTGGGATCCAAATTCAAAACTAGGTGACTTGCAATTGATGGCCTTGGAATCATGGATGAATCATGACGAGGCAAGGGCTATAGAGATGAATAAAGTAATATAAAGAGAAGAGACAGAACCCTTCATGGTAAGAGTTGAGCAATAAAATCCAATGGTTGTCATCAACACCCACAACCTGATTTCAAATGACCCTATGCCTGCACCTAGATACCTCGCTACCTAAGAGCAAGCTATCACAATCTTTGAGGACATGTTCAAGTTGTTAGGGGATAATAGCATGTAATCTTACCAAAGGATATGGAACACTTTTCCCTACAGCCTAAAAATCGGAGAGTACCATTCACCTCAGAGAATGAGGGTGGCATTAAATAGAACACCCATGTACAAGAAAGCTCTCCAAAGACTCAAAGTCAATTGAATTAGCTTGAGGCTCAGTCCACCACTGCTCTTAGGAATATTGGAAGCAAGGAAGGAAGAGGAAGAAAGAAAGTAGTGGGAGGAGATAGAGAGAAAGGAACAATTCTTTCATAGGAAGAGGAAACTACAATAGAAGCATGGGATGTCAGGGAAGCCACTAAAGCAATGAAGGATGTCAAGAAGTCCTATCCACTCCCTTTCCTCATTTCTCCCACCATTCACCTTCCCTAAGCCCTACACCACCTTCCAAATCCCTCCTCTTGCTCTCGACCGAATCCTTCAGGAATACAGGGTATCTTATAGGAGCATTAGGACATCCTGCAGGTTGACCTATAGCAGACTATTTTGAGGCCGAATTGTGGAAAATCACCTGGGAAGATAGGCAAAGACCCCTACATGCTTCCTTACCCATCTGACCATTCACCATCATCCCTAATCCACCTACCACATCACCAAGAGAAGTTAGCATTCACATTTTCACATAAAAAAGACAAAAAGGAAAAGGAGTTATTGTGTTCATTTACATGCACAACAGTAAAATGTTTGGATGTTTCAAATTGCATTTTTAGGATAGTAGGATTACACACATGTTAACTTAGCATTCTTTTGAAGCAAAGACTCTTAGCAGTTAGTTAGATGAATGGGTTGTTTAACCATTTGATTTCAGTATTTTCCTTACTACAGTAGACGAGATTTATTTTAGTGTAAATTTCCCTTTTTCTTATTGCTAAGTAAGCTTCTTCTGAATCAATAGAAGACTAGTTTGAAAAACCATAGTGGTTTATCACCAGCTTAGTAGTGAAAAAGAGTAGACCCATCACATCTGGTTGTGTATATAACACTGTCACCTCTAAGTTTGTACGAACCCCAGGTTTATAAAGTAAAGTTGGTAGCCCTAGGAGTTGGAGCACTCTTGCTACAATACTGGTGCTCATCATTATGGTGAGGGTTTGTTAGTCCACAACACATGGTTCTTGAGGTGGCTTAAGGCATTCATTACAATGAGGACATGATTGGAAATGTGCTTGTGCCTCCTTTCCACATTTTGTAGATCATTTCAGTGATGGAATGAAGGAGGAAATGTTGAACATTGAGCCTTCTTGGAATCGGTAAATCTGTTTGGAACCTTACGTCATAAAGCAGACTAAATTGATGCGCGTTCACAAGAGTTAACCTCCCCTCACAAGAAATGTACCTCTCTTCGATTGAAACCTCCTCCCATGACTTCTACTACTACTTCCTTAAATTATTTGAAGATAATTTCCAAGATTTTTCTTTGAGAATTCTAGGGTACAAAGGGTGGTTGCTATTTTTTGGTCAAATAAGGAGATGAATGGTACCCCCTACCTTAGTGAAAAACTTCCTCTGTCTTTCCTGGACTTTCTTATGTGAGAAAATAAAATTTTAAATGGAATTCTATTTCATAGGGGTTTGCTATAGGATTCTTGTAGAAAGCATAATTATCTATGCAATTGTATGGATAATGAGGAGGGGGGAGGCCATTTACACTTTTCAAGATGACTCATTTATGTTCATGGTGATTTTGAGAAAAATTACTGGTGGTTGGGATCCTTTTCTATTCTCAATTCAACCTTGTAGCATCAAACACATATTTCATTAAACTTGGAAGTATTTTATTACAAAGCCTTCAAAAACATTAATCTTTTGTAAATTTCCATATTAACTTGCTTAAACATTAAAATAATTTGCAATTAATTTCAAAGTAATTAGAGATCATGAATAGGTCAAACATGGGGTTGTTATGTACAATACTATCAATACACGATAGGAGTGTGAAATCAAACTCTTAGAAGAAATTGATTTAAGCTAAATCATATTAGTATGTCAAACATCCAATAAAGATATTATAGTTATGCATAACATAATAGATTTCTCGACGTTTAAATTTTATGTATGGAAACTCTGACCACCTTTCCCCCAACTTACGGGGGATTTGTTGATTGAATGATGGTGATGTGAGGATCTTATTGTAAATGACAATGATAGGTGTCCCTTGCATTGCATTGAAACTAGTCTACTAAAGCGTTAGTAAAATGTTCTTGTGCTCAATTTCCTACGGTCCATTTGTGCCTTTATGAAGCACTAATGAGGGGGTCATCATTCATCTTCATAGAATTCAGGCATCCACTATAAAAGTAATACATTGTTAATATAGGTATTTCAAGAACGTTAGGCACCATTGATCTATCTCCACTCAAATCAAAGTACATCAAAAGAGAGTTCTTAAATGGGTATTCAAGTCATTCCTTTATGATGGACAGTGTCACAAATTGAAGAAAACAAGAAACTTTAGTGATGACATCTTGTAAGTAGTGCAGGCAAGGGTTTTCAAATATTAACACAGTTGATGGTAGTGTGGATATTGATCTCTCCTTGTCAACATTGTCAAAACCAATAATAGTCTCGATGTAAATTTGGTGTCAACCAATTGCATGGAAAATGATGATTGACCATTACTTTCACTAAGAAGAGAAAACGATAAGCATTTTTAATGGGGAAGAAATAAATGTGAAACATAACTCGTGTATTTTAGTTGAAATTTATAGAAGTCCCTGTTTTCTTTAATTATTAAATACTTAATGTAAATACAAATAAATTATCATTAATATATTTATTTTGAAGATTAAATATGTATTAAAAGGCATTCACCTATGACACTTGATTTTTCATGTAGTTTGAATAAGCCACTTAAAGATTATTATCAGTTAATTCTAATTAGTTTTGTATAAGATATATCTTTACTTACATTAATAGATTTATTTCAAAAATAAATTACATTTATAAACTTATATGAATACACATAAATAAATGAAATTCAATAAATATCTTCTGAGTCTTGTTGCATTCTATGAGATTATTTTAAGTACAAATAGTTTATTTAAGAATTGAAATTTACAAAATCTTAATATTGATGGGAAAAGCATGTCATATGGTGTAAAAAGTTTAAAGGCATCCATTTATGGCCCATGTATTGAATGAGCTTAAATAGTCTACTTAATGTTCATGGTGAATTCATTAATCCATGTTTTATTAGGAAATTTATTTTCTTTACATGGTTTTTAATTCTAGAATAAGCAATTTCACATTTATACATTTATAATAAACCACATGATAGTTAAATAAAAATAAATTAATGTTTTCTTGACTTATTGACTTATATGCCATGATCACATATAGGAATAATTGATTTAATAATGCATAGTTAGAAAATGTTGTCAATTGAAAATAGAATAAACGAGTTAGAACTCATAAATAATGGATTTTAAATTATGAATTTTCTAGAAAATATATTCTTACTTACATTGAGATCTTTGTTTCAAAAATAAATTTCATTTATACATACGTACATTCTAAATATAATTTAATACATATTTGTCTTGTTGGTTTCTATGAGATTATTTCAATGACCAAAAAATTATTTAAGAATTGAAATTTACCAAATGTTAGTAAAGGTGGGAAAATCAAATGCCATATGTTGCATAAAGTTTAAATACATTTATTTATGACCCGCACCTTGGAATAAATTTAACAATATACTTAACATTCATTACCAATTAATTATTCCATGTATTGTTAGGAAAAACATTTCATATTACATGGAATTTTATTAAAAACAAAAAGTGCCACATTTACACACTTAGATTAAACCTCATGATATGAAAATAAAAGTTGATAAATGGCGTTATATAGAACACTTAAAACTTATTATCAATTAATTATAATTTGTTTTGCAAAATATATATATTTACTTACATTAAGAGTTACATTTAAAAAATGCATCACATTTATGAACTTCTATCAATGCATATAGCCAAATAGAATTCTTCAAGTCATATTGGATTCTATGAAATTATTTAAACCACAAATAAACTATTTAAGAATTGAAAATGACAAAATGCTAATATGGATTGGAAAATCAATGTCTTATGGTGCAAAAAGTTTAAATACAACCATTTTTGACCCATCTCTTTAATGAGTCTAGATGGTCCACTTAACACATTGTTAATTAATTATTCCATGTTTTATTAAGAAGAGAATTTTGTTTTTCATAGAGTTTTGTTTCAAAACAATACAATATGAGATTAATACAGTCTTAATAAATTACGTGATAGACAAATAAAAGTCAATAAATGGATTCCTTATTAAATTAAATGAGATGATATGATCCCATATACAAATAGTTAATTCAAGAATATATGGAAAAAAAATAATTATGGGTTAAAAATTGAATTCCCTACAATTGAACAAGTAGTATTCACTTACGAGCCATCACCCATTAGCTTAAATAGTCCACTTAATACTTATTATCAAGAAATTAAAAGACTTTTTTTTTCAAAAAATTGCGTCATAGTATATGGCTATTAAAAATCACATTTAACACTCATATTAATGGACATAACTAAGTACAAGTCAATAACATAATTATAGCTCAAGTGATATGATTTGGTTTATTTAAAATACAAATTTACAAAAAATGACTTTAAATAATGAAATTAGATGCCTTATGGTTAAGAAAGTTCAATGACATAATTCATCCATGATAGTATCTAGTCAAACCTTGATAATCCACTTATCAATCATTATCATCATATATATGTTTTTTTTAAGAAATGCAAAATTATTTACAATATATTTTTATCTCAAAAATTACATATCACATTTATGCACTCATATTAGTGCATTTTATATGTAAACAATGAATAACTGACTTTGTACCTTGTTGATTTTCAATATGATATGATTGCAGTTACAACCATTAATTGATTTAAGCATATAAATTTTTGAAAACTATCGATTGAGAAATCACATATATTATGCTTCAAAAAGATCAAATCATTAACCTATGAAACATTTCTCATTAGCCTTAATAGTGAATAATGCATTGTGAATAGTGAATAATGCACATAACATTTATCAAGTAAATTATTATAATTTCTTTAGTAAGAATAGCACCTGTGTTTGCAAGGAGTTCTATTTCAAAACTTATATTTCACATTTATATATGATTATTAATCCATATAAGTAAATATAAGTCATTAAAAATAAAATGCCTCGATGGTTCATGTAAGATAATTTGAATGGCAAACAATTAATTTAAGAACACACGCACGCGCACACACATCTTAGAAAAAAATGGATACAACAAAGTCATTGCAAAAAAATTTATAAATAATAATAAATATACATATTAATATAATTGGCAATTCCCATATATTTCAAAAAATATAAAATCATGCAAATTGATTTAACAAAATCTATGTCCAAAATGTGTTGAAAAATTGGAATGTTGATCTACTTGCGGATCTGAAAATTTAAAAAAAATAGAGAATCACAGAGCAGACTGTAGACACAAACACTGGAATAACACAGGTCTGTAAACAATACCACTCACTTTATTATGAAGAAGAGATGAGCATTTTATAAACAATGCCATCATTCTCTTTATTACAAAAGATAATATCAAACTGCATAATTAGATAAAGTCAATATATTTTAGATGTTTCATTTTTCCTAGTTTTTCAGATGTTTCCCTCTTTTCTATTCTTGGATGTTTCCAATGAAATAGTATGCTTTTTCTTGGTTGCCGAATTAGTGAGATGTTGCTGATTTTTGTGTCCTTTCTGGTTGCCCAATTCCTCCCTGTTTAGACCAGGAAGCATCCCGGCTTCCTCCACCAACTGAGGGAAATTGCGTTGCAATGTTTCTGCATTGATCCATTTTGCCTGTGCTGGTGTGTGTCCCTTCCAACCAACCAAATATGAGAAGTATGGCTGATGTCGTGTATCCTGTTTCTTGAAGTCCAGAATTGTATCTTTGAGCAGAGGAGGCTGAAAATCTGGAATATTATCAACCGGATGATGAATTGTAATAGATTCCTCAAGGAGAGGTGGTTCAAATAATTTGAGATTATTAACATTAAGAACATCGTGGATGCCAAGTCGGGAAGGCAAGTCCAAGCGATATGCATTTTCGCCAATGCGTTCCAGAACAGTATATGGGCCATATCTCAGAGGGTGCAGCTTATGATGCTGGCCCTTGAAGCGTTGCTTGTCCAACAAGAGCCACACACAATCTCCAGGTTGAAAAGACAAGTGCGTTCGCTGCTTGTCATGTCTCTGTTTGGCACGATCTTGGGCTGCTTGCAAAGCAGCAGTTACTTGAGCTTGGCGTTGAGAAATGGAGTGTATAAAATGACGAGCTGATTTTTGTTCCTGTTGTTGATGTGCAGACCCAAAAGGGGTGATTGTCAATGGCATCTCAGAGGGTGCACTTGGTTGAAACCCAAAGCAAACCTCAAAAGGTGAGAAACCAGTTGAGAAGTGTGTTGCTCGATTGTAACTATGTTGAATGATGTGCAAATATGTATCCCACTGTTTGTTTTTGGAAAAGTAGCTACGAAGTGAGTGAACCAAAGTACGATTGACAACTTCGGTTTGTCCATCTATTTGTGGGTGGAAGGCAGTGGAGAAACGAAGTTGGCAACCCAACAAAGACCAAAGAGTATGCCAAAAGGTACTGAGAAAGCGACAATCACGATCTGAAATAATGCTACTTGGCAAGCCAAAGTGTGGCCACACATGATGGAAGAAGAGATCTGCGGTTTGAGCAGCTGAAGTAGTCTTATCACAAGGAAGAAATATAGCCATCTTGGAGAAACGACATACCACTACCCAGATAGCATCATGTTTACGAAAAGTAGTAGGAAGGCCAGTTAAAAGGTCCATGGAAATGGATTCCCAAGGACGAGAGGGAATTGGTAATGGCTGATACAAACCATGCTTACAATTTGAGGGCTTGCTTTGTGAACAAAGAGAACATGCACGAATGAATTTTTCCACTTGCTTTGGTAAGGCAGGCCAATAGAAGTGGCGTTGAAGATTGAGAATGGTCTTGGATGTGCCAAAATGCCCTCCGCATGAAGAAGCATGTGCTTCACGGATGAGAATGAGACGATCATCAGATTGTTGCACACATAGTTGGTTCAATTTATACAACCAACCATCACGAATGGTATAATCAAGAGACAGGATTGGTGAGGTTGTCTGGCTTGATAGGGCAAACCAAGCACAAAGAAACATCTTGGTTTAAATTGACTCTCATAATGGGAGCTTTGCCAATGGAAGGTTGGGTTAATGTGCTAGCTGAGGATGTGAGCACGTAGGTGCGCCCATCGTGCTGCAAGTGGTATTGGTGATCTGTAGCATGATAAACAACATGTCGAGCCTCTTGGTATGGAATTCCTAGCAATAAATCAGCACAATCTAGAGGAGAAACATCACATACCACAGTATCATGAAAAGGTCCAATAGCGAAGGTGACAGCACAACATTGTGAGATGGTAAGACGAGGACCGTCCTTTCTGACCCAACCAATCTGATACGGGTGGGGGTGAGGAGTGGTGGGAAGGAAAAGGCGTTCAGCTATGTCTTGTGACACAAGATTCTTTTGACTCCCATTGTCAAGAATAAGCGTGGCCAACTCATGTTTTATTTGACAATTATGGGTAAACAAAGGCGTAACAGAGGTGCTTGTTGCATTAGCAGTCATGAGGATGAGAGAGGGGTCCACTTCTGTCAGATTTTTGAGAGAAACAGCTAGAAGGGGGTAGTGGCCTTTGGTTGTTCGACCTCTGTAAAAAGAGTTTTCTCGGGGCGAAGATTTTTCAATACTCGACAATCTGCAGAAGCATGTGAGTTGGTCTTGTGAAATGTGCACCAGGGGGTGCGGTGAGGTGTGGGGGATGAGGCAGAGGCGACATTAGAAGAATCAAAGGAAGATGGACCATTTCTGGCTTGAGGATATTGGATTCGAGTACCCACTTTGCGTTCCACCGCCAGGGCCTGAATAAAGGCCTTGTCTAATGAAGCACTATCAAACAACTCAACTTCACGACGAAGAAGCATGAGCAAACTAGAATTAAATTTGATAATTAGTACCTATTCTGGATCAGATATATGGAGTTGAATGCACAACTTGCAGAAGACATCAATGTAGGCTTGCACTGATTGATTGGGTAGTTGTCGAAGCTGCAACCATTTGGCAATGAGATTTTGTATATACCCTGGAGGATAGAAGCGTTCACGTAAGGCCTCGCAAAAGAGATTCCAAGATGTGATAGGCATCGATTTGGTCTCGGCTTGTTCTCCAAGTTCCACAACCAAGGACATATTCTCAAGATGAGTATCCCACCATGTTTGTGCTAGGTCTTCCAATTGTAGACTGGCGATCTGAAGTTTCATCTCCTCGTCCATTGTTAGATAGGTTCTAAAATAGTTGGAGAGGCTGCGGATCCAACAATCAACAGTCTCACCATTCATTTGCCCTAAGAATTTGGGCAGTTGAAAGCGTGTATCAAGCTGCATTTTCCCTGGAGGGCGTTGTTGTTTTTGTAGCGTAATTAGCTCTTGAAGAGCCCTAGCTAAATCATTCACTGGCGAGTCTGCATGGGAGGGCTCTTGACGCTCTTAACGGGGCGGCATGATTTTCATCCACTGAATGGAGTGAAATGTATGACCCTTAAAAAAGAAGAAGAGAGAATCGTCAGGTGGATGGCTTCCAATATCTTACGCTCCGATACCAATTGATCTACTTGCAAATCTGAAAATTAAAAAAAAAAACAGAGAATCACAGAACAAACTGTAGACAGAAACACTGGAATAACACAGGTTTGTAAACAATACCACTCACTTTATTATGAAGAAGAGATGAGCATTTTATAAACAATGCCATCATTCTCTTTATTACAAAAGATAAAATCAAATTGCATAATTAGATAAAGTCAATATATTTTAGATGTTTCCTTTTTCCTAGTTTTTCAGATGTTTCCCTCTTTTCTATTCTTGGATGTTTCCAATGAAATAGTACGCTTTTTCTTGGTTGCCCAATTAGTGAGATGTTGCTGATTTTTGTGTCCTTTCTAGTTGCCCAAATGTACTTTTCAACAAATTTATAAAGGAAATTATCTCCATGAAATACAATGAAGTACATGTTCCATTGAACATTCAAATGTACTCATGTTTTTGTTTGATACGACGAAGTGTCTTAAGAAAGGGGAATAAAACTTGCATAAGCCACGTATCTTGCTCTTTTCCTATATATGATTTTATCAAGATGTGGTTTGATCGATATCCGATGAATTTAGAAGTATGTTTTTCTATATCTATTAGCAATACATTTGATTCTTCATAATTATTTCCATATTGGGACGACACATCAATCAACTTTTTCTCATAAAATTGTCTTGTTCTCCCTACTTCCAATTTTGTTTGCAAATGACAATGAGACTTGTCCCATGCAAATTTAAATTCCTCTATATCAATATTTGATTTTTCAAATACTTTTTGGATGTAATTTTTAGTGACATTTGATATCCATATTGCGACATCATCATTCCTTAAGAAATATTTTAATACTTATGACTGAAAATGCCTCTAAAAATAGGACCTATCACCAAACTGCCAATCTGGTTCTCTTTGAATATGAAAATTTTGTTCATATTGGGTGTATGATTGGAAGAATACTCCTTCCATTTCAAACATCAACAACATATTTTGACTTGTATTAATTCCCATCTGCATCTGCACTGCAACCACATGTATGATATTACCATATCTCCACTTCAACACTTCATTTCTTAAGGAAATAAAAACCTATCATTTTAAAATTGATGTTAATATTTATTATGAATTATTTCCATTTGTATGCAAAGGTAATTTTATAATGAGTTCAGCGTATCACAAAATACAAATACAATTGCCCAATTAAAATGAACAAACAAATAATATGTTTACTTTATACATACACCTAATACCTTTATTTAAATTGTATGGAATAAAAGTGTAATAAGAATGCATTGACCCACCATTTAAATCATTGATTTTAAGACTTATAATGATTTATTTAATTGCAATTGAAAAATATAATTACAATGGTCTAGTGCAAGTAAACAAACTAATTATATATTAATTTTCACATGCAATATAATACCATTTTTAAATTTCAAACCTAATTAAATATATGTTAATTTATAGAGATTCTTCCTTAGTTTTTTTTTGTGCTTCTTTTAGTACAAATTGTATGTCTATTTTTGGTGCTACATGCAACTTAATATATTTTTTCAACTTATATGGAATAAAAAGGGTTGTAAGAATGCAATGGGTCATCCTTCACATTACCAATTTCTAAGAGGTATAACGATAACTTAAACCACATTTAAAGAAAATAATTGTAATGATCTAATTAAAACAGATAAACCAGTTATCTATTAATTTTACATAAAATGCAATCCATTGTAAAAAAAATATAGCGTGGGAAATTTTGATATGAAAACATTAATTGACCATTCATCTCGCCAAAAATAAAGAAAATAAAAATATTTTATTTTTACTAATGACCAACCAAATCAACAATTCTTTTATTAGTGTTGTGAAATAAAAGTAATAATTCATGATGTCATACATATAATAGCATGATATAGACATCTGTAATCTTAAGGTACTTCTAAATGTAATTGAACATCCTTCAAAATAGCTCACAAATCTGTAGCCTTTTTGAGTTTATGCAATATTCTCCATAGCTCATTGATCATCCAATTATCCCCTTGATTTGCTGCAATGAATGGAGGGGCAAGAATCACATTTTCTTTTCGATTCTCTTTCACTCTCTCAATTAAACAATCAACTATAATAGTATTGGTTGCATCATATTGGGTATGCATTTCCCACACTTTTTTCAATGATTTAGTGTGTATAACTTTCGTTGGATTGTTAATGACCTTATGTCCCTTTTGTGGTTTACAGTATGAAGCAGTCCACTTAAACACAAGTTTATCATGTAATGTTTCTGAAATCAACTTTTTTAGAATTCTTGTTGTGCTCTATTTCAAAGCTGTCATCCAAATTGCAATGTCGACGGATTCACTTTTGAAACACATTTCAAAAAATGATTTTTCATGTGGATGAATCCAAAATATTTTTTCTCTATTATGTAATCAGCATCAGCTCCCATTTTCATAATATGCCCTTTTTTTTTTTGCTTCATCATTGATGCTATGATAAAAAATGTCCTTTAGTTAAAAAATAACTAGTTTCTTTTCAGTTATTTTGGCTACAACACAATGGAAAATAATATAGTCCAACCATTTTATTCATGTTAAAAAAATTACTAAAAAAATTGTTGAAACGGTACACTTACCTTGTGTGGTTTTTACACTATTGATAGATGAAACAATAATTTATTTTATCATCTTGATAGAACCTAGAGTAAACATATTAAACCTTGAATAAAATGCCAATTGTACTTCTTATTAAACCTTCAATCATATGCCAATACCAAGAAAAACATTAGTAATGAAACCTTTAAAACGAAACAAACACACACACCTTTAACATTATTTTGATTGTTAATTTTATCCTTTTTATTTGTTCCTATAATAAAAATATACAATGTTATGGTAGTTACAAGAATTAGACTTTGAAGAATAATAAGATAAACAAGAAGACAAGTTATAAGTATCTGATATGACATTATCTTCATATTTGTAACATTGCACCTCATCATCATATTTGTTACCTTTATTTGTCTCCAAATTAAACATATAAAATTTTTTGAATTGTGAAAATGAATAGAATCATTAAATAACAAGGAAAAAAGTGGAAAAATTATAAGTACCTGATGTTATATTTTGTTCTTGATTAAAGTTTTGTTTAACTTTTATTTGATCAATGTCTTGGTTCTCCTTGCTTGTCCCTATAATAAACATAAAAAAATGTTATTAATTGTGGAAATGAAAAAAATTCATTAAATAAACATAAAAAAAAGAATAATCTATAATCATCCATAATAATATTTTGGTCTTGATTGTAGTTTTGTGGGACAGTCCCCTGGTCATTATATTCATTCTCTTTATTTCCAACTATAATCAACATATGAAATGATATGAATCACAATAATAAAAATAATAATTTAGAATAATAATAAAATAAAAAAAAGATAGAGTTACAATGATTAATACCCATTTCTATCTCCATCGTTCCATGGTCATTGTCTTGATTAATTTCATTCATCTCATAATTACCTATAATAGTCATCCAAAAATGTTATGAATATGGAAATTAAATAAATTGAAAACTTATCAAGAGAAAAAACAAAACAAATTATGTACCTGATATGATAACCTCTTCATCTCCTCCTTCTCCTCCTATTTCCATCTCCATACTTATTCCAACACCATAAGCACTATCTTGATTATTTTTTTGCTTCCCACTTTCATGATTCTCTGTTTTAGAATCTTCATCATTAGTCATTTTAGTAAACACTTTGACAATTAAGAAATATGAAAAAAATTATATCGATAGTATTATACAAAAATAAATAAATGAATTGTAGTACCTGAATTTTCCAAGAAGTTAATGCATCCCGGATTTGATAGTTGAAAAGATTTGTAATTATTTAACATGATTGTCCTTTGTGACTCTGTTTGCACAACACATGAAATTCTTCTTCCATATGTACAACAGGCCCTCATTAAAATTTTCCCCGCATAAAGAGAAATAACCACTTTTGAATCACTAAATTGTTTGTGTTTTTCCAATAAATCCATCCAGAAATCATAATCTCTCTCATTTTCATCAAATCTGTTTTCAAATGTGTGAGAGTATTTTATAGCCTCCAAATTTTTTAATTCTGAAGTATAGAAATGTATAGTAAGAACTATATCATAACTATAATTGTTTTGGGACTTATATTCATAAATTCCACTAGCCATTTTATAGTTGAACTTGGAGTTCTTTATGGAAATTTCCAAAGACTAGCGTACATCATTAAAAAACCAAATTTCTACTAAGAGAAATATAGTAAAGTCATTCAACTCATTTTTCGATAAGAAATCGAAAAAATTCAATATAATATCCCTTGTGGAATTGTTCTTTTTCCGAAGCCAGTGTATCCAAAACAACAAGGTCGGTATGTAATAATGGTTGAAACTGACATGGAAAAGAGTGTAAAAGTGTTGGCAAAAGATCAAGACCGTCAAAATGACAACCAAATTCAAAATTGTGATCAACATGTTGAACACTTGTCGATCCATTTATCATTCTGTCAAGGACTCCACATGCTTGCTAACAAAGGGACTCTATATTTGTATTACGTGTTCCTTTGACATAAGTAGACCCCTCTACCGTGTTGCAAAAATTGGTAAATATGATATCATTAATTTCGTAATGCTCAAGAGTGTTGAATGTGGTAAGAGTCATCTCATTCATGTTTTGATCATGACTTTGACAACATGTAACCATTGCATCCAATATTGTTCTATTGGTTTTCAATTTAGAACAATAATCTTTTAATTTTATGGCATTTGCTTGACGATTAAGTGGGATAGAAAACCAAATGGTTCCATCCAATAGCTTATCTGCTGCTAAATCAATTTCTTCCATGGTTAATCCTTGAAGGGGTCGAAGAGTAGCTGTTGTCAAACTGTGTAGACTATTTCTCTTATAGTTCTCACAATCAGGTTGGCTTGGAGAACAATTTAATGTGCCTAGATGGTAACAGTTAAAAACAATGTCCCGTTTATCTCAAATAGGTTCATCAAGATATAAGAAAAAAAATTTATCAGAAAAATTTGTAATTGGACAGTCGAAGAATGAGCACAACATTTCATCATCAACCTAATAAAATAATAAATATAAACCAATTAGAATTCAATGTAAAAATGAAACTAAAAAAGGTGTTATAAGCTAATGAGAAATCATTATAAATATGAGAAAATATGACTTATATTATCAGCTTTAGTCATTTATCTACAATAAAAATAGATACAATAATAAAATGTTAAATGTAAAAATAATTAAAATTACACACCTTGTCTTTAGCCATCTTAGAACATCTAATCCTCCTTTTCTTCAAGTTGTCATTGGAAATTAAGAAATGTCTTGCCGATTGCACACAATCAATAAATGGAGTTTTTAAGAATGCCTTATTTATAGAATTTAATTGACAACAAATGCAGATCACCTCAGTGGGTTCAACTCATGGATGCAAGAATCGAGCATTATATATATATATATATTTGTCGCTTTTGTCGATACATTATATCTTGGATTTATTAAAATTTCTTTCACTGCTTGAATGGTATGTTGACCATCAACTATCCAAAAATTGATATTCTTAGAATTTAGATCTATCTCATTTATAATTTTGATAGTTGACCGATGGATTGGACTCATTGATGTCAAATGGAATTAGGATAGCATTGGTTAATGAGGTTTGAAATTCTTCTAGGAATGATTTCACTAATAATTCAACATTTAAATCATCTCGTGATCTTAATTTGAAGACTTTGGGGGCTTCTTTACATCTTTAAACAACCACTTTTCTATTAAAGGAGTTTTAGAATAGATAGCAATGCTTGAAGGCTTCATGAATCTCATCACATTGATTTGCAAGGTTTGTTGTCTCAAATTCAACTTTCCTATTTTTTTGAAATTTTATAGTAGGCTTGAAATCACTCTCTATTATGTTCTCCTCCAAATCAAATAAATATACTCTTCTGAAAGAAAGTAATTGAGAATCAATTTTATCATCTGGCATTTTATCAAGAAATTTACCTTTTTGATGTAAATGAAGATGTATAGATGATGTTTCTTTACTTCTTACATAGCGATATCTCAGAACGGTGGTGATGCATTTTAAAAGATTTTCACAACTATTTAGTCCAGATTTAGAGAAGCTCTCATAGTTATCCAACTTGAACATTGAATTCTTTATCGTATTTGTTGAATGAGTACTTGAAGCTTCAATCAAATATGGTCTAAAATTTGTATACTCCACTTGACATGAAATTTATTTTACCTCATTTTATTTAATCATTTCCACTTGAAAGTCAATGTCATTTTCATTGTAAGAATAACAATTAATTATTATTCCTAATATCTTTGATTCGTTTCTATCTATTTATCCAAATAGATACATATAAGGAAACATATTCATGGGAGCTTCTAATTTGGATGTACCAATCTTGAACAAACTCACATTTATTAGATGTATTGTATTTTTTAATCATTTCAAAATAAGAAGTAGAAGGTGTTATTGATACTACCATTTGAGTTGAATAAATTTCCTTTTACTTAAGTGATGATTGTAACATTTCATTTTATTTTGGGCTAACCAATTCTACAAATAACAACAAAAAAATATTTGCATTAATCAAAATGAAAATATAATTTCAAATACTATCACAAAATGTTCTTATAAATATTAAAAAACCACCTAATATAACCATTTCTAAGAGAGTGTACGTAAAATATAAAACCACCATACCAGTTGAAGGAGGCATCATTTGTATATCATTTATTTTTTGTTTCTTCTTCACTACTTTACTTCGAATTTCACACACACCAGATTCTGCAGTTTCTAGAAAAAAATATAGAATACATGAAATATCAAATATTATTAAACAACCTTATAATACATGATTTCCATTTACATGCCCAATAATAAATGAGTACATATATTATGCAAGTTTACTATATGACACCAAAAGTTATCACCTAGGTAAAATTGCTAGGACAAGAAACCACCTAATCCAACCATTTCTAAAAGAGTACATAAAATATAAAATCACCATACTAGTTGAAGGGGGCATCATTTGTATATCACTTTTTCTTCTTTTTCTCTTGGCTACTTTACTTTGAATTTCACACACACCAGTTTCCACAGTTTCCAGAAAGAAAAATATGGAAGACATGAAATAAAAAATAGTATTAAACAACCTTATAATACATGATTTCCATTTACATGCACAATAATAAATGAGTACATATGTTATGCAAGTTTACTATATGACACCGAAAGTTATCACCTAGTTAAAATTGCTTGGAAACAAAAAATACCCATGTTAGTATGGGTTGTCCTCATTAAAAACCCACTCCTAAGGCTATTTTCATGGGTTTTATTAGTGAACAACTAGTTATTAACAGAATGTCTAACGATTGTAACAAAGTATAAACTAAAATTGTCATACCATTTAAATAATTTGGTGTCATGTTTCTTGAACTTCCTTTTTCCTTGGATGCTTCCTTTGATTTCTCACTAGCTTCATAGTCCATGGTTTCTGAAAATAAAGTAAAAAATTGTTATCACCATTTCGAATTATTGAAGAAAATATGAATTTATAAATATTATAACTACTCACATCATTATATGTGTAACAAAATGAACAAGAACAATAACAAGTGTAGAACTCACAGTAATAGCTAATCAAGGTTAGAAAAAGGGCACCCCAAAATAATTTATTATGCTCTTTTAATCATGAATATAGGAAAGAAAACATCTACTAGGTTTCCTTCTAGCACAAGCATAAGCACATTTCCAAAAGACATTACATTGTGAATAAATAAAAACAATTGTAGGGACTACAACAACATCATATATGCACAAAATGTATCTCTTATAGTCATGTAGATTCTTAGTTTGCTTTAGAAAAAATAAAAGCAAAACACAATGAAAGAACATTAACTATGGTGATCATTAGATTTTCTTCTAGATCTTCGTCTAGCACAAAGACAAACACATAGCAACTTTGCAAGGTGAAATAAATATAGAATATGATAGAATTACTTCTAACACGGACAAAAGCATATTTGCAACAAGAATCCTGCAAAGCAAAAGAAATATTTGCATCCTAGATTTATTTCTATTACAAATGCATGGATATTGTCAAAAAAACATTGTAAGGTGAAAGAAATCTAGCACATGCTAGAATTATTTTTAGCACAAACAAATTCATATTTCCAAGAAAAACATTGTGAACCAAAATAAATCTAACACAAGCTAGATTTCCTTCTACCACAACACAAACACATTGTCATTAAAAATATTGCAAGGCGAAGTAAATCTAACCCATGATAGACTATATTCTATCGCATACAAGAGATTGCCAACAACAACATTGCATTGTAAAGAAAATCTAGTGCATGCTAAATTTCCTTCTAGCACAAACACAAACACAATACCAATAAAAAAATTGCAATAATAATATTTCTTGGGACATCTCCCTGCTTCTGACATTTGACCTTTCCTTTTAGAGACCATGAGGTTTTAGTCCAAGCCTACATAGATTATTGTTACAATATAAAAAATGTCAAACCCTCAAATGATTAGAAGGCCCTTCATAAGGAATATGTGGTCTAAGAATGGGATAGTGTACGAAGATTTCCTCCTATAAAAAACATAGGAATGTTGCAAATAACAATATTACAAGGTGAAAGAAGGAAAATGCATACTATATTTCCTTCTAATGTGAACATAATCACATAAAAACATTGTAGGGTCAGAAAAAATTATTTTGTGTTACATTTACTTCTAACACAAACATATAAATATTTCCAATTACAACATTATAGGACAAAAAAAATCTAGCACAAGCTAGATTTCCTTTTAGCCTAAACAAAAACATGTTAGCATTAACAGCGTTGCAATATAAAATAAAATATAACATGTTCTAGATTTCATTTTAGTGCAAAATCGAGAACATAGAAACATTGTAGAGTGAGAAATCTATCAAGTGCTAGATTTATGCCTACCACAAATACAAGGATTTTCTTAACAACAACATTGTAGAGTGAGAAATCTAGCAATGCATAGATTTATGTCTACCACAAATACAGGCACATTGCCAATGGCAATATTGTAGATTAAAATAATTCTAGATTGTGTTAAATTTTCTTCCAACACAAGCACAAGCACATTTTAATTTGAAAGAAATCTAACACAAGTTATATTTCCTTCGAGCACAAAAACAAGAACATAACAAAAATTTAGGACTAAATAAGTCTAATGTGTGCTAGATTAACAACAACGCAATGTAAAAGAAAATATAACATTTGTTAGATTTCCTTTTATAGCGCAAACTCAAGCACATAGAAACATTGTAGAATGAGAAATCTAGCAAATGCTAGATTTATGTCTACCACAAATACAAGCATGTTTCCAATGAAAAAATTGTAGAGTATAACAATTCTAGATTGCGTTAAATTTTCTTCCAACACAAACACAAGCACATTTTAATTTGAAAGAAATCTAACACATGCCATATTTCCTTCTAAAACAAACACAAGAACATAAAAACATTGTAGGAATAAATAAGTCTAATGTGTCCTAGATTAACAACATTGCAATGGAAAAGATAGTGCAAAGTCAAGCACATAGAAACATTGTAGATCCAAAAATCTAGCTAGTGCTAGATTCATGTCTACCACAAATACAAGCACGTTCCCAACAAAAACATTGTAGATTATAAGAAATCTAGCTTGTGTTAAATTTTCATCCAACACAAACACAAGCACATTTAAATTTGAAAGAAATCTAACACATGCTATATTTCCTTCTAGCACAAACACAAGAACATAACAACATTTTAGGACTAAAATAGTCTAATGTGTGCTAGATTAACAACATTGCAATGTAAAAGAAAATCTAACATGTGTTAGATTTCCTTTTAGTGCAAAGTAAAGAACATAAAAACATTGTAGATTGAGAAATCTAGAAAGTGCTAGATTTAAGTCTACCACAAATATAAGCATGTTACCAACAACAACATTGTAGAGTATAAGAAATCTAGCTTGTGTTAAATTTGCTTCCAACACAAACACAAGAAAATTTAAATTTGAAAGTAATCTAACACATGTTATATTTCCTTCTAGCACACAAACAAGAACATAACAACATTTTAGGACTAAATAAGTCTAATGTGTGCTATATTAACAACATTACAATGTAAAAGAAAATCTAACATATGTTAGATTTCCTTTTAGCACAAACTCAAGCACATAGAAACACTGTAGAGTGAGAAATTTAGCAAGTGCAAGATTTATGTCTACCACAAATATAAGCATGTTGCCAACAACAATGTTGTAGAGTGTGAGAAATCTAGCTTGTGTTAAATTTTTTTCCAACACAAACACAAGCACATTTACATTTGAAAGAAATCTAACACATGATATATTTCCTTCAAGCACAAACACAAGAACATAACAACATTGTAGGACTAAATAGGTCTAATGAGTGCTAGATTAACAACATTTCAATGTAAAATAAAATCTAACATGTGTTAGATTTCCTTTTAGTACAAACTCGAACACATAGAAACATTGTAGAGTGAGAAATCTACCAAGTGCTAGATTTATGTCTACCACAAATACAAGCACATTGCCAACAACAACATTGTAGAGTATAAGAAATCTAGCTTGTGTTAAATTTTCTTCCAACACAAACACAAGCACATTTAAATTTGAAAGAAATCTAACACATGCTATATTTTCTTCGAGCACAAACACAAGAACATAACAACATTTTAGGACTAAATAAGTATAATGTGTGCTAGATTAAAAAAATTGCAATGTAAAAGAAAATATAAAATGTGTTAGACTTCCTTTTCGGACAAACTCAAGCACATAGAAACATTGTAGAGTGAGAAATCTAACAAGTGCTAGATTTATGTCTACCAAAATTACAAGCACGTTTCCAACGAAAACATTGTAGAGTATAAGGAATCTTCATCATCGCAACCTCGTAGGTTTTTTGGAGCTCTGCAACCCTAATGGCCATGCGATCATGAGGTAGGTGGTGCAGAAAACCACAAATCACAGTCACAAAGTGGCACTGAAAACAAGAGATTACAACAATGACAGAGGAAGACAGGAGGGGAGATATCCCCTCCTATAGAGATGCAACGGGAGGAGAAGGACAGAGCAACAACAATTCGGATGAGGAGATGAAGATACAGGGACCTGTTCTCGAAGCAAGATGGAAAGCAGGTAGCAGAGGTAAGTGCTTACCATGCACAGTGGAAAAACTGAGATTCATTATTCTAATGAATAAAATGGAGCGCCACAGAAGCTACATGAAGGACCATGCACTAATATGCAAGTTTATTGGAGTTTGGCCGTCGAAAAAGGACCTCACCAGATGGATCCAGCAAAAATGGAAACCCTGAGGCCACATAGAGCTAAAGCTGGGAGCAAGAGGCTTCTTTATAGTAATTTTCTCAAACCTGCAAGATAAAGAAAGAGTGTTTGAAAATGGTCCCTATTTCCATTATAATGCAGGATTGTTCATGAGGTACTGGGAGGAATGTTATAACCCTGATAAAGAAAAATTCCTAGCAGCCTCAGTTTGGGTAAGACTGTTCAGATTACCAATGGATTTCTGGGACCCAGAGATTCTATAGCAATAGGAAATACCATAGGAAGCTTTGTTAAAATAGTTGAATCAACAAGGAAGGGAAGATACAATTCATATGCGATAATATGTGCCTATATGAACATAGCGGACCCGATCCCAGGGTCAGTCGAGCTAGAATACCATGAGGAGGTATGGCAACAAATGTTGGACTACGTGTATATCCCTTTCAGATGCAGAAGGTGTCATGAATATGGAAATATTTTCAAGGAATGCCCTCTTAACACATAAGAGGAAGAATGGATAAACAAGCAACAGAGGAAAAATCAAGAAGATAAAGAAGGGTTTCAGGAGATAAAAAATAAAAAAATAATTACAAAGGAAAACCCCAAGGAAGGAAGAAAGGAACAACAAACCAAACCAAATAAGTCAAACAGATTTGAAATTCTACAAGAAGAAGAAGATAAGGAAATTTTAATAATGGACTATGAGGAGGAGAAAGGATAGGAGGTTAGCACAAGCCAAGGCACAAAACATACTAAGAGAAAAACCCAAAGTGAATCAACGGAAAAGGAAGGAAAGGAAAAGGGAGAGAAAATGGAAAATGAAGTAATGGAAATCAATATCAGCAGAGGGGAAGATCCAATATTAGAAGAAGAAATTCTGAGGAAATTTCTAGATGTATGGAGACAATTCAATGGAAGGTTCATCCCAGAAGAGGAAAAGAAATTATACAAAGAAACCTTTCAAAAATACAAAGAAAAACAAGATCACGGAAAGACAGAAATGGTCGAATAACTAGGCATCCAACTAGATAATAATCAAGACCAACAAAGTAAAGTGAAAGGAGGAAAAAAAAGAGGCAGGCGGAATATTTAGGAATCGATATAGATTATGGGTGAAATTTTAGTGAACACTGGAAGAGTAGTTGCACTCTTGGCGGTATTCCATCAGACAAATCCAACCACCCAATGATAATTACATCTTGGAATATATGAGGACTTAACAACAAAGGTAGATAAAGATACCTAGCACAAAGGATAAAAAGAGAAAGACCCAAATAATGTTGTTATAGGAAACAAAAATAGCAGGGAGGAAAATGGAGGAAATATTAAACAAAATCAAGCCTACATATGAATGTATGACAATTGATGCAAAAGGCAGCACGGGGGGAATTACAATTTTATGGAACCCTACAGAAGTCACAGTAGATTAATAGATGGGAACGAAAAGGATACTTAGTGGGTGGTTCTGGCTTATAGGCCACAGAGAATGGTTCTTAGTTTCGGCAGCATATGGACCCCATATACCAGTGGAAAGAGGAAGTTTCCTCCTTCAACTGCAACAACTAGGAAACCTGCACAAAGGAAGTTGTGGCTGATAGTTGGAGACTTTAATATGACAATGTCAAAGGGTGAAAAGGAAGGAGGACTAAAAAGAGAAGAACTAGACATGGAAAGATTCAGGGACATACAATCAGAACTGAAAATGATAGACATCCACACCAACAATGGCAAATACACATGGAACAACCATAGACGAGGAAGCAAGAAAATAGCTTCCAGGCTTGACAGGTTCCTTGCAATAGAAAATTTCACAGAGAAGAACATTTTCTACGATGCAACAATCCTACCCTGTCAGGGGTCCGATCATTGGCCCATAAAATAAGAAATCGCCATGAACCAACAAAATCAGAATAGACCCTTTAGGTTTGAGGCATTCTGGTTGAGAGATCCAACCTTTATAGAAAAATGAAAAATTGGTGGAAGGAGAATGAGACTGCAATGAATGGAAGAAACAAAATGCACACTCTACAACTAAGATTCAAAGATCTCAAAGGTAAAATAAAGAAGTGGAATAAAGAGGAATTTGGAAATATCCAAAAATACCAAGAAAAGCTTCAGATAGAAATGAAAAGAATCCAACAAAAAATCATAGAAGATGGGAGAACTAAAGAATTAGCAGAGGAAGAAGCAATGGTATTAAACATGCTGGAGGAAAGAAGAAAACAAGAGGAAATATTATGGAGACAAAAATCGAGAATAAAATGGCTAAAAGAGGGGGACAGAAATACGAAATTATTCCATAAGGCTATGCAAAAACATAGACAATAAAACAGAATATTCTCTCTAAAGGATAGCCAAGGCAATAGGTTAACTCAGAAAGAGGAAATGGAGAACCTGCTGGTACAACACTTCAAAGGAATCTTGACCAAAACACAAAACAATAGAGAGGAAGATATAGCTAAAATAAGCCAATATATACCCAAAATGGTGAATCGAGAACAGAACATGGCACTCCTAAGGGTTATAATAGAAACAGAGGTAGAAGAGACAGTGAAGGTGATGGCAAAGAATAAAGCACCAGGACTGAATGGATATACCTCGGAATTCTTCCAAGCCACATGGAGCTTCATGAGTCAAGATATTGTAAATGTAATGGAAGAATCCAGATGCACGAAAAGAATGCACCTGACTTTGAATGCTACCTTCCTTGCCCTAATTCTGAAGACGAAAAAGGATGAGGAACCTCAAGGATTCATACCAATAGAACTCTGTCCTGTAATTTACAAAATCTTAGCTACAATAATGGTGAATAGACTAAAACCTATACCACCAGAGCTGATTTCACAGGAATAGATGGGGTTTGTCAAAGGGAGATGAATAGTGGACGGAATTATAGTAGCTCAAGAAGAAATCCATTCATTGAAGAACTCCAAACACAAGGGGATGATGATCAAACTAGACTTAGCTAAAGCATATGATAGGCTAAGCTGGGAATATCTCCAAAAAATCCTCAAAGCTTATGGTTTTGATGACAGATGGATAGATTGGGTAATGTCCATGATAACTATGCCAGTCATGTCCATACTGCTAAATAGGACACCTTTAGAAGCCTTTAACCCATCCAGAGGACTCAGGCAGGGTGACCCACTATCCCTGTTTCTGTTCATCCTAGCTGCTGATGGTCTAGGAAGACTGATAAAAGCTAAAGTGAATAGCGGACAGCTAAAGGGACTCAGACTGTGGGGAGATGAACTACCCATAACCCATCAACAATTTGTGGATGATGTCATGTTGTATGGACAGGCCAACCTCAAAGAAGCAAAGAAATTAATGGAAATCGTCAGCGAATTTACAAGAGAAAGAGGTAATAAGATAAATAAAGGAAAATCAGAAATTTACTTCTTCAACACTCAAATGACTTCCGAATCATTCCTGGCAGGAACCATGGGATTTAGAGCAAGGAAATTCCGCACTAAATACCTAGGTATTCAACTATGTGAAAAGAAAAATAGAATTACTAACTGGGGAGGCCTGACGGGAAAGATACAAAAATGAATGGACAACTAGACTTTCAAGGCCTTGGACACCCCAAGAGGCATCATCCTCCTCAAATTAGTTGTCCAATCCATTCCAATTTATCTAATGACTAACCAATATATACCGAAAATAATATGTCAAAAAATGGTGGAGATTTTCAAAAAATTCGTATGGCAAGGGATAAGAAAAGCTAAAAAGTAGGCATTGTTATTCTGGAAATGGCTAAGTAAAACATTAACATAAGGAGCACCAGGGCTGCAAGACCCATATATCCTAAACCAGGTAATTGGGGAAAAATTGTGGTGGAGATGGATACAAGGAGGAGAAGACTTGTGGAAAAGGATGTGGGAGAAAAAATATGAGATGGCTAGATCTCCAGAAGGAAAACTGAGAAGCCAATCAGAAAAGGAAGGCTCTACAATATGGAACTTGGCAAGATCAAATAGGGACTTGATAAGATAACATAGCTTCTGGGAAATAAGGGAGGGGGATAAAGTGAACTTTTGGGATGAGGCATGGTAACAAAGAGAAAAACTTCATCAACAACCTCAACTCCAAGAAATTAACCAGTTCACCACCCAAATAGAGGAAGACGCAGTCCAGAACTACTGGCTCTCTGAAATGGACGAATACTGGAGAAAATGGAAAAAAAGGAAGATGGACAAGAAGCACCAGAAATAGAACAATGGGCAAACTACGAAAAGGAGATGGTGACAAGAAGAATAGTGGTCAAAGAAGGGACGAACATCATAAGATGGGTAAAAATAATTAAAGGGATGTTCACGATAGCAGAAGGATACTACATAAAAGTAGGTAATACTAGCAACCCTGAAACAAAAAAATGGGACAGAATTTGGAAAATGAAAACCTGGCCAAAGATAGCGTTGTTTACCTAGATTATGACCCATGGGTGAGCTTTAACATGGGACCAGTTGTGAAGGAAGGGGACGCAAGGCCCCTCGTGTTGTGTGCTATTCGAGGAACAAGAAGAAATGATGGAACACTTGACTAACACCTACCAAGTCAGCAACATCCTGTGGTGACACCACCATAAACTCTTCGAAATTAGTGACAGAGGCATAAACAATATGAACTTAATGGTAGGAAAATGGAGGAGTAAACCTTACCAAAATACAATCCTGAACAGAGCTTGGAATTTTTCCATCGGGTTCATCTTGTGGAACATATGGAAATAAAGGAACCGGTTGATTTCTAAGGAAGATGGTAGAGAAATGAATGATGTATGGAACCAAACCGTCCAGAACATAAGAGAGACCATAATTATAGAGAAGTGGAATGACAAAGACTGGAAAGCGGACCAAACAAAGACACAAATTCTGAACCATCTGCAACTAAAACTAAGCAAAATAGATATGGCTGCAAGGAAACACCAGGCCAAAGAAGTAGAGGACATCAATTACTATAGGAATCCTCAACAGGGATTTATAAAGTTGAATTTTGACAGAGCTGCAAAAGGAAACCGAGGAGAGGCAGGCATTGGGGGAATATTCAGAGATGGCATGGGAAGGACACTAAGGTTAAATGCGATGGACTGTGGCAATGCATCAGACAATGAATCAGAATTCCACGCGGTGAAAAGGGGGATAGAAATAGGCATACGAAAGGGGTACTAGAAACTCCAGGTAGAAGGAGATTCAAAGCTAGCTATAGACATTTTGAAAAAGCTAAAGAGTGGAACACCAACATAAAAGTTGGGTCGCGGCTGGTGGACTGCATGGATAGTCAAGCAGATAAGAATTTTTTTGAGAAGGATAGCATACACACTACCAACCCATGTGAGAAGAAGAGGTAATGAACCACCAGACTGCCTAGCGAATTGGGGATGCAAGAATGGATACTAGGAGTTGGATGTAAGCACAACAGAGATAAACCAGAAGGAGTAAATGACACACCTGATACAACTCATAGAAAAAGATATGAATACAAGTGAAAATCTGGAGAAATCGAAGAGAGTTGGCCAGAGCAGAGAGCGAAAAGGACAGACGCAGGAAAGGATAGGGGAGGAATAGGACATGAGTAGACAAGTGATCGGAAGGATAACAGAGTAGGGTAGAGGAGGTACAGCTCCCAAGGGTACAAGGGAGGAGCTCGAAATAAATGTCATAGGAAAGGGCCGGATAGAGAAAATGAAGGTGGGCAGAGGAATAAAGAAAAGTGGTAGAATAGAGCCATAATTACTATGGCAAGAGCAGCCGGGAGAGGAAAGGAATTAATGAAAGACAATGGTAGACAGGACAGGAGGGCAGCATCCCGAGACAGGAAGGAAGGGATCTGTGCTAGGAATAAAACAAGATAGATGGAGGTAAAGACAAAAGCCAAGAACAAAAAAGAGATAAATCTCAAGGAAAATAGAAAAGAGGCATTATGCATGTAGATGAAGATGAGGAAAGATGATGCAAAAGGAAGTGGTGGAAGCAAGAAGACATAGATGACGAAAGAAAGGCGAAGCTTGGCAAGGCGGTCTGTAATACCCCTAGCTCTAACTTCTGATAGCTTTGTATGTTTGAGAAGTAGGACTCTAGGAAATTGGTTTTGCAATCAACTCTGGCATCTTCATATCAATTCCTCTAGCAGTTCTAGTGGAATGGGGAAAGACAGTTCTTAAGAGATTATGTCTACCTAGGATAGCGAGAGTAAGAGAAAAGGAAAAAAAACCTATGAGAGCAAGGGCCACCCTGAGATAAAATTCAACAGTTCCCCCTTCAGAATCTGGGTCATAGCTAGTCCCATAGGTATGAAAGGCAGAGTGCCTGAAGACCTGAGAGAAGGAAGCTGGGAAAGGAAATTCCTGATTTCTAGTGTGGAGGCATTGCAATCTAGGGGGAGGGTCGGGAGTGCAGCCAGCAAAAACCTTGTAAAAAAGCCTGAGAAACCCAGGTCCAGGGGATACCTCTTTCACCTACCATTAACTAAGGGTGAGTCCCCGGGAGTGAGGAGAAAGAAAAGGGCAGGAGTTGAACTTCTGCATGGGATGGGATAAGAGAAGAACCTATCAATACCTTCTGACCCTGGGAATAAAAAGAGATGGAGCTAAACCCAGACTGGTGGGAAACTAGAAGGTAGGAAGTTCAAGAAGGAAGAAGGAGAAAGAAACCAGGGAAAATGTTTTAAACCAAAACAATATGTCTGACATATGCTTTGATTTTGTGATAGGTTCAGTATCAGATCAGGGAAGGCACTTAGAACAGGTTAGAGAGCACAAGACTACAGGTAACAACTACCAAGCTGCAAGCAGAATGGCTCCTAGGAGAGGAAAGAGGGTAGCTAAGAAGGAAGAAGGAACAAGTGGTCAGACAAAGAAAAGAGGCAGGAAGACAGATCGAGAACAAATGAAGACAATTATCAACTCCTACATGGAAGGAAACCCGAAGGAAGTCAGAGAACAGATAGCAAGTTGGGAGAGAGACCTAAGAGAGAATCTTAGGTACTGAGATATACCTATGGACGAATGGGAAAGAATGGTTCCAGACCCTAGGACTACCAATGGAAGACAATCCATATTCAGAAAAATCATGCCCCAACATTGGGTCATGAAAAATGTAGTGGCATGGTTCATGACCCTCCACTGCGAGCACATGGTAGGGGAAGAAATCAGAAAACAAGAAGACAAAAACGAGAAGGAACCAATCCGAGCTAAAATTCTATGGGAAATATCAACCATAAAGGTATAGACATACCGAAACAATCTTTCCTTATGAAGGATTGAACAGAACCTAAAAGAAATAAAGTGGAAAAGGGAACATAGAAGCGAGATGCTAGGATCCAGCACCAAGGCACTAGCTTCGGTAATATCCTCAGATGCGAAACGACCAAGCGAACTAGAATTCTTTGAATTTTGACTATGATGAAGAATAAAAACATGTTTATTTTGATCTTTAGCGATAGCAGTAGAGATAGTCAACATAGAAATAGTGGATGGATTGCAAGTTGACTGGTGGTCACTTGGTTTTGTTCGGGCAGGTGATTACCTGGAACAAATGGATGTAAAAAGTTTTGGAAAATAGATGATAAATTGAGATTTGCCAAGTTTACAAAAAAAAACAATGTAGAGTATAAGAATTCTAGATTGTGTTAAATTTTATTCCAACACAAACACAAGCACAATTTAATTTGAAAGAAATCTAACACATGTTATATTTCCTTCAAGCACAAACACAAGAACATAACAACATTGTAGGACTAAATAAGTCTAATGTGTGATAGATTAACAACATTACAATGTAAAATAAAATCTAACATGTTTTAGATTTCCTTTTAGCGCAAACTCGAACACAAAGAGAAATTGTAGAGTGACAAATCTAGAAAGTGCTAGATTCATGTCTACCATAAATACGAGCACATTGCCAACAACAACATTGTAGAGTATAAGAAATCTAGCTTGTGTTAAATTTTCTTCCAACACAAACACAAGCACATTTAAATTTGAAAGAAATATAACACATGCTATATTTCCTTCTAGCACAAACACAAGAACATAACAACATTATAGGACTAAAAAAGTCTAATGTGTACTAGATTAACAACATTGAAATGTAAAGGAAAATATAACATGTGTTAGATTTCCTTTTAGCGCAAACTGAAGCACATAGAAACATTGTAGAGTGAGAAATCTAGCAAGTGCTATATTTACGTCTACCACAAGTACAAGCACATTGCCAACAACAACATTGTACAGTATAAGAAATCTAGCTTGTGTTAAATTTTCTTCCAAGACAAACACAAGCAAATTTAAATTTGAAAGAAATATAACACATGTTATATTTCGTACTAGCATAAACACAAGAACATAACAACATTTTAGGACTAAATAAGTCTAATATGTCCTAGATTAACAACATTGCAATGTAAAATAAAATCTAACATGTGTTAGATTTCCTTTTAGAGAAAACTCAAGCACATAGAAACATTCTAGAGTGAGAAATCTAGCAACTACTAGATTTATGTTACCACAAATACAAGCACGATGCCAACAACAACATTGTAGAGTATAAATTCTAAATTGTGTTAAATTTTCTTCCAACACAAACACAAGCACATTTTAATTTGAAAGAAATCTAACACATGCTATATTTCCTTCAAGCGCAAACAAAAGAACACAACAACATTGTACGACTAAATAGGTCTAATGTGTGCTAGACTAACAACATTGCAATGTAAGATAAAATCTAACATGCGTTAGATTTCCTTTTAGTGCAAACTCAAGCACATATAAACATTGTAGAGTGAGAAATCTAACAAGTGCTAGATTTATGTCTACCACAAATACAATCACATTGCAAACAACAACATTGTAGAGTATAAGAATTCTAGATTGTGTTAAATTTTCTTCCAACGCAAGCACAAGCACATTTTAATTTGAAATAAATCTAACACATGTTATATTTCCTTCAAGTGCAAACATAAGAACATAACAACATTGTAGGACTAACTAAGTCTAACGTGTGCTAGATTAACAAAGTTGCAATGTAAAATAAAATCTAACATGTGTTATATTTCCTTTTAGCGTAAACTCGAGCACATAGAAACAATGTAGAGTGAGAAATCTTGCAAGTGCTAGATTAATAAATCTAGGTTGTTTTAAATTTTCTTCCAACACAAACACAAGCACATTTAAATTTGAAAGAAATATAACACATGCTATATTTACTTCTAGCACAAACACAAGAACATAACAACATTTTAGGACTAAATATGTGTAATGTGTGCTAGATTAACAACACTGCAATATAAAATAAAATCTAACATGTGCTAGATTTCCTTTTAGCGCAAACTCAAGCACATAGAAAAATTGTAGACTGAGAAATCTAGCAAGTGATAGATTTATGTCTACCACAAATACAAGCATGTTGCCAACAACAACATTGTAGAGTATAAGAAATCTAATTTGTGTTAAATTTTCTTCCAACACAAACACAAGCACATTTAAATTTGAAAGAAATCTAACACATGCTATATTTCCTTCTAGCAGAAAGACAAGAACATAACAACATTGTAGGACTAAGTAAGTCTAGTGTGTGCTAGATTGACAACATTGAAATGTAAAGAAAATCTAACATGTGTTAGGTTTCCTTTTAGCGCAAACTCAAGCACATAGAAACATTGTAGAGTGATAAATCTAGCAAGTGCTAGATTTATGTCTACCACAAATACAAACATGTTGCCAACAACAACAATGTAGAGTATAAGAAATGTGGCTTGTGTTAAATTTTCTTCCAACACAAACACAAATAAATTTAAATTTGAAAGAAATCTAACACATGTTATATTTCATTCTAGCGCAAACACAAGAACATAACAACATTTTAGGACTAAATAAGTCTAATGTTTGCTAGATTAACACCATCGCAATGTAAAAGAAAATCTAACATGTGTTAGATTTCCTTTTAGCGCAAACTCAAGAAGATTTCCTTTTAGCACAAACTCAAGCACATAGAAACATTCTAGAGTGAGAAATCTAGCAACTGCTAGATTTATGTCTACCAGAAATACAAGCACGTTGCCAACAACAACACTGTAGAGTATAAGAATTCTATATTGTGTTAAATTTTCTTCCAACACAAACACAAGAACATTTTAATTTGAAAGAAATATAACACATGTTATATTTCCTTCGAGCACAAACACAAGAACATAAAAACATTGTAGGACTAAATAGGTCTAATGTGTGCTTGATTAACAACATTGCAATGTAAGAGAAAATCTAACATGTGTTAGATTTCCTTTTAGCACAAACTCAAGCACATAGAAACATTGTAGAGTGAGAAATCTAACAAGTTGTGATGGATTTCTCACACAAAACAATCTCATACTCATCTCCATATCCCTCCACTTGCTACTTCCCATCTAGGAGATGCATATATATGTTTATAAACCACACCAAGTAAGTTATCTCTCTCACTTGTGTGAAATCCTAGGTCTTTGTAAGATTTCCCAAACTATGCAATTAGAACAAACTCTAACATCACCATCAAGAAAAAATTCCTTGTCTATGCTCACTAAATCTAAAGTGAACATGGAACTAGAGGAAAAGCTTGCACCTTGAGAAATTTGATCCCTTTGTAGGCTATCAAAATCTAGAGTTAAGATGAATCTAAAATGGTTTAATTATTAATAATTATAATTCTTATTTTATTTTATTTTATATTTACGTAATTTGACTTAATTAACACGTTTAAATAACATTACATAACCTTACAACATCTCATTCACTTTGGGCGAAAATCTCCCATGTAATTCATGTTGGACTAAAGTTTCTCCATGCAATTATTTAAATTTGTAGATATTTATTTTTATTTTAATCAATAATATTTAAGGTAAAGTAGAAAACATAAACTTGGAAAAGCCCATAAATATTATAAATATCAAGTGAATCACAACGAAATTTTAACCATTTAAAATTATAGTTTTATATTTTTCTTTTAGAAAAAGTTCAAACCATAAAATTGATAATAATAAAAAAAAAAGTTATTAAATATATGGTTATTTTATTTAATTTTATAAATATCATATACAATAATACGTGAAAAATGTAATATAATTTCAAAAAATTTAATTTATAAATTTAAAATTACTAATAAAAAAATATAAACATGCCAAATTCTTTATTATTATTAAAATTTGTTGATATTTATTTTCATTTTAATGCATCATATTTAATATGTAATGGAAAGTATAAATTTGGAAAGGGCTACTGATATTATAAATATCAAGTGCATTATAATGTAATTTGAACCATTTAAATTTATGGTTTTATATTTTTAATTTAAAAATAAAATAAAATTAAAATATATAATTAATTAAATTTATGATTTTACATTTCTAATTAAAAAAATTCAAAACATAGAATTATTATTTTCAAATATAATAAGCAATATGAAATTGATTAGTTTGATAATTCTACAATTGGGGAAAATGGTTACAATTCACAATTTTCTCTCCCCACTTGCTCTGCCCCATCTAGGAGATGCATATACATCTTTATAAACCACATCAAGTAAATTGTCTCTCTCACTCGTTTGAAATCCTCGGTCTTTGTAAGATTTCACAAACTATGAAAATAGAACAAACTCTAACATTATCATCAAGAAAAAAATTCCCTCTCTATTCTCACTAAAGCTAGAGTTAAGATGGATCTAGAGGAAAATCCTGCACCTTGAGAAATTTGATCCCTTTGTAGGCTATCTAAATCTAGAGTTAAGATGGATCTAAAATGGTTTAATTATTAATAATTATAATTCTTATTTTATATTATATTTATGTAGTTTGACTAAATTAACATGTTTAAATAACATTACATAACCTTACAACATCTCATTCACTTTGGGCTAAAGTCTCCCATGCAATCATTCATGTTGGACTGAAGTCTCTCCATGCAATTATTTCGATTTGTAGATATTTATTTTTATTTTAATCAATAATACTTAATATAAAGTAGAAAACATAAACTTGGAAAAGCCCATAAATATTACAAATATCAAGTGACTTACAATGAAATTTGAACCATTTAAAATTACAATTTTATATTTTTATTTTAGAAAAATTTCAAACCATAAAATTGACAATAGAAAAAGAGTTATTAAATATATGGTTATTTTATTTAATTTTATAAATATTATATACAATAATACATGAAAAATGTAATATAATTTCAAAAGTTGTAATTTATAACTTTAAAATTACTAATAAAAAGATATTAACATACCAAATTCTTTATTATTATTAAAATTTGTAGATTTTTATTTTCATTTTAATGAATAATATTTAATATATAATGGAAAGTATAAATTTCGAAAGGGCTACCCATATTATAAATATTAAGTTCATTATAATGTAATTTTAACCATTTAAATTTATGATTTTATATTTTTAATTTAAAAATAAAATAAAATTAAAACATATAATTAATTAAATTTATGATTTTACATTTCTAATTAGAAAAAATTCAAAACATAAAATTGACTGAAAACTTATTTTTTAAAAAATTATATGTAATCTTATTCTCAAATAAATAAGCAATATAAAATTGATTAGTTTGATAATTCTACAATTGCGGAAAATGGTTACAATTTACAATTTTCTCCTAATTGTTCGCAAAATGAATAACCTAGTGTGAACGCAAATCCATAGCAAGTACTATATGAAAACTTAAAATAAATTTAAAGAATAATTAAATTTTCCCTAACATTTAAGGAAATACAATAAATTTCTCAGTTTTAAATATTAAATTTGACCAAGGTTGCTATTTTTGGAAAAAGAAATGTTTTAATGATGTAAGGTGATGGAAATCAGAAAAGGAAATGCAAAGAAAAATGATGTTTATACTCGTGATATTCACAAAAGAGAGAGGATTGAAAGGGGTGAAACCTTAGAGAGAACAATAACCCAAGAATAACTATAAAGAGAATGATCATTCAATAGAAGAACAAAAACTAAATATGCCATCATTTCCATTGCATCATCAATTTCAGAAATGTTAATCAGACTTCTCCAATCATTTATAGTGGTATGACCTATACCATTGAGGATTCAACATTTTATTCTGGATGTTCACTTTATAAGTGGTGGGTCAACTATTGGTTTTTCGATTGATGTATAAAAAACCGTTTGTATTACACAATAAAAACGTGAGTTAGGGGTATACGTCACCTATGCAAATTAAATTAAATTGTAAACAACCAATTTGCTATAGCATTCAATGATACTTAACTGATGGATAGTGTTTGCAAATGAGTATACTTTGCAAAATGTTAAATTCAAATTTTATTTACATTCCATATGATATTAGATAAACATTCAACCAAAATATACTTATAGATTAGGTAAGTCTTTTTTATATATATAAGCAAAATGCAAGAAACTCTGGTCAGAAGGGAGGATGAGAGATTCAATGAATCAGATATAACAGGGAAGGAAGGAAGCTTCAAGACCATTAATAGTCCAACTAGAAATTCTAGTTTTGGAGAATAAGAATTGCATCTTCTAGCTCTTCTTCTACAGTGTGTAGAGGTTGTTTCAAAGGAGAATCATGAAGATGCAAACAATATCCTGCCCTATATTTATGAGCTTTCTCACCATATGGGAGTTTAGTTCACCATGTGCCTTCATACTTTGCTAAGGCCTTATCATGAAGCTTGAGCAGTTCATACTTAGGAATCTACTCTCAGTTCATAGGTGGTAGTACAAAGTGGGATTTCAAAGGGTGTGGCTTCATACTTAGCTGAGGCCTTATCATGAAGTTTGAGTAGTTCATACTTAGGAATCTACTCTTAGTTCATAGGTGGCAGTACAACCTGGGATTTCAAAACAGAATGAACATTCAATGGAAGAACATAGACTCAATATGACATCATTTCCATTGCATCATCAATTTCAGAAATGTTAATCGGACTTCTCCAATCATTTCGAGTGGTATGACCTGTACCATTGAGGATTCAACATTTTATTTTGGATGTTCACTTTATAAGTGGTGGGTCAACTCTTGGTTTTTTGATCGATGTATAAGAAACTATTTGTATTACCTAATCAGAATGTGAGTTAGGGGTATACATCACCTATGCAAATTTAATTGAATGGTAAAGAACCAGTTTGCTACAACATTCAATGATACTTAAGTGATGGATAGTGTTTGCTAATGAATATGCTTTGCAAAATGTTAAATTCAAATTTTATTTACATTCCATATGATATTAGATAAACATTCAACCAAAATATACTTATAGATTAGGTGAGTTATATATATATATATATATATATAAGCAAAATGCAAGAAACTCTAGTAAGAAGGGAGGATGAGAGATTTAATGAATCAACTGTTACAAGGAAGGAGGCTTCAGGACCATTAATAGTCCAACTACAAATTCTTGCTTTGAAGAATAAGGATTTCATCTTCTAGCTCTTCTTCTACAATGTGCAGAGGTTGTTTCAGAGGACAATCATGAAGAGGCAAACAATATCCTACCCTATATTTATGAGCTTTCTCACCATATGGGAGTTCAGTTCACCATGTGGCTTCATACTTTGTTGAGGCCTTATCATGAAGGTTGAGTAGTTCATACTTAGGAATCTACTCTCAGTTCATAGGTGGCAGTACAAAGTGGGATTTGAAAGGGTGTGGCTTCATACTTTGTTGAGGCCTTATCATGAAGTCTGAGTAGTTCATACTTAGGAATCTACTCTTAGTTCATAGGTGGTAGTACAAACTGATATTTCAAAAGAGAATGAACATTCGACGTAAGAACAGAGACTAAATATGCCATCATTTCCATTGCAACATCAATTTCAGAAATGTTAATAGGACTTGTCCAATAATTTAGAGTGGTATGACCTATACCATTGAGGATTCAACGTTTTATTCTAGATGTTCATTTTATCAGTGGTGGGTCAACTCTTGGTTTTTCGATTGATGTATAAAAGACTATTTGTATTACCCAATCAAAATGTGAGTTAGAGGTATACATCACCTATGCAAATTTAATTGAATGGTAAACAACTAGCTTGCTACAACATTCAATGAGACTTAACTAATGGATAGCATTTGCTAATGTATATGCTTTGCAAAATGTTAAATTAAAATTTTATTTACATTTTGTATGATATTCGATAAACATTCAACTAAAATATACTTATAGATTAGCTGAGTTATCTATACACACACACACACATAAGCAAAATGCAAGAAACTCTGGTAAGAAGGGAGGATGAGAAATTCAATGAATCAGATGTAACAGGGAAGGAAGCTTCAGGAACATTAATAGTCAAACTACAAATTCTTGTTCTGAAGAATAAGGATTTCATCTTCTATCTCTTCTTCTACAGTGTGTAGAGGATGTTTCAGAGGACAATCATGAAGAGGCAAACAGTATCCTGCCCTATGTTTATGAGCTTTCTCATAGTATGGGAGTTCATTTCACCATGTGTCTTCACACTTTGCTGAGGCCTTATCATGAAGGTTGAGTGGTTCATACTTAGGAATCTATTCTCAATTCATAGGTGGCAGTACAAAGTGGGATTTCAAAGGGTGTGGCTTCATACTTTGCTAAGGCCTTATCATGAAGGTTGAGTAATTCATACTTAGGAATATACTCTTAGTTCATAGGTGGAAGTACAAAGTGGGATTTCAAAAGAGAAAGAACATTCAACAGAAGAACATAGACTAAATACACCATCATTTCCATTGCTTCATCAATTTCAGAAATGTTAATTGGTCTTCTCCAATCATTTAGAGTGGTCGGACCTATACCATTGAGGATTCAATGTTTTATTCTCGATATTCACTTTATAAGTTGTGGGTAAACTCTTGGTTTTTTTATCGATCTATAAAAAACCTTTGTATTACCTAACAAAATGTGAGTTAGGGGTATACATCACCTATGAAAATTTATTTGAATGATAAAAAATGAGCTTTCTACAACATTCAATGATACTTAACTGATGGATAGTGTTTGCTAATGAATATGCTTTGCCAAAAATTAAATTCAAATTTTATTTACATTCCATATGATATTAGATAAAAATTCAACAAAATATACTTATATGTTAGGTGAATTATATATATATATATATATATATATATATATATATATATATATATATATATAAGCAAAATGCAAGAAACTCTGGTAAGAAGGGAGGATGAGAGATTCAATAAATCAGATGTAACAAGGAAGGAAGCTTTAGGAACATTAATAGTCCAACTACAAATTCTTGTTCTGAAGAATAACGATTGCATCTTCTAGCTCTTCTTCTATAGTGTGTAGAGGTTGTTTCAGAGGACAATCATGAAGAGGCAAACAATATTATTCTCTATATTTATGAGCTTTCTCACCATATGGGAGTTCAATTCATTGTGTGCCTTCATACTTTGCTAAGGCCTTATCATGAAGGTTGAACAGTTCATACCTAGGAATCTAGTTCATAGGTCAAAGTACAAAGTGGGATTTTGAAGGGTGTGGCTTCATACTTTGTTGAGGCCTTATCATGAAGGTTGAGTAGTTCATACCTAGGAATCTACTCTCATTTTATAGGTGGTAGTACAAAGTGGGATTTCAAAAGAAATTAACATTCAACAGAAGAACAAAGACTAAATATGCCATCATTTCCATTGCATCATCAATTTCAGAAATGTTAATTGGACTTGTCCAATAATTTAGAGTGGTATGACCTATACAAATGAGGATTCAACATTTTATTCTGGATGTTCACTTCATAACTAGTCGGTCAACTCCTATTTTTTCAATCAATGTATAAAAAACTGTTTGTATTACCCAATCAAAACGTGAGTGAGGGGTATATGTCACGTATGAAAATTTAATTGAATGGTAAACAACCAACTTGCTACAACATTTGATGTACTTAACTGATGGATATTTTTAACTAATGAATATGATTTACAAAATGTTAAATTCAAATTTTATTTACATTCCATATGATATTAGATAAACATTCAACCAAAATATACTTACAAATTAGGTGAGTATATATATATATATATATATATATATATATATATATATATATATATATATAAGCAAAATGGAAGAAAATCTGGTAAGAAGGGAGGATGAAATATTCAATGGATTAGATGTAATAGGGAAGGAAGCTTCAGGAACATTAATAGTCCAACTACAAATTCCTGTTTTGATGAAGAAGGATTGCAGCTTCTAGCTCTTCTTCTACAGTGTGAAGAGGTTGTTTCAGAGGACAGTCATGAAGAGGAAAACAATATCTTGCCCTATATTTATGAGCTTTCTCACCATATGGGAGTTCAGTTCACTGTGTGTTTTCATACTTTTCTGAGGCCTTACCATGAAGGTTGATCAGTTCATACTTAGGAATCTTCTCTCAGATCATAGGTGGCAATACAAAGTGGGATTTCAAAGGCCGCCGCTATAAAAGAAAGAACCAGTCATATTCCAAAATATCTAAGCATGGCTATCACAATGTTAAGAAGAAGAAATACAAAGCTTTGGAGACAAGTACAAGAGAAGCATCAATGCATTGAGTTCCCACTGTCAAACAAAGGGTATTCCTTTAAAGTCGAAAGGGAAGCTATCCTACCATCTCACTCTCTGGATAGAAAGCTGGGTAAAAGAGATGGATCTGGTCTGGGGGATGTCTCTCTATATGGAAAAGATGGCCCTCTGCATGGAGTTGGTAAAAGGGAGTTTCCTACCAATCTAGCATGAGCTATCTTGAAACCCCATATGACAACACCACTTGGGTTTTCTTATCAAGGTTTGGGTGGCCTCTCATAACCCAATATATCATTGTTGTCTTGTGTCCCTTGCAGAGGTTCTATCTTTTGACCATGCTATATTAAAGGCTCTTTCACCTACCCTGTTGATCATATGTTCCAAGTACAAACTCAAAATACTTAAAGGAGTTTAAAAATAGATAATTCTACAATTGGGGAAAATGGTTACAATTCACAATTTTCTCCTAACTCTTCACAAAATGAATAACCTAGTGTGAATGCAAATCCAGATCAAGTACTACATAAAAACTTAAAATAGATTTAAAGAATAATTAAATTTTCCTTAACAAAAATTTCTCATTTTTAGATATTATTGAATTTGACCAAGGTTGCTATTTTTGGAAAAAAAATGCTTTAATGACGTAAGGTCATGGAAATCAAATGAGCAAAGGAAATGCAAAGGCAAATGATGTTTATACTCATGATATTCACAAAAGAGAGAGGATTGAAAGGGGTACAACCTTAGAGAGAACAATAACCCAAGAATAACTATAAGGAGAATGAACATTCAACAAAAGAACAGAGACTAAATATGCCATCATTTCCATTGCATCATCAATTTCAGAAATGTTAATCGGACTTCTCCAATCATTTAGAGTGGTAAGTGATATATAGAGTGTCCCATACATCACCTATGCAAATTTAATTGAATGGTAAACAACCAGCTTGCTATAACATTCAATGATACTTAACTGATGGATAGTGTTTGCTAATGAATATGCTTTGCAAAATGTTAAATTCAAATTTTATTTACATTCCATATGATATTAGATAAACATTCAACCAAAATATACTTATAGATTAGGTGAGTTATATATATATATATATATATATATATATATAATGAAAGAAACTTTGGTAAGGGAGGATGAGAGATTCAATGAATAAGATGTAATAGGGAAGGAAGCTTCATGAACATTTAGGAGTATTAATAGCCGAACTACAAATTCTTGCTTTGAAGAAGAAGATTGCACCTTTTTTTATTTATTTATTTATTTTTTCATATGTGAAAACCCTTTAACTATTAATATAAACTTTATTTATCTAAGAAAATTAATTTTAAATCTATTTTAATTATTAATTTAAACTATTATTTAATTTTAATATGGTAAAATTATTATTATTAATATTATTAATTTATTATATATATATATATATATATATATATATATATATATATTATTTTTCTTTATCAATTTAAACTTAATTTACATAAAGTCAATTTTAAAATACTATTTTTTACCATTAAATAGACCTTGAATTAATTTTTATATTTCATGGGGTTCTCTAATTTCTTGACGAATATTTATATTACTAACTAATATTTTTATCTAACAATTTAAAATTAATTTTATTCTTATTAGTTAATATATTTGAAATTATTTATTTATGTTATTATTATTATTTTTCCACTGGAAAAATCAGTAACTTTCATTAATATTAGAAAATTACATAAGCAGATGCCATGGCATTACTGTCTTGATCATACAAAAATTCACCTCTCAAGGTGTTGTTCAGTGAGTAGTTACAAAAAGTGCTGTATACATTCATATGTTCTGGCTTTTCAGCCTATTCGCTATCACAAAAGGATTCTGTTTTATAAACATAGTGGCAATGTTCCAAACATTTCGTCAAAATAGTCTCCATTATCTGTCAGCTATCGGGACTATTGTCCCTATGTTGTCTCTGATCTATATATGGCCTGTGGTAAAATTGGTGCTCTTCTGTTCCATTCTGCTCCACTATTTGCCAATCGCCTCTGGGAAGTGTCGAGGCCTATGTTATTATTATTATTATTACTTATTCTATTATATATTTGGAACAAGTTTAAATTAATTTAAATTTATTAATTTATTAATATATTTAAAATTAATTTATTTTATGATTTACTTATTATATTATATTAATTTATTCCATATTAATAACCGAATTTAAAATAAATAAATACACCTTATCAAACTAGCCCTTATCATGGTCAAACTAGCCGTTATAACTAACTAATATTTTTATCTAACAGTTCAAAATTAATCTTACTCTTATTCTTATTAATTAATATATTTGAAATTATTTATTTATTTTTAATAATCTACTTATTATAATATATTAATTTTACTTATTCTAGTATACATTTCTAACAATTTTAAATTAATTTAGGTTTAATAATATATTTAAAATCACTTTTTTGTAATTAATTAATTTTATGATTTACTTATTATATATTAATTTATTCTATATTAATAACCGAAATTTCTTTTATATAAATAAAATAAATAAATAATATAAATTAATATAATACCCTGTATCATGCTTAAGCTAGCCGTTATCAGGCCAAATTGAGCTGTTGTCTTTCTAGCTGTTAATATCGAGAAATCTGAGTCATTGGATATTCTACCCTGTCTATTTGAAGTGCATAGTGAGATCTTCTCATTCAACTTGTCCTGACGATGAACCACACTGGTTGGTTCGAAACGCGTCGACAAAAATTTCTCCATGTGATTTTCGCCGAAAAATTCTTCAATAATCTACTCTCATTTCATAGGTGGTAGTACAAAGTGGGATTCAAAGGCCACCCCTATAAAAGAAATAGTTATTCCTACTCAAAAATATCTATGCATGGTTATTGCAATGCTAAGAAGAAGAAATACAAAGCTTTGGAGACAAGTACAAGAGAAGCATCAATGCATCAATTTCCCACTGTCAAACAGAGGGTATTCCTTTAAAGTCGAAATGGAAGCTATCCTACCATCTCACTCTCTATATATAAAGCTGGGTAAAAGAGATGGATCTGGTCTAGGGGATGTCTCTCTCTATGGAAAAGATAGCCCTCTGCATGGAGCTGGTTAAAGGGAATTTCCTACCAATCTAGAATGAGCTTGAAACCCCATATGGTAACACCACTTGGGTTATCTTATCAAGGTTTGGGTGGCCTCTAATAACCCAATATATGATTGTTGTCTCGTGTCCCTTGCAAAGGTTCTATCTTTTGACCACACTATATTAAAGGCTTTTTCACCTACCCTGTTGATCATATGTTTCGAGTACAAACTCAAAATACTATATGGAAGGCACATGATCCTTATGCATGGGAGACACAACATATACTTTTCCTTGGATAGTTTCTTTCCAAGTCATTCTTACATTCTTCCTCATGCTGAAAGAACGCATGCCTCTATAGCTGGAATTCCATAAAACCAACCTAAGAAGCCAATGATCTTGAAATATGTGTGATTTTGTGCCAAGCTAGAGGTGTTGTGGCATAAGTGTAAGGAAGGAATATTTTTTTAAATTTGAAGAGAGAGTTGTATAGTAAGAAACATGAAATCTCATTATCCACTAGTTTAAATCAATGTTCACTTGTCTGATTCATCACTGCAATGAGCCAAGGTATACGATTTTTAGGGATACCTAAATAGTAGCAGTGGTTAAAATTCTTTATGCCAACACTATGGAACTAGAGGGAATGTATTCAATGGAGATCAATACCTTGCGCTGTGTTTTACTAAGTGGAAGATGTTTGTCCCTTTTTGAATGTTGAATGTTATGCTTAATTATTCTAAAACCATACTAAGCACCAAAAATATTGCTGAGAAGAAACACAAGAGCTGAATCCAAGAGAGGAAGAGGAAAGGGAGTCCTTGGAAAGGTAAGATAGGTTAATTAATGTCCAACAAATGACCAAAATTACATCATGAGACTTATCAAATCATAAGTGGTAGTACAAAGTGGGATTTCAAAGGCCGCCCCTATAAAAGCAAGAAATAGTCCTACTCAAAAATATCTAAGCATGACTATCACAATGCAAAGAAGAAGAAATACAAAGATTTGGGGCCAAGTAAAAGAGAATCCTCAATGCATCGAATTCCCACTGTTAAACAGAGGGTATTCCTCTAAAGCCGAAATGGAAGCTATCCTATCATCTTAGGCTCTGGATAGAAAGCTAGGTAAAAGCGATGGATTTGGTCTAGGATAAATCTCTCTATAAGGAAAAGAGGGTCCTCTACATGGAGCTGGTAGAAGGGAGTTACCTAATAATCTAGCATGAGTTATCTAGAAACCCCATATTAAAAAATCACATGTGTTTTCTTATCAAAGGATGGGCTTCCTCTCATAACCCAATATATCATTGCTGCCATGTATCCCTTGCAAAGGTTCTATATTTTGACCACACAATATTAAAATCTCTTTCACCTACCCTGTTGATCATATGTTCCAAGTACAAACTCAAAATGTTATATGGAAGACACATGATCCTCATGCATCAGAGGCATAACATATGTTTTTTCTTGGAGAGGTTCTTTCCTTGTCATTCTTACATTCTTCCTCATGTCAAAAGAACATATGCCTCCATAGCTGCCATTCCATATAACCAACCCAAGAAGCCATTGATCTTGAAAGATGTGTGAGTCTATGCCAAGCTAGAGGTGTTGTGGTAGAAATGGAAGGAAAGCATTGTGTTTAAACTTTGAAGAGAGAGTTGTAGAGTAAGCAACATGAAATCTCATTACCCACTTGTTTAAATCAATGTTCACTGCAAATGAGCTAAGGTATCTTTGAAATCACATTATCCACTTGTCTGATTCATCACTGTAATGAGCCGAGGTATACGAATTTAAGGGATTCCCAAAGAGCAGCCAGTAGCTAAAATTATTTATGACAACACTATGGAACTAGAGGGGATGGATTCGATGGAGATCATTACCCTGCGTTATGTTTTCCTAAGTAGAAGAGGTTTGTGATTGTTTGAATGTGGGTGAGATACCTAGAGAAGCTTTCAATGAGGGAAAACATTATTGGTGTTTGGTTGTGGATATATTTTTTAGTATTGTGGGTTGGTATGTATGAGAAATAAATCCAAAAACCATCCTTCGTCCTTGTGGTCTCATAACCCAGTTTGGGGGTGGAATTTACAACAGATGCATATTGTTGAGAAATTGATCACTCATTTGTCACTAATTATATAGATATATTCATGGTGAAGATGAGGGATTATCATCATTCTCATGCTAGCTCTCTTAATTTGGAACTTTGCTAAATATTTTTCTTGACATGTTGAATTTTTATAGCTAAAATCAGTATTCATCATTAAATTAAACCAAAAATATGGGGGCATGCCTTGAATACCCCTACCTTGTAGAGATTGTCATTATATTTCCAATGGTTCAAACAGAAAATTCCCCCCCCCCCCCCCCCCCCATCAGTGTTTGTAAGTGGATTTTCTCTTTCCTGCATTGGTGTATCATAGTCATTTTTCATGCATAACCTGTGAAAAAATTTGTTTGAAACTCTGTTATGAGGTTATTTTGGTGATAAGCTGAAATATTCAAAGAAACAGTCATCCTGAATGGAGGAAATCCTAGTTAGCTTTTCAAACAATACATACTAGAGCCCCCTAGTAGATCAACAATCTTCCAAAGCTTCTAGATTCATGATCATATGTATAAAGCCTCTATGAGCACTTGCATCCTTGTGAGATCTCTCAATTGTGAGAAAAATACGGTCTAATTTCAACCATTTACTCATGCAAGAAAAGCAAGAAGACAATAAATCTATAAACATTTGTAGCTCTTTATTAGTTTTTGGTTATAGAAGAACTATGCCACATTAGACTATATTATTTCTTGTACAACAATGTGAAATTCTTTGATAAATGAGACTCAATTTAGATTCCAAAGTGGAACAACTTTAATTTGTAGGGAAACAAACTTGTTACAAGATGACTAATGAGAAAATCATACATTTTCAATGCAACTATAAAAAATAATATGCGAACTGATGATCTATATCAGTATTTGTCAAACAAAAACTAAATTCAGAAAGGTTCAGTCCACTGCTAAAAAACATATTATAGGCAAACAAATTTGCAACTAACCAACCAATGTGAAATTAATTTCAATTAAATTATCAAATGTACTACATAAATTAATGATATATATACAAAAAACAAGAGAATTTATCAACAAAAATTAGGACATCACGTCTGTAAAATGCCAGTCATTGTACAATTGGCTATATCATATGTTCTCTAGTGTAATATGGATCCAATAAATTGATTAATTACACCATGATAGGAAAATAAAATACCTAGAAGAGCTTATGATACTTGTTGGAAACAAAAATAAATCAGGGAGGACTTCATCTACAGATAGGACAAATGTATGTGAAGGAAATGAATACCACTCAAACAAGTTGAGTCAAGGATTTCACAGGTGTTTTTGAATGAAAAAGGTGGAGTGGAAGGCTTAAGGCATATGAAGAAATAAGAGGAAAGCCCCCAGTACAATGTACTTACAAGCCTATAGCCAAGTGATAATTTGAAACTAGACTCGAACCGATCACAAATTTTTTCTATGTATATATATTGTATTTTTTGAGGATTAAACGTAATCTTAGCATATAATTAATGTATCAACAAAGTGATCAAACCAACCTATATCAACTAAGAAAATGGCAAATACTTACAGCCCAAGATGGACAAATTCTATGTAAAAGTATTTTCCATTAACATAAAAAGAGAGTATATTAAAAAGACATGGAAGAAATTGTAAAAAGTGCACAAAAGTAATCAAATTACAATCAGAAGTATAAAAAACCTGTATTTTGCATGAAATCTACCTTCCAAAAGAGAAAAATCTAAACCAAAAACTTGTGCTGCCAGTAAATTTGAAGGTTTGTTTTGTAAAAATCAAACAAAATCGTGCATGGAAGTAAGTTTAACAGCTCAGTTGTGGTGGGATCAATCGTGGGATCAGAATTTCCCTATTTATATTGACTGATGAGATTAGATCAGATAATAGATGATGGGGAGGGGTCAAGACATAGTTTACTATAAGCAACTTTACTCTTACTAACTACTTTCACCTACTTAAATAGCCTATATTTACTAACAAAATCGTGTGTGTAGATATCCTTATGAATTTGTAAAATGATATCAATGAAAAATCTGAAATTTTAAAAAATTATGTATACTTTCTATTTTTGGAAAAAATGGTATTTGGAATCAAATTGTAAGTAAAAGTTCAATATGAATGCATGCAGTGAAAAATCTAATTTTCTATTTTTTAATTTTAATTATGTCAGATAAAGAATTTAGTAATTACTAAAAGAAAAAAAGTAGAGATTTTTCCTTATTTCAAATAAGGAATTAGTTCAAATAAAGAATTTAGTGTTAGGATATTCCGACACATAGGAAATAGTTAAGTACAACTTGGTCTAGTGTAGAGTTAGGTATAGAGTTAGGTAAAGTGTGTTTCTTTACCGTTGTACATTTTGTAACTTACAATCCGACGGTCACGATATGTAGTGATCCGACGGTTCATTCTCTCCTCGGTATTACCGACACTTGATCCATGGCTTGACACCCGATTGGTCCATGAATTCTATTTAAAGCGCATGGAGGGTCATTTGTAGGGTAATCTGTGCATGAGAGAAGCTTATCTAAATTTTCATTCTTTGATTAATAAATTGCTTGAAGTGGCCGCGTTGGCTCAGGCCGTGGACTGTTTCCCTCTTTGAGGGTTTTAACCACGTCAAAAATACTGGTGTATTGATCTGTGAACTGGTTGTGAGCGGTGTCCTTTTGGTGTTCTTTCTGAGGAACTTACCCTGTAAATTCCTACATGGTATCAGAGCTATTTGAGGGCTGCGTCCGTTGGTGATCCAAATCTGAAGCCAGTAGAACTGCATCCGACTGTCGCTTCCTAGATCTGTTGTTTCTGACTGCTTTCGGGCCGAGAGGACTGCTCTGTTGTGTTCGGAGCATCTGTTCCAGTGAGGAACCCCTTTCGTTTCACGCGAAAAGGTTTCCGGTAGCCCTAGCTGCGTCATTTTAAGATCTGGAGGTATACGGTGTTTATTTGCAGTTTACTATTATTTTCTCTCTGCTTATTTCGGTTTCAGTTCATTTAGCTTTTTTTTTAACCGGATCTATACCTTTCATTTCTGCGTATGCTCTTTTCCCTACGACTCTGTGCGATCTGGGCAAATCAAAAACCGAAAGGAAGGATTTTTCTCATGCGTATGCTCTTTTCCCTGCACCTTAGTGTGATCTCGGAAAATCAAAAACATTGAGAAAAATATTTAGTTTTTCAGCTAAAGCTATCTTCGAGCCGCAAGGTTCGTTTTCTTTGCATGTCTGTGTTTGGTTTTGTGTTTTTTGTTTTGTAGGGAAAAAGAGCTTTCTCAAAGCAAGCACGCAACCCAAAGGTCCCCCCCCCCTCTCTCTCTCTCAAATTTTTTGTATAGATCAATTGGTCCAAAGCTATTTTAAGAGAGTAGAGGTCTTGGGTTCAAGTCTCCATTTTGTGGGGGCGGACTTTTTCATTTCCGCACATTCCCGCACTTGGGCGGCAACTTCAACAAATTTTTTTCAAAAGCCATAACTTCTTCATCCGGAAGCCATTTTCAGAGCCATTTTTTTTAAACCAGCCTAATTTTTCGAGATCTATCCATTCGAACACTTAATTTTAGCATCTTCAGCTTCAGTTTCTATTAAAATGGAAAGTCAATACCAAGTTACCCTTGACAGCACCAACTACTTCCAATGGTTGTCCTACATGGAGGATTTACTTAGAAGTAAAGGTCTCTACCGAATAGCCACAAGCCAAGAAAAGAAACCGAAAGATGAAGACAAGGCTGCTAAATGGGAAAATAGACAAGATCAAGCACGTGGTTTGATAGGGATGTCTATTTCTCCAGATCTTAGATTCCATATTGTAGAACTTGAAACTCCTCATGAAGCAATGGAACAAATCAATAAAGTTTTTGGGATTAAAAATGAAATTAGAGCCCATCAACTTGAAAATGAGTTGCTTACATTGGACCCTAATAATTTTTCTTGCATTGAAGATTTCTTTTCTAAGTTCAAGACCCTTAGATATCTTTTGGAAGGTGTTAAGGTTAAGAAGGAAGATAGTAACCTTATTTATTCCATCCTTACTAAGTTGGGACCAGCCTACTCTGTATTTGTTTCCACCTTCCATTCTACAAGAGAAGCCTTCATTTCTCAAGGAAAAGACTACAAGCCCCCTTCCTTTGACTCTTTTTGTGATTCTTTAATAAGAGAACAAGAAAAACTCTTACACCTTGGTCTTCTTAATCTTGGAAACTCTTCCAAGAAAGCGTTAGCCGCCCAGCAGCAACCAAATTCAAAGAATCCTAAAAAGTCATATCCTAAAAAGAATGGTCCCAAACCAAACAAGGGTCCTAAGCAATTTCAGCCCCAAAATGAAAAATCATTTCAACAAAATGATAAGACAAATAAAAACAAAGGGAAGAAGACTGATAGACATTGCAATTTTTGTAATCGAGATGGGCACTTAGAATCAAAATGCTTTAAGAAGATGGAAGCCTTGGAAGCAGCAATGAAGAAGCATAACATCCATTTGGGGCAATCTTCAACTTCAACTTCATCTTCAGGAATGGAACTTTCTGCATGTGGCTGTCAAGCATCTCGGTCTGGCTATGCATTAAATATATCTTCTTCTTCTCATTCTCATGAGTGGCTCATTGATTCTGGAGCTTCTTATCACATGGCCAAAAACAAAGCCATTTTTTCTTCTTTAAATGATTGTAACACCAAAAATATATATGTTGGTGATGATAGATCTCTTAATGTTGTAGGGACTGGAACTGTTCATCTAGACAATGGTCAGTTTAATGATGTATTATGTGTTCCAACCTTATCCTGCAACCTTCTATCTTTATATCAGATAACTCATTCAGGTGAAGGTAAAATCGTTGAATTTTCACCTCATGATGTTGTAATGAAGGACTTAAAAGATCCTAAACAGATTTTGGCTACTGGCATTGCTGATGATTCTACAAGGTTGTATAAGTTTCACAACTTTGGGTCATCAAATCTTCCCTCAGTATTTGTTGCTCATAACGATGAAGTGAGCAAACTTTGGCATGAGCGATTTGGTCACTTAAACTATCGCTCCCTTCAGCATCTATGTAAAGAAAATATGGTGACAGGTCTTCCTATGGTATCTTGCAGAGATGGTGTTTGTTCCGGACGTGTACTCGGAAAACATCATCGGGACAGTTTTGAAAAATGTGCCTCTTGGCGCGCCTCAGCCCCTTTACAGCTTGTGCATAGTGATTTATCTGGTCCACTTCCAGTTGTTTTTGTGGGGAAAAATGCCTATGCAGGACGATCCTATCCACCTAAGGTGTGACAGTGCCTTAACAACAAACAGACACAGCTATTCTAGTATTCTTCCTTTATGAATTAAGAATGAAGAGAGATGGATGGACTAACCGGTGTCTTCCGTTTGTCCCTCGATCCAGTTTCTCTCCTCTTTGAGAGTTCCCAGCTACTTGCCTTCTCGCTCGCCTAACTTCAACAAGTTACTGCAAGATCACAAGAAGGGAACACTACACAAAGACATAGATTCATATTCATAACTAGTTCAGGATTAGAAATAAACCAAATACACTAATGCAATCATACATCAAAGACACATCAGCATATAGGAGAAACCAAGATAGCTTTATTGATGAATAACAAGGTTCAGGAGGAGATACAACCAAAAGAGTTCCAATCCAGCATCTCCTTCCCAGCAAATGAAATTCCTATCTTCACCTCCCTTCAAAGCATTAAGCACCCAATGATTCCAATCTCAAACCAACAGCAATTCTTTGCAATAACAAAATTCCAGCCTCCTGGATCTCATGTAGGAGAGATCCATATATAGATGTTTGGAGAGAGGATGAGTCAGCTTGAGATCTGACCAGTGTCCTCTCCCTCTGTCAGTTCTTTCTTCCACTTGGAGACTAAGAGCCTCTTACTCATCACTAGTCGAATTCATTGAGGCAAGTGTCATTGGAGAAGATTCTGGAAGCTTCCAGGGTCTTTCCACCTCGTTGAATGAACTTGCCATTTGTCATTTCCCGCTCAGCGCACCCTGGTAGTGCTTCTACCTGCGTTGCAGTGCACCTAGCGAGTGCAATCTCTGCATTTCAGCGCAGACAGCTAGTGGAGCCTCTGAATTGATCCTGAATTGACTTGTTTTTTAGCAGTTTCTGGTGGAGAACTGGTGGTTTGTTAGCCTTGTTCCTCTAGGGGTAGGAACAATATGTTTAGGGACTTTGGATCCCTTATATTATGGACATTTCATGCTTATAGCTGTAAGGCACAAAAATGTCTATAACAGTTGCCCCCTAAAGTATGAGGCCGTTTATCGGGTGAAATGCTTTATTAGGAGGATCCGAAGTTCTTTCAATGCTGGGAGGAGACCTGTAATACAATACAATACAATACATTATTTTCATACTTTTTCATGATCTAGCTGAGGCGGGCATTCCCATGGTCAGCTTTATAAATTCATTTTTCTATACATAGAACAGACAATCGTCTAATCGTAGACTGATGATTTTGATGAAATCATCATCCTTTTGGTAGGATGATTATCTGCTGTAATGCTGTACATGCCAATGTCTTTATTTTCTGAATATATATCGCAGCCCGGATGGATGAAACTAGATCCGGGGTCTTCAATTTCATCCAATCTTCACTCTAAGTACAAGTCGATCCATGTGAGAAATGTTCTGAAGTCGAACATGGAAAGACATCGCTTGATTATCGGTCAATGAGGTAAACCGTTAACAAGTGCGAGAGGAATCACCCATAATGATATTGACCCTCAAGGTACTGTAGTACAATTCACGTGGTGTGAATAAAGGACTTGGCATCGAACACCACGCAAAATCTTTCGGTCGAAGGTCATTGATGTATACCTATCGCCGGAAGTGAGAAACTTGCCATTGAGGCATGCAAGCTTCAAAGTACTGAAGGGGTTGTTCCTAGATCAACTTCTTGGATAATGAGCTGATGTCAACAAGAAGTGATCCGTCAAAGGAGGGCCTTAATGAATCCCACATCAATGACACAGAATGGAGCTAATGATTTTGATGGAGGTGAAAATGATCTGATGACATATGATTCAGGGTGGCGGTCATGAAAGAGTATAATGTATGGTAGTGGATGGGACACAGGTGACTTCTTTGAATGACTTCTCTTGAACATATGGCGACACTTATGCGATGGATCGGTAGCATTACCCCAAATATGGATGGTATGGCGAGACCATGGTGATGTGACTGGTGAATGAAACAACCCAACCCGACTGTGGTACGGAGGAAAAGTGTCATGTTCAAGAGCGACTTGCTACCATCAAAGTTTTCTTGAGTTTCTCCCAATTTTTCCCCAGTCATTGCTGACCAGTACCTCTTTATTTCTGTCAAGATTGAGGAGGATAACATATGCTTGTTCTATAACTTGCCCTTCGGGCAAGCCCATCGCTATGTTTTAACGAGCCTAGCGATAGTGAAACTCGTTCTCGTCTAAAGACAAGTTTGTCGCTATTTAATGCTTTTAACGAGTCTAACGACAAAGATAACTCAGTCCTTTTCATTTTTAGAGATTCTGAAAAGGTACATAAAGTCAACTCCGAAAGTCCTTTTTCGTCATCTAATCCCTTAAGTCCGAAAAAGTATAAAGAAATACAGAAGGGATGAATTTTCGATATCTTTAACGAGTTGAACAAAACAAGCGCTCGATATTTTTGTGCAATAATCCCTCAGGTCCAAAAAGATTAAAATCTAGAGGAGAGATAGCACTTCCGGTCGCTTTAACGAGCTGGAAGGCCAAAACTCGGCAATCTTTTCATATTTTACGAGTCAGATGAAAAGAGCTTAAAGAAGACTCGTCTTTTGAGGAACGAGTGATAAAAAGTGTAGCAGCTGATTCCAGGGAAGGATTGGAATTTGAAAATCACGGTAGTGTCACAAGGATGGCTAGTTAAATCACTCTTCGCAACTGTTCCTCAAAATGGGTAAACAATCATATGGAGGTGAATGATCAGCCAATGGAAAAGTGGAGGTGGTGGGCAAACACGACCAAGGCTTTAATGGCTAATGTCGCTACATTCACGGTGGTTATTTACCAGAATAGTTCATTTTTTAACGAGCTTAAACGCGGGTGGAAACATTTGCTTGATCTTATGTTTATTTTTTAACGAGCATGAACTATGCACTAAAACTGCTTGGATCTTGCGTTTATTTTTTAACGAGCATGAATTGTGTGCTAAAACTGCTCGATTTTCCAGTCATATGATAAGAATGTCTCATTAAGATTCTATTTTTTATGGAGCTCCATCTTACAAATCTTTGCTCCGGATCCTTTCTTTATCCAAGTTCGGAAACGACTAATCCTACGAGTTTAAAGTGTTAGACCTACAGGTTTAAAGGGAGGACCTAAAAATTTAAAAAATAAATAGCCACCCCTTGCTTGCACTCCAAAAGGTTTGCATGCCCCCAGGTATAAAACATAGTTTCAAGGTCACCTCTACTTCATTTCCGACAAAATAATTGTTTTACCGAGAGAGGCCTACCTCTTTCAGGTTACCCAAAGATTGTCCTGTTAATCTTTCAAACAAAACACTTCTTCGGCGATATCTACCGAGATAAGCAAAGGTGATCGACGATGCCCGCCAACTCACGTAACTTTGACAAAAGAATCTTATTCCAGAACAGCCCCTCTTCCAACCACGGACGGGGTACGGACTAGTCATATTCTCCCGCGGAAACCTACCCTATACCCAAAGTTTTCCTGCCGAAGCAGACCAGGACGCATGCCCCGTGGGTTCCAGTCATATCCTTCTGAATTACTTGCGCTCATCGGGAGGACGGACCGTGGGTTGAGACATTTCTTGCGTGAAGAGACCATTTAGGGATGGTATATGACTATTTGTGATGCGTGATCCGGGAAATGAAAGCTGGTCTACGAGCTTGACCACTCTTCCTTCGTGCGGAAAACACATTACTCTAAAGAGTGAGGAGACCATGGCTCCCATGCAATATATATAGTCTCGTCCAAGGAGTAGGTTATAATCCAAGGGTCCTTGAACGACCATCACGTTCATTTGAAGGGTCTTCCCTTTCAATGTTATAGGCACATTGGGGAGGATCCCTAAAGGTCGACTGGTTCCTTTATCAAAGCCTGTCAGATTTCTCATTTTAGGAAAAAGCGCTGGCGAACCAAGTGCTTTCCAAGCAATAGAGGAAAAGATACTCACAGATGCCTCCTCGTCAATGATGGTGCTAGCCATTACCATTCTGTATATTTGAACGATAATTCTGAATGGTATGCTTGCTGGTAACCAGGGTCTACCTAGTTGGTTCCAATCGAAGGATACAACTAGGTTTCTTGGTGGTGGGACAAAATAGATGGCCGGGTATGACTCTGACGAAGTTCCTTCCTGCGATAAAGGAATGGGCAAATTGCCTCCTTGTTCGTCGGAGTCTGTGTTGATGAAGAGAATTTGGACGGTGTCATCTTTATTCTCCTCTGTGATGGTATCATTCGAAGATAGAGCCTCTGAAGGCAAAACCGGGTCAACTGCCACCTCAACCTTTTGACTTTCGTCAGGTATGGATTCAGACTGTTCATCCTCAATGATAGGTGCTTCGGCTGACCACCTGAGCGGGCCAGCCGGGTTCTCAACTGGTGAAGGACTTGGCAGGAGTTTTTTATATCCAGGAGGAAGTCGCGCTGGTAAAACCGGGCGATCTTCCAAAACTCTTTTAGCCTCATCTAAGAAGGGACAACGGTGGATGGCATGGTCGCCTTCACATAGTTTGCAGGGAAATCTAGCTTTCCTTCTCTGTCTTGTGGCTTCACTTTCACTAGTTGACGGTGTGTTGTCAACATGGCTATCAGAGGTTGACACCACCGAATTGTGAAAACGGGGAGACCAGTCCCTTAGTATCCGAGGGATGCAGGGACAATCTCTGTGGAAGTGGTCTCCCTTGCATATGACACATGGCGATTTAGGCCTAGTCAGTGTTGTGTGTGGATTTTTGTCAGACGACACTTATTTGCCTCCAGTCGCTTTTGGCTCCTTCTTCTTCTTCTCTTTCTTCTTCTTTTCCTTCTTCTGCTTAGGAACTTGGTTTTTTGTTTTACCAGTTCTGTCAAGCGAAGAGGAAGGAGGAGAGGAAGAATTAGATGAAGTAGAAGGCTGGTGGATAACTTTGGTCTGGTCTAACTGTTGATTCGACTGTTCAGGAATAGTGGTGTTCTTAATGACATTGGTTGAGAAGAGCCAGAACGGCAAGCCAATTGTCAGTCCTCGAAGCGACAATGTGGCCATATGGGGCACACCAACATCTCCCCAAGAGGAGAAGGGATTAGGATTTCCACCAAGGGGAATTCCTTGGTTGGTGTGCTCCATTTTCTCAACCTAAAGATCAACGCAGGAAAAAGGGGTGATTGTTCCGTTTAAAATAAATTTTAACGCCGCTTTAGACACAACTTGCTTTTTCAATTTTAAAGAGTCGAGAAAAAGCTAAAGATGACTCTAGTCTCCTTCGACGTTTTAACGAGCTCGAAGTGACAAATGCTCGGATGGACTTTTTCCGTTATAGTCTGAAAAAGGCCAAAAGGAACTGCTCTGGAGTTCAAGGTAGAGGGTGTGCCAAACTTTTCACAAAACCGCAGAATACTTTTTAAGGTACGGGCGGTCAATCTTCCTGAATGTTGTGTTCAGTGCATTGTGATCAGTAGGGCAGCCGATACGGCTTCCTAAGGATAAAGGTTTTATGCCTATAGGGGTCTCCCAATATATACTCGATGGTACGTGGGAGCACAATCCGTACTGGCGCTATCGTCCCTCAGGAGGAATCACCCACTATCAGTGAGATCAACAGTCACCAGGCTTTACGACGCCGGAACACGTCTCTAGCCTAGACCTCTATGTTGTGCGTTAAGTTACAAAGCGTTGTTAAGTTCATTCAATTTATTTTAGGTTGATCTTTCTTAGAAGTTTGCCTCTTTTGATCACCACGAGATGTATAGACAACTTTCCTAAATGCAATCTAAAAGATGATAAGCAAATTTTATCTCTTTTTCAACAATGAAAATCCTAGCTACAAAGGGAAAAGAAAGACACCATGTTTTCTCAAAGAGAAATCAGCACACTCTAAAGCACTTTTCCTAAATCAAGCATGCAAACTATCAAGATGAAAATGCACAATGCAGGTGTTTGTTTTCCGCTCCCTTAATATTGATGCCTAAAAAGAAAGCTTTTTGTACAACTTTGAATTTGCTTTTAAATGACAAATACAAACAAGTTTACTTTTTTCGAAATCAGAAAGGGTAGAAGAGATTACAACACTTAACGATTTTCGAAATGAATACTTGTTTTGACACTCAAAAGAGACAAACTCAAACAAAAAGCAAAAATGAATGTATAACCAACTGTAAACAGCCAATGAACTCTCTCCTAAGATCACAATCAACAGATCTGAATCAAGGGCTACAGGATGACTATTCCACACTTGCAAAGGAAAACTGTAAATGACGCCACAAACACATAAAAAAACTCACAGTATTTTTGTACAAAAGGAGGCGAAATTTAAGCAGAGAAAAGGAGTTATCAGACAGGTACCTATGCTGGTTACAGGCTGTAGAAATCAGAGATCAAAACAAGGCAAAACAGAGCAGAGAACCCCAGCTGCACAAGGCCTAAACTGGATCAGCGCACTCCTAACACAGAGGTTTTGACATTCAACGTAGGTAGCCTTCACGGGACTTGTGTTGAAATGTAGAACCTCTTCACAGAGTCTGCGTTGAAGCAGAAACGAGAGTTGTTTCTGGGTTCTGGGTTACAGTTTGCTATTTAATCTACAGTTTCAGGCCAAATCAAAGCAACAAGCAAGGTACAATCAAAGAGATACTTTGAAGGATGACTAAGATCTATCACAAAGGATCATCAAATCATTTGTGAGTCCATTGTTCAGATCATAGACAAATCCAGTGATTGGATCAAAGCAGCAGCTGTCTACTTTGCATCTGAGAATAGCAGATGCAGTTCGATTGTTGCTGTTGAGTCTATGAAACAAACAATGATAGAAACACAAATAAAATGACTAAACAGATCTCCCCAGTGGAGTCGCCAATTTGTTGTGGGGAAAAATGCCTATGCAGGATGATCCTATCCACCTAAGGTGTGACAGTGCCTTAGCAACAAACAGACAGCTATTCTAGTATTCTTCCTTTATGAATTAAGAATGAAGAGAGATGGATGGACTAACCGGTGTCTTCCATTTGTCCCTCGATCCGGTTTCTCTTCTCTTTGAGAGTTCCGAGCTACTTGCCTTCTCGCTCGCCCAGCTTCAACAGGTTCCTGCAAGATCACAAGAAGGGAACACTACACAAAGACATAGATTCATATTCATAACTAGTTCAGGATTAGAAATAAACCAAATACACTAATGCAATCATACATCAAAGACACATCAGCATATAGGAGAAACCAAGATAGCTTTATTGATGAATAACAAGGTTCAGGAGGAGATACAACCAAAAGAGTTCCAATCCAGCATCTCCTTCTCAGCAAATGAAATTCCTATCTTCACCTCGCTTCAAAGCATTAAGCACCCAATGATTCCAATCTCAAACCAACAGCAATTCTTTGCAATAACAAAATTCTAGCCTTCTGGATCTCATGGAGGAGAGATCCATACATAGATGTTTGGAGAGAGGATGAGTCAGCTTGAGATCTGACTAGTGTCCTCTCCCTCTGTCAGTTCTTGCTTCCACTTGGAGACTAAGAGCCTCTTACTCATCACTAGTCGAATTCATTGAGGCAAGTGTCATTGAAGAAGATTCTGGAAGCTTCAAGGGTCTTTCCACCTCGTTGAATGAACTTGCCATTTGTCATTTCCCGCTCAGCGCACCCTGGTAGTGCTTCTACCTATGTTGCAGTGCACCTAGCCAGTGTAATCTCTGCATTTCAGCGCAGACAGCTAGTGGAGCCTCTGAATTGATCCTGAATTGACTTGTTTTTGAGCAGTTTCTGGTGGAGAACTTCTGTGAATTGCTGTGGTTTGTTAGCCTTGTTCCTCTAGGGGTAGGAACAATATGTTTAGGGACTTTGGATCCCTTAGATTATGGACATTTCATGCTTATAGCTGTAAGGCACAAAAATGTCTATAACAGTTGTGTCATTCTCTGGTTGCAAGTATTTCTTAACTTTCATTGATGATTTCTCCAGACGCACTTGGGTATACTTCTTAAAACTCAAGAGTGAAGTATTTAACACTTTTTTGGCCTTCAAGGCCTTTGTTGAAAAACAATCTGGACATTGAATTCTTAAGTTAAGATCTGATAATGGCAGAGAATATGTTAAAAACACATTCATCAACTATTGCACTGAGAATAGAATTCAAATGCAACATACTGTTCCATATACTCCACAACAAAATGGTGTAGCTGAAAGGAAGAATCGCACCTTAAAGGAAATGGCTAATTGTATGCTACAATCTAAAGGACTTGGTCTTAGTTTTTGGGAAGAAGCAATGAACTGTGCAAATTACATAATAAATCGCACTCCTACTAAGGCTTTAAAGAATATCACTCAAGAAGAAGCATCGAGCTCAATCAAACCAGATGTAAGTCACTTTCGTGTTTTTGGAAGTGAAGCGTGGGCCCATATTCCAGATGAAAAGCATAAAGCTTTAGAACCTAAGAGTGAAAAATGTACTTTTGTTGGATATTCAGAAGATGTCAAAGGCTATAGACTTATTCCATTTAAGTCCAAAAATTTTATCATTAGAAGAGATGTAAAATTTGATGAAAATATATCGGCCTGCGAGCCTAGGCCGGCGGATGTGCCACCTCTCCCTATCTCTTCTACCTTTGAAAACATTTCTTCTTCAGATGATGAAAGTGAGGATGATAATCCTCCCCCACCATCTCAAAATCCTCCTTCAGCTCCTGATCTTCCAAAATGGGTTCGTGCTACTCGAGATGCAGCAGGTGATCTTGCCAGTGATCCTATAGATCAGCGATGCACACGTTCTCAGTTCGAGAGAGCCTCTTCTTTACTGGCTCAAGCTCCAGTAAATTATGATCCTGACACCTTTGCAGAAGCTTCAGGCCATCCAGATTGGGAAGTAGCTATGAATGAAGAATATCATTCATTATTGGCAAATGATACATGGGATCTTGTTCCTTTACCAAAGGGACGAAAACTTGTTAGATGCAAATGGGTTTACAGAACCAAGTATGGACCAGATGGGAAAGTTGATAAGCATAAAGCTCGTCTTGTTGCTAAGGGCTTTTCATAGGTTGAAGGCATTGACTACACTAAAAACCTTCTCCCCTGTTGCCAAAATGAACTCTATCCGCCTTGTTCTTTCCCTTGCTGCCTCTTTCAAATGGGAAGTCCATCAGATGGATGTTAAATCTGCCTTCTTGCATGGGGACTTGCATGAAAAATCTATATGGAACAACCCATTGGCTTCATACAAACAGACTCCAGCCTTGTTTTTCGACTTAAGAAATCCCTTTATGGTCTCAAGCAAGCTCCTTGGGCTTGGTATGCCAAAATGGATAGCTTTCTTTTAGAATCTGGCTTTTCTCGGTGTCATTCTGACAATATTGTCTACACCAAGAAAGTGGGAAACCCTCTTATCATCCTTGTTCTTTACATTGATGATCTTATCCTTACTGGTAGTGATCCCAACCTTATAAACCATGTGAAGTCTAGCCTCAAAAGGAAATTTGAAATGACAGACTTAGGACACTTACATGATTTTCTCGGTCTTCAAGTCTTGTAATCCAAGGATGGTATTTCCCTTTCCCAGTCCAAGTATGATTGTGATATTCTACGTCATTTTCACATGGAAGACTGTAAGCCAGCCCCTTCTCCCTTTCAGTCTGGAGTCAAACTCTCAGTCACTTGTACTTCTCCTGAAGTTGATGCTACCTTATACCGTCAACTTGTAGGAAAAATTTTGTATCTAACCCATACTCATCCTGACCTTTCCTTTGTTGTTGGCCTTGTTGCTCGGTTCATGAAAAACCCCCGTGAAAGTCATTAAAAAGCAGCTAAAAGAATACTTTGTTATGTTCGAGGTACAGTTCAGTTTGGGATTCATTACAGTGCCAAAGCATCTCCTGTATTGGTTGGTTTCACTGATTCCGATTGGGCTGGTGAACTTGATGATCGGAAGTCTACTATCGGTTATGTGTTCACTCTTGGTTGAGGACCTGTTACATGGGCTTGCAAGAAACAGGGTGCCATTTCTCTTTCATCAGCAGAAGCAGAGTATCGTGGTGCCGTAGAAGCTAGTAAGGAAGCCTTGTGGCTTCGTCAGATCTTGTCAGAGTTTGGCTTTGAGCAGCAGCATCCGACTACAGTTTGGTGTGATAATCAAAGTGCCATTCAGCTAAGTAAAGATCTAGTCCAATATCAGCGCAGCAAATACATTGAACTGCACATGCACTTCATCAGAAAGCTCATTCACGACCATGTTCTTGAAGTGCAATATTGTTCAACAGATGCTCAAGTTGCAGACATCTTCACAAAGGCTCTCACAGAGGCGAAGTTCACTAAACTTCGATTTACGGTTGGAGTTCAGGAAGTTGTCACTAAGGGGGGATAGGCTCTAGTGCCTCCTTCCTTCTCCTATTGTGTCATATTTGTAAATCCTTCAATCCTATCCCAAGTTGTTCTTAAGGGGGGATGTTAGGATATTCCGACACATAGGAAATAGTTAAGTACAACTTGGTCTAGTGTAGAGTTAGGTATAGAGTTAGGTAAAGTGTGTTTCTTTACTGTTGTACGTTTTGTAACTTACAATCCGACGGTTCATTCTCTCCTCGGTATTACCGACACTTGATCCGTGGCTTGACACCCGATTGGTCCATGAATTCTATTTAAAGCGCGTGGAGGGTCATTTGTAGGGTAATCCATGCATGAGAGAAGCTTATGTAAATTTTCATTCTTTGATTAATAAATTGCCTGAAGTGGCCGCGTTGGCTCAGACCGTGGACTGTTTCCCTCTTTGAGGGTTTTAACCACGTCAAAAATACTGGTGTATTGATCTGTGATCTGGTTGTGAGCGGTGTCCTTTTGGTGTTCTTTCTGAGGAACTTACCCTGTAAATTCCTACATTTAGTAATTATTAAAAACACTAAAAGTAGTGTATTTTCTTTATTTTAAATAAGGAATTTAAGAATTTATTAATTATTCCCTATCTCTAATTTTCTAGCAATATATACTTGTCTCATACAAAACCTCAACCAATACGCTTGGTAACACCCTTGAAATAATATTTACTCTCATTTATGAAATATTTTGTATTTCCACTTTTCAACTTCAGTCACAAAGAAATAATAAATCTAGTTAACAATGAGTAAAATCCATCAAAAGTGCTGCCTAAAGTCATAGTTATTTGATCTATTACAAATAAAAGAACTATTTGTGAAATTAAAGATTTCAATATGTGACAGTAATCAAGATCATTTATGGGAATTCTTACCTATAATTATTCATGTGATACATAACTTTGGTTCCATTACAAGAGATATCGAATAATCAGGCCATGTTCATTTTAGCAATGGTATAAACAATAAGATGGAATCCTAGTATCTTCTTTACAAATTTTCATTTTTGATAGTGTAATGAAAGGTGTTTTATTTGACCTTTGGTATTATTTAAGTTTATATTGTAACTTCTCTCCTAGACATATTTATTTGCTTCTTGTCAATCATGTGGTATCCCTTTGCCCACATGTCACCATTATAAAATGGCCTATCAACTTCCACGGTAGCTGACCTAGTCAATTAATTTGTCTTTAACATCCATTATAAACCATTTGGGAAATATCACATTAGTTTAAAGATTTCTTACTCAGTCTAACATACATACGAGCTTGTAGATTGAAGCCCTAATGTCTCAATACGCGATATCTTGAAAGGCCAATGTTCAGGCTATCAAGCCACTGGGCCCATAGAAGAGGCTAAAGAGTGTCATTGATACTAATTAGCTGATATATTAACATCCAAAATCCCAACATCCATGTCGTTACTATATGGTTATTAGCTATACATCACCTCGGTGCCAAGTGAACCTTCCATTTCCATGTCAACATGCCACATCACTTTCCACATTGGTATACCATTTCATATAGACCCACATTTGTGCCACATCATAACGAGATGTTAGCATGTCAAATCAACCGCCACACAATTGACATGTGGTATCCCCGGGTCCACATACACTCACCACATCATTACTCTATCGATATCAATGTTTCTTGTTGGTGGCTAGTGTCCTACTTACCAATGTTTACTACCCAATGTTGTTACAGTTTGATAGGTCGATGTACCAACAACTGATACATTGCATTAGTGTTTGTTGACCTTGTGGTGTCCTTAATACAGTTAAGTCAAAATTTGACCTATTGATGGACTATAGTCCCCAACCATCAAGTCAGAGTCCTTGAACCCTCTATCTCCATTCGCTAATGGATAATGTAGGATGATATGCTAATATCGAGGACATCTTTGACATGGAATCTAGGTTAGTTGGGGATTTTTGCACAATTAGGTGATGGGGAGAACTATTTTCCATCATCATAAACCATAGGTATATAGATGTTGTATGGCTGTTAATGTGAGGATAATTTTTCCCGACAAGGATGCCTTTGTTTGGGGCCTTGGACATCATCTAAGGGGAAACACCATTATCATCCTAGGGCCTATGAGTGGTTTTGGTGGGTTAGTAATAATACATACTATGCACATGGTACAAAACCACCTCCGAGTTCCTTTAAGGTGAATTTTTCACCTAGTGGTGCTCATCGCCAATATCAAGTTTTCTTGTTGGTGGTTAGTGTCCTACTTACTAATGTCTACTACCCAATATTGTGAAATTTTGATAGGTTGATGTACAAACAACTAATACATTGCATTAGTGTTGGTTGACCTTGAGGTGTCCTTAGTACGGTTAGCCTGAAATTTGACCTCTCGATGGACTATAGTCCCCAACCATCAGTGAGAGTCCTTGAACCCTCTATCTCCATGAGCTAATGCATAATGTAGGATGCTATGCTAATATCGACGACATGTTTGACATGGCATCTAGGTTAGTTTGGGATTTTTCCAAAATTAGGTGATGGGGAGCACTATTTGCCATCATTATAAACCATAGGTATATTGATGTTGTATGGGCGTTAATGTGAGGATAATTTTTCCCCATAAGGATGGATTTGTTTGGGGCTATGGACATCATCTAAGGAGAAACATCATTATCATCCTAGGGTGTATGAGTGGTTTGGGTTGGTTAGTAATAATACGGACTATGCACATGGTACAAAACCACCTCCGAGTGCTTCTAAGTTGAATAGTTGGCCTAGTTGTGCTCATCGCCAATATCAAAGTTTCTTGTTGGTGGCTAGTGTCCTACATACTATTGTCTACTACCCAGTATTGTGACATTTTGTTAGGACGATGTACCAAAAACTAATATATTCCATTAGTGTTGCTTGACCTTAAGGTGTCCTTAATACAATTAGCCTGAAAATTGACCTCTTGATGGACTATAGTTCCCAACCATCAATTCAAAGCCCTTGAACGCTCAAGCTCCATGAGCCAATGGATAATGTAGGACGATATGCTAATATTGAGGACATGTTTGGCATGGTTCTAGGTTAGTTGGGGCTTTTTTCACAATTAGGTGATGGGGAGCACTATTTTCCATCATTATAAACCATAAGTATATAGACATTGTATGGGTGTTAATGTGAGGATAATTTTTCCCCACAAGGATGGCTTTGTTTAGGGCCTTGGAAATCATCTAAGGAGAAACACCATTATCATTCTAGAGCCTACGAGTGGTTTTGGTGGGTTATTAATAATATAGACTATGCACATGGTACAAAACCACCTACCAGTGAGTTGAAGGTGAATAGTTGGCCTAGTGGTGCTCATCGCCAATATCAAGGTTTCTTGTTGGTGGCTAGTGTCCTACTTACTAGTGTCTACTACCTAATATTGTGATATTTTTATAGGTCGATGTACCAACAACTAATACATTTCATTATTGTTGCTTGACCTTGAGGTATCCTTAATATAGTTAGCCTAAAATTTGACCACTCGATGGACTATAATCCCCAACCATCAAGTGGGAGTCCTTTAACCCTCTATCTCCATGAGCTAATGAATAATTTAGGATGATATTCTAATATCGAGGACATGTTTGAGATGGCATCTAGGTTAGTTGGTGATTTTTGCACAATTAGGTGATGGGGAGCAGTATTTGCCATCATTATAAACCATAGGTATATAGATGTTGTATGGGTGTTAATGTGAGGATAATTTTTCCCCACGAAGATGGCTTTGTTTGGGGCCTTGAACATCATCTAAGGAGAACCACCATTATCATCCTAGGGCCTACGATTGGTTTTGGTGGGTTAGAAATAATACAGGCGATGCACATGGTACAAAAACCACCTCTGAGTGCCTCTAATGTGAGTAGTTGGCCTAGTGGTGCTCATCACCACTATCAAGGTTTCTTGTTGGTGGCTAGTGTCCTACTTACTAATGTCTACTACCAAATATTGTGACATTTTAATAGGTCAATCTACCAATAACTAATACATTGCATTAGTGTTGGTTGACCTTGAGGTGTCCTTAATATAGTTTGCCTGAAATTTGACCTCTCGATGGACTATAGTCCCCAACCACCAAGTGAGAGTTCTTGAACCATCTATCTCCATGAGCTAATGGATAATGTAGGATGATATGTTAATATTGAGGACATGTTTGACATTGCATCTAGGTTAGTTTGGGCCTTTTGCACAATTAGGTGATGGGGAGCACTATTTGCCATCATTATAAACCATAATCATATAGATGTTGTATTGGTGTTAATGTAAGGACAACTTTTCCCCACAAGGATGGATTTGTTTGGGGCCCTGGACATCATCTAAGGAGAAACACCATTATCATCCTAGGCCCTACGAGTGGTTTTGGTGGGTTAGTAATCATACAGACTATGCACATCGTACAAAACCACCTCCCAGTGCCTCTAATGTGAATAGTTGGCTGGTGGTGGTCACCGCCAATATCAAGGTTTCTTGTTGGTGGCTAGTTTCCTACTTAGTGATGTCTACTACCCAATATCGTGACATTTTTATAGGTCGATGTACCAACAAATAATACATTGCATTAGTGTTGGTTGACCTGGAGGTGTTCTTAATACAATTAGCCCGAAATCTAACCTCTCGATGGACTATAGTCCGCAACCATCAAGTGAGAGTCCTTGAACACTCTATCTCCATGAGCTAATGGATAATGTAGGATGATATGCTAATATCGAGGACATGTTTGACATGGAATCTAGGTTAGTTGGGGCATTTTGCACAATTAGGTGATGGGGAGCACTATTTGCCATCATTATAAACCATAAGTATATAGATGCTGTATGGGTGTTAATGTGAGGATAATTTTTCCCCACAAGGATGGATTTGTTTGGTGCCTTGGACATCATCTAAGGAGAAACAGCATTATGATCCTAGGGCCTACGACCGGTTTTGGTGGGTTAGTAATAAAACCAACACAACTTCCTAAGGATAGTAAATCCTCCTTACTACTGCTACGTGGTGATCCAGGAAGCAAGATCTAGGTTTTAATTGCCTTTTACAAAGAATGCAGTCCTCCACTCAAGGATTTTTCCTCCTATCCACTTGTACAAATAATAGGCTTGAGTAGCATAATAGGATTAGAAGAAAATCATAGGAAAGCATGTGAATAATATGAGAGGTTTAGATTCCAAGCATTTTTTGTAACTTTGTCATGTACAAACAACATTTTTGTTAATTGAAGTGATATTTATTTCAACTCTTAGTTTAGATTTATTCTAAGGTTTTTAAGTTTCCTTGTTTTAAGGCCCAACCTAGGTGGTCTATATCCTTCTTGTATCATTTCTGTTCACACATTTGTTTATGAGAAATTTTTTCTTGCAGATTATCTTAACATTTGTTGACGATAGTTGTAGCACTGTTACATTAGTTATATAGCATTTTTACTTTGAATTTAGTTCATTTCCATTACTATTTTTAATTTTTTGTTCATTATGTATTATTGATTGTTTCTTACACTCTACTATATTTTGTAACTACAAGAAACACTACAACCTTGCATTTTGTTAGATTAACCCTACCACATGTTGTTTTTATGCATTCAATAGGTGCACTTTTAAATTTTCCAACTTCTCCTTCGCATCATTGCCATCCATTATCACATTTAGCATATTCACCTTCACATTAGACAGTTTCTTGTAGAAAAATAAAGACACTTGTAGCAGTTTGCAATCCGACTTCTAAGCTTGCCCCAATTCACACAAAACACATGATTTTTCTTAATGCTCTATACAAACTTACTGTCTCGATACTCGAAACCTAACATACAAATGAGCTTATAGATTGAAGCCCTAATGTCTCAATACCTGATATCTTGAAAGGCCAATGGTCAAGTTATCAAGCCACTGGGCCCTCGGGAAGAGGCTAAAGAGTGCCATTAATACTAATTAGCTGATATCTTAACATCCAAAATCCGAGCATCCACGTCATCACTATGTGGTTACCACCTAGACATCACCTCAGTGCCACATCATAATGAAATGTTAGCATGTCAAATCAACTACCACACAATTGACATGTGGTATCACTGGGTCCACATCCACTAACCACATCATTACTGTATCGATATCAAGGTTTCTTTTTGGTGACTAGTGTCATACTTACTAATGTATACTACCAAATATTGTGAAATTTTGATAGGTCAATGTACTGACAACTAATACATTGCATTAGTGTTGGTTGACCTTCAGGTGTCCTTAATATAGTTAGCCCAACATTTGACCTCTTGATGGACTATAGTTTCCAACCATCAAATGACAGTCCTTGAACCCTCTATCTTCATGAGCTAATGGATAATATAGAATAATATGTTAATATCAAGGACATGTTTTACATGGCATCTAGGTTAGTTGGGGCATTTTACATAATTAGGTGATGGGGAGCACTATTTGCCATCATTATAAACCATAGGTATATAGATGTTGTATGGGTGTTAATGTGAGGATTTGCCCAACAATGATGGCTTTTGTTGGGGTCTTTGACATCATCTAAGAAGAAACACCATTATCATCCTAGGTACTATGAGTGGGTTTTAAGGTTTAGTAATAATATAAACTATGCACATGGTACAAAACCACCTCTCGGTGCCTCTAAGGTGAATAGTTTATAGGATGCAAATGTGAGTTTATATTATATGGTTTGTATTAATAAAATAAAAGCACCAATTAATAGAACTGGTAGAAAATGAACATTTAAAATAATATTAGGATGGAGACTTTTCAAACATTTTTGTCGAAAAATTTCAAGTTGCACTCTAAATATTTGGTGTTCAACGATTTGTGAAACTTTTGATCAGATAGTTAATCCATGATCCTTGTGCTTTGGCAATTCGTGATCCATGTGCTTTGAGGAGCATTAGAGGGTGGACACATTAACTCCACTATGGTCAGGGGAGTATCCTGTAGCATTAATAGGTGAGGTGCTTCTGTCAACAACCCTTCCGAACCGCCAAGACAGGTTTACAAGCTCTACATTTACTACCATTTTTTTCTGTGAGGCTGATCTTCCATAGTTATTGCCTAAAAAAAGTATGCATTTTTGCTTTCTATTTGTTTTATAAAAAAATATATCTTTGAATAAATTATTATCATATCATGTTCCCTGTTCAGATTGTTGGGGCTACCTTTAGATTCTACCTTTTTGATTGTAGAAACTTTAAACACATACCCAACCCATTTCGTTGTAAGCTTTACTAAGCATAGGATGATAATACGGGGCATTTTCTTGGACCATATTCTAGCTTAGTTATTTCCTCTGATTTTGGGCATATGTAAAGTTAAGTGCATTTTAATCGAATTTGATTTCTTGTTTCTCTGTGTTAAGATATTTGCAAATTTCCTTGCTCACACTCTGACATCAATGTAAGAGAAGTCCTTATAATCAAATGGGTATTTATCCCAGGAGTTTATTCTTGAGCATTCTCACACTTTCAAGGCTTGCATATGTGCTAGAAATCATAGACAAGTACCCAGACTTGGAAGAAAACTCAAAGTTTCTATTTAGCTACCTAACCCAATTCCAATTCAAGAGGTACAGAACTCAATCAATAATAGCACTCAAAGGGTTATTGTTAATTTTAGATATGTTCTCTGCTTAGAGAAAATTTACTTCAATTTTCCATATTAACTTAATATCAGTTTCAAATTAGCAATCACATTTAATATGATAGTAAAATGTAGATAGAACATGAACATAAATTAGAAAACAAGCCAAGACAAGAGGACACTAGATGTGGCGCCAGCCAGGGACAAACCCTAATGTGGGGAAATCATTGATAAAATCTTCTTATGATCTTCAATAGTTTAGTAGAAAGATAGTACAAATATACAAAACTGATATTTATGACAGTAGTAGAAAACCCTTGACCAGAGAAGGCAATGTTGGTGAAACTAGATAGAACCTTCTTTTGAAGTTGATCCATATGGCACCAATAGGATGCTCATCAAACTGAGTTGAACATGCTCAACCCTTGACCCAATACATCTCCCAAAAACACTCATAACTACTTGTTGCACTAGTTGTAACGTCTTCATGACATATGGCGTCAACATTCAATCGTCTTCCTTCACATAGTTACCAATGCATGACTTCGAGGTGCAACTCCACCATTATCACGCTCTAAAGTCAATACCTTTGTTGCTGGCTATGGCCTATGGCCTAGCCTAGCAGCAAGTCTGGCCTCTCATCTTCAGTCAACAAATAATATCAATGCAGTAGTATAAGTCCTACAAGGACTTGACTTAATCTGAGTGTGTTCATCTGAACTTTCGTCTAGTACATATTTAATTAACATAATATGACTGTAGCTTACCAACCTTATAAACATTCCTCAAGAATAGTTTCAATCACAATGTTGGCATCATCGTGTTGCCACTAAAATACTATGTTGATCCTTCAAGTCTCAATATGTTGTTAGGGCTTTTTCCCATTAGCGGATTGGGGTCTCTCGTTGTTGTTTCTTAGGACCTCATTATAACTGTGAAGCCTTCCTTTATAGTGGTTTATAGTTCCTCTATCCAGCGTAGTAGAACCCCCTTAATTGCTAGTTAGAACCTCTTTTGACAGCATATAGGTTCTCCTCATAAGACAGTTGTAGAGAATTCTCCCTTCAACGTGGCTAGGCTTCAAGATTGCAGCTAAGACATGCTAGGTCTCCTTACTTGAACAACACCTAAAACACATCCTTTAGGACTGTGTGTTCAATCTTTCTTATTGTGGATCAGGGGTTCATTTAGGCTCCCTTTGACTGCGTCTTAGTTGTGAATAGAAGACTGCGGCTAGGGCTCTTTTGGAGCTTCCTATGATAGCGTATGGAAGCTTTATTGCTATGATGAAGAGCCTTCTTTTAGGATAGAGAGGGAGCCTCTCTTCACTATGATTTAATCCCTTTAGGATAGCATATAAGGCTTGTGGCTAGGGCACGTTTTATAGTAGCTAGGGCTCCTCCAAGGCCGTGGCTATGAATCTTCCTTTAAGACTCTATTTTTAGGGAAACATTAGCCCTCCCTTGATAGTGGCTTAGTGCACAACTAGACAAGAACTTCAACTCCTAGTTTGGAATGTGGTTAGGGAATCATATCTCTATTAGCAAAACGTATAGAATACTTCTTGACTTCGGCCATACTATCTCATTTCCTCCTATGTCTAGGGCTTCATCATCTATATCTCTCTTGCCACCAAAACCCAAAACAAGTGGAGAAAGATGAAGAGTGAAGTGTGTGTACAAAATGACTTGGAAACCTCTTCTATTTATAATAAAATGTTGAGGATAGATGGGGATAATTTGGTTGTTGTCCGACCTTGATGAATTGTCACATAACATAAATAAATTCATATCTCCATGAATACATGTTGGAATAAGATGATCTTTAGATCATTCTTACACCTCTTGACGAGACTGTCCTATTGTGCCACTACTGCACTATGTCATGGCTATCCCGTTGTGCCATTGCTGCACTATGTCATGGTTGTCCCATTGTGCCACTGTTGCACAATGACATGGTTGTCCCGCTGTGCTTTGCCATACCATAACAACACCATGAATTTGCTGCACTAAATACTAGTTGTCCCATGTTGTAGCATTCTACCACTGTTGTTCCATTGTGCACTATATGCCATTAACCATTGTTGTCCCATTGTTGTACCATATGTTGCACCATACTGCACCAAGTTTCCTTTTCTATCCCATTTTTGTACCATTGCAGCACCATGTAGCATTGTTGTTCCACTGTTGCACCATACATCTTATTGTCCATACTGCTTCACCATACATCCTGTTGTCCATACATCTTGTTGTCCATACCATTGCACCATTGTTGCACCATACATCTTGTTGTCATATACTATGTTGTCTATAATGTTACAACATTCATCATAAGACTTGGATCTATTATTAATGACTGTGATTCAATCCAAATAGTAGATAGAGCATACTTATTTAGAACAACATTATGGAGAGTTGAAGGTGTGGCTTCTTTATCTCAGCGTTTACGTGTGAGAGCATTCCTTTCATGACACCAATGACTAGGTAGAACTCCATGAGCTGATCCATATGTTCGACTGTACTATCTCTGCCATCAGTTCCTTGCATTTCTCTGCCTTTTTGAGCTCTCCTCTACTCTGCTTTGTTAAGGTCTGCTCTGCTCGGCTGAGCTATACTCTTCTCTCCTGAGCTCTGTCAGCTCTACTCTGCTGAACCATAAAGAAGAAGAATTGATTGAGAATGTCTAATACCATTCTCTACTGAACTGAAGTCAATCTAATCTTAAGAGAGTGTGTCATATCACTCTTACTGACCCGAAGTCATTTTTATTGATCTTAAATCAATATCACAAGAAAGTGTCTCAAACCACTCATACTGATCCTGGATCAGTTGGAGGTCATCCTAGCATAGGGAATATGGTAGATGTAATGATGCATCCATTGATAGTACTACTATGGTCCCTAACCCCATTTCCCTACTCATTGATCAGATGAGAGGTACTTCTCATGAGTCCCAGACTGCATGGGCGAGATGCCTCAACAAGAGAACTAATCATCATGTCCCACAGGAGAACTAATCATCCTGGATCACAAGAGAATGAATAGTCCTATCCCAAAGTCACCTCTAGGTATCACAAGGGAAGGTTGGGATATTCACCCTGTGCACATCGTAGCATTAGGGGAGGGTGAGTCACCAAATGGTCATGTGTTGCTCCAGTAAGTACACCAAGCCCCCTAGATCTCCCAAAGCTTAATGCATGCAACATGTAAGACACTTATATGAAGGTCTCTCAATGACTCCAAGTCCTTCACGAAATTCACAAATTTGACCTTTCCCTGGGGCTTTGAAAAATGTCTGTGACCTGTACATCAGTCTCAGTGCGATGGAGCCTCCTTGCTCATCAACTTACCATATCCCAGATGAGGTAGTATCTAATGTCTATCTGTTGAAGCAATCATCAAATATGGCATTCCTCAACAATCGAATTTCCCCTAGTTGTCACACAGGATCACAATGGTATTCATCATGTGTACAAACAACTCACAGAAAAGCTTCCATAACCAAGTAGCTTCACACGAGATCATACTCATAGCTATGTATTCGGTCTCAGTGTTTCTTATAGAAACCAACTTTTGCTTCTCTCTCATCCATGATATTGAAGCAAAATCCAAAGAGAACCAGCACTGGGAAGTGCTCTAATGATCCTCCACACTGCCTGCCAAGTCAACATTTGAATAATCATGCAGCTTCAAATTTCTGGCAATGTATCTCAATCCATGAGAGATTGTGCCCTGAAGATATCTCAGAAGATTCTTGGCACCAATCCAGTGAGGCTAAACCAAATATGAGCTCACTATGCTAACTGAAAAATATATATATGGATAGAAGTTCACCAAGAACATCAATGCAAATGAGATTATGAAACTCAAAGGCATGTCCCAAATATGGTATGGCATCATCACTATATAACTTTTGAAAGTTAAGATCCTCTAGGTAGTCACTGGCTTGCAGTTTACCATTCCACATTCGGAATCCAACTCCCTCTTACTTCTGCAAGTGAGAGGGTTTGCACCTATCAGAAATAGGTTGTTCTTAGAAGGTGCCGGTATGAGAGGTCTATCATCTGAAATCTTCAAACAATGGTTTGGATTGGCTTCACTCTTAGTGATTCTCAACTTCATCTGACAACTATCAATCCTCTCATATCAAACCCGACGTGATTTGATTCAAGCCATAGATGGCTTTCTTCCACTTGCATACATGAGATTCCCGATGAATCTCAAACCCTCGGGTTGTTCCAAGCTTGTGAACCTGCTACATGAGGGGAATGGTCCCTTTGTAAGATTTTCCTTCGGTACATATTAGACATATACCTTCATGCTACATTTAAATTCAGGCATCCCAGTCACCATCTGACTCACATCGGGTAGGGACCCACAATAAGTAGACCTCCAGTGCTATAGATGAGATGTGTCAATTGACATGGTCCCCAATGGACCATCCTAGAACTTGGTACAAATTTCCAACTCTAAAACGATGAGTAAAAGAATCTTTGAAAATTCTATTTTCAAACACGTACCTTTCCATCGATGAATGCCACCATGAAACCTTTGACTTCCATTGCTGAAATGGACACCAGGTTCTTCTTGTGATCAAGTACATAAAAGAGATTATGTAAATGAATCGAGTTACCCTCATTCAATTTAGGGGTAACATTTCCTACACCCTTTCTGGGATAGGTGGTATCGGGTCCAAGTATAATACCACGATTGTTTCTTACCAAATTTGAGAGAGCACACTCCTATTTGATGAAGTGCCTTGAATCACTATAATCAATAAGCTACATTCCCACAAAATCTAAAGGAGAGGGCCAATACAAGATAACGCTTCTTTATCTTATGAGAAACAACATTTGATTCTTCATACCTGGGGTTCCTTCCTTTCCTTGAAGATTCGGTTGTTTCCTTGATGACCTGCATTATCTGTCATTCCTTCGATCATTGAATATGTCATTGGAATGATTGTTATATTCATCAATAGATGTGTCCCTGCCATTTGGACACTCCTTCGCATAATGGCCAAACTTATTTTAAGCAAGGCATCTGCCTTTCCTTTCACCCTGAGATCCAGACTTCCCATTGAAGTGATCTATAGGTAGGCTATCATAAGCATCCGTTGTGCCATTCTGATTATATAATCTGCTTCGACTTTACCCTTGGTGAATTTAAAGAGGGATGAGGAATCCATTGATCCTTTTATCCTTTCCCAACTATATTTAGTGATTGCTCTTTCATTCTTACTTGGGCTTTTTCCTCACCTCAACTCTGATACCATGTTAAGTTTAAGTATGTTCTATGCTTAAAGAATTTTATTTCAATTTTCATAGTTATCTCAATATAGTTTTCAAGTTAGCAGTCACATTAGCATTAAAGTAAACTATAGATAGAACATAAACATAAACCATAGAAGATAAGCCAAGACAAGAGGACACAAGATATGGCACTGGCCAGGGACAAACCCCAATGTCAAGAAACCCTTGATCAATTCTTCTTATATGTTCTTCAATAGTTCAACAAAGAGTGAGAGAGAGAGATAGTACATTTACAACAAAGGTCAACAATTTGACTTATCTAGATAAGAGCATAGATCATCTCTAACAAGATGATACATGAGATCATAAGACATGTTGCTTCAATTGATTCTCCAAGGTGACTCCTTCACCTATCATTGTGTTGCATCTCTTCATCATGTTGCACCTCATCGTGCTACACCATGATTCACATTCTTGTTGTCCCGATGTGCCACTGTTGCACAATGTCATGGCTATCTCGTTGTGCCACTGTTGCACTTATGTCATGACTGTCCTATTGTGCCATTGCTGCACCATGTCATGGCTGTCCCATTATGCCACTGCTTCAAAATGTCATGGTTGTCCTACTGTGCTTTTCCATACCATAACAACACCATGAATTTCCTACACTAAACACTAGTTGTCCCATGTTGTACCATTGTACCATTGCTGTCCCATTGTGCACTATATGCCATTGACCATTGCTATCCCATTGATGTACCATATGCTGCACCATAGTGCACCAAGTTTCCTTTGTTGTCCCATTGTTGTATCATTGCAACACCATGTAGCATTGTTGTCCCAATGCTACACCATACATCTTGTTTTCCATATTGCTACACCAATATTGCGCCATACATATTATTGTCCATACATCTTGGTGTCCATATTGCTGCACCATTGTTGCACCATACATCTTGTTGTTATTTACTATGTTGTCTATAATGTTACAACATTCATCATAAGACTTGGATCTATCATTCATCATTGTGATTCAATCCAAACAGCAGATAGAGCATCCTTATTTAGAGCAATGTTAAGGATAGCTGAAGGTGTGGTTTCTTTATTTCAATGTTTACGTGTGAGAGAATTCCTTCCATGGAAACAATGGTATTGCTTTCATGAATGCGTATAGGATAAGGGCTTTTCCTTTCATGACAACAAGGGAATTCCATGTGTAGAGCACTTCTTCTAGGACAACATTTAGGTGCCATCTCCATTAGGTGGTGTAGCAACTAGATTTAGGCAATCTATTCTCCTTATACCTACAGATATGGTTTCTGCCTTCATTTCCATGTCTTTGTATTACTGCTTCTTCATAACACAGCATTTAGGTCTTCTCCATAGGGTAGCATTTAGGTCTTCTCTATAGGGCAACATTTAGGGCTTCTTCATAGGGCAGCGTTAAGGCTTCCTTCACCATGCTATATCTCCTTTTCCTCCTACATATAGGGCTTCTTTATTAGGGCAGTGTAGAGCCTAGGGCACTCCCTCTAGACTAGTGCTATAATTGGTCACTTTTGATGATGGTGATCCTCTTGAGCGTTCATCCTCCACACTAGCAGATGCATAGATTGGATTAGGTATAGAGGAGGAGGATGATGGATGAGACAAAAATGGTAATGCACAAATTATGATGATTATGGCATCGAGGAGGACTACTGATAGTCATCGGCTATGAGATTCTTCCATCTATGGTTCTAGTATCCATGCTATTTTCTATTTTCCTTTGGAATTCCAATCTATAGTAACATTGAATCAATATTTATGTAGTATGTTTTCTATATTCTGATTTTTATGACTTAATGAGAAGACCACAGTTTATGGTTCTAACTTCTTGTGTTTTCCATCTAATCATCATTGATGTAGTACTAGTAAGTACTAGTTGTCTGATTGAACTTGTATCATGTAAATTTTATGGTTCTAAAATCTAAAATAATTGAAATCCTTATTGTCATGTTTTTAGAGTCGATGTGTCTTGTCTCACATATGAGAGATGAAACAATTGGTATTACCTTATATTGGCTATTTATTTTGTATTTTCGATTGTAAATGGGTTTCTATTACTTGGTTTCTTCATGTTGTTCATGTGCTATATGTGTAGAATTTCTTTGCTAACAAAATTAACAGTTGATTTGCCTCCCAAACAAATTATTGTTTATGTGTGGATTTTTTGATTTGTTGATCTTATATGTCTTTCCATAATATTACAAGTGTCCACAATTAGTTAAACTCTTTGATTTCTTGTTGTGGTTTCACATTCTCTAAGCATGCTCCTATTTGGATCACAAGAAAATCAAGGTTATGGTCTTGAATACCAACATGATTGAACAATAACAACATGGCATCTCATTTTCAGCTTTAAATGTTTTAGTTAAGTTGTTGATTTCTCCATTTATCTTGGCTTAAAATTTTTAGACCAAGAAGCAATAATGTATGTCTAACAATAGACCTTCGGCATCAGAAAGGACACACCTCTTTATCACGCCTAGAGAGACAATGGCTTTACATGTCTTTGCAAATTTTGAAATAACTGTAAGGTGGACAAAATTGTATAATTTTATGAACCCTTAGTGTGGGGGATGAGAGGCTTCTTCACATGCTATCTCATGGCTTGGTCTCTATCACTAGTCATATTGAGGATATTCTATTGTAAACTCCAAACCCATAAGTGGCATCAAATATTAAATGGGTGGGTATAAACTAAAATAGTGCCAAATATTGTGTTTTTTATCACCAATTAGAGTGGGAGACTGCATTTTTAGACCCCAAATTCAAAAAGAGTTGAATCCACTATATTTTGAACTTGGATTTCACCAGACGTTGAAAGAATATCTATTTTCCCATATACCTTAAATATAAGTCAGTTGAGTAATGTGGCACATTAGTGAGTAATTTCGAAAACATAGTTAAATCATAGTGAGTGGAGGGTTGGGCCTTCTCTTCTAATTTTGATGCATTACCAAGAATTTGGAATTGTCTTTGAGGGTTGAAATGTTACATATGGAGTATAACCCTTAACTACTTCAATGGCCACAATTTATGACATATGGAGAACCACCTACAAATTAGCTCAATCATTAAAAGAATAAAATAATCTATAAGGCCATAAGCCCTTTCAAAGTTTGTCTACTTTTGAAATCTTTGAAAGCTCCTTAAGGCCATACTTGATTTCAGAGAGAACAATGAATTATTCTTTTGGTGCTGACTGTTAATGCCAATATTGGTCGATCTACTAAAGATATATATGCTAAGCAGAATTGTACTGACAGAAGGATCTGCAAAGAACAAATCTTGGCTTCAAATGGTCCTTCTTGCACCCAATCATTGCTCTTCTTCAATTAGTTGTCATCAAAAGTTCATCAAAAATATGCAAAGTACAAAATCTCATGAATCAAGCTTTCTAGATGTGAATCAAGCTTGTTCAAAACTTTGTTTGTGAACAAGACTACTGCATAATACAGTCTCGGTCAAATGAATTGTAACATAGGTATCATCACTGGTTTAGGATTTTAACTATATATGTTTGACAAGTATCAAAACTTATATATACATAATTACAAGTGCAGTGAGACTATATGCAATGCTAACTAATCAGAGACTAAACCTAACAGTGATGACACCATCAACAAGGTCTCTAATTTTCCATACCATCATGATAACTGATTCACTAAGATGCCAATGTGCTGAACTATGGATATGAATACTTTAGTTTGGGATTACAATGACACCACTGTCTGGAATAGAAAGCTAGACCAACATATACAGTGAAAAAAATATTCAGAGGAAACCAGACAGTGGATATGGAGAATCCATACATAAAATAGTGTCAAATGCATGGATGACAAATCATAGTATCGAAATCACTATTGTAAAGTAGAGAATACCCAAAATGCATGGTAGAGATACATTGAAATTATAGATCCTAGGGGTAAGCAAAATAAGTAGTAGATGGCACTCTCGTCCATAGAGCTTTAGTCTATCATCTATAATGAGAATGATTCCAACAAATCTCTTCAAACTCGATAGAATATCCAATGCAATTTCTTTTAATCCAGGAGACCAATAATACCAACAAAAATTTGTTTCTCATTCAAAAATTGAACACATAGTGAAGGGAATTAGAAAGATGGAACCTGATTGTTTTATAGTGGTCCATTATAAGTAACATCTTAGAGTATGTTTCTAAAATATATTGCCCATAAATTGATACACAGACACAAAAAAACACTTCGTAATGGATCTTGTATCACCATCAAACCCTAAACCCCATAAGATGAGTTCTCAAAGTAGCCAGATCTTGTTTATGACTATGTTGAGAAAATGTCCTCTTACTGGTTTCAAGATCATTTTGACCTATATCATCGATCATTCGAGAGTGCACGTTTTCCAAGCAACAAAATTGTCCCTTAGCATTGAATTCATGTGGATTTCTTAGACATTTGTTGTCTACATTTCCTTTTAAAAATCTAGTGCATGAACGATTGTCCACATGTTCATGGAGAAGACAACATATTTGCATTTGATGTGGTCTAGAAATAAAAATTTTATTTGGTGAAGCCTATATTCTTCATCAATGATTTTCTTGACATCGTTTTCATTCTCAACACCATAGTTGTATATGTTATCGAGGGTTTCATTACAAGTTCAATCAATCTTCTGGGGCTGTCCAACTTTGTTATTGTCAACAATAGAGCTATCTATAGGTGGAAATGGATTTGTATGACTAAAAGCTTCAATAATTGTGTGTTTATAACATACCCTTTGTTTGTCTACCAAAAATATCCATCACATATGTCAATAACTTTGTCTTCCAGATGAGTATTAACAGTAAAATGAAGAGACTTCCCTATCCATCTAGCTTGAGGAATAAATTTAGATCGTAGGCATAAAAAATAGCAGCACTGTCGGATTCTATGATATGGGATCCTTTAGGATTGAACTAGAATATTAATTGTTTCTTCACTCATATAATCATAATGGTCACATCATTTCTTTGCTAGCTTTGAAAGAGTTTATTGACCTCAAACTCTAGGAAACCATGATTACTTCCATTTATTTCTTACACGATCATGATTGACATCAAAGTGCAACATGGGGATTACATTACTACTACTCAAACTCACAATGAAATGTTTAGGTGCCAAGTGTATTACCATGAAAGCCTACAACTACCTTACTTTCAGTGTCTGTGAAAATAGGATTAGTTTATTGAACTGCATTTTTGTGACCTCAAAAGTGTATTCAGGATTTAAATTATTAGCAAGGAAAGCATGATCTTCATCATACTTTTCATATGGTTGATATTTTGGGATAAAAACATGGTTTCTACCTGCCTATAACTGCATATGGGTTGTACCAATGGTGGAAATATTCAAAAAATCTTCATTTCCTTTGTTTATCACTTTTTCATGTAGGAAAGCAGAGTATAGGAATATGGTCAGTCTTCCTCATAATTGTATAGTTGTGGAGCCTCAATTGTGATTATATGATCTTGGAAGGATTTGAGAGTATCTAAACTCTTCTCAATATATTTCCTTTCCTTGTAAGACTTCGAGAGGGGGATATAGAGTCTTCTTATTAGAATGCAGAGGTTGTTTGACTTTGTATAGTTGGTTATTATCTAATCATATGAAGAAAAAATAGAGTTACAAGAATACAAGTTTAAATGCCTCACAAATGTAGATTTGTTGAGGCTCAGCTGCAAATCTGAGAACATGGAATATTTTGTGTGGATTATATAGACTCTTCTCAATCAATTCCCTTGCATTGCAAGACCTTGATAGGGGTATACATATTTTATCAATAGGACACATATGGCATGAGAGTCATGTGGTATTATCCTCTGACCATCTTAGTCACTTTTATGTTAAGTGAATGTGAGTATTAAGACTCCTCCATTCATTATTTAAATCATCGAAATGATACTAGTAGATTTGAGTGAGATTCTGGGTGAGGTTGTGTAAATTAGACCTGCTTATCTAGCTGATTGTGCTATTATTTATTCTCAAGAACTTGAGGATGTGATTCCTAATGGATGGAAGTAATAGCTTGTGAATTTATTATTATCAGTCCTGCAAACAAGCCTTCTTCTACTTATGATTTGGAAACACATATCACCTGATTGTTCTAAACATCAAAACCCAATAGCCAAACTCATTCCTATATCTCTTTAATATTTCTCCTTTCCAAATAGGCTGAATGATCCTAAATTCAGAGGCAAAGTACCAACCTTCTTTTCATGCAATCTCAAAACAACTCTAAAGGCCAACCCACCTTCACTGGATGAGTAGAAGGTATTAGTGTTTTGGGAAGATTTAGTGCCTATGGATAAACGATTAAACCCCTATACTAGTAGATAAGTCTAGAACAATAGTGCAAAGCACTCTCTACATTTTCTATAAACAATATATTAAATAAGATAGTAAAGAAGCCTACCTGTAGCTTTTGCTTACTCCTTATCTCCCTTGACCAATTTTGTCGCTCCTTTCCGTACTTAATCCTCTTGAAAAGTACTTGCACACAGACATAAGATAAAAACTGATCAAAGCATATGATAATGATCTATTGATTAAACATAGAATGGAATCAAGTTCATAATACACATATGAAAGCATCAATGAACAATACAAACATATGGAAAAAACATTGAACACTTTATTAGTAAAAGGAAGAGTTACAACCCAATTTGCTAGATTCGGTATCACTCCTCTAGTTCAATCCCATCCTCTCCTCATAACAAGAAAGACATTTTGACATCATTACAATACTTGAAACCAACTCAAGTCTCATACTAACAACATCTCCCTATAATTCAATGATTTCCATCCCCTAATCACTTAGATGAGTGGTATTTTTATAGGTGAATGAGGGAAGTTATGCCATAAATAGTGATAACAAATGCCCTCCCAAGCTTAGAATTTAGTTCCATGGAGGAACGGATAAAGAGATTGATGTTCCTTAACTCGCTACCTCATCCAAATTCCAGCGCAAAGGAGTATATAAACTTGGGAAGCTTCTAGATGCATCCAATGGATAGTAATATTCCCAAGCCATAATGAAATTTCACTCAAATTTGCCTAGCGCAGGACAAAGAGGGTTCAAGTGTGCTGCATAGCACCCAGGCAGCGTAGTGCACTACACTACAGTGCACCTTGATGAAGGCTTGCTTACGCTGATCTTCTTAGAGGTAATTTTTGGATGATTTCAGTCATGGAATCTCTTGGGAAGGAGGCATTCTGATGGTTGACTTCATTTAGGGCTTGTAACAACTAAATTAGGGTTTGATGGGCCCTAATAGTACTAATTTGTAAGTTGGGGTGGATGTGCCCAAATGGATCTATAATAGTTTCCCCCTAAAGCATGGAATTGTAAATACGTATGTCGAGTGAAATTATTTATCGTGTGGAGAGGAGGTTTCAAAGCGGAAGGTGACTTGTATCAATTACAATACGTATATCATGATAATTTTATTTTTTCTCATGAACTTGCTTATGAAAGGCATACCCATGCTCAGCTTATAAATTTTCATTACATGTACAAATACAGTCATCTATAGATATAGACCCATGAGTGGATGACCATGAATGTAAGGCCGTTGTACATTTGATTTAGTACTCTTGAAAATATCGCAGCCCGGATGGATGAAACTAGATTCGGGGTCTTCAATCTCGTTCAATCTTTTGCTGAAGTACAAGTCTAATGATGTGAATAGATGATCTAAGGTCGAACATGGAAAGACATCCTCTGGTTACCAACCAATGATGTAAGCTATTAACAGACGCAAGAGGAATCACTGATAATGATAATGACCCTCAAGGTACTACAATACATTTCGAATGGTGTGAATAAATGATTTGATGTTGAACACCATACAAAGTCTTTCAGTTGAAGGCTAGTGATGTCAACCTATCGTCGGAAGTGAGAAACTTGCCATTGATGTATGCAAGCCTCGAGGTACTGAAGGGGTGTTTCTAAGTCAACTTCTTGGATGATGTGTTGATGTCGACAAGAAGCGACTCATTGCAAGAGGGCCTTGATGTATCCCACATCAATGACACAAAACTAGGTAAATGCTTTTGGAGATGAAAAAGCGACTGATGACAGAAGGTTCAGGAATGGTGGTCATGAAAATGAAGGTTTACGGTATTGCAAAGGATGAAGTTTGAACTGAATGACTTCTCTTCAACATGTCAGTGACACTAGGATGAATTGGTAGCATTGACTTAAAACAAAGAAATGGATGGTATGGTAGACCAATTGTGTGATAACCATCAAGCTGAATGCCCCAACCCACATAGTCATGGTCATGAGGTGAAAGTGTCATGTTCAAGAGTGACTTGCTACCATAAAATGTTTTCCCATTTTTCTATTTTTCCCCAGTCATTATTGACCAGTACCTCTTTATTTTTATTAGGCTTGAGGAGGATAACATATGATTGTTGTATAATTCTACCCTTCGGGTGAATCTATCGTTATTTGATGCTTTAACGAGTCTAGCGAAGGTGCAACTTGGTCTTGTCTAGATGGACAAGTTTGTTGCTATTTGATGTTTTTAACAAGTTTAAAAACAAAGATAAATTGGTCATTTTCATGTTTAGAGAGTTTGAATAGGGACGAAAAGAAAACTCCACAAGTTCTTTTTCATAAATTAATCTCTCAAGTTTGAAATAGCATAAAATAATACATGGGAGATATTGTTTCTAATCCTTTAACGAGCTAGAAAGGACAAGCGCTCGATAATATTTTCATATTTAGAGAGTATGAAAAGAGCTTAAAGACGACTCCCACGGGGTTCCTTTTTCATTTTTAACAAAGCTCAAAAAAAGAAAAAAGTTATTTTTGTGGTCAAAGATGTTCAATTTACATTTGAGCACGTCAAATTGTGCATGCCAATTGTTAAACCTGCTCAGAGCGCCATCAAAAATAGATTAAAAATACCTGCTTCATGGATAAAATGAATAAAAACTAATGTTTACTCATTTAATGTGAAAGAAATAGACATAAAAACAAGTTTTACCATTCATTTTTACCATCTCACATTTACCCTTTGATTTTGGTACTTTCGAGCAGTTTTTACCTCGAAGTTCAGTAACTGATTGTGAAAGATTTAGTGGACTATTCCTCATGCTGTTTGGACCACGTAGGAGCTATCTCTGATTTATTTCATTTCATATCATACATTTTCAGTTTGAGGGAGTTTTTGTGGCCCCTAGGGTTTCAATTTTCCAATTTTGGATCAGAGCACCCTTTCACCATCGAAAGGTTCACTGCAGTGCACTTACCTAGAAGGTTTCCTGTATTATAGTGCATTGTCCCTAAGGCTGGGCTACGCTAATTCAGTTGTTTTTACCCAAAAATTCCTCTGTTTTTTGCAAGAAATGGATCGTAATTTTTCTTATGGTTGTACTTTCAGGTATTCATCAGATCAAAATGACAATTACATGGAGAGAACGAAAGCACAAAGAACAGGATATGATTTCCCTAAATAACCAAGGCACGGTTGAGGCCTTAAGGAATTGCGAGTTACTCAAATATTTCCGATTACCTTGTATGAGGTAGAAAATGGAGCTTTTTTAGTTCCTTGTTCATTCATGGGATCCTACTCATCAGTCGTTTCACATTAGAGACAAAGTGGTTTCAATTACCATCGATGACATATACTTTCTTACTCGACTGTTGAGGCAAGGTGACCCCTTCTCACTTATTGGATTTCCAAAGGGGGTGAATCAGTGAGATATTACATACGACAGTTCTGTCAGCCAAGTGCACAGCCTAGTAGGGATGCAAAGATTAACATCAAGGATGTTAGTGATTTACCATTGAGGATGATCCTCTTTACCATTGCCAAATTGGCTGGCAACAAAACACTATATTTGGAAAATAGATCATACATACAGTATGCATTAGAGTGTTTAGAGCCAAAAGTGTTCAACTAGTGTGAGATAGTACTTTCATCCTTGAAAGAACAACTAACCAAGGTGAGAAGCGAAAGGAAAAAAAACTTTGGCTATGGGTCGATTCTAATTTCTTTCTCCTTGGAGAGAATTCCACTTATGCAGCCACAACATGTTTCATTGGGTGCATCTAGACCTAGGGATCCATAGATGCAGAGATGGGTAGATCTTATGGCTAGGCATGTTGGTCAGTCATTGATGATTTGAGAATGAGATCTTAGACAATTATTAAGGTATTATAGACTCATGTGCATGGATTTGCCTATGTCGCTTTGTGCAATGAATTAATAAGATTGTGAAATACATAGACAATGAACGAGTTAAAAAACATAATAGACAAACACACATAAACACAACAAGTTTAATAAGGAGTTCACACAACACTCCTAGGCTATGTCTCTTGGTCTAGCCTTCAGTGGTGACCACTCTATTATGTTCTTAGAAGCAGAGTTTTTTTTACAAAAGTGAGCTCAGTTTGAGTCTCACACAACAGATACAAAAAAACAAGGCTTTACTTGGATCCCCTAAGTCTTTTTGAGTACAGAGACTCTCCTCATTGACTCTCTGTCTCTGTTTGCTCTTTGTCTCAGCACTACTTGTTCTTGTCTTCTATCTTCTATGGCTTTAACACCAATCGCCATTGTTTGCTCATTTCCCCTTCTCGGGCTCTTTGCCTCCTTGCCTCCATCTACTTGAATGCCCCTATGAGCATTAGAAATATTTGCTAAACGCCTTCGGGGATGGTGGTCATCTGTTCTGTAAGGGAATGGTCCATCGATGCCTTTGAAATCCCAAAAATGGTCGTTCTCTATTTACACAAAGAAATACACGTAGAACTATGAAAATTTGCTAATTTGTCATTTATCAGATTTGAGATATTATAAATTCCATCTTATAACTCCTATCAAGTCCACCTTTATACTACTTATCACATATCCACCATTGATCTGAGAGATCTAGATCCAACTACTGAGGTTCATTTCAGGAAGTTCATGCGTACAGGAGTTAACCACCCAAAAAGGGTGGATTTCTCTCTCTGGGGCTTAGCCACATGGTAGCTAGTGTATGGGCTTGGGCGGAGCCTGACCAAAACCACTTACTGCCTACAGCCCGCCTAAAATCCCGCTTGTTTCGTGATTTCCCTTTGTATTTTAAAAATACATGAAAACATTGAAAAACCCTGTGAAATGGCTTTAGACGGACTTGAAATATTATATATTTGCATTCATAAACCCTTTCGGATCTGATTTCATCACGTCAGCACATTTCCTTCGTATTTGGTTTATTTAACAAAAAACACAAATAGAAAGGAAAATGTTATTTTCCGGATGTCAAAATATATGAAATGTCACCTATTTCTCCATCGGGTTCGGCTATCACAAGTTACGTCTATATTGGCCCCGCTCCATTGTAATGCTCCGATGCGATGTTGCGATGTGATTGATTGCAATCGCATATCACACATACCCCCAAGCCATTTGTAAGTGCTCCTCTGTGGTTTGTCAATGCGACGTTGTAGTTCAACTTGGACAGTCGATCTACTCACTTGGTCGACGATCCTTGTTGACCACGCTGATCGATGTCGCATATTCGTTGTGGTCTTCACTGATAGCCTCCACTTGCCACTACCGATTGCGATTTGCCAATCGGATTTAGACCGTTGATCGACAAAATTCGACAGCTCCTATGCATTGCTCCATTAACCTTCGATACGCTTCATTTCACTATTTTCTTTATGTTTGTTCCTCTCGATATTGTTATCTTACTTTTCTAAAAGTTCTTCTCATGTGATAGTTTTGGTCTTTAGAAGACTTAGAGGGTTTTCTAGGATCCATTTGGATCACGCATTCCCATTGAAAAATCTTTTGGACCACCAAAATTTAGTTTTAAAGCATACATCAAGTGAGGATACAACTTCCTCACTTGTCCAATCTCTATCCATCTTGAACCGTTTGGTTTTGAACCCTTGAGCCCGATTCTTAGGTACTCAACATCCCCTCTGTGCGTAGTTCTCACCTTCCTGTCCATAACTGTATCTTCCTGCAACTCATTGAGATATTTAGGTAATAGATCATTAATAGAAGGCAACTGACTTTTCTCTTCAGGATCTTCAATCAATGAAGATTCAAACAATCTCAAGTTCTCTATATTAACTACTGAATAGATGTGCATATAAGCTGGAAAATCAAGGTGAAAAGCATTCCCACCAATTTTCTCAAGTATCTTGAAAGGCCCATACTTTATTGGCTTCAACTTTTTACCTTCACCTTTCATTCTGTCTTTGTTGATGTACAGCCAGACTTGATCACCAACTTGGAAGCTATTCTCAATTCAATGCTTATCATGCCCTGCCTTGTACTTGGCCTAGCTTCTTTCCAGCTATTCCTACACTGCCTGGTGAATTTCTTAGATTTGTTCATTGAACTTGGTCGCTTTGTCCACATCGTTGTGCCCATAAATTGTTATGTCTTTACTAAAGACAAAATCCAAGGGAGACCTTGGTGTGTTACACTAAAAAATGTCACCATGGCTATTTACAGTTAGTATGGCTCTATCAACAGTCATGCTATCCTCCTGGGCAAGTCTTATACCTCTGCTCTCCATGTCAAAACTCCAAAAAGAGAGAAAGTCTTTGTAAATGTGTTTATCTCTGGGTACGCAGATTCTCTCGGCCTTACCTGCGTATACGCACCTAATGTTCACAAAAACTGCGTACTTGTACGCTCTGTATGTAAAGGGGCAGGTGCGTACCCCTGTAAAGGTCAAAAGGCGCAAGTTTCACTCCAAAAAAGTTACTTGTGGTCATTTCTAGAGGCTTCTAGAAGTATGTTTGACATGTATGAAGCGCCTCCAGATGGTTCATGTACCCCTACCAAAGAGGAACTTATCCCATCAATAAGGGAGCTATCCCATCCAAAGAGGGGATTATCCCATTGATGGTGGACCTGATTAACTTCCTCTTGAGCACTATAAATACAGGCATTGGGCCAGAAGGAGGGGAGGTTGGAAGCTAAACATTTCTCAGGATAGATGTTGTTGGAATTAGGACTCCCATTTAGAAGCTTGTGAGGAGAGATTACCATCTTTGCTTGTTCTATTTGGAAGTGGGTGAGCTTTGTCAAAGTAAAGGAGAACTCTTGATGGACCCTGGGAGGGACTTGCACAACACCAAGGCTCAGGTTGTAATTGTTCCTTTTGTTTCCTATTAATGCAAATGAGTCCATTCTTCTCAATAACTTGTTATTTATGAGTTGTTTCATGTACTCCTTGGTCTATGTGTTAAATATGTTTTATTTTATGAGATTATCAAGTGCTATTTAATCATTTGATTGTTAGTGAATGCAGGTTTCGAAGTGAAGGAGGAGCTCATCCGGATCAGCGAGGCTGGACTACTACAACAGTGTTGGACTACAGGTAGGATCTAAACACTTGATTTCTTATATAGTAAATGCATGTTTAGAGAAGGATTGCTCTTGTTTGTCTTGTTTGTCACTAGAGAGTCTTAGGCTCCTAGGGAGGTTGGTTGTGTCCGCACTATCGACTCTTTCCGCCTGACAAAATGGCGACTCCACTGGGGAATCCATTGATGTGAAAGTTTTTTCCTTTGTATGCAACTTTGATCTGAGAAAAGTCATTTATTTTCTGGTTTTTGGCTCTGTGACTTTGTATTTGGGTGGCTTAGCTTAGGGTTAGATTGAATTTAGTTTTTCTTGGTTTTTTCAGTAGTACGCACCCTCTGAGTATTGCACAGTGCGTACCTGTACGGACTGTTTCTGTGTGCACAGAGCGGGCCCGCACCTGTCTTAACAGGTTGCCTGCGTACCCTGCTAAAAATTAAGAAATTTCCATTTTTTACATTTTTCCTCTTAGATTTTGCTTTTTCTTAGTTTTTACTGCCCAGATCCATTAGTCTCTTGTCAAAGATCTTCACCTGAACTTGTTTCGATAGCATTGAGTGTTTTAGTGGATTTCATAGAAGTTTAAGCCCTAGGGTTTGATTTTTGAGTAGGTCCTGTAGTGACTTTGGCGGTAGAAGTTGTCAAGCCTTAAATCTCTCTGGTTTTGTCAGCCTTCTTAGGAGTCGGACCTATCATAAAGTCTACCTGTGAGAGCAACTTACTTTTGAGTTGTCTCTTTGGCAAATTTCGAAGTGCTTGTTGATTGAGTATTGAATTCCATTTTACAAAAAGAACAAAAAGATTTGAGTTTTGTTTTGACTGGTCTTTTGATTCTGCATTAGCTGGTCCTTGGCTCGATTGTGGTCAAGTAAAACAACCTAGAATCATCTTTGTAAGCTTTTGCCTCCTTAGGTTTGCTTTAGAGTAAATTTCTTTTTGATTTGCTTGTGAGTCAATTTTTCATAGATTTTATACACTTTGAGATTGATTTTCGTTAAAATAGATTTATATGCTTTATTAAAAAAGAGAAAATACAAAAACATCTCCTTTGAAAAGTTTTGTTTCAAGTAGCTTTGAGGTATTTTGAAAGAAAAAGAATTTTTCATGCACGTAAGGAGTGGTCATGTTTGTATGCTTGGAAAGATAAAGAGAATTGTTTCTTTGATTGTCTTTACTAAGAAAGTTGTTTTCTATAAAAATTTGCATTTTCCAACTCTCTTAGTTAGGAGTTTCATTGAAAGAGAAAAGTAGCGTAAATCATCTTAGGTGCATCTTTGTAGTGGTTTGAGTCGAGTCTACACACCATTGGTTTCATTTCCGCTACCTTTTGTCTTTAAGAGAAACCATAAAATTAACGCTTAAAGTAAAATCAACGTAGTAACTTTTATTTACTAGGGCTCTGAAACACCAATTTAGATCAGGCTAGTGTCTTGGAGTAGGAGAGTAATTAACTCTCCAAGACAAACAAAACCAAACAAGTAGCTTATCTTGTGATAGAATAAATCCAATTGTCTCATTTGTACTCTGGGAAAGCTCCTCTTAAAGGAGAAGCACGAGCTCGTGTCCGAACCAGTGAGGGGATCAATCCTCCCTCGTTGGGAACGACGCCAGACACGCACGTATTACAAACGGTAAACCTCGGATTAACCATTGTCGAGGAGCCAAGGTCACTTGTCGGTAAACCTTGGATTATTGTCAAGGAACCGGCAAGGGGATTGAGCTTGATACTCTGCCCTTGCGTGCTGTCCAAGTGTAGACTGTTCCCCCACGTGCATTTGTTGCGGTTGGTAACCTTAGTGACCATTATCTTTAGGATTCTACCGAGGTGACGGTGGAGGGAAGATCCCACTGTACCTGGAGCAGACGTCGGCTAGACTCACTTGGATTTTTCGGGGGGTTCACTTCACTCGAGACGGTTAAAGTGGAGGAACTTGTGCCAGTCTATTCATTAAGCAGGTTGCCGGGGTAACTGTTCCACCCGCCACTTCTGTACTGAATCCGGCGATGTTGGGTTTCATCTCCAACTAGCGTTTTCGGTCCGGAAGGCTACCGTTTGTGCTTGGTTTGACGCCCTAGATTCTTTAGGCGTGTGATTCAAATTTGTTTGGTTCTTTAGCGACTTTAGGTGGTTTGATTTGAGATTTTACTTTGTTTTCGTGTGTAGTAGTTAAAAGTTTTTAGCTGTGGCGGAATTACCGAGACAGTCCCGTAGACTTCGGGGCAAGTCACCTGAGATTGTTACCGGAACTGATTTGTTGAGGAAACTCCGTAGATCACGGGGTGGATCTCCTGAAGACGTCCTGGGTCAGTACGAAGGATTGAAGGTCCTTGTAACTCCTCCTAGTGGCAGTAGAGTAGGTTCACCTGAAGAAGGAGAATCTTCCTTGGTAGTCCATCCAGATTACCAAAGTCTAGAAACAGGTTATAATCCCGAAGCTGTTACAGTTTCTGAGCTTGCTGATAGTTTTTCGTCTACTAGTGATATAGGCGAAGAACCTGAAATATCTGAACCTGTTACTCCAACTTCTAGTGTTCCAGATTCACCAAGAGTAGAACGAGTTATCACCGAAAATCTTCCTACTGGTTTGATTGCTATTGAAGAACTTGCTCCAGAGGAAGAAATAGGTGTCTTTAACCTTGAAGATCAACTTACTATTGAGCTCAGGGAGCGTGAATCTATCTTTTACAGTCCTCCTAGAAGTACTACTTGGTACCTTTCGTTAACCAATTATTTAGACAACTCAGGGATAGGTTTTTCTACACCTCGTACTCCTTTTCCACCTGGAGGTATTTATACTCCTGTAAATATGTCTGGTCAGTCGTCCGTGTTTACTCAAACTCCTGAATCTTTCTTACACGGCGGTCCTTCTGTTCCCACTGGGTATCAGTCACTTTCTGGTATCTTTGCGGGGACATCTCCTCAACCCGTCGATCAATGGTTATTAGCTGGAAACAATGGTAATAAATTGTTGGGTGTAGGAGACATTTACATGATGTCAGGTTCAGTTCCCGTTTCTTAACCTCAAGGTGGTCAATTACCGCCTGGGGGGCAGCCTCAATTAACGCCTGGGGGGCAACCTCAAGGTACACAAATTGTGTCTGGAGGGCAGCCTCAAGGTCAGTATGTACCTATGGTGCAATACATGCCTCAAGGTCAACCCCAGCCTCAATATGTACCCCAGGGTCAACCTCAGTATCAATATTTACCTCAAGGGTATCAACCCCAAGGGTATCAACCCCAAGGGTATCAACCTCAAGGGTATCAACCTCAAGGTCAAGGTCAACCCCAGTATCAGTATTTACCGCAAGGTTATCAAACTCAAGGTCAATACTCGAGTCAAGGTTATCAACCACCTCAAGGTCAGTCATATGTTCAAGGTATGGGAACTTTACCTTTCAATTATCAATCCTATCCTCAATCCGGTCATGGATCTCAGTATCCTCAACCTGTTACGGGTCAATACCCCGGAATGATAGTGTGGGAACCATCACAGGGTCAACAGGTGTTGCAGCCAAGTATACAGTTGGTACCTCAAGCTGGACAACCCGTAGTTTCTGGTCCACCCCAGCAACCGCAACCTGTCCAGCCAAATGTTCAAACTTCTGTAACTTCGGTAGTTACTCAGCCGCCAATTGCACCTAGTACTCCATCTCAAATGGCTGCTGCAACTACCACTACATCTGCCGCACTTACTTTTGGAGTATCGACAGCTCCGGTTTCTACTGTCTCTACAACCACTCCTCAGGCATATTTACCGTTGTCTGGATCTACGATTCAAACCACGGTCTAGATGCCTATAGGTCAGCCTGGTATAAGTACAGTTTTCACCACTCAACCTCAATTTGTTCATCAACTCTACCAGGGACAGTACCAATATGGGCAAGCTGTCCAGCAGCCGGTTTACCAGTATCAACCGTATCATGGGTACACTTATCAACAACCTCAACAACCCCAGTACGGTCCGGTTAATCCTGGTTTTCCAGGAGGATATAATATCCCTAATGCGATTCATGTTCCTAGTTATCCTGGATATCCTCCTCCTGGGACTGGTCTTGTGACCCAGAGTTTTAGAGATCCTAACCGGCAATTACCATTTATCGCAACTTTGGATTTACCAGACTTGACGCGCCTAACAAACGATCCAATTCAATATCTTCCGTTCTGGCCGCCAATGCCAAATAAGTTGCCCAGTGATATACCCAAGTTCGAAGGTAAGTCTGGAGAGGATCCGTCCAATCATGTGATGACTTACCACCTCTGGTGTGCTTCAAATTCTATCTCGGATGATTCGATCCGCTTACGTCTTTTCCAGCGTACACTCATTGGTCTCGCAGCCAAGTGGTACATTGAGTTGCCACGGGCCTCTTTTTACAATTTTAGCCAGTTAACTACCTCGTTCTTAACTCACTTTCAGTTGCCGGTCAGATACGATAACGGCACGGAGCTATTAACTTCACTAAAACAATCGACGTCCACGTATATTTCTGATCACATTCATGAGTGGAGACGTCGAAGAAGGTTAGTCAAAGTTTTTATTCCGGACCAAATATTAGCTGAATGGTTTGTTAAATCATTATTACCGAAAATTACTGAAGGTGTAGCTAAGGCCGGAGTAGTTACTAAGGAGCAAGTCATTTCTCAGGCGTAGTACCTTGACTTAGTTTATACTCAGTCAGGTACGTTACACGAGAAGATCCCAGATCTTCCAAAATCGAATCAAATCACTGCTGCTCCTTCGGGATCTCATGTCGCTGATGGTATGATTGGTACGGTGAACACAAAGAGCAAGAAGAAGTCTTCCAAGAATTCTACTACTCCTATAATCACCTTGCCTGATTCCCCGACAGGAGAGTCTTCTCCTGAACTTTCCGCCGATATTCACGCTGTAGAGTCATCTACAGCCAAATCAAAAAATTGTGGAAAGAAGAAAGGAAAGAAGAAGGCTAAAGCAGACAAGGCTCCAAAGGAGAAAATGGAAAAGTCAGAGACCAATGACGAAAAGCGCAAACCTCGATATCCTTGTCTTATTTGTGAAGAGGATCATTTTACAAGAGATTGCCCTCATCGGGCCGAGGTTGTGAAAATAGTCAAAGGTTCTCCCACTCCTGCTATGTTAAAAGATCCATTTCCAAAGCAGGAGAGTAAGATGATAGGTTCTTCCTCGACTGCCAGTGAAGAACCCATTTTGATGATCTCTCATGTGAGGATTGCGACTCGGTCGCAAGATTATGGTAGTAAGAATCCTGTTGATGGTAAGCAAGCAGAATCTTCTCATTCTAATCCATCAACCTCAGCTCCTGGTTCTGATCCACTACAGATCGAATAACCTAACCCGGACTTAGTAATCAAACCGCCCGCCAAGGGTGTACTTCGAAGGTCTGCTTTCAATCCACATGCGAGAGCGGCCCAGAATTACAACATTGTTGAGGACTTAGCTGTTTCACCCTCAGCAATGTCGGCTTTAGAAGTGCTGCAATCATGCCCAGCACAACGAAAATTACTTTTGTCGGCTATCGGAGCTGTTGATGTTCAGGACCCGAATCTGATAATCTTCGATCTAGAAAATAGTACACCGCGCCTTCCCCATCAAATGGCTTTCCAGATTCCAGTGATAGTCAAAAACAGGCCTATTCGTCAGACTGTAATTGATGAGGGAGCTTCTACGTGTATTATGTCGATTCAATGTTGGAGATCACTTGGTTCTCCTTTGCTGAACCAATCCCCGACCATCCTTAAGGCCTTTGATGGCCGTGGGTTCCGTTCGTTTGGTATTCTACAGGAATTGCCTATAGGGGTAGAAGGGAAAACCGTTAGTCTGGATGTGGAGGTGGTTGATGCCCCTCTAGACTACAACCTTCTTTTGGGTCGAAGTTGGTCATATGCTATGACAGCGGTCATTTCATCGGTCTTCAGAGTAATAAAGTTTCCACATAACGGCAAGATCGTGACCATTGATCAGCTGACATACTTTTCATCCGACCCAGCCTCTTCAGAGAGTATCCAGCATGTCGGTAAGACGACAATCCCTTATAGGGACATTGGCGTAGGTTTAGTTAAAGATTCCGGTTTACTGGGAACTTTTCCTTTCCCTCCAATCAACGCAGACCCTTCATTTGCATCAATTCATATGATTACATTAGACACCATTATTTACGATGATCCTTGGATTGTCCCATCTGAATCTGAAATAGACTCATTCGGTGATGCTATGCCTTTGAGTCCATATGAAATTGCTTATGAAGTCGTCATGTCTTTTACCGACTCGCGTTCAACCCAAATCGACCAAATGAATGTGGTCAGTGAGGAATCACTTTTCACGTCAACCTCAGAACGGATAGCGTTTCCCGAAGTCGTGTCATCTGACAAACAACTTCGCGAAATCCTAAGTGTAGATGATCTACCGTGGGAAGATCTCCAACATAGATATTCGTTTTTACCTGAGGATGATGCTTTTGAAAATGATTTTTCATCTATTTTTACCGCTGAATATGTCAAAGACGCTCAGAATCCAATGAAACATTCTGATTCAGAGCTGAATTTAGGGAATATTTCTCGCACTATTCCCATTGACATTTCAGTGAAGCCCAGAATTGAGGAAAACATTCATATAGGTGCCTCATGTACATAAGATGAAATTCAAACTTACAAGGCCCTATTCCAAGAATTCCGCGATGTGTTCGCCTGGTCATACGAGGAAATGCCAGGAATCAATCCTGCCATTGTTGTTCATGAAATAAAGACCTACCCGGACGCTAAACCCGTCTGGCAATGGTTGCGTCAGATTCACCCTCGGAAAGCGGTTGCGATTAAAGCAGAAGTCGAGAAGCTGTTGAAAGCAGGTTTCATTTATCCAATCCCGTTAACAGATTGGGTATCGAATATTGTTCCGGTTAACAAGAAACAAGGAACAATAAGAATTTGTATCGACTATAGGGATATAAATCGAGCTTGTCCAAAAGACAACTATCCTACGCCTTATATCGATCAAATTATTGATGATTGTGCCGGAAGTGAAATGTTTTCCTTTATGGATGGTTTTTCAGGCTATAATCAAATCAATATTCTACCTGCCGATCAACCAAAAACGGCATTCATTTGTCCATGGGGGACATTTGCTTACTGCAAATTACCTTTCGGGCTTAAGAATGCCGGAGCCACTTTTCAACGGGCGATGTCTTACGCATTTCATGACATCAAGCACATTGTGCAACCGTACCTCGATGATTTGCCTGCTCATTCTTTACATCGAGCTGATCACCTTGTCCACTTACGAGCAATCTTTATGAGGTGTAGGCATTATCGTATTCGGTTGAATCCCCACAAGTGTGTATTCTGTATAGAAACGGGTCGATTACTGGGATTTGTTGTTTCAAAAGCCGGCATTCGCGTCGATCCCTCGAAGGTCGAAGCTATCATCAAATTGCCCCCTCCTTCGAGTTTGCACCAACTCCAAAGTTTGCAAGGGAAAGAGAAATTTTTACGCCGATTCATTCCAAACTACGCCGAGGTCACTAAAGGTTTTACACGGTTGTTGAAACAGAATGCTCAATTCTTTTGGGACGAGATTTCCCAACAATCTTTTGATGCACTTAAGCACGCGTTGACCCATGCACCGTTGTTGCATCCTCCCAACTACAACCAAGATTACTTCTTATACCTCGCAGCTTCGCATTCCATTATTGGAACGGTGTTAGTTCAAGAAGATGAATTCGGAGCGGAACATGTGATATATTATCTTAGTAGGACATTAAACCCCACTGAGCTAAAATATTCGCATGTGGAGAAATTGGCCTGGCAGCCGTTCAAGCTGTCCAGCGTTTTCGTCACTACATTCTTCTCCGTAAAACTACAGTTATTTCGGATTGCAACCCTATGATTTATATTTTGACAAAAAAACTGCTAGGGGGCAAGTACTCTAAATGGATCGTTATCCTGCAAGAGTTCGACTTGGAGTTCGAGAAGTCCAAGTCTAAGAAATCCTTAGTTTTTGCGGAATTGATGTGTGATTTCCCGCGTGCTGACACAGAAACTGTGGCAGAGGAGTCCATTGCGGACGAATCTTTGTTTCTTATCAGTACTTTAGATCCGTGGTACGGGGATATAATCATCTATCTCCAAACCCAAACCTTTCGGCCTGAAGCTTCAAAGTCGGAACATCGAAAAATTCGGTTTCAATCCCAGCAATACAGAATTATTGGAGATACACTTTATCGCCGGGGGGCAGACTTAGTTTTTCGACGTTGTTTAACTCACGAAGAGGCTGAGAGGGTTTTGAATGATTGTCACTCTGGAGCATGTGGCGGTCATATGTCTGGGTATGCCACAACTCAGAAGGTGTTGCGCGCTGGCTATTTCTGGCCGTCCATGTTTAAAGATTGTATCATTGCGGTCCGAAAGTGCCACAACTGTCAAGTGTTTGATCGCAAGATGCATGCACCACCTGCTCCTCTCCATCCTATAATTTCCGTTGGTCCTTTCGCCAAATGGGGTATCGATTTTATTACTTGTAACCCTCACTTGGTCGGGGGGCATGCGTATATCATCCTCGCGGTTGATTATTTTACTAAATGGGCCGAGACGATGCCTACATTCGACGCAAGCGGCAAAACAGCTGCAGTTTTCGTATTCAATCACATTATAACTAGGTTTGGTGTCCCACAAGCAATCATCACTGACCATGGGAGCCATTTTCGAAACATCATGATGACTGAGCTTACAAGCCAGCTTGGTTTGCGCCACGATAGTTCTACTCCTTATTATCCACAAGCCAACGGTTTGGTTGAGTCTATCAACAAAGTTTTGGTTATCATGATCCGACGAATCATTAGTATTCATCGGTCGAATTGGCACAACATGTTATTTTCAGCGCTATGGGCATACCGAACATCAGTGAAAACTTCAACAGGGTTCACTCCTTTCCAGCTAGTTTATGGCTTGGAAACTGTGTTACCCATTGAATGTGAAATCCCATCACTACAAATGGCTGTCGAATTACTCCCAGCTACTTCCGAAGAGGAGAAACGTTTATTATACTTAGCTCAGTTAGATGAGACTCGACGTGACGCTGCATTGGCAATCGAGACTCACGCGAAGCGAATGAAAGCTCAGTATGATAGAAATGTGACCCCTCGGAGTTTTTCGGAGGGAGACCTAGTGCTATTATATGATCAAGCTAACGATAAGCTAGGTGCTGGAAAATTCATTCCTATGTGGCATGGACCCTACATTGTAAAGCGAAAGCTAGCAAAAGGGGCCTATGAGCTGGTAGATTTTGATGGGGACTCTTTGGGTAAACCCAGAAATGCACTTTACCTAAAGAGGTATTATGCTTAAATGGTGGGTATGGAGAATTTTTAGTTAGGTTAGGTTTTATTTCTAGCTAGTATGTTTGTTAGTTTATATAGTGTGCTTAGCTTAGAAAGTGTGTTTTTCGTCGTTATGCTGGCTTATCTTGGTTTTACTCTTGATATTGCAGATGTCGACGCCTCTCCAAACGTACATTGGATTTGCTGATGGTGCTTGTCGTAGTACACGGAATATCTCTTCCGCAGCTTGGGTTATCTATTTGCCCTCTGACAAGTTAGTTTCTATGCATGGGGTGAGCCTCGGTCAAACGACGAACAACATTGCAGAATACAGTGCAGTGGTTGAATTAATGTCTGAATCTATTTCATTTGGAATTCGACGTTTGATAGTGAGGTTAGATTCTGAACTCGTTGTATTACATCTTAATAGAGTATATGCCATTAGAAATCCTATGTTATTAAGGTTGTTTTTGAGAGTGCGCCTCTTGGAACATGAATTTGATTACATTGAATATCAACATATTCCAAGGTCTTTAAATACATTAGCAGATGCAATTGCTTCTCGAATGTTGGACAGACATTTGCGATAATCATACAAGTAAATTTAAAAACATTTCATCACATATGTTAAACAAGATAAGTCGGTAATAATAATATATATATATATAGGAGTGTGTCAAAAATATACATCGTCTTCGATCATAGGTTGAAAAACACCTTATGATCGGCAAAAATGATAAGTACAAAAAACCAAAAATGTCATATGTGTCTACAAAAGTGACTAGCCAATCACTGGTGGTGCTCTCTATACGAGACCACTGCCCGCGCTACCCTACACAAGAACCTCCTAAAAGGTCCTGGGACTGCGACCACATAGCGCTGAAGTCGAATGGGAATGTCATCTACGGTGGTCTCTGGTATATCCGCCGTCAGACGCTCTAGATCCTGTTCCAGCTCGGCTAAGGTCTCTGCGGCCGCATCCTGTGGGGCTGGTGCTGGTACAGCTGGTACTCTCCTCTCAAAAGCCCGGAGGTTGGCCGGACGTCGTGGACCTACATCTGCATTTTGAAAATTTGTGCTGTCAGTTTTGAGGCGATATATAAAAACAAAAAAAAAATATATACATAATTTGAAAACTCGTGAAAAATGAAATACTTATGTCGTCCCACTGTTCTCCCTGTGGAAGAACCATGTCCGGATCATTCCGAAAATCCATTCCGGCATAAGGAAAGTCCTGAATAGCAAAGACCTGGCTCTCTAGCCAGTGAAAGTAACCATCAGGAAATCGAACAACTGCTGCTCCCTCGTCAGGATGTCGGGCCATTACCGCAACCCATCTCGTCAACTTAGGCTCCCGAGGAGCCCCAACTAGAACTGTAAGATGCTGGGGGACCAGCATTGGAACTCTCTCTAGGGCAAAGCTCATGACTAAAGGCCCATATCCAAAGGTCTTCAGTTGTCCTCTCTCTGCCCTGGTTAGTTGGCCCTTCAAATTAGCCAACACAGCATCGCACCAGTTGAAAATGGTGCCTTGGAAGTAATCTATAGCCATCCGCATTTGGGACCTGGTGGCATGGTGCAAAGCGGCTGTGCCGCAAAGTCTGGTAACAGTAAAGGCTATCACCATAAGTTCAGGTCGGGATATGTACTTGATTTCTATCCCCTTCTCCTGGTTTTGATTGTTGCACCACTCTAGCCAGAGACTAGCAAGGGATTGGCCACCCGGCCTAGTCCCGAATAGAGAGAGTTGCTCGCCCCTGTTAGGCAAGCCAGTGAGAAAATATATGTCGGAGGGCTCTATCTCGAGCTGGTGCTCTCCGATGTAGAAACATTGCTCCTGAATGTTCCACCTTTCAACCAGCCACTCAAGGAATGGCACCTGGCCCCTCATGCCAGGTATGGCCCAGTATTTGTACAGTCCACATGCTTTTAATGCATCAATGGAAGGTTGATGACCTATTGCGGACAAATCAACGTCCTCGTGCTCTCTTTCACGCCAATCAAGCATGGTGTGCTCCCTGCAAATCATAAAACATCTGTTACAATCCATAAAATTTTAAAATTTTGGTTCATTTTGGAGAAATGAGGGTTTCAAAATGCATTTTGCAGGGTACACACCCCAGCTTTTAGGGACAGAGCGTCTGGACGCAGCTTCCCTTAAGGCCGGGTGCGTACACCTGGTATTTTCCCCATTGAGAAAATATCGGGGTACGCAGGTCAGCAGTGCATGACCTGCGTACCCCGAAGGGCGCATCTTGAAACCCCAAGACCCCCAAAAAATCAAATAAAAACTTAAAAATGAATTTTAAATGGATGGAAAGCAAGAGAAGGATGTTGTAAAATACCTGATGAGACGGCGTTTGATTCTGACGGTCGGATTCTCCGCAATGACCACAGGAAGTTTTCTTGCCAAAAGCCCTTTTCTCAACCTCAACAGTAAAATGGTAACATGACATGGTAAAAAGTCTTTTTATAGGTTTTTTGGATGAATGAATGCTAAGTTTGTTTATTTTTTACCATAAAAGGACATTTTTCAATGTATTTTTACCCATCTTAAACAGGTATAAGTAATGTGTCGTTTTTGTGCAGGACAAAAGGACTTTAGAGTAAAAAATCATCATTTTTAACGAACCAAAACATCAGAGTCATCTTTTAAGCTCTTTTCTGACTCCTAAAATATGAAAAGATTGCCGAGCGTTTCTTTTACACTCGTTAAAACGGAATTAAAAGATGGTCCCCTTATATCTCTTTTCTGACCGTAAAAACAGGAAAAGATTGCCGGGTTTTTGTCGTTTCAAACTCGATATGGAAATAAAACGACATGTCCTTGATCGCTTTTTACTTTTCAGGTCAGAGACACTAATCATAAAAGTACTCCTTGGTCGCAAGATCAAGCGTTTCTCCCAGGTATTATTTTATACTTTTTCGGGCTTGGGGGACACAAATTTACGAAAAAGTTCAACCTGGAGTCTTCTTAAGTTTTTCAGACTCTCTAAAATTGAAAAACGCCGAGTTTCTCCTATACTGGGCTCGTTAAAATTTCACAGTAAAGGACCTGTTCAATTACAAACAGGAATGAACCACTCCTTCCTAGGGTTCGAATCAAAACTAGGTTGGACTCATCCGAAGGGTGAGCTTATAATCAAGCATATGTTATCCTCCTCAAGCTTGTTAAAAATAAAGAGGTACTTGCCAGAAATGGTGGGGGAAAAGAGAGAAGAATGAGCCTATTTGTTATCTTTTGTTACAGAAGGACCTTATCACCGCTCTTGAACACGACACTTTCCGTTCACCTGGGTTGGGAAATCCTTTGCCTTAAAAGTTGATCAAACCACTTTGAAAGTCTTCAACCGTTTCCGGGTATTAACTTTGGGTCAAATCGTAACCAAACCATTTGTCGTGTCGTTATGTGTTCAAGAGGTCTCTGCAAATAAACTTTCATCTGCAAAATACTTGTCATCCATTTAACCATCCCTGAGTCAGTCCTTACAACAACATTTCTTCAACTTGAACAATGATTTCGTGTTGTGGGCTTGCCTGCAACGGGTCGCTTTCTATCGACATCAGCACATTATCTAGAGAGATGACTTAGAAATCGTCAGTACCTTGAAGTCTGCATGCATCAATGGCAGGTTTCTCACCTTTGACGTCAGTTTACATCATTGACTTTCGATCGAAGGATTCTGTGAAATGTTCGACATCAACTCATTCATTCACATCTCATGGATTGTACTGGGTACTTTGAGAACCATTGACATTACTGGTGGTTTCTCTCACACTTGTTAACAGTTTACATCATCGACTGGTAATCAAGTGGTTTCTACCATGTTCGACATCAACTCATTTATTCGCATGGCTAGAATCGTACCAATTCGGGAAGTAGAAATGAAGACCCTGGATCTAGTTTCCACCATCCAGGCTGCGAGGAGTTTTGTATTCATTATCTAAGTAGACTAATCATAAACAGATGGCTGCGCCCATACTGTGTCTACAAAAGTCTATGATTATGATGTACTGCAAGATCATTCCTGTATCAGAGTAGTTAGTCTGTTAGTTAAAGTTTTGATCTGAGTATGGGAATGCCTACCTCAGCGATGATATAATATTATACATGTATTTTGTGTTGAAAATTGCAGGTTCTGACCAGGCTCTCCACGAGATAATCCTTGAAATGATAAAGCGCTTCACCCTTCCTAGATAATACAAAACCCTAATCTACTACAGGCTTCGCACTTTAGGGGGCAATCTGTTACACTAAAAAATGTCACCATGGCTATTTACAGTTAGTATGGCTCTATCAACAGTCATGCTATCCTCCTGGGCAAGTCTTATACCTCTGCTCTCCATGTCAAAACTCCAAAAAGAGAGAAAGTCTTTGTAAATGTGTTTATCTCTGGGTACGCAGATTCTCTCGGCCTTACCTGCGTATACGCACCCAATGTTCACAAAAACTGCGTACTTGTACGCTCTGTATGTAAAGGGGCAGGTGCGTACCCCTGTAAAGGTCAAAAGGCGCAAGTTTCACTCCAAAAAAAGTTACTTGTGGTCATTTCTAGAGGCTTCTAGAAGTATGTTTGACGTGTATGAAGCGCCTCCAGATGGTTCATGTACCCCTACCAAAGAGGAACTTATCCCATGAATATGGGAGGTATCCCATCCAAAGAGGGGATTATCCCATTGATGGTGGACCTGATTAACTTCCTCTTGAGCACTATAAATACAGGCATTGGGCCAGAAGGAGGGGAGGTTGGAAGCTAAACATTTCTAAGGGTAGATGCTGCTAGAATTAGGACTCCCATTTAGAAGCTTGTGAGGAGAGATTACCATCTTTGCTTGTTCTATTTGGAAGTGGGTGAGCTTTGTCAAAGTAAAGGAGAACTCTTGATGGACCCTGGGAGGGACTTGCACAACACCAAGGCTCAGGTTGTAATTGTTCCTTTTGTTTCCTATTAATGCAAATGAGTCCATTCTTCTCAATAACTTGTTATTTATGAGTTGTTTCATGTACTCCTTGGTCTATGTGTTAAATATGTTTTATTTTATGAGATTATCAAGTGCTATTTAATCATTTGATTGTTAGTGAATGCACGTTTCGAAGTGAAGGAGGAGCTCATCCGGATCAGCGAGGCTGGACTACTACAACAGCGTTGGACTACAAGTAGGATCTAAACACTTGGTTTCTTATATAGTAAATGCATGTTTAGAGAAGGATTGCTCTTGTTTGTCTTGTTTGTCACTAGAGAGTCTTAGGCTCCTAGGGAGGTTGGTTGTGTCCGCACTATCGACTCTTTCCGCCTGACATGGTGTAAAACCAAAATAAGTCTCAAAAGGAGATCTTTTTGTAGAAGAGTGATTAGCATGGTTGTACAACATGTTGCACATAACATAAATGTTCATCCCAAAGTTTTGGATGCTTGTTGCAATAGCCCCTAAGCAACTCGATCATTGTCCTTTTGACCACCTCTATTTAGCCATATATTTGTGGATGAAAGGATGTGCTCTTCTTTAGTCTGGTGTCCATCAGTTCCCACAGACTTGACGAAAACTTCCCAACAAATCGGGAATCTTGATCAGATACAATAGAAGTGGGTAACCCAAAATGAACCCATACATGCTGAAAGAACAACTTTGTTGTTTGTTCAGCTGTAATCTGCTTGTTAGAAGGTGTTATTGCCTAAATCTACCTCAGGCTGAAGGAAGGCAGGTCTAGGGTAACATCAAACCACTCTTAACCTAGTAGCTAGCCCTACCAGGCTAGGAGAGGGCTCTCTCCTTGTCAGTCTTAGTTAGAATATTGGAAACTAGGGCTTGAGATGACTGAATTGATTGCTGATTTTAGGCTAGGTATGGTAGATCAGAAAATTTTGTTTGATTTTCGTGGTTGGTTGCTAGATCAAATGGAGAAGGCAACTTTGGGTCCGGGAAATCAACTCAGATTCACAGGATGTTCTGTGGGGTGAGGTAGGTAGGTGTTTTGGCACTTGGAGTTGAGTGTGATGGTAAGTCTAAGACCAGTGAGGAGTTGAGGAGGGTATGCAAAGTTCATGAGTCCTCTTCAAACAACAGAAAATATTAAAACTAAATGTGTTCCTAAGGTGGAGCACTGAATATCAATGTATTCCACCTATCTATCTTGATTCATTTAGTTATGAATAAAGAAATAGATGTTGGCACATATAACACATAAGAGAAAATAAATAACAAAGGAAGAAACAATGCCAAGACACATTACCACAAGAATCCCACAAAATGCTGCAAAACCCTAGTTTATTTCCTTGCTAAACTGCAGAAGTGATGTACAATGAAGCTCAAAGCATCCACAAGAGTTCAACATTTACAAATGACTAAGAAAGTACATAATATAGGCGCCAAACAACCTATGCTAGCCATCAAGGGTTGAATCCATGAGAAGAGGGGTGTTTTCAACCATATCTAAACTAAGAACAGGAATATAGGCAGTGGAACAACTTGCCTCTAAAACCATGGAAACTGATTCATTCAACCTCAAATCATTTCTAACTGATGTATCTACCCCCTCAATTCATTTTTCATCAAATTTACATCATATTGCAACATTTACCATAAAAAATGTACCAAGGAGAAGAAAAAAAGTCAACTAGTAGTCAAACTGGGTGAAATTCTGAGTTTTAGGCAAAATTGGCAAAAATTTGCCTGATGCGCAACGCCATTTCATGACTACGTTTGTACATCTTTCACTTCACCAAATTGGGCCTACAATAGCTTGTTGGAAATATCTACCTGTCTAGTTTTGAGAATGCTTTCAAGTTTTGGATTTGGAGTTGATTTGCCCCTCCAAAAATCATTTCTCCCAATATTGCTTCCTGTGGGTCCAAAAAGTGGCACAGAGGGCATTTTTTAGGTCTTTTTTTCCCTTTATGTGACCCAAATCTCTTCCAAAATTTATGAAACGTTCTGGGTTCACTTTTTTTTTATGAGGAATCTAAAAATACAAGCCATTTGGCAAAATAGTGAGCCAATTCAATGTGCAACGCTTGTGGCACTACGCATCAGCTGAAATTTCCTATGTTTTTATGTACAAAATTGCGAAATGAAAAAATTTCCTAAAATTCCTTCAAATTTAGCAAGAGGCAAGCATATTAAGTGCTTTGCTAAGCTAATGAAGCTTCAGCCAAAATTTTGATTTTATCATGCTCTTTCTTGGCCCTCAAGGCTCTCATTAACCTAGCTTTTAGCCTCTTTACCCTTGTTTTGCAAATCTTGTTCCGGGCTAGGTAGTGATAGGCCATATGGCGCAACATTTTCTTCTCTTTGTTGGCTTTATCAAGCATCTTCTCAAGGTGAATGTTCACCCTCTCCAACCATGATTCTTTGTCAACCTCAATTTCTTGCTTAAGGGAGGTCATCTTGATCTTTCTTTTCTTTTCCATTTGCCTATTTTCTCTAATCATTTGCAGCTCCATAATAGCTTTCTTATCTTCCAGTTGCTTGTTTTCCTGCTCAAGATAGTTGATGATCCATTTGGTCCTCTCAAGGTTAAGTGATAAGGCTTGTATTTTAGCCTCCTTCTCTTTGATAATCATGTCCTTGAGTCTTGAGCTTTGAAATCCCAAATCAATGACATCATCCTCAATCAATATAAAATCCCTATCTTGCCCTTCAGTAGTACCCCCTCGTGCATCCTTTTCTTTCCTTTGTCTCTTCCCTATACCTATTTAGTTGGGGAAGAAGGCAAAGCCCCTTTCACCCCTGGTGAAGATAGAATTTTCGTGTGGTCCGGTGAAGACAACGAGACCCCTTCTACCCTTAGTGGAGATAGTACTCGCTTGGCAGTCGCAAAGAGCATCCTAGTGCCTCTTTCATAAGTGACAAACACAAGAACATGAACCTCCTCTATTCTCTTTTCAGGTTCTTTTTGTTTCTCGGAAGGTTCACCTCCCTCTTGAGGATCTCAAAATATTTGAGGCCCCTTGAAGCACTCATGGGCAATGAAATTTTCCCATGACACTCCCAACTGAGTGAGCTGATGCAAATTAACAATTTTGATAACAGAAAAATGATAAATACTATTGAGCTGCTATGGATATGGTTTTTGTTTTGCAATCACTATCATCCTCTCTATGTTTTTGCATATGAAATCAGGGATGCTCATCATTCTAACCTTGGTGAAGTGCATAAGCAATTTGATGTGGTAGGCATACAGTATGGAGAACCTACCCTCACATGTAAAGTATTTCATGATATTTTTCATGAGTGGAACATACTGGTCCTCCAAGAATTTGAAATGAAACACCCTGCTAGGTTTACCATGGTACTTGGCCTTGGTATAAGGTTCATAATGCTACTTACTAATATTTTTCCTTTTATTCCACTTTTCCCATACATATGGAATTCTTGTGGCCACTACAATGATAGTTGGTGAAAGAGTGGAGTTGACCCCAACAAGATGCACCATATTGTTTTACAAGTTTATCACAAACTGCCTTGCTAACTCATGGTGTTATTTGACCCTCTCAACCATTTCACAAAACTCAAAATGGGACTGATATCTGAAACATGTGGTGCCTAGAGGGAAAGCAGGGAGTTCACTTATGTTAATAGGTTCCTCCCTAATGATTTTTCCACCTTTGTGAGGCTTCTTGGACTGCACATTTCTTTCCCTTGAGCTATCACTAAATGTGTCCTCTTCAAAACTTGATTCATTGCTTCTTTCCATGCTTGTCTTAATGATGTAATGTGATAATGGTATGGTGAACAATGATAATGGGTGGGAACAAATAAGATGAGTATGAAGAGATTTTGCAAATGTGAAGTGGAGTAGGGGAATGAAGGGAAAGATTTAGGAAACTAGGGTTTTGACTTATGAGGGACTTAGGGTTTAGTGAAGGGAATTAGTTTCTTAGGGGAATAAGGAAAGGGAAAAAGGAATTAATGGGTAGTTTTAGGGCAATGAAGTTTGGGAAAAGGGACAAAGGATGCTGGTTTTGTAATGAAGTGAAAAATTTTGCAATGAGGTGAAAATGTATGAAGGCAAGCTAGGGTTTTGATTTTAAAAAGCAAAACTCATGAACAAAACATGAAGAAGACTAATCTCAACTCAATATTGATGAACACTTACTTGTAGGAGTGAAATGCGGTGTATGAGAGAATTTGGAATGAGTTTGAGTGATTTTGGAACCTCCCTGGCCAATGCGCAGCGCACTGGGCCTAATGTGCAACGCCTGCCTAATGCGCAGTGCCTATGTAATTTAACACTGGCAAAAACTATCTGATGTGCAGCGCGAACCCTCTGATGTGCAATGCCAAGCAAACTTGCTGCAAATTTCAGGTTTTCTTCCTCCTTTGCTCAATTTCCCTTCAAAACGCAATTTTGGCTCTCTATTTGACTTTTTGCACAATGAAATGAGTAGCTAGCATGAATTTGCTTTATATATGATGCACTTTAATTCTTCTCCATTGCAAATCCACTTTTCTAAAGTCTTAGTCACTTTTTCTCAAAAACTTTGTTTTTCATTTGAAGTTTGACTTTTTCTTGACAACTAGATGAATTGATGCCTTGGTGCTTTTGTTTTTGTAGTGGCAGGAGTTGGCAAGGTGGCCAGGAACACCTACTAAGCTTATTACATATAGTAACACTTAATTACATGAAATTTTAAAAAAAAATGGAAAAACTCTGTTTTCACCTCAAAACAAATTTTTGAGGTAAAAAATGTTTATTAAGCATATCAGAAGTAAATTTATGATTTTATGAACTTATTTATACTCCTCATGTGCCTGCTGAACTTTTTATTCAATTTTGGATGACCATGATGACAAAACCTAGACTTAGTGAAACTAAACCCTAAAACTAAATGAAATGAACTGAAATGACTATTAATGACTAAAAAGAGGTTTTGAATGAGCCAACAGGTATATGACATGAGGAAAACTGAAATGAAACCACTACCATCAGTTGATCCATGACCTAGTGGAATGTAGCTGATCGAATGAGACACCTGATATGCGTGCAAAAGAGCAATTTGATCACTGCTGGAAGTGTGAAGACACTAACACTAACATTGGCTACAATGGGGATGGTAGCTCCTGGGAGGTGCCAACAGCCACAGATCTTTGGAAAAGAAGACTAGTGCTTTCATCCATTGGGCAATACGGTCAAACAACTGCAAACTCAAAACAACTCATACCAATCCAAACATACACATACTGCAACCTGTACACAACAAATACCAGAAACTAAAAGGTTGCCTTTGGAAGCTTATTTATTTACACAAACCTACCCTACTTTGCTGCAAAATCAATGGATCAAGTGATGTTGCAATGTCGTATCAATCATTCAGGTAACTGTGACAAAGATGCTGCTTGGAAATGCTTGAACCAAGACACAACTGGAAATTCTACTAGCAATATATAACCATAGTACCTCTGGCTCTGTAAAAGGCAACCCGGATTTTCTTTCAACGTAAAAATATATTCCATATATGTTGTTATGGGATCATAGAAACCAAATTCTATTTGCTGCCCTAGCTTATTAACATATGCTCTTGGTTGGAGATTTTCACATCCTCGCAGTAAATCATAACATCCTTCAACCCAACCATCCAAGGGTAGCCTTGTCTTTTCTTCTTTGGGATGAGGGAGAGTTTCCAAGAACTATTTAGGGTCTTGGAATTCATGTGATTTAATTTGAACATCTAATAATTCAATTTCATTTTCCAATCTTTCCACCACTAAGCTAAGAAAACAATATTTATTCTTAGGTGTGAGTCGGTTGGATTTCAAGCTAAGAAAGAATGATGTTAAAAAACTCTGATCAATCTGAAATTTTGCTATCTCATCCCTTAAAATCAATAACATTTCACTAGATAACAAATTTTCCACATACCTTGTCATCAGTGATTACCATCAACGTTCTAAAAACTGGATTCTTTGGTAGTGAACTCGAAGCTCAGGGTCTTGAACATTGGAGTCATCAGGTAGATGATTTCAGCCTTCATACGTGTCTGACTGCTATCCACCATCAGTAATCAGATCTGCAACTTGAATGATCTTTCCTGGAGAAGATTTGTCACCTCTTCCCAATATTTTGTTGCTCCTAGGAAGCTTCTAACTTTTGTAGCAGATTTGGGTTTAGGCCAGTTCACAATGACTTCAACCTTAGAGGGATATATCTTCTATTCACCACCCCATACAATATGACCCAAATAATTTAAAGATGATTTTCCAAATTCACAGTTTAATAACTTCACATAGAGATTTTCTTTTTTCAAAACATATAGAGTCTGCTTTACATGCTTCAAATGTTCTTCCCATATTTGACTGAAAATAAGAATGTCATCTAAATATAAAATTACAAAATCATTAATAAGAGTTCTGAGTACATCATTCATAACTCTCATGAAAGTGGCACGAGCATTAGTTAAGCCAAAAGGCATAACCATCCATTCATACAACCCTTGCTTTGTTTTGGAAGCAGTCTTCCATGCATCTTGTTCTGCTACTCTGACTTGATGGTAGCCACTATGCAAGTCTAACTTGGAAAAGTAAATAGATTATTTCAGCTGATCTAATAGATCATCAGTGCGAGGAAGAGGATAACGATTCTTGATCATTATTTTATTCAATGCTATGTAATCAATCCACATCCTCAATGAACCATCTTTCTTTCTCACCAACACAATTGGGGATCTGCATGGTGATGTGCTTGGTCTTATGAACCCTTTATCGAGTAGCTCCTATACCTACTTCTTGATCTCTGCATTCTCTAAAGAGGATAACCTATACATTCCTATGTTAGGCAGTGGAGCATCTTGCTGCAAATGAATATCATGTACTATTTACCTTTTGGATGGCAGACCTTTAGGTTCTTGAAATAGGATATCATATTTTAAAACAACTTTTTCTAAATTAGCTTTCTGTTTAGCATCACAACCTTCAAATACATTGGTTTTAACAGGGTTCTTTTCCTTTACAACTATTAGTAAAAATTGCTTGCATGAGTTTGCAATCCTTTTCATATGCACTTAGTTAATGAGAGTGTAGTTATTTTTGAGATAGATGAGCTCTTACAATATATTCTATTCCATCTTTTGTGAGTTGATACTCATTATCAGCTCTATAGAAAATGGCTTTTATATCATACAAGTAAGGACTTCCTAAAACAATACCACATATATCCAAGGGAACTATACCTAACTCAACCTCATCTACAAATGTTGACCCAAATGAAAACCTAAGTTTACATTGTCTAGTCACTTGTAGCTTTGCTTTATCACATACCCAACCTAATGGATATGGCTTCTTGTGAGGTGTGGTTAGTAGTCCCAACTTCTTTACAATTGCTTCAGAAATCAAGTTTACTTGTGAACCACTATCAAATAAAGTATCAATATTTTGATGCTTGGAAATGACTCTGATATGAAAAAGCTCATGTCTTTTCCTCTCATTTTCTTCATTATCAATAAATTGTGTAGAATTACTAGTAGATGTTTTGAATTTTTACCTTTTCTACCTGTGGTTGTGACTATTATTTCATCACCTGAGTCTGACCCCAAATATTTCTGAATAGCAGCAACAGTCTTCTTCTTATTTCCATCGAACTTCTTGGGTTTTAGCTCTGGATGCAAAGACCAGCAGTGTGCATCATCATGTCCATCCTTCTTGCAGTGAGTGCCAGAAGGTTTGTCTTTCTATACAGCGTTTGCCTTCCTCTCCTTCCATTTTTTCTTCTTCCTTTCCTTGTTCTTGCTTGTAGTGGGTTTTGATGATCCCCCAATCTCTGGGTTCACATTGTTGCCTCTATCCTCTAGATGTGTAGCATGAACTGATACCTCATCTATGCTAGTATGGTTACACATGAGAATGGTGTGCCTCAAATAGTTGTGCAGACCACCTATATACTTCAACAAAGTTTCAAGTGAGTCTAGAGAAATGCCCACAATTAAAGCTCTTTTTCTAAATTCATGGGTATATCTTTGTACACTTTTCCCCTTTAATTGGTGAAGGGTTTGCCAACTCATCATTGCTTGCTGCATATAAGCTAGTGGATAGAATTTTTTTTAAGGGCAGAAACAAATTCACTCCAATAGAAATAATTTTACCATGCTTCTTCAAATCAGCTTGTGTCCCGCCTTCCCACCACACTAGGGAAGTTCCTCCAAGGCGAAGGCTAGCCAGCTAAATCTTACTCATTTCTGAATTAGTGTTCTGCACCTTGCAATACACATCAATCTGTCTAATCCAGTTATCTAGTTTTTCTACATTTAATTCTCCATCATATATTGGCAAATCAAATTTTACATCTAATTTAATCAAAGATGCTTTCTTCTTTTTATTTTCAGGGCTAGAAGGAGGAGTTGATGGAGGAGGTTTTTACCCTTTCCCTTTGCCTTCTGAATGAGCAAATATAAGAGGTTCCTCTAGGCCCTTGCCTTGTTAGGGTGTTAACGTGCTTGCACCTCAATCCTTCTTAAATTCTAGATGCATTTCTTCCACCATGGCTCTCATGGTCATGAAACTGTCCATGAACTGAGACTCTAATTCCAGTGGAATCTCTTCTGCCATTTTCCTCTGAGGATAGACTCTTCCAATTTCTGGATTAGTCTCAACAAGCTCTCCTTCTCCTATTATGAGTTTTGACCTAGCTAGCATTCAACAATCCAGTAGAAGCTTGTCTAACCTTAGCAAACCTAAAGCTCTGATACCACTTGATTTGAGAATGATATCTTAGAAAATTATTAACGTATTACAGACTCATGTGCATGGATTTTCCTATGTTACTTTGTGCAATGGATCGATAAGATTGTGAAATACATAGACAATGAAGTAGTTAAAGAAGATAATAGACAAACACACATAAACACAACAAGTTTAATAAGGAGTTCACCCAACACTCCTGGGCTATGTCTCCTCATCCAACCTTCAATGGTGACCTCTCTATTATGTCTTCAGAAGTAGAGTTCTTTTACAAAAATGAGCTCAATTTGAGTCTCACACAACAGATAAAAAAAAAGGCTTTACTTGGATTCCCGAAGTCTTTCTGAGTACATAGACTCTCCTCACTAGCTCTCTCTCTCTCTTTGCTCTCTGTCTCAGCACTGGTTGTTCCTATCTTCTATCTTCTATGGCTTTAAAGCCGATTGGCACTATTGTTCATTTCCCCTATGGCTCCTAGCCTCCATCTGCTCAAATCCCCCTCTGAGTGTTAGCAATCATTGTTAAATGTCTTCGGGGATGATGGGCACTTGTTTTGTAATGGAATGGTCCATCAATGCCTTTGAAATCCAAAACATGGTCATTCTCTATTTACACAGAGAAATACATGTAAAACTGTGAAAATCCACCAATCTTCGAGTCATCGGATTTGATATATTATAAATTCCACCTTATAACTCCTACCGGGTCTACCTTTGTACCGCTTATTGCATCTCCACCATTGATCTGAGAGATCTAGATCCAACGGCTGAGGTTCATTTCGGGTGGCTCATGTGTACAGGAGTTAACCACCCAAAAAGGGTGGTTTTACCTCTCCGGGACCTAGCCACGTGGTAGCCAGTGTATGGGCTTAGGCAGAGCCTGGCCAAAACCACTTACCACCTATATCCTGCCCAAAATCCCGCTTGTTTTGTTATTTTCCTTTGTATTTTAAAAATGCATGAAAACATTGAAAAACCCCGTAAAATGGCTTTAGACAGACTTGAAATATTATATATTTTCATTTATAAACCCTTTCGGGTCTAGTTTCATCGCATTGGCACATTTCCTTTGTATTTTGTTTATTTAACGAAAAACACAAATACAAAGGAAAATGTTGTTTTCCGAATCTCAAAATATATGAAATGTCACCTATTTCTCCATCGGGGCCGGCTATCACAAGTTAGGTATATATCGGCCCCACTCCATTGTAATGCTTTGATGTGATGTTGTGATGTGATTGATCGCAATTGCATATCGCACATACCCTTGGGCTGTTTGTAAGTGCTCCTCTGTGGTTTTCCAATGCGATATTGTGATTCAACTTAGGCTGTCGATCCGCGCACTTGAGAAATTGTCCTTGTTGACCCCGTTGATTGTTGTCGCATATTCCATGTGGTCTCCACTGATAGCCTCCGCTTAACACTGCTGATTGTGATTTTCCGATTGGATCTGGACCGTTGGTCAGCCAGATCCGACGGCTCTTGTGCATTGCTGCGTTGACCTCTAATAGGATTCATTTCACTGTTTTCTTTATTTTTTTTCCTCCCTATAGTGTTATTTGACTTTTCTAAATTTCTTCTCATGCAATAGTTTTGATCTTTAGAAGACTTAGAGGGCTTTCCAGGATCCATTTGGATCAATTGATCTCATTTTCCCTTGCATTCTTTGAGTGGCTTGATCAACAGGATATGTCCATCGCAAAGTATCCATATTGAGGGATGAATTTTTGCGGAGATCTAGAATTGATGTTACCAGTTGGAGCATAGTGGGGCGCTATAGGTAAATTTTTTGACCAAAGTGTTTTATTTTTTTATTTTAAAGTTTCTAAATTTTTTTGTGTTTTTTTATTATCTCCAAGACTAAACAAAATCATTTTTTATGTATGCAGACATTGGACCTGTTCAACTTATGGGGCACCAACAAGTGGTAGGTGGGCCAGCACATAGACCTGTTGGGAGATCAATTTTTCGAGACTTAGATTTAGCCAAGACATTAGCTGAACTACAAGACCACATAGAGGGTTTGACGCTAGGCATTATGGAGTTCTGGATTGAGGAGTTTTCTATGCGACTACAGTGCCACACCATTGGTGTGCCGAGTCGTTAGATGAGACTTTTACACATGATACCACAGGATGTGACCTGTTATCATGAACACCACAAGTTTACTTAGATTGTTTTTTGCATACATTTTAGTTTTTGGGTCAGATGACCAATTTTTGTCTTGGACACAAACTATTTGTAAAAAAATTTAAAACTACCATCTATTTTACTTTCAGAGTTTTATTATGATTATGTGATGGAATCCTATTCAATTGATGATGTGAATTGAAAATATTTACTTTACATATGTCGCAAATGTTTATTTAATGCATAATTTGCTAGAGAATCAATTAATGTGTTTAGATTTATGGAAATATGCTAATATTGAATGAACTCAAAATACCTTTCCAAAATATGAATTCTAAGGAACATGCAATGAATTGTTGGGTTTCGGACAGTATAAACGCCAGTAAGTTGTAATACAATGAGTTGTGAGTCTAGCCTAATGATGGTTTGGCATATGCCAAGTGAAATGGCATCAGAGAAAAGTTCAATCAACGCGCTATACTCAATGATATTGTTCATCGATCGAACAGTACAAACCCCTCTAAAACTCACTAACTTGCTGCTTGGAGCGAAAATGGCCCATGCTGCAGAGGATAGGTTCTGCATACTACGACTAACCCCATCGACATAACCAACAAATGGTTTTGAAAATTTCGACATCTGCAACAAATGCAAAGTGGATTACTTAACCAAATAAGAACTCTAAAAGAAACACACATACACATGCAGTCAAAGCATATGTACAATGAGTTTTACTACACCTAACTAAGCATAGTAACGTTTAAGGTACAACCCATTTTGGGGCTGCAACAATGGAATCCCATCATAGTCCACTAACTTGTAGGCACCTTTCATTAAAACATGCTTAACAATATAAGGGCCCATCCATAGCGGTTCAAATTTTCCTACTCCAAGTTTATCAGACTCCTGATTGTAAAGCAAGACCAGGTCACCTTCTGAGAAGACACGAGGCTTGACATTTTTATCATATTGCGCTTTAATACGTTTCTTATGCCTTCGTTAGATGATGTGGCATCACGATGGGTTTCATCCAAATGGAAGTCGGGTAGCAGGTCAACTGTGAGTTTGAGAGATGAGATTTCACATTGAATTGGTAAGACTGCTTCTAAACCATACACCAACTGAAAGGGTGTGAATCTAATTGCATTTATCACCGAGATTCGATATGCCCACAGAGCCGAGTATAGGATTAAATGCCAATTTCCTGTATGAACTCCAATCATTCTTTGCAGCATGCACTTAAGGATTTGTTGATGGCCTCAACTTGTCCATTAGCTTGCAGGTAGTATGGAGTAGAATTATCAGGCGATAGTCCTAACTCGGCGGTCAACTCAACCATAATGTGATTGCGAAAATGAGATCCATGATATGTAACTATGGCTTGTGGTCCACCAAACCTAGCAACCACATGGTTGAAGAAAAATAAAGCAGCCGTTTCACCACTGTTGTTCAATGTTGGCATTGCCTCGACCCATTTGGTAAAATAGTCAATGACGACTATAATATACCCATGCCCCCCAGTGAAGGTGGGGTTACATGTCTTAAATTCAATTGCCCATTTGGCGAATGGGCCAACAACAACGACTAGATGTAATGGTGCAGGTGATAATCTAGTTTTTCGGTCATATATATGGCATGCATAACAACTTCTTACATCAATAATGCAATCTTTGAATATGATTAGCCAGAGGTAACCAACACATAGAATTCTCTATGCAATAGCATATCCAAATAAGTGTCCACCACAAGCACTTGAATGACATTCATTCAAAGCTTTCTTTGCTTCCTCATGAGTGAGGCACCTACGTAAAATTGTATCGACACCACGATGATAAAGCATATCACCAATGATCAGATAATCTTTGGCTTGGTATCAGGTACGTCACTGTTTAGAGTAAGAGGTATTAGGCTCGAAAGCTTGGGTCTGGAGATAGACTAGTATATATCCATATTGTGGATTACTTGACAAGATAAGAAACATAGACTCATCCAAGATTGATGCTTCTGATGTTGAATGATTGGAGGATGAGGGAAGGTCACAAAGTAACTTGGCGAAAACAAGGTATTTTTTTGATTTCGATTTGATGAATTCCAAATCAAACTCCTCCAAAATAACTATCCATTTTCAATATTTTCCCCCCAACAGTTGACGTGAAAAAATATATGTCATAGGGTTGCAATCCAATATAATAATAGTTTTATAGAGGATGATGTAATGACGAAATCTCTGCACAGCTTGAACGGCTGCCAAATCTAAATTTTCGACACAGGAATACTTACTTTCCATATCGTTGAGATTACGACTCATGTAATAAATAGGATGTTCAATTCCACTCTCTTCTTGGACTAAACCATGCCAATGTTTGTATTTGTAGCGGCGAGATACAGGTAATAGTATTTTTGATAGTTTGCGACATACATTAATGATGCTCTAATCAAGGAATCTTTAAGAGCATCAAAAGGAGCTTGTGCAACCTGATCTCAATGGAAGGGTACCCCTTTCTTTAATAGATGAGTAAAACCTTTATCCAACTCAACATAGTTTGGAATGAACCTCCTTAGAAAGTTTGCCTTCCCTTGATGTCTTAGTAACTGTAACGAGTTTAATGATGGAGGCAAGTCAAGGATTGCCTGAACCATAATTGGATCAAGTCAAATTTCATATTTTGAGACCACAAATCCAAACAATCAACCAAAGATGACACAAAACACATACTTGTGTGGATTAAGTCGTATCTTGTAGTGTTGGCATTATAGAAGTATTGCTCTCAAATGTTGCGCATGATCAGTCCACTCTTGTGAATGAGTAGGAAAATCATCAAGATAAAGTTGAACAATGTGCTTGACATCATGGAAGGCATAATTCATTACCCTTTGAAATGTAGCCCTTGCATTCTTCAAACCAAAAGTTTATTTTCGATAGGCGAATGTGCCCCACGGACAAATAAAAGTTGTTTTAGATTGGTCCTGTGGGCAGATATTGATTTGATTGTAGCTAGAAAGTCCATGCATGAATGAGAAGATTTAACATCTGGCACATTCATCAATAATCTGGTCAATAAAGGATGTAGGATAATTGTCTTTTGGACATGCTTGATTTACATCCCTATAATCGACACACACTCGAAATGTCCCTTGCTTTTTCATAACTGGAACAATGTTAGATACCTAGTTGGTAAGAGGTACATGGAAAATGAAGCCAGCACACAAAAGTTTCTCAACCTCTACTTTAATGGCAACAACTTTCTTAAGATGAACAGGTTGAAGCCTTTGTCGTACTGGTTTGACATCAGGGTACATTTTAATCTCATGTTCAACTATGCTTGAGTCAATTCCTGGCATCTCCTCGTAAGACCATGAAAAAATATCTCTAAATTCACGAAAGAGAGCACGATAATTATCAAGTTCAAATGGAGAACAAGGTTTTCCGACATGAATGTTTTCTACAATTTTAGGCTTGGTTGAAATGTTTATAGAGATCATTTCTTCTATGTTTGACAAATTATGCTTAGAATCTATAGTATCTACTCTAACAGAATTCGACAGGAAATCAACAATTGATGGGTGGTTTAGTTCTTTTGAATATTCTTCGATGTCATTTGGAAGATGGGAATGATGATGATAATCCTCCCATGGTTCCTCTCCTATCATCATTGATTGGATGATTCCTTCATCCATAGAATGTATACGTGAAAAAGGATTTGAAGAGGTACCATATTCTAACGACCTATCTACCCATACAAATGTTGAGCACGAATTTGTGTTTGCCACACAAGCTCGAAAGATTGATATCCATGATTATTCAATGGGGCTTAACGACACCACCTCCATATTACTATCAACTTCAAATTGGTTGGAAATCCTCCTTAAATTAGATGAGGTGGAGGAAATCATGTCGCAAGTGTCTACTCTTGCCACTTCCGCCAAATTAGATGGTGACAGGAGGGTTACAGATCCATTTGCACACATCAACCCCAACTTACAGATTAGTACTATTAGGGCCCTGTTACTGTCAGTCTTTATAGCCTTCCTCCAGTGATCAAAGATGCTCTTACAAAGTGATTTTAAGGTGTCAAGGTCAAATTTTGTCATTTCAGTGAGTCTTCAAGTAAAATTTGGTCACTAGGCATTAGGTCTAGGGTTTCTTTTTACTCCTTTCAAAGTTGTCCAAATGTCGGTCCATGTCACCATTTAGCTGAGTGCACCATCATTCAGAGGGTTTTCATCATCATGTCAAGGTCCAATGGGTCATTTTACACCTTGTTCATGCTTCAGTTGCACCTAGGTAAAGTTCATTTCCCTCTCCTAAGGTTTTGAAGGTAATTTCTCTTGGATGATCAAATCATTAGCAAAAAATGTATCCGAATGTTCATACACCTTCCCCTATCCTTAATGTACCTTATTAAATACTTTCCATCACTAAGATCCCCCAATTTCCTCATTTTTGCACAAACCCTAGTTTCTTGCTACAACTTGACAATTTTCTAGACTAGGCCTGTGTTTTGCCCTTTTGGACTGCTTCCCCTCACTAAATATTTGAAATTACACTTTCCCCTACTTCCTAACATCCCTCCATACTTCCCAAAATTTTCTCAAGAATTTATAAGCTCCTTATCCCCTTCATTTCACTTCATTTCGACAAATCCCCTATTCCACACATCGGGATAGGTTTTACTCAAATGATGTTTCTGAGAAAGAAAAGATAAATTTGGGAAAAATGAGAGAGGTTTTTGTCCAAAATAGGCCAAGGAAGAAAAAAATCCTTCAAATTTTACACAGGTGTCATGGTTTTAGAGAAATGTAAAAAATACAGATGCCTCGGGAGAATTGATGCACCTCTGAAGTGACTTTGGGAAAATCACGTTTTATCCTAGCTTGGTTGGCCAAATGACTTTCTTGATGAGTCAAATGATAACTAAACACAAAGATATTTCCAATGAGATACCATGAGCTCAATTTGGAGTTGAGGAAGACCTTCAAACGTTGACTGCAACAACGCTTTGCCTTTAGGTTAGGCAGCCTCATTTGGCACATTTTTACCAGTTTTGGGAGATTTGATTTTTGATAGGGAAAATTAACTGCAGAGAAGCACGTGCACATGGGAATTTTTACGATTGATCCATGGTATTTAGGCCGACATTTTTGATCCTATGGTTTTGATCCGTGGTATTGCATCTAAAATATTGAACCCCGGTTTTGGGTCCCTTATATTGGCTTTCTATGGTTTTGATCCATGGTTTGAATAAGGGCTTGCCTATTAAAAGGAAAGGAGATCAATTGTCTATGCACTCATGGGTTGAATATATTAAGACAAACAAGATCTAAAATACTATTAATCAGTTGGTGAGTTATAGTTGAACCTGAGCATGAGAAGACAGATCAACTGAGGGGTCGTGATCTTTTTGGCGCATGATCAGATCTGTGAATCTGACAGTCGAGGGTATATCTGAGAACTGATATTATCCGGAGGTCCACAGGCTAGAAACAGTTTAGGTGTGATAGTACATAGATCAGAAGACACCCCAGGAGTGGAGGTGCACGGAGAAGCCGACAGAGCAGGTGCGGAGGTGCGCAGGTGAACCGTAGGAGCAGGTGCGGTGGTACGCTGGCAAGCCACAGGAGTTGGTGTGGTGGTGCACAGGCAAGCCACAAGTGCAGGTGTGAATACCTGCAGATAAGAAGAAAGCGCAGTGCGGATACCTGGAGATCAGAAGAAAGCACAGTGCGGATACCTGCAGATCATAAGAAAGATCAGGTGCGGATACCCGCAGATCAGAAGACAGTACAGACACGGATACCCACAGTTTTCCTTTGGTGAAGTTGCGTACCTTTTATTGAAATATGGTTTAGTTGCTTCTGTCTATTACTACAATGGTCTGGGTTTTGAAGTGATATCTTGTTACTGGTACTATGTTCTGATAACAACATTCTGAGAAGTAATTGATTGATTGATTATGTATTGATGGATGCAATCTATAATGGATCAGGTTCATAATGAATTATCTTTATGTGATCTGATAGACTAGATCTGGTTGCTAACACACATAATATCCTTGTATATGTAATGATCTGGTGATTGGGTGCAGATCAGAAGAAAGCGCAGTGCAGATACCCGCAGATCAAAAGAAATCACAGTGCAGATACCCGCAGATCAGAAGAAAGATCAGGTGCGGATACCCGCAGATCAGAAGACAGTACAGGCGCGGATACCCACAGTTTTCCTTTGGTGAAGTTGCGTACCTTTTATTGAAATATGGTTTAGCTGCTTCTGTCTATTCTTACAATGGTCTGGGTTTTGAAGTGATGTTTGGTTACTGGTACTGTGTTCTGATAACAGCATTCTGAGAAGTAATTGATTGATTGATTATGTATTGATGGATGAGATCTATAATGGATCAGGTTCATAATGACTTATCTTTATGTGATCTGATAGACTAGATCTGGTTGCTAAAACACATAATATCTTTGTATATGTAATGATCTGGTGATTGGGTGATTCATAAGATTGATTGATTGTGTGCTTCAATGATATTGATGGGTCAAGTATGAAAATTGGATGAATCGTGGCCTTTCAGATTATGATGATGTGTTCCATGAGTATCCAGTCTGAAAATATATGAAACGTGGTACCTGAAGGAGAGAAGATTGTAGGTTGGTGCATACATACTAGTACCTCAGCTAGTACAAAAGCAAAGGGGGTGGTAGCTCCCTTCCAGTAGCAGTTGGAAAACGAGTAAAGGTTGGAGCATTTTTGCAGGTAACAGGCTACGTACTAGTAAATGGATCGGCTAGTACAAGAGCTAAGGTGGTTGTAGCTCCCTTCCAGGGGAGTCTGGAGAATGAGAGAAGGTTGTAGCCTTCTGTAGGTAGTAGCCTGTGTACTGGTATAAGACTGCACCAGTACAGAACCATTGTAAAAGAAGTTTCTTATTAAAAGAAAGATTGAGATGACTTGCAACAGGTGGTTTTCACCCACATTGGGTTTCCACCTTACATCATGGTGTTCATGTGTGATTCTTGTGTGTGATGATCTATTATGTTTACTGGTCATATGGTTAGTAATGTTTTGATGCACTCATTAAGGATCAACTAACTGAATCATAAGTTTACTGGATATACATTGGTTGCATTAATCATAGTTATGGAAGTAGCATAAATGAATCTGAATATGGAAATGAAAAAGTTATATTGATTTGATAATACTGATTCACCCCCCCTCTCAGTATTATTTCCAACATTTATGACAAGTGCGACACTTAAGATACACTTTGTAACGACCATGACGACACTTGTGCGATAGTGCTTAAAACTTTGGAAATGAGTGCAACATCTGTTTATATGGTTAGAAATACTCATTTTCATAAAGATGACCTCTTAAAGCCACGAGAACAGGCTTATATACATGACGCAACATCTAACATGTTAAACGACGAAATTTTTCCTCTTGTGCAAAGGGGAAAAAAATCCTTAAGAAAACACATGAAATGAGTGTCAAATTTTTCGATGACAATCTATAGGAATAAGGAAGACTTTGAAATTGAGCGTAAGCCAAAATTTTGGAGGGTGTTGTAGTAGCGACAACACATGGCGAAACATTACTAGAATTCCATCTTCTCTACCTTAGTTAACTCTTTTGTATAGGGTCTTGGTTCTTTAGGGAGTATTGATTCATCATGTAGATTAATTTGGTATCCCCATTTACCTCATGAATAAACATGGTCCCCTTTATACCTTTTCTGGTTTAACACATCATAATATTTAGTGATATCACAAAGTTCCGAGTTGGGAAGGGTCGTGAATTTTGCGAGCTTAATATTTTCATAGTATGTTTTTCATCTCTGGTGTTTCTCCTCTTTCAGTAGGCTTGGACAGTACCCTGAAGGAGCCAATATATGAACACAAGAATTTCTCCACTATTAGCGAGCTTGTATAGTACCCCAACAAAGTTTCTTACTTCCCCTCTCTGCACAGGAAGCCTTTCCCTTCTTTACCCTTTATTTATTTATTTTTTAGGATTCTGCGTTGGCACTTATTCATTTTTTTGGTGGAAGATAGATCTTGACTTATTGAGGGCAGAAGAGGTTGTTCCTTCAGAGAAACATATAGATACCTCTTATTTAGGTTTAATCATTTACATTTTCCCCTTTTCCTCCTCTACTAATTGGATAGGAATGACAACACTGAAACATAAAAATTGTGTGTGAGCATGAGGTTTTCTCGAATATATATAGGTTCATGGTTTAACAAGACCCCCCTCACAGATGGATTGTATTTTCCATCAGAAATTCATCGACCAAAAGATATAACTAAATGAAGGAATATGGACAGACGATTAGCCAAATGTTGAGCTGTCACAAGTATTTGTTTTATATTTTTCCACATTCCCTTTGAGCCAACAGAGCATCTTCATGCACGGTCTCACAAAATGAAACGAAAGATAGCACACACCAAGGAAACAAAACTACAAGATAAGATTGAAAATGGTTAAAGAAAGACATGATGTGAAGCCAAAACCATAAAAAAAAGACAAACTACAAGAAATAAATGTAGGGTGGATGTGCAGGTAAACTAAAATGTAACTAGACCTACTCCTAACCTAACCAACTAGAAGGTCTAGGTCACGTATAATGAAATTTCCCATGTAGCTAGTGTAATTTTTCCTAACCTGCAACCACAAAGATGTGATCAATTAAAAAAAATATAAAACAATCTACAGTATGAAAGATAAGAACTTGAATAGCTTGCAAAAAAATTTGAAGGTCTTCCCTATCAGCAAAAAGACCGCACGTAGCCACTGCTTCTAATCAATTTATTTTCTTATTTTTTTTGTCAGAATCATCATTCAAAAACCTCTAAAGCTTCCCACAAATGTGTCTCCATCTGCAAAAAACTCCTTAGCAAGTGTGAGGAAAGATTGAAACTTGTTATTTTCTATGAAGCATGTCAGGGAAGACTCTTCCAACCATTCAATGATTGGATCGTAAAATTCATGATAATGCTATTTAAAACTATGAAATATTTGAAAAGATGAATTTTGAATTAGAGGCACAAGGTTATGGTGAGAATATTGCAAGGAAAAATAGATATGATCATATTCAAAAGTCATGTTAGGACAATGAGGATTTTACATAATTATTAATGATTATGGGAGTACCTTGACTGCTTGTTAAGTACCCAGATAGCGATATGTTAAACCATAAAAATAAAAGGGTGTAAAACAACTGTCATTGGATATATTACTGGGAAAATGATCAAATGAATGATACTCATGAGAGACAAAATAATGATGAGATGAGTTGATTAAGGCATCAAATTCCTAGTTTGTAATTAATTTGAATAGTTCTACGAATGCAATAGAATAAAGTTCCTCACATGCGAAATGTGACAAACCATTTTCCTTTAACTGATGAAAAGCTGTACAAGCATTGTAATAGCCAAAAGAATTTAAAAATAATGCTAGCACAAAAAACCCAAGAGACCAATCAGGATCAGGGAAAATTTTAAGAACCCCCCTAAATTTATATGTATAATAAATGGGAAATCCCCATGATACGTAGGAAAAATGGAAGGCGATTTTATCAATAATATAATATGTATATATAAAAAATTTGGCGAATCTCTCACAAAATTATATTATCTTGTAAAATCATGGCGAATCTTTCACCGAACTATAAAATTTTGTAAGATCTTAGCGAATCCTTCACTGAAGAATAAAAAATTGCAAGTCTTAGTGATTCTTTTACTAAGTTATAAAACATTGTGAAGTCTTGGAGAATTTTTGATAAAGTATAAAACCATATATATTTTTTGTTATGTAAGCTTGGTAGTTCCTTTTTCTATTAATATTTCTTGAAAATAAGTATATCTTTAAGAAAAATTGCAGGTGGCCTCAACCTACCCATAGGAAACCAGGTCTGTTGGCCACCTGTCTGCATCCAAAGTTGTCCAAAATTTAAAAAGAGTTTTCATTACCATCCAAGCTACATTGGCAACTTTATCTACTATAAAATTCATATTAAAATAGTAAATGCTAACAACCATATTAACCAAACTCTACTTAAAGAGTTGTTTCATTCATATGATGAGTCCAGCGGGGCTAGGGCTTTTGCGCTGGAGCCTGGGATTTCATTCTCTTCATATCCTGAATGCTCTGTTCAATCTTGTTTATTTTGAGGTTATTTCGGTATAGTGGCATTTGGACAGATTGGATCTCCCTTTGTAGATCCTTCATGCTTGGCTCAGCTGGTCTGGCATCCTCTGGTTCCTCTCTTTCCTTATAGGTTGTCATTACTTGGTCCACAATCCTATAGGCTCTACAATCTCTACCTTAGGTTTTCAGTCATGCTGCTATGATCCTCAAGTCCGACCACCGGTTGATACCTTAGTGAACTATCATGTCTCTTGGAGGGTTGACTTGATCTTAAGGTAGAATGACCTATGCATCAATTTTGGTGTTTATTAAATTTGTTTTTAGGGTATGCCATATGAAAAAAATCAATATCTAGTGAAGAAAACATCCTCATTTTATAAATAGATCCATTAACCAATGAAACATATTAATTTTAGTCATAAATGTTTACTAATGAATAACATAACTCTTTGTTGTAGTGGATATAAGTGACTAGCCCACAAATGTTGCCTCACTTCTTGTGTGAAAAATTAAATCTTCTTGTATTTTAGCTGTTGTTTCTTTCCACTTTATTTTTCACAAAAAATCCAAACATGTTGGCCTCCCGCTTGCAAGGTTTTGATCATGGCTAGCCCTTTCTTTGCCATAAATGACAACACCTCAACAATCTCCCCCCTTTTCATTCATGGTAACATGTCTTTCATAATGCTTCCCACATCATTGTGCTTCTCGTCTCTCTTTCTCTCCCTTTAACATCAATGACAAAGGGGTTGCTCCCCTGTCATCTACTCCCCCTGAGGTTGAACCTCCAATCCTTATTCATTTAAGTATTAGCATCCATAGTGAAATGTTTTTGTAAAAAATTATTGCTTCCCTTTGGAGAAAGTATTTTGGTTCTATATGAGTTTCTTAATAGTTGTGGAGTATTATCAAGATCACTTTCTCTACAACCCATGCCAGAATGTATTTTAAACTTTTCTAAAGAATAGCATTTGAGAAATTTGTAGATGATACCTTTTGTTGTTCTTTAATATTGTAGGTTGATCCTTTAGATAGAATGGATGAAACCTCTTTAGTTCTTCAAGGAGAAAACTCTCTGAAATATTTAAAAGCTCCTCATAACTCAGATTCTCACATTTTCTTTTCATAAATGCTTTGCAATAAGTAGAACTATTTCTCAAGCGTTATATTATCTTCCATGCCATGTTGTGAAATTTCTTCTCTATGTTGCATCCATCCCTATGGTTTTCATTCATAAGATAAAGTGTCAAAAATAGACACTAGCTATAAAATGACCTGTGACATTTTGTTTTTCCATTCATTTAGGTAAAGATTTAGTGGTATGACAATTACAACATTGCTTTTGTTTTATGAATTGATTTAGTCACTTTTATCCCTCAATAATGTCTCATGAAAAACAAGGCTTGTGAAATTATCATTAAGAATAAGGTTTTCCTGGATTTCCATTTCCTAAGAATCTTTTGTGTCATTTTGATGAACTAATTATTTGTCTAGTCCACAAGAATGTAAAAGTTCACATATTTTATCACATTCCGAGGTTGATGAGACGATAAGAATCAAATACATATATGTGATTGTTTATTACACAATGCATTGGTGATTCTAGTAGAAGACTTTGAATCTCATCAATTGCATACTGAACTAATTTAGAGAGATGATTGTATATATTGAATTTGTGCCTTATTAAAGTCTAAAATGGACCATAGATTTTCTCTAGAATATTTCCTCATTAATTTTCATCTAAAAAAGATCAACCCTGTATTAAATCATATTCCAGTGTGCATTGAATATTACTAACTTCATTTTGGATATTACAAGACAGTTCAAAGTGTCTAGCCTCTGCTCCAACTTCTACATTAGGAGCCTCCAAAATTTTTGAATCTTCTTCATCCATTCTCCATATGGGATTAGAAGAATTATATACACGTTCTACAAATTTTTCCAAGCAACCGTCTTGAGCATTTACATTAATGGTACAATCAAAGACTCTAGTAAAAGAAACTTGTTGTCCAAGCATATGTTCTTCCACTTTTCACCGTGCAAAGAACTTAGAAACAATTTGATAGCAGTTGGAGCATAAATAGTACTAATATTTTCAATCATGATCCTATGAGATTCTTCCATGTTTTTTCTTTCCATACTATTGTAGGGCGATTTAGTTGTCCGCTAAATCCCTGTCATTTAATTTATCAATCCGGGGAATCATAAACTTAGAAGCAAACCAATATATATGGGACCTTAGATGAAACAGGTGTAAGAAGTTTGTTTAGAATGGAAATGCATATTACAAATCTAAACTATCAAATCTATTCTATGAAAGCATAAAAATAATGTTTGATCAATGGAATTATTTTACTTTAGAAGATAGAAAAGAGTCTCTTGTTCAAGAGTCCTGGTTGTCCTTCTACCATCTTTCTATAATAACATTGCCAAACACCTAAGAAAGCAGGAAAGAAAGCATGTAAATGAAAGCAAGTAAATATTGTTTCCAATTCAATTCTTAGCTTATGGAGAAGAGTCTCCTAACTTAGGAGGACTTGATCTCTAGATACTGAAAGGGAATCAATATTCACATAAATGTAATCTAGGAAAGCCTTTGAGAAAGTAAATCTTATTTCAATTTAATATAGCTTATGAAGAAGAGACTCCTAACTTAGGAGTTCCTGGTTTTCCTTCTCACATCAAAACTAGCTATTGAAAGGAGATCAACCTTCACACAACAAAACATGTCCATATCATGAATTCATATTGAAATTATCTACAATTATTTACAACAAAGAAATAAGATGAACATTAGAATTGAAATTAGTATATTCACAACATTATTCTACAACAAAGTGTACTTATCTCAGTATGGGGATCCTTCCATTCCTCAATGAGCACACATTAGCAACTATCACACCTTAAGAATCAAACAACACTCATAACTCATGATTTGGAGAAAATGATATTATTCATGTTGAATGAACAATCATAAATTTGGTGCTAATGAATAACTGATAATTATTTTCTCTCCCTCCTCCTCCTTCATTACCTAATTTCGAGGATGCTTCTCTTATTTATACATGAATTAGGGATATCTACTCAATAAATATAGATCCCTTAAATATCTACTAGACCCACACTTGTCTCAACTTATCCCTAAATACTAGATACAAATCCCATGACACATCAAAATCTCCATGATCTTCCTCCTTGGAATATGGTCCACCTCTTGAGTTGAAATTCGAATTTGATCTTGGGAGGCCACATAAGGGTGCCTTGGAAGCTTCCAAATGATCTACACATGTCATCAAACTCGAGCCACTTTTAGGTATAAGCAAATACATGTTATTTCTCTAACTTTTAATCATAAATTCACTCTAAATACATGAAATTAATAACTTTGGAAAATGAGAATATAAACTCATATGGTAATGGAAATATAGGGTTATGTAATGATAATATGGTGAAATGAGATGACATAATGAGGATAAAAGGTGAAAATGGAGTGAAAATTAAGGTTAATTTGGAGGCCCAACATAGCCCCAAACTTAAGTTATTGCATGTCCTCATGCAATCTATTGCATTGATCATGATTTGATCTTTTGAATTGTCTTGCTTTTACATGAACTTTGGCTGATATCGATTTTTTAACTTCACGTAATTTTCTTTTTGACAACTTTGTTCCTTTTTGCAAAGTCTTCTCTCTTAAAAACATTTGCTTGCAACATATTATTTTGGTTGGTTCTTGTGTGACAACCAAAATTTGTTTAGTATTGGTTCTTGTGTAACAATACTTTCATTGTTTTTGTGTTGCATCAAAAGACTTTGAAAACATTTAATCGAGTGCAACATATTAGTTTGGTTGGTTCTTGTGTAACAACCAAAATTTGCTTAGTATTGGTTCTTGTGTAACAATACTTTCATTGTTTTTGTGTTGCATCAAAAGACTTTGAAAACATTTAATCAACCTTTCTTTCTTTGATCATTATTTGCAAAACATGTAACATTTGAATCATAATGCAATAGTAGTTGGTTGGAAAAAGTATGTTGGTTAGGATGATATGTGTAGAAAGGATATATATGACATATGGAAGGTGATAATGGAATATGGATGTGAATATGAACATGGTGAAACATTTTCCAAAAATTATAATTTTAGTATTAAAGGAATTGTATGATAAAAAGCTAGGAAAGAACATACCTTTACTTACCTGAGTGGACAAACTGTGTATATGTAGAAATGTGTAGCTTCTGATGTTGAATCATGGAATGAAGAATACAAGAATGTGATCTGTGTCTTGGTTGCATATATGATGGATGAAGTCGAGAATGTGGATCCTTTATTACTGCTACTGAATTTGTTCCAAAATAATCTGCTCCTGAATCATATAGTCTTCATCTCGTCCCATATCGTGGCACAATTCTTTCCATGTGAATGAATGTGTTGATGTCGAACATGGAAAGAAGTCATTGGATTACCGACCATTGATGAATGTCGTTAACCAATGCGAGGCAAACTCACCACTAATGTCAATGAGTGCCAAGGTACCCAAGTACATCTTATGAAGTGCGAATGAATGAGTTGATGTCGAGCCACTTGCAAGATCCAACAAACAAGAGACATTAATGTATTCCCATTGTTCGTTGGTGAGAAGACTTGCCATTAGGGCATGCAAGCCTCAAGGTACTAATAATGACTCTACTCTTTGTCCCAGATAAGGTGTTGAGGTCGATGGGTCAAGACTTGTTGAAAGGTGGGCCTTAAGGAATCCCACATCAGTCAACGCGAGTTCGTACAAATGATTGGTAGGACTATAGATACAAGATGTTATGGTCAAACAGTTTTTATGGCAAGGAAAGCAAGGCAACATAGAGATATGGATGGTTTATTCATGAGGGAAAATGATGAACTGAATGGTAGGAAAAAATGTATGCGACTCAGAAAAGTAGACATGTATGAAGTCATGATGGATATGGCAATGAATCAATGGACTTTTAACATGGATGACTGATGAGGCTTTGAAAGAGAAGTGTGGGAAACAAACCATGACAACAAAACATTTCTCTATAGCCACAAATGTCACGACATTTGTAATTAACTCCTTCAAGCTTCAATAATGAATGTGATTTCGAGAGATCACATCTTCATGGACTTGGATCATCACGCACCTGTCAAAGCTCAGTTCAAATCTTGCATGAAAATTGTGAGAGCTTTTTGAAGAACATAAAATACAAGTATAAATGCTAGCAACAATATAAAATGAAATGAATTTTTTTTTACCTGTTTCCTTTGTGTGCTAGTTCCTAACTCCAATAAGACAAGTAGCATAAAATCTTTCCAGCTGTTAACAAATTTCCATTTGCAATTTTTTTAAATTATTTTGATTTTTTTTTTTTTTTTTTTTAATTGGTTTTTTTCAATGTTTTTTTTTTTTTGAATTGTTCTAATATTTTTTTAATGGCTTTGATTTTTTTATTTTTTTTATTTTTTATTTTTTTTTTAATTTAACATTGCGTGGGATTGTTAAAAAATGTTTTTTTTTTTTGAATTTTTTGAAATTTTTTTTTTTAATTGCTTTGATTTTTTTTTTTTTAATTATTTTGATTTTTTTTTTCTTTTAATTTGTTTTGGATTGTTAATAAAATAAAAAGAAATGTTTTGATTTTATTTTTTTTTGAATTTTTTTATGTATTGTTTTTTTTTTTTTTTTTTAATTATTTTTTTATTATTATTTAAAAAAAAAAAAATTATTGGAATTTTTATTTATTAAGTTTCTTTTTCTTATACTAAATAATTATTTATTAATTAAATCTACACATTGGGAAAAAAAATGAAAATCTATAATGATCCAACTAAATTAAATTAATATTAACAATAAACTAAAACTAAATCTAAATCGGAATAAAAGAAAATGAAAATTATAAATTCAAAAATCATTAGTTCAAATTATAATATCTAAGAAAAATAAATTTAAACTAATTGAAACCAAACCAGCAATTTCTAGTTCGATTGCATCCAAAGCCTTCTGATTAGATTCTGAAGTAGAGAGAAATTTTCTGTTGATGGCAAGATTTTTCTCCAGTATCCTTGTATTGCGGAAGACACCCATCTAGATTCAGTGCACCAATTGCAATCTGTTCATTCACCATTCTACAAACAGAGCGCTCTGTTAACACCCAGGTTGTTCCCTATGACTCCCAAGGGAATACGGCCGGGGTAACCACTAACCAATCTTTGGATCACAGCTTCTAGCCAAACTGTAATCAGAGAGGGCTCTCTCTTTATGATTTGTCTCTGTTATGATGTTGTTTTAGGCTAGCTATTATGCTCAGGTTTTGGTTTATGTTTTGGTTGAAGGATTTCTTTCAGGTCTTATGATATACTGTTTAGAGAGTAAAATATCATTGGGCAATGGAGTCTGGAGTTATGAAGTGCTTAGAAACGAAAGATTGCTGGTGCTCAAACTGCAGGGCCAATTTTGTATTTCAGACAAACAAATTTAGTTTAAATAGTGATGTATGTCAACCAATAGAAAGCAATTAAGAATTTTCTATTAAGCTGGTGAGGTGAAAGTGTAACACGCTGCACAGGAGCAAACTTGAATTCCTGTGACCAAGAATACTGTGAAAGATGTATTCTGAAAGTGCAGCAATTAAGAATTACACTTATCAAGATTGCATCTGAAGAAAACATTGATTAACAACACAGATTGAACTCAGGGTATTCATTGAATAAATCCTGAAAGTTATTCTTTTTCCTTGTTGCTAAATACGTAAAGTTAGATAACATATGGATCTTAATAAACAAAATACATAGCAGAGAGAGTTACAGGGACTTATTGTATGATGAAATACACAGGAATCCAGCAGTTTCCAACAGACACCAGGACGCATTCAACACCTCAGAAATACGAGAAATTCCATCGCTTTCTTTATTAACTTCTGAAAGGATTACAGCATAAGAACTTCTTCAGGAGAAATCAACAACAACCCTTGAAAGCTCATGCGAAGGGGACTTTATAGGAATGTTTATACAAAATATCTCAGGCATTGAGTCATCTGAGAGAGAAAATATCTTCACAGATTCGTACAGAAAGTAGAAAAGAAGTTATTGCAACTTTGAATGCAGCATAAATGCTCTTTATGTCTGTCAGAGGATAATTTGACCTTTGGAGGTCATTGAGTCAGTTGAGCCGCTTTGCTTTAATGCTGAATAACGCGTCTTTATTTCTTGCTGCGCTGTATTTTCTCGGCCCTGCCACCTGTAGTTTTCTATTTCTGCTTTGTTGGTCGATACATCCGCTGAGTTGGCTCAGCTTTAATCCACAATGCATGCTGAATTTGTTGAACTGTGCTCTGCATGACAACTGATATATTTTTTAAGAAACAAAAATTGGTGAGTGGCTCCCTGTTTACAAAATCTTCTGTATTGCATCTGTCCACCAGTCTTGTGTAGGGAGTTGATGCCTGAGAATTGCATCCATAGTCTCCTCTGCCTCTGTATATTTGAAAAAATTGGGAGCCACCTCAAACAGGTGATTGATCTCATGCATTATAAAAAATAGATGTTCTACCTTGTTGTAGATAGTCTGTCATGTAGCTGGTCCTGTTTCTTCTGAGTTGCTGGGCTTCTCATTGATTTCGTTTGTGGCAAAGGCATTCACTCTTTTGGCATACTGCTCATGAATGAGCAATCTCCCTGCGCTGTTCAGTAAGCTAGGGAGTCCTCTGTTTTGCAGCACCAGGAATTTATCCATGAACCTCTTCACCTCAGTCTGCATATCCTGGGTTCTTCTTTCCAATGTCTGCACTAAGTTTCTCAGTGTGAGAACCCTTTTGACCATTTGGATAGTCTCAGTTTTATTTGTAATTCCCATGGTAGCTAACTGAGAACTTGTTTTATGGTTAAGTACATTGATCATTCTGGTGGCCACTTCAGGCATATTGCTCAATAAAGCTCTTGATCTGTGAACCTCCTTCTGTGCCTTTGGAATGAGCTCTAATTGCTCATGGATTGTCTCAATATATGGCCATTGCTCATTGATAGATTGACCAATGTTAGCCCACAACACATTTTTAAGCTCAGCCACCACCTTATCCAACTTGAGCTCATTCTCTAGCTCTTTGATCTTGTCTTTAAGGGCTTTGATTTCCCTGCCCTTTTCTGCCACTTCTCTCTTTGATTTATCATGCCTGTCATTGAATTTGGCTAACTTTTCCCTGGTCTCATTTAACTCTGTCATTTGAGCTTCCAGGATTTGGATTTCATTCTTCAGCTTTTGCATATCCAGGCTTTGGGCCTGCTCTGTAGTTGTTGGCGCTGCTGAAGTAGATGTTGCTGTCTGTTCAGTCTGTTGAGGAGGAGGAGCAGTAATAGGGGCAGTTTCCTCAAGATTTATGATCTGAGGAGGAGGCTGGGAAGTTTGCCCTTCTTCTCTTTGTTTTAAGGCTGCCTGTAGTGCTGTTTTTTCAGCCTCCGATTCTCCCAGCTTCTCTTGAGTTTGGATCAGCTGCTTGTATAGAGTCATCAACAAAGCAGTTACCTCTTGATCATGTCTTTGCTGGGCAACATCATCTGTTTGAGGGTGAATTGTGGCTGGAAGTTTAATCTTTCTCCTCAAAGCTGCCATGTCTGCATCCCTCAGCTTTAGTATCTCTTGTATGCCCTTGATATCTTTGGGATCATGCCCAATCTCTATGATGATATCCTCTAAGGACCTTATTCTGTTGTCCTTTGCCTGGGATGATGCTCTCTCCAACTCTAGTTGAGAGGCTGTATTATTAAGGCTATTCTGTAGCCTGTAGTTATCCAATGTTTGGTCTGCTAAGGAAGCATAGACCATCTCACCTGTTTGCTTGTGCAGTTCTATCTTATCCATTGGGTGGATATCTTTGGCAAGGATTTCCAGGTTAGTCCTTAAGTAGTCAGATGCAGATTGGGGCTGCACTGCTGTTGGCTTAAAATGACTCATGATCATTTTGCCTTCCTGCACATCAAAGGCAGACATGAGTCTTTGTTGATTGGTGGGAGCCATGTTTAACAGATGGTTATACAGTTGTATTTTGATGGGCTCATTTCTCCTCTTAATGTCTATAAATTGCTGCTTGATGCTCTTTTCTCCTTCCCTTTGCTGGCTGGAGGAGCTGACCTCTCCTCCCATAATTCTGTCCTGTTCCTGCTGGCAGGAACTGGCTGAAGCTTCTCTGCTGGGTGGGCCCATACCAAAAGATTTTCCCATTGGCATCTCTTCTTCTGAGAAGGGATTGACTCTCTGTCTTTTCTCCCCATGAGTTGCTGATGTTGTCAGGGGAGTCTCTCTGTCCCTTTTTCTGAAAATAAATGTATCCTCCTTTTGAGGAGTTTGGAGGATTGTTGCATCAGGTGAAACTTCTTGCCTTGGAGGCATATTTTGTTCAGTGGTCTTGGGGTTTTCCACTGTTTCTTCTTGCTGGGCAGGCTGTTCCTGCCTTTGTTCTTTCTGTTGTTGTTGTTCTTCTTGCTGCTGCCCTTCTTGTTGTTGTTCCATCTCCTCTTGTTGCTGCAGCAATGTTTCCACTTGTTCTTCTGTCAAAGGAGGTGGTTGTTCCACCTGCTTTTCTTTGCCTTTGCTGGTTGTCTGTGCAGTATTCCCGGCAGCTTGCTGATGTGTTGTTGATGATGAAGTAGCTGCTCCAAGTTGCCTTTTATATGAGGGGGGAACCTGTGCACAAGTTTCCAAGTCAGCTTCCTTTTGAACATTTCTAGCCTCTCTTTCTAGCAGCTCTTTATCACTAAATTCCTCTTCTAGGGTACCCTCTTCCCAACTCAATGTATTGGCGTATTTCTCAATCTCAGGCTGCCTCACATGTGAATAGGTGCCCAATTTGTATCTTATCCTCCTGAGGGAAACAAAATGATTGGGGTCATATGGTACCCACTCAAAACTAGTTTGCAGCTTGAGTCCCTCTAGGATCTCATCCGCCTCTTTCCATCCTTCCTCTCTTTTGTTATATAGGAAAGGGCCCAGCTGGCTCCTTACCTTCAACTGTGCCTTCTTGTTCTTACTTTGGAAGTGGAGGTAGTCGGCATTCCCAAATTGCCTGAAGTATTCTAAGGCAAACAGTCTCATGGGGACATACCTTGGCAGCCTATAAGGCTTCAACTGAAAGCCATAAACTCTGATCACTGTGTGGTGTTGGTAAAATTACCAATTACCAATGCTGTAGGTTTTGTTCAGATGGAGAATTCTCCTCATGTCATCAGTTAACCTTGGAGGAGGAACACCATACAATACTGTCATAGCTGGATAAATGAACGAGTCTATGAACTCATAGTATGTGTATGGTGATACAGAGGTATGATGAAAAACAGAGGTCCAAAACACAACTGACCTTGGATTCCCCTGGGCATTAACTTGTTTCAGGGGAATGGGAAAGCTGGCTGGTTGATAAAATAAGAATAGATGGTAAATGTATGGAGAGTATCTAAACAATCTCTCCCTTGGCAGATTCATTAGATGCTCATGGATCTTGTCTGCTATGTATGTGGCATAGTCATAATGTACAGCTGGAGGCTTTCCAGGAGAGAATATAGACAGCATTGCCATTATGATTTCATCCACATCCTCCATTCCATTGAACCCTAGGACATAGCTGATCAAATCTACTAGCATTCTGCCCAATTCATTCAAGTAATGATATCCAATAGGAGAAGTTCTGATGGCTTCAGAGCCTGACTGTACAAACAGCTGGTTTATTTTGATGACTTGGTCGTTTGACTACTTATTCCCCTTCTTTATCAAGTTCTGCATGTGGAGGGGGGTCAATGGTTTTGCTGTGTGGAAATGCAGCATCTCATTTATGCTTTCTGGGGTGATATGGAACAAAATTGAGCCTGTAGGGCTGAGGACAGCTCTTTGGCCTGGATCATAGCGCTCCTGGCATCTGTAGATCAACTCTGGCATAGAATTTACCTGGGGGAGGTTGTAGATGGGCAAGTTTGAATCCCAAATCCCTACGATATCAGCTCCACTAAGGTGCTGGGCTTTCAACTCATTTAGCATCTGAATATTTTATTTGGAGCCTAATGGAAACCAGTCTAACATTTGATAATCCATATCTCCCAGGGCTTTCCATTCCAACTCCCTATGAGGGGCATTGAGAGGTTTGATGTTCAATGCAATTGGTGTCTCCATGGTCTATTAAGCTTTTCGAACTGTAATTGAACTGTTTGAAGTGAGCAGACCAACCCAGGGATGATTTCTTACAATGAAAGTGAGTTTCAGGTAGCAGAGGGAGATTTGATCCAACAGCAATTGAAATACTGTTTGAATTAGGAATAGGACCACTGTCAGGTTTCACTCTGTCTCTTGTGGCAGGTTTTTTAATGGACTAACCCACTGTCTCACGATTGCGTGAGCAGTTTACAGTTTTTTTGATAGGAACTCGGGAATTAAGGCTCAGCTAGTGTTTTTCGACCTTGTAGTTGAAAATAGAGGTGTTGCAGAGGGAAATTGCCGGTGAAATTGTTAGTTTCAGTGTTCCTTAAGCCTTCTGAGTAATTTACAGTCAATTTAGGCATATGGAGGATGAACGGCGAGAAATACCTGGCAAACAGCGAGCAATGGTCGTAAATGTGGGTGGAATTGGTGCTCTGGAGGTCTTCAGGTTGATTCCAGCGGGGTGGCGCAGTCTTGAACGTAAAACACCATGCAGAAGAAGCAATAGAAAATAAGCAGAAAGTATGAAAAAACGCGATTTTTGGCCATAATATGGATTTTTTGCAATTTGCCGCCTTTTCTGTGATGACGTCAGCATGACGTCATAGGGTGGGGTCAAGCTCGGATGACGTCGGCATGACATCATCAGGTGAGGTGGCGGGCTACTGTTGGTCCATGTGGGTGATGCTGTGGCAGGTGAGTTGGCCCAGAAGCGGACAAAAGTGCTGATGCGATGGCAGGACGGAGATGTCGTGGACATGACGTGGCACTGGCAAACCGGGCGGTAATGCTCTGACGGTTACGGTTAAGCGCTAGCTATTATGGTTTCTCGGGGCGGTTTGGATACGGACCAGATCTTGTCAGAAGGCGCTCCGAGAGTCCTGAACGGGTGACGCGTGGCCGCGCCCTGACGTATCGCTACGTCATTTTCTCGGGCGCTAAACCTCTGTCGTGGGGGCCGCTCCGATATCAATAAGGACCGTCGGATCCCGTGGGTCCGATCTGACGGTTGACGGGATGATGACATGATAGGTGGATACGGACGCGGGCGCGGTATTATTTAATATTTATTTTCGGGATGCGCGCTTAGGCGGAAGACCATCGGGGTATGGTGCTTTGTAAGGTTTTTCAATGTCATTTAAAAAATCAACTGTGCGCGCAGAAACTTTGGATAAGTGCCAAAAGGTGGGTTTTTTTTTTGATTTTTGATAATTTCAAAGGGGTTTTATGGGTAAAGGAGATTTATAATGGTTTTCAATGCGCAATAATACAGGCCCGATACTTAGGATAAGCGAACAAAGTGGGTATTTTGGGTTATTTTTGCAAATGAAGTGGGTATAGGTAAAACAAGGTCATTTATGAGGCTCTTTTGGCAAATGAAGTTTTCTAAGGGGCCAAATGACTTCAGAAGAGGGGAGGGGGTTGGACTTAGGTTCATCAAGATGACCAGGTGTCATTTGATCCCTGACACAGAACTTATTGGCTATAATACCAGGGGAGGGATATTTATACAAAATTTGGGGTTTATACACCATGGTGTTAATACTAGTAGGGGAAAGGTAATATAGGGGATTTACATAGTAAAGTTAGAGTTAATATGGGGGAAATGAGTGAAGGGAGAAAACACTAAGTTTGTTTGAGACTAACTTAGTTTAGGGAGTAGATCAAAATGAAAAGAATTTTTAGACAAGAAATGTGGCTTCTAAAAGATTAAGAACCACCATGAAACCATAATCTTCTTCCATGAATCTCAGCTGATGGGGGAGTGTTAGCAATGAAGTGGAAAGGGGATGAAGGGAGGTTAGACATGCTTCCTGCTTGCTGCAACTTGATGAAGAAGAACACCTTCTCAATTGTTTTGACTTTGCTTTAGTAAACAAAGTTAACATACCTGCAATGGTAAGGATAACCTTTCTGCAACCCCAACTACTTACCCAGCTACTTTGCCTAGCATTTTTTGTTTCTTCTTGGAGGGTGCACTTGGACTTGCAGACCCTTACTTGCCTTTTCTTTTCTTTGGCTTTTTCTTTTGTTTTTCTATCTACTTCTACCCTTATTTATTCCAAGGTCCCAGATTAAGCAGTTGGGAACCTTAATTTCTCTACTTAAGCTACTTGTCTGCCAAGATTAAACAGTTTGGACAGACTTCTTTCTCTATTCTACAACTGGAAGTTTAAACCATGGAATGATCCAGATTAGACTGTTGGACCATCCATCAAAATTGGGACACATTAAGCTATTTACACACCTTGTACTCCTTTGGAAATATGGGATCTTTGCATAATCAAAGCAGAGCATATTTGGAACTTCTATAGCCATCATGAAATATGAAACCTATTGGTATAGGTAGCTAACAGTGGCTCCACATGGGGATGGTTTTTCATTTGAAAGACCAAGAACAGCAGGTCAGATTGCCTTGGTCCTTGACATGTTTTATCCAAAACTTGCCATATGCTGCTTTGAAAATGCTAAAATTGTGCTTTTCCTTCTTGGTTTATCTCTGATTCTATGTGCCTTCTACTGATAGTCAATAATCTTCAAAAAACTGCATTTTTACAATCTAAACGGAAAATAATATATACATCTGCATATATACAAGGGAACCTCAGGCTGTATTCATGGGTAATAGTCAAAATAATGCTTCAGTATCCTACCATTCACAGGACCTTCATCCAAGTCAGTTTCACTAAGACTTTTTAGGAAGTAAGTGTTGTTACCTTGCACTGCTTGGACAGCAAATGGTCCTCTCCATAAGGAATCAAATTTTCCATGTTTTCCTTTTTCTTCTCTCCTTGCATCCCACTTGAGGACTTTATCACCAACATTAAAATCTTCTGCTTTGGTTCTTCTATCAAAGGCCTTCTTCAGTTTTTCTTGTAATACCTGAACTCTGCTGAAAACTTGATCTCTGGTTTGCTGCAGACATATGATTTGATTTATCCTTCTTTGCATGTCATTTGGTTCAGCTTGGCTTTCTTGGAGAAGTTTCATAACAGGCACTCCTAGTGATGAGGGAAATTTGTCTTCTAGTCCGTAAACCAACTCATAAGGGCTGGTCCCAATTGATCTTTTGGTTGTTAGTCTATCTGCCCATAAGGCATTGACGAGCTTCTTATGCCAATTCTTTTTGTTCTCTTCCAGTACTTTCTTTATAATGTTTACAAGGCTTTTGTTTGATGATTCAGCAAGGCCATTTCCTTGGGGATAGTATGCAGTAGAATGGCCCAAGGTAATGTGAAATTTATGGCAGAAATTCACCATCTTTTTAGATCTGAAAGCAACAGCATTGTCTGTAATTATTTTGTCAGGGCAGCCAAATCTAGCCAATATGTTGTTCTCCAAGAACTGAATAATTATTGAATCATTGGCTTGTCTGCATGGGGCAGCTTCAATCCACTTAGTGAAGTAGTCTGTGGCTGTTAAGATCCATCTGTGTTGGCCTGAAGATGAGGGATGAATTTCCCCAATGAAGTCCAATCCCCATTGTTGAAAAGGTCTCTCTGTTGCAATAGGCCTTAAAGGAAGTGGCAGCAACTGTCTCTTTCCTTCAAACACTTGACATTTATGACATGAGGTGATGAATTTCTTGACATCAGAGAACATGGTGGGCCAGTAGTATCGAGCCCTTAGTATCTTGTCCACAGTGGACTTCCAGTACAAGTGTCCACCACAGTCACCTGCATGAAATTCTTTTATGATATTGTCAGCTTCATTTTCAATTAAACAGTGCAGCAATATACCTTCATGGTTTTTCCAAAGCAGATTGCCATCCATCACACAAAATCTTGATGTTTTCATTTTCAAGAACCTACACTTAGTTTTGGACAGTCCTGGGGGAGCACACAGGTTTTGCAAGACATAACAGATATCAGAGTACCAAGGAGATTGTTCAAAGGCTACATTGATCTTTGGAGTCGCCAGCTCCGGTTCACTGTCCAGCTGATTGATGTCTAAGGCTTGAAAATTTGTATCTGTCATTAATTTGGCCAAGCCTTGCCCTTTTATTAGTTTTGTCTAGGTTTTATCTCAATGTCAAATTCCAAGATGCTGGCAATCAATTTTCCTCTTCTGCCCTCTAAATTTTCTTGGGTGAGAATGTCTTTGACAATAGGACTTGGCACATATGCTATAACATGGGAATAAAGGATATAAATTCTAAAGTCTTTAATGGCTTTGACTAAAGAATAAGCTTGCTTTTCCATGATTTGATACTTTAAAGGTGCATCTCTTAGAGCTCTGCTAAAGAAAGCAATTGGCTTTTCATTTCCTTGGTCATCTTTTTGTAATAGAACAACAGCAATAGTGTGTTGGGAGGCAAAAGAGAAAATGATAAATTCTCTGTCAAACTGAGGATTGGTCAAGACTGGAGTTTGGGTAAGGGCCAATTTTATACCTTCAAAGGCTTGATTGGCTTCAACAGTCCATTTGACTTTTGAATCCTTTTTTAGCATGTTATTCAATAATCTGATTAGTTCTGCTAGGTTTGGGATAAACCTTCTTAAGAAATTGATTTTTCCCAAGAATCCTTGCAACTCTTTGACATTTCTTGGGTGAGGCATTTGTAGGATAGCTTGTATCCTATCTGGATCAATTCTCATGCCATCTTTAGAGATGATGTGGCCCAATAGCTTACATTCTTCTAAACCAAACAGGGATTTCTTAGGATTCAAGGAGATTCCATATTTTCTGCATTTTAGGAAGATTTGTCTCAGATGTCTTATATGTTCTTGGTCAGATTTGGAAAAAGGTGTGAGGTCATCTAAATAAATGACAAGGAAATCATGAATCTCCTTCGCAAAAGCAATATCCATTGCTCTTTGAAATGTTGCCCCTGCATTTTTCAATCCAAAAGGCATCTTTACATATTTGAAAGTTCCCCATGGGGTTGTAAATGTTGTTTTATCCTGATAATCAGGGTGAACTAGGATTTGATTGAAGCCTGAAAATCCATCAAGTAGAGAAATTCTGGAAGCCCCCACTACTCTCTGCAAAATGTGATCCATCTTGGGTAAGTGATAGTTGTCTTTGAGGGATACTTGGTTCAGATTCCTTAAGTCCACACACAGCCTAATTTCACCGGTCTTCTTTCTTGTAGGGACTAAGTTGGAGATCCATTCAGAGAATTTGATAGGTGCTATGATGCCTGCCTTAAACATTTTTTGTACCTCTTGTTCCATCGCTGGGAGGAGCATAGGATTTATTCTCCTTAATTTTTGTTTAAAGGGCTTTTGATCAGGCTTGAGAGGGATAGTATGCTGGATGACAAAGGTGTCATAGGACTTTAGGTCCTCATAACTCCATGCAAAAACATCCTGGAACTCTTTAAAGAGGTCAATGTATTTGGGCTTTTGATCAGGAGGTAAGGAAGCAGATAATTTAATTATCTTGGGTTTGTCAATTGTACCTATGTTACATTCTTCAATGGCTGCATTTAGGGGCTGCATTTTTGGCTTTCTGGGAATATCATTCGAGTCAAAGATGTCTTCTAGGGGAGTTAGGCCTGTTGGTAGGAAATTGTCTTTCAATTCTATGATTTCAGTTTCAGCATTGGCTACTTCTTCATAGTTGATTTGTTGAATTTGCTGAATGTTTTCCTTGTTGAAAATAGTTGGACTCAGCATTAGTTTTGCAGTTCTGGGTGATATTGGCTGAGTAGTCTGTTGAAACTGTATTTGTGATCGACTTGCTCCATCAAATATTTGTGATTGACTTGCTGTCTCAAGTATTTGTGATTGACTTGCTGTCTCAGAGTCAATATTTAGTCCTGCAAATTCTTGCTGCAAAGTCAAAAAATTGTTTATTTGTATATCATCCTCAAATACTTGCCAATCTTTAACATTGTTTGGGACAGATGGTCTGTGTTTTATCTCAGCTGTAAAACAATGATGGGGCTCAAAAGGCAGCTTGCAGGTACTTGCAAAGGTGGCTAAACTATGAGCATGTAGATTGTGGGTCCTAGAAATCTTGGTGATTTGGAATTCAAAGAAGGAGTTTAGTACATCAGCAACGGCAGACCTATAAGTCCTTAGTCTTTTGTCATTGGTGACAAAGTTTCCTTTCACTTGTTGAATAACTAAATCTGAATCACCCATGATTGAAACCCTGGCAGCTTGTAAGAACTTTACTAACTTGAGGCCTAGTAAAAGAGCTTCATATTCTGCCATGTTATTAGTACATCTGAAATTCAATCTATAGGCTCTGCCTTCTGCATAGCTATTTTCTTTATTGTGTACCCAAACTCCAGCTCCTGCTCCTAATTTGTTAACTGAACCATCAAATTCAAGGAACCATAGAATATCCTGGTGGAAAGGAGATTTGATGATATGTTCATGGGCTGGTAATGTGAGTAGCAATTGTGGTTTTTTCTCTAGCTTGTCTTCTAGGACAGTCTCATCATTTGATTGGATGTTCTGGACAACTAGGGCAGCAGCAACATCTAGTGTTTGATTGGCTGTTGTTTCATGGGTGGTGAAACTTTCCCTTGAGTCTTTCTCTTGTATGAATATCTTGGTTTCATCCTCATCTTTTGAGGGCATTGTGGTGTCATTGAAGAGAATGTATGAGTCTATGTCTGAATGGACAGCATATATAGGAAAGTTTTGAGGCTTTTCTTCACTGCTGACCATGTATTTCATAAGTGTTTCTCTGTACAGTCTTTTTGGTTGCCCAAAAACAGAGATGGTGGCATATGACATGTCTAATTGTAGGGAACCTTGGAGTTTGGCCCCCCATGATCTTGACAACAGCATCCCATACTTAGGTGGGATATCAGCAACTACCACATCCATTAGGATTGTCTTGTTTGGGTATTGAACCAAAGACACACATAAATCTTTTATGAGACCTAGGCACTTGACTTGGCTGGAATCAAAGGAAAACAGGTCCTTGTATGGTCTTGTTATGTCCAAATTCAGTCTTTCCATGACTGCTTTTGGCATGAGGTTGTGAGAAGCACCTGAATCAAACATTGCATTGTGTAGTATTTTGTCATGAATATGTAAACTGACATAGAAAGGAAGTACCCCTGTGACTACTGTTTTTCCATCCACTTCTGGGCCAAATAACAATTCTGGAGTGTCATCCAGCACGTTGACATCATCTTTGTTGCTAGTGAGTTGAAGGGACTTTTTGATCTGTAGTTTATAGATGTCATGCTTGGCTAGTTCCACGAGAGGAATAGCTATCTTTATTTTGCCAATTTCAGTTTCTAGATCAAAGGATTTTTCAGATTGGGTCCTGGGGTTATAGGTGACAGTCCTCTCCTTATTCATTAAATCTTCTTCTTGATTTTTATCTTGATTTTGGGACTTATCCTTTTTACTCATCTCTTGAGGAGAAATAGTTGAATAAGGATGAGAAGGGGGAGTGACCATAGGCTGCTGTTTTATGGACAGTGGTTCGGTGATCTCCTCAACAATCACTTCTTCTGTATGTGAAGTCATTTTGTCATTAGGTTCTATGACTGTAACTCTTTCGGGCTGCTGATTATCCTTTTTCTTTTCAGGCTGGTTAACATTCACAGTTCTGCTCCTCAGCTTGTATTGTTTATGGACTTCATAAACAGCAGTGTCATAGCCTTGTTTGAAGTCAAAGGATTCACCTGATTTAGTTTGGAATAGTTTGATTTCATCATCCTCATGATCCTCTTGTGTTAAGAAAACTTGACTTTCACCATCTAGACCCATTAAATTAATCTCAGGATCTTCATTGGGCTCAGCTGATGTGGAAGTTTCTGCATAATTTTCTTGGAAAGGGGGTCTTATGTCTTGGTCAGCACTGGCCTTGCCAATGTTTGGGTTTGGATTTCTCCTAAAATTTGGATTCCTAGGAGGATTGTTTTGTGGTGCTTCCCATGATGCTTTTCTTTCAACCGATTCTACCCTATCACCCAACCTTTTCATACCATTAAGTATTGCATCGAGTTTTTGGTCCAGGGCTGTAGGTTCTTCTTTGTATATGCTTCTCTTTTCTAACCTTGCCCTGTTTCTTTTGGCAATCAGGTTTGCTTCCACTGTGACAGCAGCCTTTTGAGCGTCTTCAAGGGTTTCAGGTTCTCTTTCCTTCAACCGATATGCCATGTCAGGATCAAATCCATCAGGGAATTTGTACAAGGCCAAATCAGGAGGAGGTCTTAGGTTTTGTGGTATTGCCTTGTACACATTGTTGAATCTAGCACAATACTCCAGAACGGTCTCTTGAGGACCTCTCTTGATTGTTTCATATTCACCAAGTATGTGCAGAGGATCTTTCTTCTTTTCCCATCTAGTAGTAAAGGCTTGATACAGTTCATCAGGAGTTGTAATGGAGTTTGCATTCAGGGATCTAAACCAAGTTCTTACATCCCCGGTTAGGCTTTGAACAAACATCCTCATTCTGACACTGTCATCATCTATTTCATAGGTCTCAAAATGGTCTTGCATCTTCTTCGCATGCTGGACAGCTGTCAGAGGGCCATTGGAGTCAAAATATGAGATTTTTCTTTGGTAATCTTGAGGTAAAGTTGCAGCGTTAGCTGGTATCTGCAAGGGTGCATATCTGTTAGCCATATTTATAGGATTTAGAGGATTAACAGGGGCAGCTGGGATAGTAGGAACAGCGGGTACGACAGGGGTGACAAGTGAGGATGAACCTAGAGTGTTGGTCAAGGGGATATGAGCAGTGGATGAGGATGTGAGAGGAGGAGTTTGAGATGTGGACGGTGAGCTAGGGGAACTAGGGGTAGACCGGAAAAGGACCTTGCATGGAGTAGGGATGAGGCTGGGATGATCTGACTCTGAAGTCAAATCAGCAGGTTGCTCCTGCCTATGCTGCCAACTAATGTTTCTAGGGATGGTTTTTGGATTATCAACAATGATGGGTGGATTAGGGTCAGGATTTGCTCTAGTGTGCCGTGGATTTTTCTTAGGAGCCAGTTTCTAAGTGTTTTTTTTTTTTTTTTTTAGGATTTTGTGGGAAGCTTTTATATCTGCAAGGACTGAATGGAGATTTTAGAATGGCTATATATTCTCAGAGCTAAGATGAAGATTCCCTAAACAAGCTCCTCCTTAAAGCTGTTAATGTGATACAGAAACAAATTAAAAGGCCTCTTGGCTGATTTCAAGCTTGATAGTAGCTATGAAAATATATGGTAATTGAAAAAACTCAAGCACTCTCCATTGGAGTCGCCAATTATGTTAACACCCAGGTTGTTCCCTATGACTCCCAAGGGAATACGGCCGGGGTAACCACTAACCAATCTTTGGATCACAGCTTCTAGCCAAACTGTAATCAGAGAGGGCTCTCTCTTTATGATTTGTCTCTGTTATGATGTTGTTTTAGGCTAGCTATTATGCTCAGGTTTTGGTTTATGTTTTGGTTGAAGGATTTCTTTCAGGTCTTATGATATACTGTTTAGAGAGTAAAATATCATTGGGCAATGGAGTCTGGAGTTATGAAGTGCTTAGAAACGAAAGATTGCTGGTGCTCAAACTGCAGGGCCAATTTTGTATTTCAGACAAACAAATTTAGTTTAAATAGTGATGTATGTCAACCAATAGAAAGCAATTAAGAATTTTCTATTAAGCTGGTGAGGTGAAAGTGTAACACGCTGCACAGGAGCAAACTTGAATTCCTGTGACAAAGGCTACTGTGAAAGATGTATTCTGAAAGTGCAGCAATTAAGAATTACACTTATCAAGATTGCATCTGAAGAAAACATTGATTAACAACACAGATTGAACTCAGGGTATTCATTGAATAAATCCTGAAAGTTATTCTTTTTCCTTGTTGCTAAATACGTAAAGTTAGATAACATATGGATCTTAATAAACAAAATACATAACAGAGAGAGTTACAGGGACTTATTGTATGATGAAATACACAGGAATCCAGCAGTTTCCAACAGACACCAGGACGCATTCAACACCTCAAAAATCCGAGAAATTCCATCACTTTCTTTATTAACTTCTGAAAGGATTACAACATAAGAACTTCTTCAGGAGAAATCAACAACAACCCTTGCAAGCTCATGTGAAGGGGACTTTATAGGAATGTTTATACAAAATATCTCAGGCATTGAGTCATCTGAGAGAGAAAATATCTTCACAGATTCGTACAGAAACTAGAAAAGAAGTTATTGCAACTTTGAATGCAACATAAATGCTCTTTATGTCTGTCAGAGGATAATTTGACCTTTGGAGGTCATTGAGTCGGTTGAGCCGCTTTGCTTTAATGCTGAATAACGCGTCTTTATTTCTTGCTGCGCTGTATTTTCTCGGCCCTGCCACCTGTAGTTTTCTATTTCTGCTTTGTTGGTCGATACATCCGCTGAGTTGGCTCAGCTTTAATCCACAATGCATGCTGATTTTGTTAAACTGTGCTCTGCATGACAACTGATATATTTTTTAAGAAACAAAAATTGGTGAGTGGCTCCCTGTTTACAAAATCTTCTGTATTGCATCTGTCCACCAGTCTTGTGTAGGGAGTTGATGCCTGAGAATTGCATCCATAGTCTCCTCTGCCTCTGTATATTTGAAAAAATTGGGAGCCACCTCAAACAGGTGATTGATCTCATGCATTATAAAAAATAGATGTTCTACCTTGTTGTAGATAGTCTGTCCTGTAGCTGGCCCTGTTTCTTCTGAGTTGCTGGGCTTCTCATTGATTTCGTTTGTGGCAAAGGCATTCACTCTTTTGGCATACTGCTCATGAATGAGAAATCTCCCTGCGCTGTTCAGTAAGCTAGGGAGTCCTCTGTTTTGCAGCACCAGGAATTTATCCATGAACCTCTTCACCTCAGTCTGCATATCCTGGGTTCTTCTTTCCAATGTCTGCACTAAGTTTCTTAGTGTGAGAACCCTTTTGACCATTTGGATAGTCTCATTTTTATTTGTAATTCCCATGGTAGCTAACTGAGAACTTGTTTTATGGTTAAGTACATTGATCATTCTAGTGGCCACTTCAGGCATATTGCTCAATAAATCTCTTGATCTGTGAACCTCCTTCTGTGCCTTTGGAATGAGCTCTAATTGCTCACGGATTGTCTCAATATATGGCCATTGCTCATTGATAGATTGACCAATGTTAGCCCACAACACTATTTTAAGCTCAGCCACCACCTTATCCAACTTGAGCTCATTCTCTAGCTCTTTGATCTTGTCTTTAAGGGCTTTGATTTCCCTGCCCTTTTCTGCCACTTCTCTCTTTGATTTATCATGCCTGTCATTGACTTTGGCTAACTTTTCGCTGGTCTCATTTAACTCTGTCATTTGAGCTTCTAGGATTTGGCTTTCATTCTTCAGCTTTTGCATATCCAGGCTTTGGGCCTGCTCTGTAGTTGTTGGCGCTGCTGAAGTAGATGTTGCTGTCTGTTCAGTCTGTTGAGGAGGAGGAGCAGTAATAGGGGCAGTTTCCTCAAGATTTATGATCTGAGGAGGAGGCTGGGAAGTTTGCCCTTCTTCTCTTTGTTTTAAGGCTGCCTGTAGTGCTGTTTTTTCAGCCTCCGATTCTCCCAGCTTCTCTTGAGTTTGGATCAGCTGCTTGTATAGAGTCATCAACAAAGCAGTTACCTCTTGATCATGTCTTTGCTGGCCAACATCATCTGTTTGAGGGTGAATTGTGGCTAGAAGTTTAATCTTTCTCCTCAAAGCTGCCATGTCTGCATCCCTCAGCTTTAGTATCTCTTGTATGCCCTTGATATCTTTGGGATCATGCCCAATCTCTATGATGATATCCTCTAAGGACCTTATTCTGTTGTCCTTTGCCTGGGATGATGCTCTCTCCAACTCTAGTTGAGAGGCTATATTATTAAGGCTATTCTGTAGCCTGTAGTTATCCAATGTTTGGTCTGCTAAGGAAGCATAGACCATCTCACCTGTTTGCTTGTGCAGTTCTATCTTATCCATTGGGTGGATATCTTTGGCAAGGATTTCCAGGTTAGTCCTTAAGTAGTCAGATGCAGATTGGGGCTGCACTGCTGTTGGCTTAAAATGACTCATGATCATTTTGCCTTCCTGCACATCAAAGGCAGACATGAGTCTTTGTTGATTGGTGGGAGCCATGTTTAACAGATGGTTATACAGTTGTATTTTGATGGGCTCATTTCTCCTCTTAATGTCTATAAATTGCTGCTTGATGCTCTTTTCTCCTTCCCTTTGCTGGCTGGAGGAGCTGACCTCTCCTCCCATAATTCTGTCATGTTCCTGCTAGCAGGAACTGGCTGAAGCTTCTCTGCTGGGTGGGCCCATACCAAAAGATTTTCCCATTGGCATCTCTTCTTCTGAGAAGGGATTGACTCTCTGTCTTTTCTCCCCATGAGTTGCTGATGTTGTCAGGGGAGTCTCTCTGTCCCTTTTTCTGAAAATAAATGTATCCTCCTTTTGAGGAGTTTGGAGGATTGTTGCATCAGGTGAAACTTCTTGCCTTGGAGGCATATTTTGTTCAGTGGTCTTGGGGTTTTCCACTGTTTCTTCTTGTTGGGCAGGCTGTTCCTGCCTTTGTTCTTTCTGTTGTTGATGTTCTTCTTGCTGCTGCCCTTCTTGCTGCTGTTCCATCTCCTCTTGTTGCTGCAACAATGTTTCCACTTGTTCTTCTGTCAAAGGAGGTGGCTGTTCCACCTGCTTTTCTTTGCCTTTGCTGGTTGTCTGTGTAGTATTCCCGGCAGCTTGCTGATGTGTTGTTGATGATGAAGTAGCTGCTCCGAGTTGCCTTTTATATGAGGGGGGAACCTGTGCACAAGTTTCCAAGTCAACTTCCTTTTGAACATTTCTAGCCTCTCTTTCTAGCAGCTCTTTATCAGTAAATTCCTCTTCTAGGGTACCCTCTTCCCAGCTCAATGTATTGGCGTATTTCTCAATCTCAGGCTGCCTCACATGTGAATAGGTGCCCAATTTGTATCTTATCCTCCTGAGGGAAACAAAATGATTGGGGTCATATGGTACCCACTCAAAACTAGTTTGCAGCTTGAGTCCCTCTAGGATCTCATCCGCCTCTTTCCATCCTTCCTCTCTTTTGTTATATAGGAAAGGCCCCAGCTGGCTCCTTACCTTGAACTGTGCCTTCTTGTTCTTACTTTGGAAGTGGAGGTAGTCGGCATTCCCAAATTTCCCGAAGTATTCTAAGGCAAACAGTCTCATGGGGACATACCTTGGCAGCCTATAAGGCTTCAACTGACAACCATAAACTCTGATCACTGTGTGGTGTTGGTAAAAGTACCAATTACCAATGCTGTAGGTTTTGTTCAGATGGAGAATTCTCCTCATGTCATCAGTTAACCTTGGAGGAGGAACACCATACAATACTGTCATAGCTGGATAAATGAACGAGTCTATGAACTCACAGTGTGTGTATGGTCATACAGAGGTATGATGAAAAACAGAGGTCCAAAACACAACTGACCTTGGATTCCCCTGGGCATTAACTTGTTTCAGGGGAATGGGAAAGCTGGCTGGTTGATAAAATAAGAATAGATGGTAAATGTATGATGAGTATCTAAACAATCTCTCCCTTGGCAGATTCATTAGCTTCTCATGGTCTTGTCTGCTATGTATGTGGCATAGTCATAATGTACAGCTGGAGGCTTTCCAGGAGAGAATATAGACAGCATTGCCATTATGATTTCATCCACATCCTCCATTCCCTTGAACCCTAGGACATAGCTGATCAAATCTACTAGCATTCTGCCCAATTCATTCAAGTAATGATATCCAATAGGAGAAGTTCTGATGGCTTCAGAGCCTGACTGTACAAACAGCTGGTTGATTTTGATGACTTGGTCATTTGACAACTTATTCCCCTTCTTTATCAAGTTCTGCATGTGGAGGGAGGTCAATGGTTTTGCTGTGTGGAAATGCAGCATCTCATTTATGCTTTCAGGGGTGATATGGAACAGAATTGAGCCTGTAGGGCTGAGGACAGCTCTTTGGCCTGGATCATAGCACTCCTGGCATCTGTAGATCAACTCTGGCATAGAATTTACCTGGGGGAGGTTGTAGATGGGCAAGTTTGAATCCCAAATCCCTAGGATATCAGCTCCACTAAGGTGCTGGGCTTTCAACTCATTTAGCATCTGAATATTGTATTTGGAGCCTAATGGAAACCAGTCTAACATTTGATAATCCATATCTCCCAGGGCTTTCCATTCCAACTCCCTATGAGGGGCATTGAGAGGTTTGATGTTCAATGCAATTGGTGTCTCCATGGTCTATTAAGCTTTTCGAACTGTAATTGAACTGTTTGAAGTGAGCAGACCAACCCAGGGATGATTTCTTACAATGAAAGTGAGTTTCAGGTAGCAGAGGGAGATTTGATCCAACAACAATTGAAATACTGTTTGAATTAGGAATAGGACCACTGTCAGGTTTCACTCTGTCTCTTGTGGCAGGTTTTTTAATGGACTAACCCACTGTCTCACGATTGCGCGAGCAGTTTACAGTTTTTTTGATAGGAACTCGGGAATTAAGGTTCAGCTAGTGTTTTTCGACCTTGTAGTTGAAAATAGAGGTGTTGCAGAGGGAAATTGCCGGTGAAATTGTGAGTTTCAGTGTTCCTTAAGCCTTCTGAGTAATTTACAGTCAATTTAGGCATATGGAGGATGAACGGCGAGAAATACTTGGCAAACAGCGAGCAGTGGTCGTAAATGTGGGTGGAATTGGTGCTCTGGAGGTCTTTAGGTTGATTCCAGCGGGGTGGCGCAGTCTTGAACGTAAAACACCATGCAGAAGAAGCAATAGCAAATAAGCAGAAAGTATGAAAAAATGCGATTTTTTGCCATACTATGGATTTTTTGCAATTTGGCGCCTTTTCTGTGACGACGTCAGCATGACGTCATAGGGTGGGGTCAAGCTCGGATGACGTCGGCATGACGTCATCAGGTGAGGTGGCGGGCTACTGTTGGTCCATGTGGGTGATGCTGTGGCAGGTGAGTTGGCCCAGAAGCGGACAAAAGTGCTGATGCGATGGCAGGACGGAGATGTCGTGGGCATGACGTGGCACTGGCAAACCGGGCGGTAATGCTCTGACGGTTACGGTTAAGCGCTAGCTGTTATGGTTTCTCGGGGCGGTTTGGATACGGACCAGATCTTGTCAGAAGGCGCTCCGAGAGTCCTGAACGGGTGACGCGTGGCCGCGCCCTGACGTATCGCTACGTCATTTTCTCGGGCGCTAAACCTCTGTCGTGGGGGCCGCTCCGATATCAATAAGGACCGTCGGATCCCGTGGGTCCGATCTGACGGTTGACGGGATGATGACATGATAGGTGGATACGGACGCGGGCACAGTATTATTTAATATTTATTTTCGGGATGCGCACTTAGGCGGAAGACCATCGGGGTATGGTGCTTTGTAAGGTTTTTCAATGTAATTTAAAAAATCAACTGTGCGCGCAGAAACTTTGGATAAGTGCCAAAAGGTGGGCTATTTTTTGGATTTTTGATAATTTCAAAGGGGTTTTATGGGTAAAGGAGATTTATAATGGTTTTCAATGCGCAATAATACAGGCCCGATACTTAGGATAAGCGAACAAAGTGGGTATTTTGGGTTATTTTTGCAAATGAAGCGGGTATAGGTAAAACAAGGTCATTTATGAGGCTCTTTTGGCAAATGAAGTTTTCTAAGGGGCCAAATGACTTCAGAAGAGGGGAGGGGGTTGGACTTAGGTTCATCAAGATGACCAGGTGTCATTTGATCCCTGACACAGAACTTATTGGCTATAATACCAGGGGAGGGATATTTATACAAAATTTGGGGTTTATACACCATGGTGTTAATACTAGTAGGGGAAAGGTAATATAGGGGATTTACATAGTAAAGTTAGAGTTAATATGGGGGAAATGAGTGAAGGGAGAAAACACTAAGTTTGTTTGAGACTAACTTAGTTTAGGGAGTAGATCAAAATGAAAAGAATTTTTAGACAAGAAATGTGGCTTCTAAAAGATTAAGAACCACCATGAAGCCATAATCTTCTTCCATGAATCTCAGCTGATGGGGGAGTGTTAGCAATGAAGTGGAAAGGGGAAGAAGGGAGGTTAGACATGCTTCCTGCTTGCTACAACTTGATGAAGAAGAACACCTTTTCAATTGTTTTGACTTTGCTTTAGTAAACAAAGTTAACATACCTGCAATGGTAAGGATAACCTTTCTGCAACCCTAACTACTTACCCAGCTACTTTGCCTAGCATTTTTTGTTTCTTCTTGGAGGGTGCACTTGGACTTGCAGACCCTTACTTGCCTTTTCTTTTCTTTGGATTTTTCTTTTGTTTTTCTATCTACTTCTACCCTTATTTCTTCCAAGGTCCCAGATTAAGCAGTTGGGAACCTTAATTTCTCTACCTAAGCTACTTGTCTGCCAAGATTAAACAGTTTGGACAGACTTCTTTCTCTATTCTACAACTGGAAATTTAAACCATGGAATGATCCAGATTAGACTGTTGGACCATCCATCAAAATTGGGACACATTAAGCTATTTACACACCTTGTACTCCTTTGGAAATATGGGATCTTTGCATAATCAAAGCAGAGCATATTTGGAACTTCTATAGCCATCATGAAATATGAAACCTATTGGTATAGGTAGCTAACATGCTCCAGATCAGATGTATCATAACCATCACACTTTGATGCAGCTTCAGAAGTAACATGATCAGAACACTTAAGACCACGCTTTAATATTTCATGATTTAATATAGCTGCACGCTCAGCAGCTGCAGGAGCTGGAACTTGAACATGAAAATCAAACCTCCCTGAAGAGCGCAAACAGCCAGGCAGTGCCCATGGGGACTGAACAACAGCCAAAAAGGCAACAAGGCCAAGCCCACAAGCTCTCTTCCCTCTATCCTGACATGCATCCATCAAATCTGCAAGATATTCTGCCAGGCCAATGGCACTGCCAGAGGATTCGGAGCCCTCTGAGCCAGCTGAAAATGAGATAACACTATCTAGGTCATCCAACACTATGATTGATGGTGCATGATCAAGTGCTTCAGACATAGAACTGGAAAGAACCTCTCGAACTACATCAGCTTGCTCCCCTGACAACTCAGAACATCTCACAAAGAAAACATGTGCAAGTACATGTTGATCCTCCTCCAGGTGTTGTGCGAGGGCCAATGCCAATTGTGTTTTCCCAGAAGCAGGTGGTCCATGGAGAAGCACATGCCCAGGAAGTGGAAGACAAAGGTTGCTAAAGATCCTGTCCGAATTTGGAGACCGAAGTAATGTCAGCCGATTAAGGGCTTCTGAAGCAGCTTTCTCCATCCAGCTCAATGAGGAAAGTTATGACCCACTACTTCCCTTCAAGTAAATTTCCTTTTCATAAACAATTCGAAGAGGCTATCCCAGATTTACTTTTGTTCTTTTTGTAGAACCATTTTCACTATTGACTGAATGCAAGCTCTCTCTAATAGCATAAAGTTGATTATATTTTGTAAGAGATTTCCTGTCAGGTTGATGGCCATGGCTTATATGACGAACCAATTCTGCAGTGGGAGTCGATGATGATGATGCTAATATCACGCCTCTCCTAAAATTACAGGGAACTGTAACAATCATGGATGGTGCTAATGATAATGATTTAGCAAGAAAGGGGCATATCAAAAATTCTGTGATTTGAATTCCCGCATCAAATTATACTTTTCTGTGTTAGGGGCAAATTATGGTCTACGTGCCAACAGCATCCCAATAGAGTCATTGGCGCACACTTAAAAAAATGTATTTTGAGAAGTTAAAGTTCGCAGAGAGGATTCGAACTCTCGCTTCTACCACGCTAAATCCGATATGTAAAAGACTCCAACGTTGAACTTCATAAGTCTTCACGTGAGGTTCAAACCTTCACTTTTGTCTCCGTTATTCCGTGGCTATGTCGATCAGAGGGATCCATGGAATTCGTTTAAAATGTTGCCCCTTTAAAAATATTCGTTGGAGAAGTGGCTCAATGCTGGTCTTTTTAAATGCCTACTTCCTCCACGCTGGTTCATCGATACATCCATGTTGCAGAAGTCCAGGCAGCAGCAAAAACATCCGGCATGGTATTATCTTTGAGGTAGGTCCTGTCCATGCATAGCCAGTACCTTAACGCTGGATGGTTCACACTATTATCTTCAATGTTCTTGGCTCCCATAGGAGTTGAACTCGTTCAGCCCTTAGTGAGGTAATACTCGGTCCAACGAAGGAAAAGAGGCACCACGACCGTCACACCAGCTCTCGACTAACTAGGCTCCTTCCAAAATAAGCTTCTGTATGGCTTCATAAAAGACATCACTACAGTCATATAAACACAACCTCAGTGAGAGAAATGTTGCTACAAGCGTATGATCACAGTCTCTAGAGAAGTTTCTACATGCATGTATAAATTTGACCTCAAAAGAGAAGTTCTGATCTGAAATATGAGCTTGACAGCGATCTGATATCACAATAAATTACGAGAAAATAGTACAAGAAAATCTCCACCAGCGCAGATAATGCACCCTTTCCAAATAATGCACAGATAAATCAAATGCAGCGTTTGTACCATTTACCATACCTGCAAATACTCCTGTCCAAGTCCAAGGGGCAGAATTGTTCTTACTTGATATAGAAGATTCTTTCTATGCAGGAAGATTGGAAACTTTTTCAGCAGGTACATTATTCATCTGTCCTGAGAGTGAATCTTTGTGCATGTGAACATTTGTACGAGGAATCCCTACAAAGAAGTCGGAGCAGTATTCCTTTTCCAATGAATCATCAAGAGGGTAGTGCAACCACGAACCCATTACATCTTCATGGATGGAACTAGCATTGGCTGATGACATGGCATGCACAACCGATTCTAGAGTGTTATCCTTTCCCACAGAGGAACGCTTCCCAGGTAACACAACATCATAATTTTATAATGTTTTTGAAACAGAGGATCGAATATAAGAAAAAGAGGATCACCATTTTCCCATAGAAGTTCTTCGATATCATGCTCTAGTATCGTGGATCTCTTCTGCATAATCCCAATTTACCTTTGCCATAGGCGGGAAATCAGAAGATTGAATAATCCCATTTTCCATATCCCAATTGGGAACACAATGATTCATGGTGTCTTCGAGATCAGTTTGCTGGCAGAAGTGTGATTCGTTGGGCCCGAGAGGTTCCTTGTGGCTCTTATCTGCTGCATAGGCCACCTTCTTCATTCCCAGGGGGTGGCCTGACAGGAGTACTGCCCAGGGCATCTATGAGGCTCAACTGGCCCGAATTGATGATGAAGAAATAGCAGAGCCAGAGGGGTAGATTTGCATCAGCGAAGTAAACTAACGCAGAGGCAGAGGCAAGGGCATCCTCTTCACTGTGACATGAAAGATGTGATGGAAAACTACATTAATGACTTCGATCAGGGCTCTACATCAGCGTCCTCCTTTGGCTGATGCAATGCATCCTCCACAACTTCTGGTTCCAGTGAAGCACTCAACAATGAAGCGCTCCCTTAATTTTAGGATCTCAGCCAGTGAAGTGCTCAACTAATCTTCCGATTTCACAAGTTTAGCTCAAAGGATATCTTCTAGGATATCTTCTACAATTTACATGAGGAATTGGCGCGATCTCTTCCATATTTGATGAACTCAAACCTGATTTTCCTTGTCCATTATTGTTGGGATTTGTTGTCATCTTGCCACTTTTTCCAAAGCAGCATCTCTTATCTTTCTCCAACGCCCCTAGCTACCATAAATAAAACCTCTATGTTGTCCGGATTTCCCCCTTCTGGGAACCGCACTTCTTGAAATGAAAGTGAGATGGCTGGAACTTTCAAAATTAGATTCTTTAGTTAACGTGGTTGAAGCATGTGTTCCTGATGGGAGCTCCCCATCTAAAACAAGTGATGTATCAGTCCCTGGCTCTTCTCCAGTAATAGAAGTTACCGAAATCTGATTATGTCCACTTTCACTGAAGACCAGCTGTGCAAACTGCATTCAGAGCTGTACATTGCCCATGGCACATTTCTGTAGGTAAGGCGGTGGCGCTTTTTATCTCTATACTGACATTCCCGCTGGAAGTAGTGCACCGATCCATTAGAAAATTGAAGGAGGGAGAAATCTCCCCGGCAACGGCGCCAAAATGTAGGGCGATTTAGTTGTCCGCTAAATCCTTGTCATTTAATTTATCAATCCGGGGAATCGTAAACTTAGAAGCAAACCAATATATATGGGACCTTAGATGAAACAGGTGTAAGAAGTTTGTTTAGAATGGAAATGCATATTACAAATCTAAACTATCAGATCTATTCTATGAAAGCATAAAAATAATGTTTGATCAATGGAATTATTTTACTTTAGAAGATAGAGAAGAGTCTCTTGTTCAAGAGTCCTCGTTGTCCTTCTACCATCTTTCTATAATAACATTGCCAGACACCTAAGAAAGAAGGAAAGAAAGCATGTAAATGAAAGCAAGTAAATATTGTTTCCAATTCAATTCTTAGCTTATGGAGAAGAGTCTCCTAACTTAGGAGGACTTGATCTCTAGATACTGAAAGGGAATCAATATTCACATAAATGTAATCTAGGAAAGCCTTTGAGAAAGTAAATCTTATTTCAATTTAATCTAGCTTATGAAGAAGAGACTCTTAACTTAGGAGTTCCTGGTTTTCCTTCTCACATCAAAACTAGCTATTGAAAGGAGATCAACCTTCACACAACAAAACATGGCCATATCATGAATTCATATTGAAATTATCTACAATTATTTACAACAAAGAAATAAGATGAACATTAGAATTGAAATTAGTATATTCACAACATTATTCTACAACAAAGTGTACTTATCTCAGTATGGGGATCCTTCCATTCCTCAATGAGCACACATTAGCAACTATCACACCTTAAGAATCAAACAACACTCATAACTCATGATTTGGAGAAAATGATATTATTCATGTTGAATGAACAATCATAAATTTGGTGCTAATGAATAACTGATAATTGTTTTCTCTCCCTCCTCCTCCTTCATTACCTAATTTGGAGGATGCTCCTCTTACTTATACATGAATTAGGGATATCTACTCAATAAATATAGATCCCTTAAATATCTACTAGACCCACACTTGTCTCAACTTATCCCTAAATACTAGATACAAATCCCATGACACATCAAAATCTCCATGATCTTCCTCCTTGGAATATGGTCCACCTCTTGAGTTGAAATTCGAATTTGATCTTGGGAGGCCACATAAGGGTGCCTTGGAAGCTTCCAAATGATCTACACATGTCATCAAACTCAAGCCACTTTTAGGTATAATCAAATACATGTTATTTCTCTAACTTTTAATCATAAATTCACTCTAAATACATGAAATTAATAACTTTGGAAAATGAGAATATAAACTCATATGGTAATGGAAATATAGGGTTATGTAATGATAATATGGTGAAATGAGATGACATAATGAGGATAAAAGGTGAAAATGGAGTGAAAATTAAGGTTAATTTGGAGGCCCAACAACTACCCATCATTGAGCATATTCTAATTTACTACAATGGGCACAAGACTTCCAACGAACATGTCATGGCACAACTTCAGAGCCTTGATCATATTTCCATCCTTGCAGTATCCATAAATCATTATATTGCATGAAATAACATCTGGGATTAGACCCCTATTCAACATTTCATCAAACTGATCTTATGCTTTCTTCACCTTGCCCATTTTGCACAACCCATGAATTAACATATTATATGTTGAGATAGTATTAAAATTACCCTTTTCTGAAATCTCATTCTTGAAGTGAAAAGATTCAATAATGTTTCCTTTCTTGCTATGTCCATTGATCAAAGGATTATAGGTGAAATCTAAAACACTCAAGCTTGTATTCTTCATTCCTCGCATCAAGTTCTTGACTTTATCCAATTTCCCACTTATAAGCACATTGTAAGTCACATCATTATAAGCCAATCCACTTGCAGTCTACTCCAACTAAGTATTTTTTTTCGGCAGCCTACCTTTTTGAAGCCACACATAACTTGATTTCCCTTTTGGTCGGACTTGAGGATCATAGCAGCATGATTGAAAAGCTAAGGTAGAGATTGTAGAGCCTACAGGATTGTGCACAAAACCATGCCTAGCTTTAGTTTCCGATCTACTATCTCCATCTCGGTTTCTACATCACCCAACTGTGAAGCAATCAGACCATAATGTGTCCAAGAAACATGAGTTTCCCAGTACTACCATCTCCACCATATAGGTATCTTTTGTTTTCAAAACTCAACCAAAGAATTTACCTTGTTAGGATCACTTAGTAGGGGGATTTCCAGCTGTAGTTAACATTAAAATTCAAATCATTTCCGAAATAAAAAATTGATGAAGGGATCGAGAGTTGAAAATATGGCCTTATAGGTCGAGGAATAACGAAACCACATAAGATATTCCATGTAGAATAAGAAGCTGATGAAACGATTGCAAAAATATGGTAACTTGGATTCATGGCTACTGTCATCATTCCATAATATGTATAGTATAGAAATGTGAAGAACATAATGAAGAGGAACCATAAGAACATGGGAGCTATCCACTTAAAAAATTTCATAGAATATACCAAGATGGCATAGACTATGGACTATATCAAAACATAGGGTATCTTAGTTGCCACTAGTACAGATGACGAGGATGGTCATTCAATGAAATTGATCTTCATAACAAAACTATAATTGACTCACTGTTCACATTTAGGTTACCTCTCTAAGGGCATAAGGAAGTGTTGAATACATACTAGTAGCTTTTTCTCTATACGAGATAGTTTGTTCAACCTCGATAACAGGCTGTATAGTCAATGAATTGCTAATACCCAGAAAAATATAGCACAGTACATCGATCCCATAATATTCATTAGATCTTGTTGTTTTCCTCTGTAAAGAACACTGAAGAATACTTAAGAGAAACACAATTTACTCTACTTACAGAGAACAACAAAATAGTTTTCAAGGGAACAAATAAAGACTACAAGGTGACTTGGAAGACATATTTCAAAATAATTTCTAAATATGCTAAGTGACTCTATTAACTCAAATATGTAATAGACAATAAACTAATCAATGATAGAGAAAACAAAATGTCAAATTAAGGCCGAACCAGTTTTGCAAATAAGTCTATTATGCATGTCAAGAGAGTGTCCAACCTCTTTGTTCCAAGGTCCCAAAAGATGGTTCCAAATAGTAGGATAACCACTATAGTGCAGAAAAACTGCACAATATTATAGTGTGGATTCCTCCAATATGACAAATGTTTCTTTCAAAGGCATGCTAGGCACTAAACTTTGAAGGATTGTGCATATTTTTTTGGAAAATTCAAATCTTGCAAGCTGGGAGTATGGGTGCTTAGCTCTTTAATAAGAGCTTGATTCCATCTGAAAGAAAAACAACACATCAGTCAAAAAAGGTTTAAAAAAATTGCAGTCTATTCTTTGGGGCTCCAAGTGAAAGAAAATAGAAAAATCAGATATGCACAATGAAAAAGCTCTTTTTCAAACAAGTTCCTACAAATCCATCTAGACAAACTCGTAAAGTGATGCTTTTTTGTAGATTTCAACAAAGTCCAGACCAAGCCTTTCCTCAACAACTATGGAACTCACTTATAGTGCCCATATCACTGGATTGTATCCTTTTATAACTTGCGGTACTTCTGAAAAAACATAACCAACCAAACAAGAATCAGACAAGATTACTATTTTCTACCATGATTGATAATAGTAAGCACAACCATTTACTAAATAGCTTATAAAATACAATAAAAAAATCACCCTTACCTCAAAACAATCAATGCATTTATGAGAATGACGACCCAAAGGACCTGTGTAGATAATTTGGCCACCCCTTTTTAGGAGCAAGAGCTACAGTTCAAGAAACCAATAAAACTGAAGATTTAGCAATTATTGGTTCTGTGGAACCCTACTTTATTCTAGTCCTTTGCACCCCTTTCCTTTTGTTAAGCCAAGCAAAGAAACATAAAAAAATTCCATTTGTTTTACATTGCATAGATTGATCATGAAATTTTTTGAATTGGCCTCATCAAAAGCTTCAAAGATATCAATGCTGGGTTGGTGGATGGTACAAACAACTGTTCAACCTGTATTGACTGTGTTGCGAACAGTACGCATATATTGTTGCAACACGGGCATCTAGTCTATAAGTTGGCTCATCCATGAAGATTATAGAAGGATTGGCAACTAGTTCTACTGCTATGGCTTCTCTTCCTTTGCTCTGTAGAAAGACTTGTCACTCCAGGTAGACCTACAAGAGCATCTCTCAAAGGAGTGAGCTCCACAAGCTCCATGACTTCTGTGACAAAAAACTGTAGTTTGTTGTAACAACAAAAATCTATGAGCACAAGCTTTTTGCATGATCTCATTAACAAGGGAATATTTCACTCGACTACTGCATGCAAAAGGGAAATCTAGACCAACCATTCTAGTTTTTTGATCATCCTTGCAAGGAAGATGAAGCCATGCAGAATACGCGAGTGATTCAAATACTGTGAAATTTGGAGAGTGGATGTCATTTTGTTCACAATATCCTGAAATGCAAGCAAGTGTTTCTTGCTTCTTGGGGAATCCAGAGATGCTTATGGCTTTTAGGTCAATCTTGCAAAATCAAATATTCAGGATTTCAACATGTCTGAGAATGAGGCATCTAATACTAATATAACCTATAAAGAAGAGGAGGTACAAATGGTGACATCCTACACTTACACTGGAGTAGTATCCTCTAGCCCATCCTTCAGTGTAATCCCAACAACAAAATCAAGGTGGAGGAGAGGACACGAAGGATCAGAAACACTATATAAAAAATGTTTCTAGGCAAACTTCCAAGATAGGTCATGTATCCAAGACCCACCTCTTGAAGTTTATGCTCTCAAACCACCAAAAATCCTCCTCCCAAAATTTTTGTTCCAAGCCCTAGTTTTTTTCTCTAGCCTCAAAAGGACCAAATTTTAGGAGATAAATTTATCTTGGAAGTTGGCTTGGAAACGTTAGATGGGTAGTTGTCAGCGGATGGAAGGAGAGTTGTGAGTCTGGTCCCATTTCCCTTCCCAGTTTACATGTTGTTGAGTAACTTGAGGACTTGGCTCACTTACAAAACTTCATGATTACATGCTTACACATGGTTAAAGGAGTGGATTTAAGAATGACAACACATAGTTTCCCTGGATATTAGCCCGAGGTATGAGAGTCTCAAGGTATGTATAGTCCCTGCACATATAAGATTAGCTACATGCCTTGTTTCCTACATTGGTTTAACTATCATGAATTTTAGTGGCTAGTCTGTGCATCATTTTGTAATCTTCGGGTGTCATAACAAGGGATTTACTCTCCTACTGTGAGCTACTCAACACTCTCCCATATTAAACAGTATATGGTAATCTTCTCAACTGTTTGGTTGTATGCCACCCCATTGTACGGATAAATACTGACAGGACAAAACCTTTGTAGGCAACCTTATTATGCAACCTACTATCTAAAATGGAACCTATCATCCAATAATACAATACCCTTGCATGACATATCATCACAGTAAATAAATTAATTGCTTTCAATGTGGATGGTACATGTGAGGCCATTGGTTCACTGCCCTATTTTACCACAGAAGCATAAGGTAGCATTACAATATGCAATCAACAACGTCATAGTCTATTATTAGACTCATTGTAAGCTAATTTATGTGATGCTACTGGTGATTCTCACTAGGCATCATTGGCTACCCCATGAATTTCAAGTACAGGCCGCATGGATGGTGGTATTATTAGAGGTAATGAAATAAGGCTAAACACCAGTATGCCACTTAACATAAATGTTTTATATATAGCATTATTGGTAAAAGGCATTTGAGTCCTTAATTCAAGCCTAATGAAATAATAATGTAGCTTACGATTGACCTCACTATCTCATGCACCAAGATCACAAGCCTACTATTTTTTCTGCTCATGTACCTAATTATTTCATAATTTAACACACCTTATTAGTGGTTGCGTAGCTGGTATGAATAGACTAAATCTAGCATGGATACTACTAGTCAAACAACCATATTTGGTCCATTTACTAGATAATTTTCTGTGAGGTAAATATAGCCATAATACCTCTGATATAATAAAGTATTTTTCTATCAATGTGCTCATAAAATGTTTTCTGTGTTGGTAATTTTTTTTTAAAGGCACTCATTATGTATATCTAGAACATAATGTAGTAGGATCTTCATGTCAATTGAGATCAGATCTTCACATCAAGTAACCATTGAATGTGAGGAAGTCAATCCAATTATTATGATGAAAACCAATTGAAAAGATTTACAAGATAATAAACTAAAATGAATATTATTAGTGTTTTGTTTCCTCAGATTGCATTAACTCACTTTGATGGAAGACTTATTGTAATGAAATCAAATTGACCACATTTTAAAAATTAGAAAAATAAATCATTTCCTTCCCTCTTAAATGGTAGATTGTAAACCAATTAGGTAGTATTCATTGTTATATAATGGATGGGAAATAATTACATCTAGGCCTTAATCTCAACCCATTTAAAATTTCTTCCCTTGATAGTGTACTGTATGTAATCTCTTATTCTGGTTAATGAGTGGCAACAAGCTCAACGCCGATATATCACAACATTATTACCTCATTACATCATCCATTTTCTTCTGTGTGCTCAAAATATTTGTCAGCAATGTTTGTTTTTTTACCCATTTAACGTCATTGTATATTTGCTAGAATGTACACATCAAGATGGCGTTAAGATAGTGTTGTGTGTTAAATGAATTACTCATCACAGCATGGTGTTAAGATATATAATTAAGGGTTGTTGTTGAATTTATTATTCGTTCCAAAAAAATAAAAAAAATTAGGGGTTGTTATAGATTCCATGGAAAGCACAAAGAGACCAGCAAAAGTCTGCCAAAGTTGGAAGTTTGATGCTTGGATGTAAGATATATTCTACCAATTTTCTTACAATCTCATTTGGGATCAATGGTTTTCTTTGCAAACATTCTTATAGACCTCGGCTAGAAGAAATGACTACATAAATGCTTGTTTGAAAATCCTTGTATCAAAGTTGTTATCCACTCCTTAATTACATCACAGAAATGTATCGAAGGATAATTATGATGGATATTGAAGGAGCCATGTCACCAATAATTTCAGTCATTAAACTCACAATATGATCTTGAGTGATATAGAAATATTGATACACCTTCTAATCTACGAAATTCATCTTGATATTTCAAATGACAGCATCATAATTTGGGTTATGGCTCAAAGAAAGATAAGGTCAATGCTCAAAGTTGAAGTGTGAGATAACCAACCTATCTTTTTCCTTGAAAATATTGCATTGTGTTTAGAAGAAGGATTTTGAAAAGCTCATGAAAGTATCATGCCATTTTTTGTCATTAATATTACATTGTTAAGTAAAGGACCTAGAAGATGCAGTGCATTTGGTTATTGCTAGTGTCAAGGGCATTTGAAGGATGGAACCTATTTTTGTTCAATCTTGAAAGTTAAGAAATCGAAATAAGGAAAAAGATAATTGTCAAAGCACATTATGATGGAGCATGTTCACCATTTGAAATAGCAAGCTTATAATGAAGAAAAAGGTCGAGTCCTCTTTCATGTTTGGAGGCAAAAGTACTCTCAAGGAAGATGAGTCATTTGCAAAACTGAATTATTACTAACTGATATGATAAGGGATGAGCTACTTTGGTTGAAAAAGTCAAAATCAATGTTCAACTAAAAATACAGAGTTGCAGGAATATCCTTACTCGTATTTCTGAAGCAGTAACCAAGTATGCTATGGGTCTATCATATTTATCTCTTGATGAATACATCTCATTGGAAGATCCATGATCTTGACTCATTCGCTTAGTTTGATATCAAGATGAAATATTCTTTGATTGTTTTCTGAGGCATTGGGACTCTATGATTTTTTGGACATTTGGTTATGAAAATGAAAATTGGCACATTACAAAGTCTAGTTGGACTTGCAAGGGGTTAAAATGTAACTAGGATTTATCCTAGAAGACTAGAAGTCTTGAATGTAAAAACCCTAGGGTTTGTAGATAAAACCCTAGATCTAGATTAATGCTTTCGCTAAAAGAAGAAACCCTAGCCTATGCAAGGAAGGAATGGCACCATGTTGATGGTGAGGACAAGGATGATAAAATTTCAAGATGGATGCAAGAAGGCTAAGATCAAGAGGGAGCTAACATTTCCTATGATCCTCAAAAGATAAGTAACTTATATCTCTCTTTCTTGGTTATTGCTGTCAGCTATCCTCTTTTCCTTTCTTCTCTTTGTTGGGTTATAATAATTATTCCATGACCTCTTGGTGAGGATTACAGGTACATAACGAAGGTTGCTAAGGCTTTGGCAACATATGGAAGAATCAAAGAACAAAGTAAAGCTTGTGACAAGAGGATATTCCTATAATTGGTGATGTGTTGAGACATATTATACTAGATGTGATCTTGAGCTTAAAGGGAGGAGGCAGATCCACAAATGTAAAGTATACCTTGATCGTTTTGAAGGGAATTCAATCGAGATTTCCAAATAGATGTACAAGATCTAACATGTAGCAGATGACAATGTTACTACAAAATCTAGTAGGCCTTGGAGAGAGACACCCTACAAGACTAAAAGCTAGACTACGTGCTAATAATGGGGTGGAGGCCTAATGTCACCTCAGCCAAAACCCCTACCCTTTACGAACTTTCACTAATGGGAGGAGTCTCGTTTTGAGGGAGATCACTTAAAATGGATATGCTAGGTATAAGGTACAAGGTGATCAAGCTACAACTCATTCAAGAGAGAGACTCAATAATGTTTCAGAGCCTCAAGGAAGAAAAACACTCTCTAAGAAAAGCCTTAGAAATCAAGGTTCAAGACCTAGGGTTTTGATGTTTTTCAATGGTGATAGGTGTTCACAAGGTCAACAATAAAGAGAAAGGGTTCCTTGCAATGATAATAAGTTATTCCAAGGCTCATGAAACCATTAACAAAGTCCTCAAGATGAGGGAGAAGAAACTAGGGGTTCCTTCCTAGGGAAAATTTGAGTGGATACCCACTAAAATGATAGGTCATGTATCCAAGATGCACCTCTTTATGATTAGGTTCTCAAACTACTAAAAAGACTCTTCCCTAAAATTTTGTTCCAAGCCCTAGTTTTTTTCTCTAGCCTCAAAAGGAATAAATTTGAGGAGATAAATTTATCTTGGAAGTTGACCTGGAAACATTAGATGTGCTTAGATATTTTGGCTTAGATGGCATAAACATTAAACTATGTAACCTCATAAAACACAGGAAGGGAAAAGTAGAGTCATAATATGTAATAGATACTACCCTCTCATATCAATAGCAACTTGGAAGAGAGGAAAATTTCATAGTTAAATGTGAAGAATATCAATAGATCAAATTGTTTTAGGCAAATTGCAAAGCCTAAGTTGATTGAGAAATTGAAGTTCTAGTCTTCATTATCTAAGAACTCGAGTCTGGGTTTTGTGACAAAGTCCTCCGAACAGGTGGACTAGAGAAAACTGGGATAATAGATCAAATTTTAACTACCTGTGTAGTTTGGAGTGGAAAAGGCACCAAATTGGTGTCATTTCTTAGGAAATAGAAATGAGGCCTTCGACAGGGAGGGGCTAAGAAAACTAGTATTGATGTCCTTATTTTCCCAGGTCCAACCATTGATGAAGTAGACCCACAATATCCAGGTGCTAAAAAAGATGACCTCGGTTGAGGAATAGTTTGTGGCATCCATTATTGTTGCCTCTGCTGCTACTGCTGCTTATGCAAACCCCAAGATTTCATTGAATTAGACTAGGGTAATAAATTGTTAGAAGAAAATGTTGCAACCCACTCTGATACATTGGAAATTCCTAATGTATGAATGTTGTTATCCCTTGGGATATCACCTTTAATCCATTCCTCTACACCTCTCCCAATTTCTTTAAATGGGATGGGCACTTGCTGAGATGTTATTCTATGTATAGTTCTATCATTTGCATCAGCTCTGTTTGCTACAATAACTTCCCTAGATAGTGCTAATAGCAATGGAAATGGCTCTTGCAGAGAGCTCACAACACAATCACCAACAAGAAATCTATTAGCTGCAATAACGTCCCTTGAGAGACAGGAGGATGAAGGTGAATCATAAAGAGAGACCAATAGATTCCTATGTAGAAAAATAGACATAATTAGGGTGAAAATGCTAGAGCTAGACGATGGCAGAGTAGGATGATGCAATTGTTGCTGATAACAATGATTGTGACTAGAACTGGTGCTGGAACAACCTTGTGTGGGAAAATCATAAGAAATCCATTATGACGCTCCTCCAGCCCATGGTTCATAATGTTGGTGTTCAACATAATGGATTCTACTCTCTCTCTTGGTGAGCATATTTCTCTTGGATGTTGAGTGTTGTTTTTTCAACTGTTGGACAAATTGTATGTTCTTAGACCTATGATGTGCAAATTCTCTAGCAATAGTGATTTTCTACTGCTCACCATTACATTCTCCCTCTGCTAGTGTCTGTGAGCCAAACCCAAGCTGGTGTGCCACTACCATCCCACAAAACTAATAAAATTAGCATTTATAGATTAGACATACCAAACTATTTAGTAGCAAGGAAGAAAAATATTTCTCAAACTTCACAGGATAACAGAAGAACGAAACTATAATACCTATTATAAGAAAAATACACCTTAAACTATATGTAAAATAGAAAATTTTTAAGAAGCACTTACATTGTTTTAAACTTGACCAGACAATCATGGAAATATTCTTCAAATATTCCTTTTGGTTATGTTCCTCTGATGCACTTGAATACCCTGCAAGGACTCGGCTAAGAACACTGAGGAACTTGGCATACAATAATTTTGCTTTATCAATCTCATTTAAGAATTTGAATCTGTGATTAGGAGAATGAAGTTGGTAACATCACTTTATTGATTACATCTCATCCACTCTCAAAGTTTTCGATCGGAATACTTGCTATGGTATTACCCTGTAGTTAGGTATTGACGCAAAACTGGGTAGTAGGCAGTTTTCCATATCGATTGCTAGATGATTATTTTCATATCATCTTTCTTACATATCCCAAATGAGATCTCATGAAGATATTTCTTCTTTACCACATGTTGAAGATTCTATCAATCCCTTTTATTCCATGCAAGATAACCTATCTATCCTATAGATCTCCTTGCATTCATTAAGTCATTTCAAAGAAAAACTGATTACAAATATTCAACTCACATTTTCTTTAGTGACACAAAACTCACATTCTTTGTCATTCAAATGTATACAAATCTTCAACTGAATGTAACAACCCTCCAAGACCAATAATGATCCTCCAAATGCAAGAACGCTTCTCCAAATGCAAGAACATCGAAGTATGCAAGCAGAATAATGAAGATCTTCATGTCAGCTTGAAATTGAATTAAATTAAATAAATGGAAGTAGCGTCGGCTCAATAAAATAGTCACGATGGTTCATGAGTTTATGTCGGCTTTCATATATGGACATAACCACTATAATTACCCATCTAGTGTTAGTGAAAATACATAAATAAAAAATCTCGCATGCCTCTGAAATTTCGCATATAGGAGCAAATTCGCAGTAGGGTTTGACTGCACCTCATTTTGGTTTTAGGTGCGGTCATGATCTTGAGTATATGGAGCAGGAAGGAGGAATCTTTGGCAAGTCTATAGCTCTAGGTGAGGATAGGATCTCAGCATATCTTTGAGACCCTTCACATGACTATAAATTTCAGTTCTCGGATCACTGTAATCTTGGATGGGACAAAAATGAGTTTAGGTGACATGGTAAGCTGTTATAATGACTGTAAAACCCTCGCATATATCCCTGTAGTTTTGATCTAGGCATATATATGTGTATCTTAGTGATCTCAAACTATTACAGTCTCTGCATGATAAGGAGCAGCAGTAATCATTTCAGTCTTGCCTTAAATGGAAAGTAAGATCTCAGTGTAGGTAAGAAACTAATCACAATTTTGGTGAACCTAATTCATGGCAATAAATGCATATATGTGATGGAAAGAATCTTGGAATCCTTACTATTTTCATATAGCCTCAGTCTCATTGTCTCAGCTTAAGAAGCATCAGATTGATCCTATCGTTTCCCTCACTATCTTGGCACTTTTGTCCTAAAGTACATTCTCTACTGCTCACATTTAGCATGATGATGTTTCTAGCTAGGGTATAGTGATGATCCAAATATGGTGTAGCAACAATGAAGTCATCTATAAATTGATCAAGAATGAAAATCAAGATCACGATAATGATCTCAATGAAAAAGTTGAGATCACATGTGTGGTAATCTCAAGAGATAATAATGGCACAGCAATGATGTCAACAATAATGAAGATTTGAGTGAGGCAAAGGTGCAGCAAGGATGATGATCCTAACAATGATGAAGAAGAGGATCAATGTCTTGGTCTTGGAGAGGCAAATTGTGTCAAGGGTCATGGTTTTTGTATTTGCCAATGAATCTCTATAAGAAGAATTTTGTGTGGGTTTTACTCTCCAAGAGGGACAGGTTTTGGCCCTGACAGAAAGCAAAATATTTGTGTTCTTGTCTCTTTTGTTTTCGGTAGCAATTTGATGAAGTAAACACGCCCACTAATAATTGGTGGAACTTTAAGTCAAGATAAATTGTATAAATGCTTCACAAATTGTTATCATAGTAAAGAAGAATCACCTTATTATGTTTGCGCAAGATTCTTCAACATGGTATCAACTTCCTTCATAGAGAATATGATCTTCTAAATTGATAATTACTTTCCAATGATTTCTTTAACCAATTTCACTTATGTCACATACATCATCAAGTAATTATACATAGCAAATCTCAATAGTAATGCAATAATGATATTAGGATCATAAAGAGACATCCAAGCACAAACAAGACACAATTTTACACTTTGAAAACCCAAAGTTAGGAAAAATCCTACAATATTTTCTTAGTAGAAATTGTGCTATTCAACAAAAGTACAATATGATTTTCTAGTCAAATTGACTACATAACCTATACAAGCAAAGTTTGGCCTTGCTGTTGTTGCCAAGAATTTTGGTCAACTTCAGTCAATAGGGCCGAAACTCAGCCTACTGCAGCTACCAAGAAGCTTAGTCAATTGCCTAGGAAAATTGGTCAAATTTCCCTGACAGAGCTTAGTCAACTGCTTTAGAAATTTGGGCAAACAATGCCTTAGAAATTTTGGTCAAAGAGTGGTAAAAAATGGTTAAACTTCTTGCTTCTTCTCTCTCTCCTTCACATATGTGAACTGAAAACAAATGATTTTTGTGTGATCTGAATTGATGCCAAAAAATGGAGGCCAAGTTTGTATTTATAGTGGTCATAAGGTGCCCAAGGGGCACATCTCCTTGTGTTGGACCGACTTTAAATTTTTTGGAGGCAAATTTGAATTAAATTTCTTCTTCTTAATTTTTCCTTTAGGGTCACGACTTGAGTAGTTGGGAATACTAATCGTAACAACCCAAAACAAATCAACATAGGCTATAATAAAATCTGGGAGAAAAGGCATAAAAAAGAGAGAGTTGAGAGAGTGTGGCTCCGTTGCATGTAAGCTAAGACTGACTGACTGAAAGAGAGGAAGGTGCAAACGAAACGGTGGGAAGATCATATCTGTAGCCCAGTTAAACCAAATAAGAGATAGTATGAAAAGGTGATATCCAAGGCCACCAATTCAAGAATGCTATGGTTGTCCAAGAGGTCATGAAATCATTGAAAATTCAGAAGTCTAAGGGTAATTATTATAAGAATTGGTTTCCAGATTAATAGCATGCCAGGGTTTTATTCCTGTGAGGGATTCTCTATTTTAAAAAATTTCTATGCATTGTGCAATATTGTAAGTGTTGTTGCACATTTATCTATCCATCTTTGCTTGGGTTGCATAGAACAGAGAGATCCATATAAGCATGCATGCATGGGTATTTTCTTCCCATAGTAGTTCAATAAAATCCGTAGTGAGATACATTCTGACTCGTCCACTGGAATACAAATCATAAATTCATCCTTTGGTGAACACATTTAACCTTAATAAAAGCACAATTTGATGTTAATACAACAATTTTGACCAAGAAGGGAATAAAATGTTTGATACAGTACCTGTTTATGAAAATAAATACATTTCAATGAATTCATTGAGCCTTTAGAAAATTTAATGTTCGAAAACTAAGCTCTGCAAGGGAAAATTTTAAGAGTTCAACTCAAACTTAGCAAAATATCTGTCACAAAATAATTAAAAATGATGTCATTTCCTTCAAGTTTTGGCATTTATTTTGTACCCTAGCCAGTTTTTCCATCCACTCATGAGTTTCACTCATTAGAGAGAAAATAACCCATGAGTACTCATAAAATCAACTCACTTCTGGCAAGTTTGAATCATGGACAGAGAGTTAGACTCAGGATGGAGTTAATTCGGCTTTACAGCAAGCCCAAGTATGGTTTGGCTTGGGAGTAGACTCAGTGAATTCTTTCACCTATTAAGAAAATCCGAAAAAAAAAAAAATTATGTCAATATAATAAGTAATCTCAAAATTATATACAATTGTTCACCAACTGTGCATGAGTGTGTATCAAAAGTTGAGGCTTATATTTCATATACAAATTGGCTAAACCTGTAAAAAAAAATAACTTCAAGAAGTATGAACATAAAATAGCTGCTAAATGGGAAGAGTACATTATCCTTTACTATTAACCTTCACACATTTGACTGTGCAGGAATTGGTTGCAAATTCAATTGACACTTTTAACATTTCCAGCTATGTTTCTACACTTCCATTCCACTACATTTTTTGATAGATTTTGCCTACACTTCCATTACACTACATTTTTTGATGGCTTTTGCCAACATTTCACTACAGTTGAATCTTCATCTTTTGGGCAAATCTAATGTGTGATTTGCACATTGTAGGGCAAGTGAAAATATATGCATGGTATGAACATATGGTATTAGAGTGTGTGTGTAAGAGAGAGAGATCCAGGAAACAAATCAGGCAAGACAGGAGTTAAAGTATTACTAAACAGATTGCACAAAAAATAGAGGTACAACAATCGAGATATGAGAATATAAATAAGTTAGTTACATGCCTGGGTGTCTAAAAATGTGCAAGCTGCCTCCAAAGAAACTTCCAGTACCCTGAATTCAAAGGGAAAATCATCTGTAGATGAACCATTGTAAAGTTCAACATCTAATTGATTTTTGTTGGCTAGATTGTGTGCTATGAGACATGGCATCATCCCTCAGTTCTTGTCCACTTGACACTAGTGAAAATATTGAGCTTCCTTGTTCTCTAGAATGCCACATATTGTTAACCATGTCATTTCTAACATTCAAAGACCTTGGTGGCTTAGCCACATATTGTAGAACATAGTTATCCAATGAATTCAACAACAATACTTCATCAGTTGTGATTATACACATTATCTATTCTAGATTCACACCAATTTCTCTTTCTCGTCCAAGAATAGTGAAAGGATATACAAATAATGGATCCAAAAGACGGAGATCCCTAGCAGGCAAGTCACAATGCTTCATTATTGTTAATTTATCTACCTCTAAAACTTGAGAACTCCCATTTTTATCTATTCTTATCCATGACCGAATCCCCTACCCTCTCTTTTTAGCTCCCAAAAGGCCTAGTCCTTAAAACAGAGGCCTGCCAGCCATGGTTGATCAAAAAGGAGCTTCATGCGCCACAGAAACAGAAGGTCTAGGATGAAGAAGGAGCTCTTTCAAATCTGCCATATAATACTGCTTTTTAGCTTTTGAGAATTTGTTTTCATAGGTCAAAGTCTCCAAACCTATGTCTATAGTTATTGATAAGTGATATGTGCCTCTGCAATCCTCCTTGAACAGAGATAAAGGCAATTGACCAATGCCATTTTACCAGATCAAAATATCACAACCATTTCCAAAATGTGTCCTCATTTCATAAAACTATATGTAGATTCTGACTCTGGAAAACAAATAAAAATCTCCGGCTCTTGAACTCTAAACAAGTAAATGTCCAAACTGAACCTCCAGTTGGTTCCCAAACGTTGTGAGCTTGAAGTGTAATGCTTGAAAGGCGATGTCAGTTGATATTCAAAACAGAATTCAGAGTCATCTCAAAGAAAAATTTCATAGAATTTTATCCTAAATTCCCAGTTTCAACTTTCAACCCCCCCCATACAACGATCTCGTCTTGCTCAAAAGTTGATCTTCACAATAAATAAAAGAACCTATGAAGATTCATTTGTGGAAGAATCGATGAGTCGGGAGATAAACTAGGGCTCCAAGATTTGAGTAGCGAAGGGGATGGATGTATGAAAGTCGATAAACTATTTTTATGGTTCGTTCCCAGTGGAGAAGTAGAAATAGACACCCAAATTACTTGAATTCATTAATGGTGCTAGAATCGAGTGACTTAGCATATATGTATATTTTAATGGTCCCAATATCCCCCAACCTGTTTGACTTTCCCACATCGACATCTAGTTCATCTTTCTCAGCTCCTCTCACCTCTGCAAGCACTTATTGTAACCCATCATCCACAATTGCAGGCACTAACTGATAATCCAATCTCGTTTTTACTATTGCAACCAAATATGATTTGCAAACCAAGAAATCGGGGCTGTCAGGGCCATTGTAACCAAACACAACTTGCAAACTGGGAAATACGGGCCATCGGGACCATTTCAAGCAGATCTAACCTCTGAACTGGAAATCAGAGCAATTGCAATCAAATCCAATTCCTCCAAACTAGAAACCGTGGCGATTGTAATAAAATCCAACTTTGAAATGAGGCAAATAGGTTTTCTGGACTATTTATCTACCTTATCTTTTAGGGCTAAAATATAATAATTATTTATTTTTTAAATAAATTTTGGGCTAACTATATAAAATGGGTGTAATATAAAAAATTCGCCCTTCCAAAATAATAAACCCCTTAAATTTCACCTTTGGGCTAAAACTCGCCCCTAATATTTTCTATGATCAAGATATAGTGAACAGAGAAGTATTTGATTCATGTAATAGTTGGTGCATTCACAATTACTCAAGATGATTTCAAGTGCGATGGAGGGAGAGATTCATAATATAACATTCACTATAAGAATTAGGAGCTGAATATTAAGGAAATAATTCGATAGCCATGATCCCTTTAGTCAAACATGGTCTTTGAAATTATAAACTTTGCAATTCCATTAGTGTATGAGAGATACACATTCCAAACCTCAGCTCGATGTGAGAGATTTCATGAAGATGAATGAAATGAAAAATATTCTTGAACCAGGTTAGAAGTAAAATCTTAAAAATTTGAAATATTACATCCAAAATACCAAACATTTTTCAAAATGATTTTTTCATCAAGTGAAACCATCAAAAGAGAAGGATTGTGGGATAGAAACCAGATCTGATTTAGTTTTGGGGGCTTACAAGAGTCGTGAGATCTTGACATAATCATCAATGGAAGTTGAAGTGCCTCAACTACTTGGAAAGTCCCAAAATTTTCTAGGATTGTAAGATTGTATTTTGAAGAGTGAGCCAGATCTTGCATGGTTTGAGGGTAGCATCTACCACTAGTTTCAATAATACGACTACTAACTGGATGGAAACCATCTCCATCACTGACTTTACCGTAATTTTTCAACTTCAGAAACTAGATTACTAAAGTCGAAAAATTATTCTTATCACAAATTCTAAGATGAATGAATTAGGGAAATTTCGTGAGCAAGTTGATTTGAAGACTTGTCTTCATTAAAGAGAAGAGATGATGAGGGATGGGAATAGTACTTAATTATCTGAGTGTTTTCATTTACATGATGGATAATATCACCACCTTATATCAATGGAGAGGTTAACTCATTCGGTGAAGGACTTGAAGAGCATGTAGTATCTCCATCCCAGGTAGATGCATCAAAAACTATAGAGCACATGGGATAGTGAGATGAAGAGGAAGTTTCGATAAGCACATTTTCTATGACCGGATTAGATTCTGGATCTAAAGTAAAATATTCATGAGAAACTGAAAGATCAGTTGATTCACATAGACATTCGTGATCACATACATCAACAAAGTCATCATCATCAGAGTGGTTATTTCTCAAGGTTATGAACTGATTGAAAGAGTTGAGCATTTGATTCAATACTGATATTAGAATATTGAGAAGCATACAAGAATGTAAGCACATTTTTTTGACATGGAGGATGGTAAAAAAGGGAATAATCGTTGAAATCATATTCACCTTCCTCCTCCTCTACCTATTTAATGTGAGTGCCTTGTACCTTATCATAATTTAAACAACAACTCAAAAATAAAGAGGGTCTGAAAAACTAGTTGGTGGATAAAATTGATCATGTAGATCATGGTACAAAGATTCATGGCATGTAGATGATAGAGGATAACCAAAATATAGATCATATTTGAGAGTAGAGTTATGAAAAATGGCATCATCTTGTAGAATGGAGGAGTTTTTCTTCAACATAGATTTCATGACCCATTTTGGAATTTCCTCCATTGAATCTGAATCATGAAAAGCAAAAGAAGAATGAGATGATGTATCGATAATTTGATTTGTGGAGTTTCCAATTTTACAATCTTTGAATGGAAGCACCCACATTGCGACTGGAAAAGGATGAGGACAGGGAACACACGGAGCAATAGGTTCTTTCTTTGAAATTATAAGTGTCTCATTGCTTACAAGAGTTGGGGAAGTAAAAACGTCAAGAACTTTACATTCAAACTGATTCAAACAAATTTGATCCAAATGTTCAATTTTTTTCTTACAACAATTTTGATCCATATCTTTTTGAGGAAAATCATAATATAAATGAAGAAATCTATTAGAAAAAACATGAAATGGTTCATTATGCTCCATTGTAAGTTGATTGATTCTTTTGTGAACATCTTGGTGATCATATCAATCGAAAGCTTGGCAAATCTCCTTAGTAAAATGACAAAGAGAAAAAATGAAAGAAGATGTTAAGGTATGACACCAATTCTTAACATGACCATCGAGAGTGAAGGTTAATAGAATACAAATAACATCTTCATCATAGATTATGAAAAGTTTAGAAAACCTAGAAAATCATTTATGTGTCTAGATAAAAATCTACCGCCCTCGCCATTAAATTTGAATTGAGACAAGGCATGAACAAGTTCTGCAAAGATTGAAAATTTACCAGGAGGTAGGTTAGAAAAACACTCTGGTATTATGATTTTGGAGAGGGACATTTAATATGGGATATTCAAAATAGACTCAAAGGGCCCAACTTGTCATCTATCCCTCATTCTAGCACCATTGTTGACAATGCTAGAAATCCATCAGCCAAGGGGTTTCCCCAATGTGAAGTCCCAATTAGACCTCACACCATTGGAGTGGTAACCCCATCGAGAATATCGACCTAGTTTCCTTGTATTCTTATAGATTTTCCTTGGCTCTAATTGTCAGCAAGAAAGTAACACATGGTACTTGGTAAAGAAAGAAGGTGTGCTTGGTGAGTGTTTGGTTGTAGGTGTGTCAAAGTTCTTCTACGGTGGAGGGAAAGAGTAAAGTGAAGCTCTACGAGAGAGGTAATAATAGCACTCAAGAAGAGAAACATGCAAACAAGAGGGATCTGTCTAACATCCAACAGAATATTCCACAAAAGATACGATGGTTGTTACAACCAATCAATAAGTAAGATATGTCTAGCATCCTAAGTAATAGTCCACATGGATGGGACAAAAATAAAAATAATTACAATACATTCTTCATAATATAAGTACTAAAATAAACAAAATAGTTCAAATACGTTAGCATAGATTAAAGCAAACATGAAATACAAACATTTGTAGAATAGGCTTACAAATATTCATAATCCATGCATGAAAAACATGCCAGCTATAAAGGCTTATGTTATTAAGTAAAATCTCCAAGACACATGTATACAATGAACATCACTAGCTCCAATAATAGAGCATTGGAGCCACTCCTTTCTCCTAAAAAGAATTATTTTGTCTCTTTAATGCCTTGTGGGAGGAACCAAGGTGAAAAGTCCTTTTCTCTTACAATGAGGGTGTATATATAACAATGAGGAAGTGACGCTTCACCTTCCTTATGACTCTTCGTATACCGTCATGATTGTTTAACTTCCTATGAATTTTCGACTTTACATGACTCTTCATATTCTGTACATGTCTTTTGGATTTCCACTTTACAACACATTTTTGAAACATAATTTACATCATCGACCATAATGGTGTGGCATGTGAGAACTCAGGACATGACATGATATCACACTTCTAACATAGACTGCTTTATGATGTGGTAATTTTAAGCCACTACTATTGTTGTGTGTTGTAGGCCTTCTTGAGAATACTTTTATTCTCACCTCCACATGGCTTGGCAATAAGGGATCTTCAATAATCTCAGGTCTTGAGTGATGATCACAAACTGATGTCCCTTATATTTTTCTTAATTGATCAACTTCCATACTTAGGTACGAGAATGTATTTCAACATGGTGTGCTCCTTCGTCTCCTTATTGATCATCTTTCCCTGGCATGATAAGGTACCTATTTCTACAATTCACTCCTGATCAGATGACATGAATCTGGAATGCCCTAGTCTGATATTTTTTTGATTGATTCATTGAGTGAGAATGAACCAAATGAAAATATGGGAAAAGGACTCAGTGACTACGTAGTTTTGTATTTCGCATAGTCAAGGGAATTCTTGAGCCTTGAGACTATGTAGTGTGCATATGAGGTTTCGCTAAGGGAGAAAACTGCATAATTCTGGAGATCACTATGACAAGTTGAGTCGATGACCACTGGGAGATCACATTTCATAGTTTCAAGAGTCAAGGGAGGTTGGGCCATTGAGAATTTTTATATTTTAGGAGCTCAAGGATGAGCTTTAGGCTAGATACTGTGCAATACACAATTAGGGCTAGGCTAGGAGAAGGAACTGTAAAATTCTTCGGGTGAAGTTCAGGTCTTGAGCATAGAAACTACATCAGAGGAAAGGACAATTAATATCACAGTGCCAAGAGGCAAGGTCACAACTAGAGGACTGAGAGTGTGGAGTGCATAGTTCAGAGAGATTGGATGAAGCTAGGTAGTTTGGTTGCAAAGCTTTTTAGAAAACGATTAAGTGTGGGATGGGTGAGACTAATGTTAACAATGATAAGACTTTGACTGTGATCACACATTTAGAATAATTTATGACACAACAACATAGATCATCCATGACACATGACAATGCATTTCCCTCCATGTGACAACTTTATGACTAGTGCGACACTTAAGATACACTTTGCGATGACCGTGATGACACTTGTGGGATAATGCTTAAAACTTTGTTAATGAGTGCGATGAATGTTTACATGGCTACAAGAACTCATTTACAAAAAAATAACCTATTGAAACCACTGAGCAATGTTTATATACATGATGGGACAACTAACATGTGAAAATATGTCAGTTATCCTCTCTTACAAAGGGGACAAAAACTCCTTAAGGAAACACATGAAATGAGTTTCAAAGTTTGCGAGGAAGGCTTTGAAATTGAGAATGAGTCGATTTTTTGGAGGGTGTTGTAGTAGTGATAGCACTACTATAAATTTGTGTGAGTATACCTTTAATAATTTGTACCTCTATCTAAAATGTGGTATAAGTGATAGTGTTGTCTAAGAAATTAATAATGGATGTGTACTTTTCTAGATAGTCCATTCCTACCAATGCATCATAAGATCCTAGGGGTAAGAAATTCAAATTAAAATATATTTTACATCCATTTATATTTATTGGACAATATTTAACCCAACTAGAAACTTTCTTTTCTACAGAAGGGGTTGGTTCGTGGCTACTTGAACTACCCAAGAGTTCATATATTTTTCTATGCTCGACTTACATTTGCCCAATATTTCTGAGCCGATATAACTTAATCTGACCCCTTGATATATTCAAATGGACATAGGTTGGTTTAGGACATTATCCTCTATTTCAATCCTACTCTATTAGGGTGGTATTAATTCTAGAAATGTTTATAACCACATCATTCACTATTGAGGACTTTCTATTAGAAAGTTAATTATGTGTTCCATTGCTTTGTAATATATAATTTCCTAACAACTGGTATCAGAGTCGAAGGTCTATTTGGCTGATAAACTCATAGGAGAGAAGGCTTTCTAGTTCGAGTAGGAGAAATGGCAGAAGATGGTAGGTTTAGGGTCGAAAAAGTAAACAGCCAAAATTACCAGCTATGGAAGATGTAGATGAAATATTATTTTTACCAAAAAGATATGTACCAATCATTGAGTGGAAGGAAAAAGAACCCGACGAGTATGATAGACACAAAATGGGATATTCTCGACATAAATGCACTTGGAATAATACGGTTGTGCCTAGCGGCGTCGGTAGCCTTTAATATTTCAAAGGAAATGACAACGGAGGGTTTAATTTCAGCATTGGCCTAACTATATGAAAAAGCCTCAGCCTCAAATAAGGTATTCCTTATGAAGCATTTATTTAATATGAAGATGTCAGAAGGTGGATTTGTTGTTAATCATTTAAATGAATTTAATATAGTTACCAGTCAGTTAAGTTCTATAGGGGTAGATTTTGATGATGAAGTTAGGGATTAGTTATTCCTGTGCTCATTGCCAGAAAATTGGAATGATTTAGTTATTTCCATTAGGAACTCTGTCTCTAGACCTATCACTTTAAAGTTTGATGATGTTGTTAGTGCAATCCTTAGTGAGGAAATGTGAAGAAAAATCTCTGGTGAGACATCAGGGAATGTTTTGACTGCAGAGACTAGTGGAAGAAAAATCGAAAGAGGAAAGAGCCTAGGATATTGTATTAAGTTAAGGAAAATAAAATCTAAGTCTAGATCAGGGAGAGTGTGTTGGAAATGTGGGAAGAAATGACACCTGAAGAAAGACAGCATGTCTCGGAAGGGAAAATATGGAGACGTGCAGCAATAAAGCAATCATGAAGTGAATGTGAGAGGTGATGTGTTGTAAGATGCTTTGATTCTTTCATTAGAAAATATTATTGATGCCTGGGTGGTAGATTTAGGGGCCTCATTCCATGCGATACCTGATAGGAAACATTCTCATGATTATGTTCAACGAGATTTTGGATAGGTTCGATTGGGTGATGATAAACCCTATAAAATCATCGGAATGTTAACACCTAATCTTCATGATTTGGTGAATTTATGTAAATAATTAAACTAGGAATGTGAACAGTCATCGGGAGATGAACTGAACAATCACTCCCTATTGTATATAACAAAGACCTACCTAATGGAATAATATGAATCAATTTTTCTGCCCAACGGAGTTACTGTCTGGCATGAAATGGTATCAAAGCTAGCTCCTTTTTTAGCTCTCATGCTCCTTGTAACTCCTCTGTCTATCTACCATATTCCTTTTATAAAACCTGCAACCTGCTCTTTTGAAGTGCTGTCCTGTCCAGCACTGCCCTTACTATCCTGAAAGAAGCATAGTATGTTAAGTTTTTTTTTGTGAATGTTCTGACATTGTATCCTCGCCGATTTGAACGCTGCTCTGATATGGTATTGGAAATCGCCCATTTTTACTACACTTCATCTTTCGAACGTTGTTCTGACATTATTGAATGCTGGTTCTGACTTGTTTCAGTCACACCATTCCATTGAATGCTACTCTGATATGACATTCCATTGACAACGTTGTGTGTTCAACGTTGTGTGTTCTAATATACTTTCATATATGTGAACGCTGTTTATTGAAATCAGAGGAGACTACCATCCCAAACGTGAGCCAAACCTTGGTTTACGCACAATCCCATTTAGGGGAGTCTTCCATGAAACAATTGAGTCCAATTCTCTTGATGAAATGACATTGCTAATATCCTTCAATGGACTGTTCTCTATTCCTTTCCTCTCCATCCCACATTTCTCCTTGGAGTTTTCATTAATTCTTGGAGTTTCGGAAGGGAATGGATTCCTGCGTGGGAGAATTGTTATAAGATATTCTCAATTATATGGGGAGTACATAAGCAACACCTCGTTGTTTTCCAGTTCTAGATAGAAAGTAGCTCTTTCACTGCCTTTTTATTTCAAACAAATCCAAGCGGAAGTGATGAGTACTTGGTTTGCAATAGCCAATGTTCCAAGTTCAATGATGATCACCAACCTTAAAAGGTACGGACCTATTAACTGATTTGTAACCATTTCAGACATGAGCGGTATCCTTTCACTTAGATTAAGTGATTCCTACGTGGAGGCAACCTTGCTCACATGCTGCACTTTGGGAGTGCCATTGCCAACAACTTTCTCAAATTATTCTCAGTGGAGTGAAATTCTGTTCTAGTGACCGTCAAGAATCTCAATTTGAGATTTCAAGGACAAAACCAGGGGGCTAATAAAGAGAGAGGGCGGGGGAATTTTTTGAATGCAAGAGGGAGCGTGCATTAATGAAAAGAACAAATAATATGTAGCACAATATTTGGTGGAGGCAGAACGTCCATGATGCGTTGATCCCTTTTAAAAGAGACTGTATACTACGTGTGCATTGAATGATTTTTATTGGTAGTTGTGTACATTTTTGAAAGTCATTTTCTTTCTGTGTATTGAAGTTGTGATGACAATGATTCAATGGGTACATGAAAATCTTATGTTAGAAGTTTTAGTGGACGATAATACCCTTTGAGAATGTCCTTTTGAGTACATTTTTACTGTATATTGGCAGACTTTTTTTTCTATCAGCAGAAGTTTTTTTTTACAGAATGCATTCAATCATATCCAAGGTAGGAATAGTTCTCACTAGAAAGGAGAACTACCCTGAATGGTCTCGGATGATAAAACACACCCTCATCTTAAATGAGTTGTGGAAAGGAGTGTGTCTCGGAGAAGGAGACAATGACCCAGTATAGCCTACCTCAGACAAAGAGCTTGTCATTTGGGAAAACAAGAACAACAAAGCTTATGCATTAATCACAGAATCTGTAAATGAAGAGGTGAGTCACCATATTTTGTCATATCCAACTGCCTTTGAAGCTTTATAAAATCTGAAAGAAGTCTATGACTCACATTCTGCACTTGAAGTTGTTCAGCTTATGATTAAACTCTTCACTCTTGAACTGCAAAATAATGATCCTCTTGCTCTTGCATCTGAAGTAAAGTCTATAATGCATGATATCAATTCCACTAAGTTTGAGATGGATATTCCTCTGATTGCTTTTCTCAAGGCACTTTATCCTAATTATTCCAATTATCTTGAGTCATTGCAAGCAAATGGAAATATCAAAGATATAACCTTTGACTCTCTTGTGAAAAATTTTGCTGAAAGAGAGAAAGCTTTTGGAAAGAAGACAGCCCCTGAATCTTCTTAAGAGACTGTGTGCCTTGATCATAAAGAAAAGCATCCTACTCAAGATTCTGCAAGAGGAAGAGGTGGACGAAGAGGAAGAGGAAGATATTTCAGATGCAGGGGGGGCAGACATTCTCAAGGAGAAAAGGCAGATCTGCACTGCATTCGCTGCAAAAGAAATGGATCACATGATGCCTCTACATGCAAGCTACCATGGGACAAAATTGAGCAAAAAAGAAACCAACAGAAAGGTAAAGTTGATGATACAAACAAAGGTAAAGCACCTGAATCCGCTCACTATGTTGAGGCACAATGTAACATTGGAGTAAATGAAGATTTGTTTAATGCTTCACTTGCTTCATGGAAAAATGATTGGTTGATTGATTCAGGAGCAACCTGCCACATGAATCATAGAAAATATTTTTTTGAATATTTCACTGACAATGTTGATGGAGCAGTATAATTTGTAGATCAATCAAAAATCAAGCCATCAGGGCTTGGCACAATCATGCTTAAACTGCCTGGTCTTCCAGACTTTCTTCTAGATCATGTTCTATATCTCCCACAGCTCGAGAGAAACTTGTTGTCCTTGGTCCACATATGCCAGTAAGGTCACTCCATTCATATGTTTGATGGCAAGCTTGAGGTAAGAAAAGCATCTGCCCACTCACTTGTCATGAGGGGAATAGAAGAAGAAAGGCTTCTCAAACTCCAAGGAACATCTCCTCATGCACAACATTTCTCATACAATTCTCATCATGAAGAACGTACACTTCCATCAAGTTTATTATGGCATGCTAGATTTGGACATTTGAACTATGGCAGTCTCTGCTTATTGAAGAAAAATGGTGTTGCTGGTTTGCCTACAATTCCTAGAAAACTTAAGCAATGTGATGCTTGCATTCTAGGAAAGCATAGCAAACAATCTTTTCATGATTCACATTCAAGAGCACATAGGAAACTTTAACTCATTAATTCACATTTATGTGGTCCAATGCCTATTCCTTCTACAAATGGAAATAAATATATCATGACATTTATTGATGACTACACCAGAATGTCTTGGGTTTATTTATTGAAGAACAAATCTGATGCTTTTCAAACATTCAAGAATTTTCATAAATGGATTGAAAATGATGCACAATCTCATATTGGGTCTATTCACACTAACAATGGAAAAGAATACACATCAAATGAATTTGAAAACTATCTTCGCCAACATGGGATCAAACATCAAACAACTCTGCCTTATAATCGCCAACAGAATGGTGTAGCTGAAAGAATGAATAGAACAGTCTTGAATATGGTACGATCCATTCTTTTCTTCAAAAATGTAAAGATAATGTTTTGGGCTGATGCTATTTTATGTGCTGCATATATAAAGAATAGATGTCCATATAATGCTATAAGAAACAAGACTCCTTATGAATTTTGGTATGGACATGTTCCTGTGGTAAAACATCTCAGGGTCTTTGGTTCCATATATTATGCTTTGATACCAGAGCTACATAGAAACAAACTTGGTGCTAGAAGTCGTAAGTGTATCTTCCTAGGGTATTCAAACACCTCCAAAGCATACCACCTCTGTGATGAAGTAAATAAAAAGTTTGTTGTATCTAGAGATGTAATTTTTCTTGAATCATCCAAAACTGACAATGTTGTTGAGTAGCAACTTGATCTCTTGGATAAATTCACAAAAACAAAATCATTTCAAGAATTTGATAATCAGATTCCACATCTTGAAGGGGGGATTCCTATACTAGATCAACATGTGGAATCTTCTTCTGAAGAACACTCTCCCTCGAATGAAACTCCAACAATGGATGATGCTTTAAGTGATGTAATTGATAGAATTGGGAGACTCAATCTTGATTCAGTCCCACTCAACCAACAGAGCAGCCTGGACCATCTTAGAAAGGTCCCCCAAAGTGGTTGACGAAGAAACTTGAAAGTGTTCATCCTGATGAAATTGGAAAAACAGGAACCAGAAATTCAAACCGACAAAATGGAGGTGATGTAGATGACTCTAATTCACCTGTTGATATGGATGTTTCTTATGATTGTGAATTGAACTTGTCTACAGATTTTGAACCAACTTCAAAGAAGCGATTCAAAAGGAGTATGATGCCCTCATAAAGAATGAAACTTGGAAGCTAGTTGATCCTCCATTTGGAACCAAACCAATTGGCTGCAAGTGGGTCTATAAGAACAAGTATAAAGCTAATAGCTCACTTGACAAGCACAAAGCTAGGCTTGTGGCAAAAGCTTTTGCACAGAAGTAAGGGGTTGATTATGAGGATACTTTTCCCCCACAGCAAAATGGGCCATGATCCGGACACTCTTTGCACTAGCAGCTCAGAACGGTTGGAAAGTCCATCAAATGGATGTAAAAACTGCTTTCTTTAATGGAGATCTAAAAGAGAATGTTTTTATGTCCCAGCCTGAAGGACTTGCTGTGAAAGGACATGAACATAAAGTATGAAAACTTGTCAAGTCCTTGTATGTCCTCAAACAAGCACCACGAGCCTGGTATGAAAAACTATTTGAGCATCTTCTGAAACTCAATTTCAATCATTTTGATCTTGATGATGCAACTTTATTTGTCAAAAAATCTGGAAGAACAGTTGTATATCTTGTGGTATATGTAGATGATCTTTTAATGACAGGGAAAAATGAAAGCTACATTGCATCCATAAAGAAGGAATTGGGAAAAAGTTTTGAAATGACTGATTTGGGCTATGTTCATTACTATCTTGGCATTGAAGTAACCCAACATCCAAAGTCCATATTTCTTTCTCAAAAGAAATACATTGGAGATTTTTTGAACAGGTTTGGCATGACGGAGTGCAATCCTCTTACTACTCCAATGGAACAAAACTTGAAGCTCACATCTATTGAAGGAAAGGAATTTGAGGATGCAACAAAGTATAGACAGCTTGTAGGAAGTCTCAACTACCTAACTACCACCAGACCAGACATTTCATTTGCTATTGGAATCCTCTCCAGGTTTATGCAAAAGCCTTGTGATGGACATTGTTCTCCTGTAAAAAGAGTTCTAAAGTACTTGAAGGGAACTCAAGACTTTGGAATCAAGTACACACAGGTGGATGACTTCAGCTTGATCGGATACTCTGATTAAGACTTCGATGGAGACAAAGAAACTTGGGTATCTACTTCAGGATATGCTATGAGTCTTAGATCAGGGGTTGTCTCCTAGAGATCACACAAACAATTAGTTCCAGCAGATTCCACAATAGAAGCAGAATACATGGCAGCAGCTGAAGCAACAAAAGAAATTGTGTGGCTCAAGAAAATTCTTGAAGATTTATAGGTAAAACAAGTACAATCAACTCGACTCATGATTGAAAACACCTCTGCAATAAAGTTGGCCAAGAACCCAAAGTTCCATGATCGAACAAAGCATACAAATACTAAATGTCATCTGATTCAACATCATGTTGAGGCCAAAACAATCAATCTCCGTCATTGTTCCACAAATGAGCAAATTGAAGACATCTTCACCAAAGCACTTGGAAGGGAAAAGCTTGAACGATTCAGAATGATGCTTGGACTCACCAACATCCCTTCAGATTAAGGGGGGGAATGTTGACACCTAATCTTCTTGATTGGGTGAATTTATGTAAATAATTAAATTAGGAATGTGAACAGTCATTGGGAGATGAATTGAACAATCACTCCCCATTGTATATAACAAAGACCTACCTAATGGAATAATACGTATTAGTTTTTCTGCCTAATGGAGTTACTTCCTGGCTTGAGAATTAGAAAATATTATTGATGCCTGGGTGGTAGATTCAGGGGCCTCATTCCATGCCATATTTGATAGGAAACATTCTCATGATTATGTTCAAGGAGATTTTGGACAGGTTCGATTGGGTGATGATAAACCCTATAAAATCATCGGAATGGGTACTGTTTTCATAAAACAGTGGAATGTAAATCAATGGCTATTGAAGGAGGTAAGGCATGCTCCAGATCTGAAGAAAAGTATAATTTCAATAGGGCAGTTGGGAGGTGAAGATTCTGTGACTACTTTTAGAGATTAAGCCTGGAAGGTCACTAAAGGAGCCCTGATAATAGAAAAAGGAGAAAAGGTTGGTACAATGTATTTATGCAATGGTATTTCTAATTTTGTTAATGCTTTAATCTCTACAGGAGAGGATATGACAATGTGGCACCATAGGCTTGGGACATGAGTGAGAATGGAATGAAAATTCTTCACTCAAGAAATTTGTAGCCAGGTTTGAAGCATGTTGATTTAAAATTCTGTGAGAATTGTGTTTATAGAAAATAGAAGAGAGTCAGATTCCTCAGAGTTGGGAAAGAAAAGAAGAGCGAAAAATTAGAGCTTGTGCATACAGATGTATGGGGACCTACTCAGGTATCATCTCTGAGTGGATCTCGTTACTATGTTACTTTTATTGATGTTGCAACCAAAAAAAGTTGTATTTATTTTATTCGAAATAAATCTGATGTATTTGATACTTCCAAGAAATGGAAAACTTTGGTTGAAAATGAGACAGGAAAAAGGTTGAAGTGTCTTAGATCATATAATGGATGTGAATGTTGCAGCAAAGAGTTTGATAGGTATTGTCCAGAGAATGGAATTTGCAACGAGAAGATAGTTCTAGGAACCCCACAAGAAAATGGTGTGGCATAAAGGATGAACAGGACAATCATGGAGCATGCAAGGTGCATGAGTTTGCATGCAGGATTGTCTTTACAATTTTGGGAAGATGTTGTAGATACTGCTATTTATCTAATAAACATAGGGCCTTCAAGTTCCTTGGATGGCAGCAACCCAGAGGAGGCATGGACAAGCAAAAAGGTAAACTACTCATCTTTAAAGAATTTTGGTTGTGAATCCTTTGTCCACATTAATAAAGAAAATAGAACAAAGCTTGAGGAAAAATCAAAGAAATGTACCTTTATTGGATATGGTGTTAATGATTTTGGTTATCACATTTATGATTACGAAAAACAAAAAATCATTAGAAGAAGAGATGTCATATTCAAAGAAAATATTTTGTATAAGGATCAGCCGCAGGAAAATAAACAGGAAAAATAAAACAGAGAATACACAATGCTTGATGAGATCACAGAAAAAGTGATGGTGCCTGAAAATCATAATGATAAACAACCAAAACAAAAACAAGCACCTCCGACACATGAAAGTGGTGTTAGAAGATCTACGAGGATAAGCATACCCCTTGAACAATACTCTCCTTCATTATATTATGTATTGTTGATTGATTCTGGCGAACGAGAATGTTATGAAGGAGTAGTATAGGTAGAAACTAGGAAGAAGTGGGAGAAAGCCATGAAAGAGGACATGGACTCCTTATCACATAACAAGACTTGGGACTTAGTCAGGTTGCCTGGAAGTAAAATGACATTGTAGAATAAATGGGTTTACAGGTTGAAGGGAGAAAATGGATGTAGAAAAAGTTATAAAGCTAGATTAGTGGTGAATGTGTTTGCACAGAAAAAGGGTATAGCTTTTGATGAGATATTTTCTCCTATTGTTAAAATGACTTCAATTAGAACTATTTTAAGTTTGATAGAAACTAAAGGTTTTCATATTGAGCAGCTAGATGTAAAGGCAACCTTTCTCCATGGGGATTTAGAGGAAGATATCTATATATAGCAGCCATAAGGATATGAGGTAAAATGGAAGGATAAACTAGTGTGCAGGTTGAGGAAGAGCTTGTGTGGCTTAAAATAGGCTCCAAGGTAGTGGTATATAAAATTTGTTGGGTTTATGTCTAAAAGATGATATACTAGACATCACTTTGATCATTGTGTTTTTCTCAAAAGGTAAAATTATGGAAACTATATTATGTTGTTATTGTATGTAGATGACATGCTTGTTGCAAGTTCTAACATGTTGGAAATAAATGTGCTCAAAATAAAATTGGAAAACTCATTTGCAATGAAGGATTTGTGTGCTGCAAAACAAATCCTTGGTATGAGAATAACTGGAGATAATAAGAATCGAAAATTAACATTACCTGAGAGTGAGTACATAGAAAAGGTGTTTAAAAATTTAATGTGCAAAATACAAAACCAGTTAGTATACCTTTGACTATCCATTTCAAAATAACTAAGGAGGTGTGTCCCAAGACTTAGGAAGAAATGGATTATATGTTAAAAGTTCCATATGCATCAGCAGTTGGAAGATTAATGTATGCAATGGTCTTCACAAGGCCCAATATTTCACATGCAGTGGGATTTGTAAGCCAGTACATGAACAATATAGGAAAACAACATTGGATGGCGGTGAAGTGGATTCTCAGGTATTTGAGAGGTACCACAAATCAAGCATTATGATTTGGTGATTCAAACATTTCTCTACAGGGATATGTTGATGCAGATATGGCAAGGGAAAGAGATAACAGCAGGAGCACAATAAGGTATGTGCTTACTGTTGATGGAACAATTTTCAGTTGGGTTTCAAAACTGCAAAGTTTTTCTACACTCTCAACAACGGAAGTAGATTATGTTGCTGATACAAAGTCTAGTAAAGAAATGATTTGGTCATAAAGGATTCTGGATGAATTGGGTAAGAAGCAAGAGTTGGACATGTTATACAGTGACAGCTAGAGTGCCATACATCTTGCAAAGAACTCTGCATTTCATTCCAAGACTACACATATACAACTCAAGTATCATTTCATACAGTCAGTGTTGGAAGATGGACAGTTGAAGATGGAAAAGATACACACTAGCCACAACCTACAGAACTGTTAACAAAAGTTGTAACTAGGGAGAAACTGAGATTTCGATCTGTTTCAATTGGTCTTCACATTTGATGATGAAGATGAGAAACAACTAGATCCAAAGTGGAGTCATTGTCCAACAAATCAAGTAGCGATGGAGTTTCCATAATCAGTGTCCAAGTGTGAGATTTTTGGGTGTGGAGCCTGATTATCTTCTTTATTCAGAGGTATCACTACATTGGACCCCAATTTGTAATGTGGCGGCAACACCACCCATAATATCTGCACTGTAAGTGGGGTCTAAGGGGGTGCGGCTACGATCTTTGGGAGCCCACCCTGGCGGGGCATCAGGGGAAGTGCCATCGAAGCTAAAAATATATGTAAAATTGTGTTGTAAAACGTTGTAAGTTCATAGTCAATCTACGTCATTCATTAGGCAGAGATTTGATTGTAGACAATATGTTTAATTTAGGGTTTTTTTTCCCTAGAAGGAAACCCCTCACTATATATGAGGGAATTATATTACGCCTATGTAGATTTGTATTCCGAGTTAGAGAGAGAGAGGATATTGTTTGAGAGAGAAGAGATAATTACAGCAGATTTGATGTAGGTTGTATCTCTTCAATTTGCCGGATAATATAAAAGGAAGGACTGGTTGTTTTTCCATGGACATAGCCCAAATTGGGTGAACCACGTATATCTGTGCCTCTCTTGTTTTATGTGTGTTTTGTGTTTATATTTCACAATATATTTTATGTGTTCCATTGCTTTGTAGTATATAATTTCCTAACGCTTTTGAATATCCTATAGGGATTGAATCCAACTTACATTGTATGAACAATTTTGAAGTGGATGAAGCTCCCAATGGTCCCAACAATTTCATGGTTCCATCTCTTTTTTATTAACTCCTATACTGTTCAAGCTGATTGATCTAGCTCTAGACTGAGATTAAGTTTTTTCCTTCTAATTATTTTTATTATTAAAATTTACGTTTTGATTGTTTTTGTTATAATTTTTAAAAGAGAAAAGTTTAAATCCTTTACTTCCTTAAATAAACATGTTTGTTTCCTTGTTTGGTCAAGATTTTGAATTTCACTTCTTTTCTTAGAGTGAAGATAATAATAGATTCTAACCTTTTGAATTGCTTCATCCAAAGTTTTATGGGTTTCATACTCAATTTCCTCTTTAAATGATAGGGGAAGACAACTGATAAATTGGTGAACCTTAGTTTTTTCCTCGCATATATAGGGTACGTAACACAGGGGTTGAGTAAATTTTGCAAAAAATTCCTCCATGGAATTTTGACCAAGTTTAAACTCATGGAATTGTTTTCCTTTTCCATTATAGTATCTGCTTGTGAATTTTTATTTTTTTTAAACTTTTGTAAATCTTCTCAACTTACAATCCTTTCCTCTATTTTATGCATAGTTCCAATCTCCTTCCACCATAATGATTCCTTGCCTTACAACTAATAGGTGGCTAGTCTAGCTATTACTTTTCTAGGATACTCATATAATTGAAATATATATTCATGTTGAGTAGCCATGCCTTTTTTTCTTACTCTATCTGACCATCAAGAGATCGAGGTCTAATCTTTTTAAATTCCCCTTGTAATTCTAGTTTTGGTTTATTTTGTTGATTAGATACTATTAGGAGCATTTTTTTGAAATGTGTTGAGTTTCCTCATTTTTAAGTTTAACTACCTCACTCTCATCCATGTTGTGTAGATTATTATATTTTCTATACTACTCCCTATCTTATTCCTCTATGTTTGGTTCTAAAATTCTCATATTTGACATATCAGTGAAACTTTTAATTAGTTTTCCTTGCTCAACACTACCTTTAAGTAACTATTTGTTATTTTATCTAATACTTGATAATTCCACTTTCAAATCCTTAACCATAACTAACGGCTCCATTGTTTGAGGAGATGTTTCTCTTCCTAGCTATGTCAATAGTTGTTCTTATTTATCAGGAGATCTTCCAGATGGTTCCACCATCATTGTTCTTACTTCCACTACTTCCTATGTAAAAAACAAAACATTTATTTTGTTAAATTGAAGTTGTTATATGGCTCATAGGAAATAGTTTTGTAACTTACCACTCTAATACCACATGCAATATAACCCAAAAATATAAATAAAAAATATTTAATGTTATTATACATTCTTGCTTCATTCCTCATCATGTACATTGTGTTAACTTTACTTTTGCAAGAACAATTATATTTGTAGCATGTTATGCTTATTTTTTCTTAATAATGCTACGCCAAAAATAAATTTTCTCTACCTTAATCGAATAAAGTCTATCCTAACATATCTTTTACTTTTCTAAGGTTATTAATTGTCCCATTTGAAGGAAATAAGTTCTAGAGTAAAAATGTGGTCCACCATCATACTACCACACCTTACATCCTATGGAAATGTTAATTTGTGTAGTTTTATACTGTGGAGGGGGTCCTTTACTTGATTAATAAACATGATAAACCTTCATTTATTGGTTAACAAAGTGTTTATTACATTTGAATCCTATGACCTAGCTATGCTAATGAATATATTCTTCCACCGTTCCCTGTTATTACTTTATGTATCATGTGTAAAGTGAAATGACTATATGTTTTTGATCCATGTGACACCAACTACGTGACTTCATTTTCCCTTTACAATGTTGACCCATCACTTGATGAGTCAGTGACGATTCATATTTGTCTACATGATCCAACATTGGAGAGCTAATATCACTTGAGTTAGGGTTAATACCCCTTTTTCTTCATTAATCTTCTCAAGTTGATTTGGTCGCCAAGTTCGTTATGGCCTAAATGAAGGTTTCCTCCACCCTAACTCTTTTACCCTTCGACATTCTACATTTTTAACATTTCCATTTTTGCATCCATTACTCTGACTATGGACAAGGTTTAATTAGTGAAATATGTTGGTCCATACAAAATTTTATACCTATCGTACTAACCCAATTATGGAAGTGTTATTAGGTAACAACCCCCTGCTTTAATTTAACAAATTCATCAATTTTCTACTTTTTCTTGAATTCGTTCTCAAGGATTAAATTTAAATATGTAACTAACATGGCTCAAACTTCCTTTGTAGAAGTGGAAATTATACAGATGCTTGAACCTTCTACCCAAAATATTAGTTCATTCATTCATAGTGAGTTATATTTTTCTTAACTTTTATGGTTAAATTTTCCCAGAAAGAGAAATTTCGCTTTCAACTTGGAGGCCTGGTGTCATTATCAACAATGTGCTAGATTTTAATCCAAGTAAATATCACTATGATTTTTATCATTATTTTATTCATGCTTTGAATTAGCTTTTCTAATCATTTTACAAATTAAGTCTTATGTTAATTTTAACTTCCCCCCTCTTTTTATGCCATCTTGGGTAGAACATATTATAGAGACACCCGATGGGATCTCATGGAGAAGGCCTCAATGGTGAAGGTTTTCAACATCCTACAGGTAACTTATGATTATAAGGTTTTACCCTCTATAATTCACTTATAAAATTACTCAATAAATTTACAATGATCTATCTCTAATTTTATTTTATGATAACAATATTATTTCCCATCATGATTCACCTATTTCTTCTTTAGCTATTACAAGTTGCACCCTATTTTGACAGGTTTTCATATTGTTGGCATTGAATCCATCTAACATCAAGTTACTCTAAGCTACGAGTAATCTCATCATTATTTTTCTAATTTTAATTCATACACTAATTTTAGTTATGTGGCAGTGTTAATTATTTACACCCTTCCTTTGCAAGGTTCTTATGAAAATCTCTTCAACCAAGTGTTGGAAGACTTCATAAGAAGATGTTTTTCTTTAGGTAAAACTTTGGGTGTTATATTCCTTACAAAATTTCATGGTTTTGAATGTAAATAGGCACAACCTACTAACCGAATTTGTCTTCTTTTGTATACTACAAGTTAGACTTACTTTAGGCCTGAAGTTAACAAAAATAATCCCCTTTTTGTAAATTTCATACATACATTCAAGGTATCAAAAATTCCATTGAAATTTGCCTTTTTCTCTACAGGATATGCTTGACTCGAATAACCTTGGCCTCATTTTCATCTCATTATTGCTTTTGAACAAGTTCTACTCTTATAGATTGATTTTATCGATACTCAATTTCCTCTATTATATGCTACACTTATTTACTATAAATTCTATTACTTAGAATTAGATATATATAATGTACTTGGAATTCCATAGTTTTTCATTTCTTTGGGCTAATACACTATGTGTAATCTATTTGAATCATAGATGTAAGTAAGCAACTTATTGAATTTCTATAAATTAACTGCTAAATTTTGTATTTCTTTAAGCCTTTTTACTTCTTGAGTTTTGTAAAGGGAATGATGCTAGCATATTATGTAAATATAATATTGCTGATGATGCTAGACCCAGCAATATTCAGGGGATCTCATCGGTATGAATTCCCAACTACACTTGACACTGTTTGCTGTAGGAGTCCCATCTGGTATGATGGCCAAAATTCCATGATCTTAAAGATATGCCTTAGCTCTTGCTTTTTAGCACATTAGAGTGGTTCACTTAGTCTTCAAAAAACAAGGCTCATGTGCCTGGTGAGTGCTTAGTTTAACTTGTGTCTAAGTTCTTTCACTGCAGAGGGAGAGGATATTCGAAATAATACTCAGGGGGGGGTGAATTAGCATTATCAGATCAATAATTTAATTTTCAAAACTAATTTGTATACACTACTTAAACTTAGTCAACTAGCATGTATGAGCAAATGTACTTAATTCAACCAGCGCATATGCAGAGATCTTTTGATTTACCCAAATTATCATGCATTGAACTTTAACCAGTATACAAGGAATTCATTAGACAGTGCAATAAAAACAAAATAAAGCATCATACATAAGCAAGACACATGAACACCAAGATATAAGGTGGAAACCCAATGTGGGTGAAAACCACCTGCTCATGTCGTCTCTTTCTTCTTTTAATAATACGAAAATTATGTCTACAATTTTTGTACTAGTCTAGCCTTATACCGGCAGGCAAGCTTCTACCTACAGAAGGCTACAACCTTCTGTCATTCTCAAGCTTCTACTAGAAGGGAGATACAACCTCGTAGCTCTTGTACTAGCTGAATATGTTTACTAGTACATAGGTGTTGGCCTACAAAAGACTACAACCTTCTATTTTCTTCTAGGGACCACATTTCATAAATTTTCAGACTAGATCCAACAACAACATCATTCAATCATCAAATATATCTGCATCAACCAATCTCCTTTTGAACCAACCACAATTGAATTGATCAATCACTTTGACAACCCCTGAATCTGATCATTCAGAATGTTGTCACCAGAATACAGTAACTAGAACCCAAGCCAGAACCCAGAACACTACAACAAAAAATAGAAGCAACTAAAACATATTTTATAAGGTATACATTACTTCCATGTGTCGAACCTGCATGCATACGCACTTTCCTCAAAGCAAACCAGCGTACAGATCTGCAAATCAAATTTGTGATTTATACGCTGCTTTGATATGGAGAACTAGCGTGTATACACTTCTTTTCTAAAGTGAACCTACGTAAAGATCTGTAAATGATGATTCAAACATTAAAAATATTCCAGACTTTAATCATACCTAGATCATCATTTTTATAGACTTCAACATGTGCCAGTTGTTTAGATACATGATCAAACAACATAAAGATAATTCACTTCAAGCCTTAAGATCCCGATACATCATTAGATCTTATCCTTCATCAAATGTTAAGGTTCATCCTTGGTTTAGATCAAGCATAACACCATAAGCCAACAACCTGCATATTGGATCTCACATTTCATCAAATATTGGATACTTACACACCTTGGCCTAATGGTCTTCTCTTCCTTTTATAGTTTGTAGGCCTTTCTCAATGCCATGGACCAAAACCACATAGGACCAATACCTTGGACCAAATATCTAGGGTCAATACCTCGGACCTGATACCTTGGACCAATACCATGGATCAAAATACCATGGACCAAATACTTTGGACCAAACACTTAGTTTTCCATGGTATATGCACTTTTCCTTTTGTTAAAGTGTGTGTGTATGTATACGCAACTTGTATACCATGAACTTCTGTGTATACATGGTTTGGTCAATGGTGAACCTGTGTATACCTCTCTTTCTTTATTTTGTGTAGTCTGATCTGTAAAGCTGTGTTGTTAACCTGCAGTATTGTGATCTATCATCTGAGTGAGTTGCCATAAATAACAACACCTATATCATAATGCCAACAATCTCCCACTTTGGACTTGATGGCAACACCAAGTCACTCTCCCTCTTTGTCATCAGTGGCAAAGCATCATGCTCCCCTTGAGTACATGCTAAATTCTCTGATATTTTGAAGGGTGTTGATTGAGCTCCCATGATGGAGTCCATGCTCCCCCTAAGCACAAGCAAGGTCTGTAAAAACATGACTCTATACATACATCATTAATGACCTTCCTGTCACCCATGAATCATACATATATCCATCTCCCAACCAAGTGGGGATATACCAAATTTGACTCATCCACCCAACCAAGTAGGAATATACCGATTGTTTATACATGAAAAAAACAAGAAACATTACATCATCCATCCCATGCATAATGGGCTTACAAATTAGGTCTTTTCATGACCTTTACATTAAAAGATATACATGACATATATAGCAGAGACCAAAGATCTTAAACAAGACCATGATAGTCATCAACAACTATCATCAGCAACATCTGTCAACAACATCTAGACCAAAAACCTGTATATGTCCATCATTAGTTCCCAAAATATCATCAACAATGTTCTCCCCCTAAACCTGTTCCACCTGTTCACTACGAAATCTGATCATTGCATATGTTAGTAAGAGATATCAAAGCATCATCATCAATCAGATATACATCAAGTGATCAGCAACACTATGCGGACCAATATATCAGTAGATTGAAACCATCATCAAACATGGCATATAATTGACAGAACCATAGCAACCCCTTTTCTCCTGAGTTTGGCCCATTGTTTTTCTTCAAACCAACATATACGCCACTGTATCCATAGAAACTCGCATATGGATGTTGCTACACTTCATGAAACTCATGTATAACTACCTTTCTCTGAAAAATAGGATTTAACAGTGAGATGATGAAAAAAGCGACTCCCATCTTTTGTCTGTGACATTCAAATGTCTCTCTGGGTAGTTATTTAGTGAATATATCAGCAACCTATTCTTTGGAGGGAACATACTCCAATTTGACCTTTTTCAAGCACTTGTTCATGTTCATGTAGGAAATGATATTTTATCGGTATGTGCTTTGTCTTGGAGTGCATGATTGAATTCTTTGAAATACTGATGGCACTTGTATTATCACATAGAATGGAGATGGGTGGAGTACATGTGATCTTAATGTCTTGCAAGATTTGCATCATCCAAAGTAGTTGTGTGCAGCAAGATGCAACAACCATGTATTTTGCTTCAGCGTTAGATAATGCAATTGAACTTTGTTTCTTGCTGAACCAAGACACTAACCTAGAACCCATATAGAATTCACCACCATTAGTGCTTTCTTTATCATCAACACTTCCTACCCAATCCGCATCTGTATATGCATGAAGTGTAAGATTTGTATCTCTAGGATACCATAAACCAAATTTCTGTGTTCCTTGAAGATATTTGAAAATCCTTTTGACTGCTTGAAGGTGTGATTCCTTTAGATTTGCTTGGAATCTTCCAACTATTCCTACGTCATGCATGATGTCAGGTCGAGTACCTGTTAGATAAAGCAGACTGCCAATCATGGATCTGTAAGTTGGTTGATGTACCACTACTGATTCATCAATTTAGCTGAGACTACATCCTATTACCATTGGGGTACATACTTGTTTAGAATCTTCCATGCCGTACTTTTTAAGGATCTATTTGAGATATTTGGTTTGTGAGAGAAAAATACCATCTTTATTTTGCTGAACTTATAGACCAAGAAAGTAGGTAAGCTCACCAAGCAAGGAAATTTCAAATTCTTGTTGCATTACTGAAGCAAAATTTTGACTCATGGATTCTTCATTGCTACCAAAATTGATATCATCAACATAACCCTATTGGTGGAGATATTTTTCAAGATGGTAATAATAGGCCCTTGGAGCCTGTTTTAGACCATAAATAACCTTTTTGAGTTTGCATACAAGTTTTGCATCATTTCCAAGAATGAATCCTTCTGGTTGTTCAATATAGACTTCTTCTTCTAAGTCTCCATTAAGAAATGCAGATTTTACATCCATTTGGTATACTTTGAATTTGTGAAAACTAGAAAGAGCAAGAAACATTCTTATGGCTTCAAGTCTAGCAATAGGTGCAAAAGTTTCTTCAAAATCAATACCTTCTTGTTGAGCATATCCTTTGGAAATGAGTCTGGCCTTGTTCTGATAACTTCTGCATTTTCATTCAGCTTGTTTTTGAATATCCATTTGGTTCCTATGATCTAATTCCCAAGTATTATTGTTTTCAATTTGCTCAAGTTCTTCATTCATGGGCTTGGCCCAACATTCATCTCTTCATGATTCATTTACATTTTGAGGTTCTATGGAAGATAGTAATGCTAGATAGCTTGAGGTTTTGGCAATAGTTCTTCTTGTCTACACACCTGCCCCTTTTTGCCCTAAAATTTGAGTTTTTGGATGATTTTTCTTAACATGAATGGATTTTTTTCTTATATTCTTATCTCTTCTTCTGGTGCTTCATTGGTTTCTTCTTCAAAACTAGTGTGATTTGATGTGGGAAAATGATCCTCGTCTTCTTCATTATCATAATCTTTAGTTTTTATCTATTTTGGATTTTTGCATGCTTCATCAACCACAACATCAATACTTTCAATAATTTTCCCAAGTTTTTTATTATTAAATTTATATCCTTTACTTCGGGAAGAGTAGCTAAGAGGAATACCTTCATTTGCTCTGGGTTCAGACTTACCATATTTTTCATCAGTCCTTTTAATGTAACATTTTCTTCCAAAAACTTTGAAGCATTTTATAGTAGAAGTCTTACCATACCAAAGTTCATGCAGATTTTGAGTGGTGTTTAGTCGAACATTTGCTTCGTTGAGAATAATGACGGTGGTCAATGCAACTTCACCCCAGAAAGTTGCATGAGTTCCGGATTCATCTAGCATAGCACAAGCCATTTGTTGAACAGTTCTGTTCATCCTTTCTACCACTCCATTTTGCTGAGGAGTCCTTGTGGTGGAGAACTGCCTTTTTATTCCATGTTGTTCACAAAAGTCAAAGAATTCATCCGAGGTAAATTCCCCTCCTCGATTAGATCTAAGGCATTTGATTTTGCGATCTGATTCATTTTCAACCAAAGCTTTGAAGGCTTTGAACTTTTCAAATGCTTCATCTTTATGCTTTAGAATACCTATCCAACACATTCTGGAAAAATCATCAATGAACAATATAAAGTATTCTTCTCCACAAGGTGACTTTTTCCTTGATGGTCCACATAAATCAGTATGAACAAGTTCAAGAGGCTTACTAGCTGATCCTTCCTTTTCGATGAAGTGAGATATGGTTTTCCTATTGAATTCACATGATTTTCATATAGTATTTTCAGGAATGTCAATATCTGGAAGATCACGAACAACTTTGAATATGCATGCTTTTCTTATTTGAGAAAAGCTTAGATGTCGCAATCTTCTGTGCCATAGCTAGTTTTCATCATTTTTGCTTAGATAGCACTGTTGTTGTCCTCCCTTGAGTATCTATAGGTTGTTTGGAGTTCTTGTACCCTTGATCACGATTTCTCTTGTATCAAGCTCACAAACAACACATCCATTTGATCAAAACACTACTTCATTTCCTTAATCACACATTCGACTCACACTCAACAGGTTATGCTTTAAGCCATCAACATACATAACATTCCTAACTTTAAACTTTTTCAAGAAAACAAAGCCTTTACCTTTTATGACAGTAGGAGTGTCATTTCCAAATGAGACACTCTTTTCCTTTTCTAAGGCATTATATTAGTGTAGTTTTCTTTGTCACTTGTCATGTGTTTTGAACATCCACTGTCGATGTACCACTTGTTTTCTTTTCCTCCTGCATACAAGGCTATACCACATCTTATTGTTTGTGGTTCTTTCTTTCTCCATATTTTGGGATTTAATGGAGTTTACCTCTTTTGAGATATTTTCCGAAATTTACTCCTGCATTTAGATTCTTCATGGCCAAAGTTGTTACAGATTGAGCATTCTATTTCATTTTCAAGAAGAGAAAAGTTATTATAGGAACTTTTCTTGATCCCTATCACATTCCTTTTATTTCGTGCTTCTCTAATCATGATGGTTTTGTAAGCAACACATTGAGAAACTTTATGTCCAAAATTATGACATGAGAAACATTGACCATTAAAGAAGTTTCTGCGATTATCGAATCCACTGACCTGGTGATTGTAGTTTCTATTGATATTCATATTTGGAGAAAATTGAGTATGATTTACCTGAGGTTGATTGTGGCTTCTATACATCCTTGAAGTAAATTGAGTCTGATTTACCTAGTGATCTGCTTTATGCCTTTGCTGACAATTCTCAAACTGTCCACTGCTCTTTGTTGCCTCAAGATAACTTTTAGTGGAGGTTGATGGCTTCTGTGATTGAGATGCTTCTTCAGTATATCCAAGACCTATCTTTATCAGAGGAGAATGTTGCACTTTGATAATTTCATTTAAGGTTTCTGATCCTTTAGCAAATCTAATATTGAGAGCTTTTGTTTTCTCAAGATCCTTTCTTAGACCCGCAATTTCACATTCTAGTTTTTCATTGTGTTTTTCTCTTTTAGCAAGTTGGTATGTCAAGGTATATATAATCATATTCTTTTCTTCTAAACAGATTGTAAGTTTAGAGATTTCTTCATAAAGGTCATCTTCATCTAGAGCATCCATGAAATCATCATCTTCATAAGGCATCAAAAGTCTATAGTCATTACTATTTTCATCTTCATCACTATTTGATAAACCATCAGTATCTTCATGAATATAGTAGCTCTTTTTACTTACACTTTGTTTTCTATTCCATATTGCAGATTCCTCCCCTTTATCATTTTTATCTTTATGAGGACATTTGGTAGCATAATGACCGACTCTACCACAGGAAAAACATTTGAAAGGTAGTTTACCTCTGAATCTTCCAAAACCCTGTTGAAACTTCTTGACAAAGTTTATTTCCTCTCCTTCTTCTAAAATATGTCCTGATTCATTGAGCTCTTCTTTTCCTTCTGCTGAAGCTTTAAATGCGGCTTCTCTCATATCTAATGGACCTCCTTTTCTCATCTCAAAGGTAGTTAACATTCCATGAAGCTGTGTCATAGTAATAGTCTGTAGATCCTGCTTTTCTTTTATGGCAGCTACCTTTGATTCAAATTTAGTAGACAAGGATCTTAAAAGTTTTTCAACTAAGGTAACTTCCTTTATCTCTTCACCTAGATCCTTCATGCAATTAACAATCTCATCCATATGTAAGAAGTAAATAGCTATACTTTCGTCATTGTGCATCTTGAGAGTTTCATATTGAATTTTGAGAGTTTGCAGTTTAACACGTTTTACGTGAGAGTCTCCTTCATAGCTCAGAACAATTTTGTCCTATATTTCTTTGGATGATTTGAGTTGCATAACTTTGACAAACTCTGATTGTGACAGACTTGCCAATAATGTATTGACAGCCTTGGCATTGGTTTCATATTGCTTCTTGCTTGTTGTATCTATAGGAATTGATGATGGATATACATATCCTCCTTCCACGATTTCCCAGACATCTGTTCCATGTGATTGAAGATAGGTTGTTGTTCTTACCTTCCAATAAACAAAGTTTCTCCCATCAAAGATTGGTGGTCTGATGGATCCCCCACTTTCTTGATTACTCATGATGTTGGATCATCCTGCAAGCGATCAAGCTTCTTCTGAAGGACCTACTCTGATACCAATTGTTGGGAATAATACTGAGAGGGGAGTGAATCATTATTATCAGATGAATAATTTAATTTTAAAAACTGATTTGTATACGCTACTTCAATTTAGTGAACTAGCATGTATACACAATTGTACTTAATGAAACTAGTGTATATGAAAAGATCTTTTGATTTACCCAAATTATCATGAATTGAACTTTAACTAGTATATCAGGAATTCATTAGACAGTGTAGTAAAAACAGAATAAATAATCACACATAAGCAACACACATGAACACCAAGATATAAGGTGGAAACCTAATGTGGGTGAAAACCACCTGCTACTGTCGTCTCTGTCTTCTTTTAATAATAAGAAAATTATGTTTACAATTTTCGTACTAGTGCAGTCTTATACCAGTACGCAGGCTTCTACCTGCAGAAGGCTACAACCTTCTCTTGTTCTCTAGCTTCTATTTGAAGGGAGCTACAACCCCTTAGCTCTTGTACTGGCTGATATGTTTACCAGTACATAGGTGCTATCCTACAGAAGGCTACAACCTTCTCTTTTCTTCCAGGGACAACGTTTCATAAATTTTTAGACTAGATCCATCAACAACACCATTCAATCATCAAATATATATGAATCAACCAATCTCCTTTTGAACCAACGACAACAGAATCGATCAATCACTTTGACAACACATCAATATGATTATTCAGAATGCTGTCAACAAAATACAGTAACCAGAGCCCAAGCCAGAACCCAAACCATTGCAACAGAAAATAGAAGCAACTAAAACATATTTTATAAGGTATACGCTACTTCCATGTGTCGAACCTACGTGCCTACGCGCTTTCCTCAAAGTGAACCAGCGTACAAATCTGCAAATCAAATTTATGATGTATATGCTGCTTTGATATGAAGAACTAGCGTGTATACGCTTCTTTTCTAAAGTGAACCTGCGTACAAATCTGTAAATGATGATTTAAACATAACAGCTATTCCAGACTTTAGTCATACCTAGATCATCATATTTACAGAGTTCAACATGTTCCAGTTATTTGATACATGATCAAACCACATAAATATAATTCACTTCAAGCCTTAAGATCTTGATACATCATTAGATCTTATCCTTCATCAAATGCTAAGGTTCATCCATGGTTCAGATCAAGCACAACACCATAAGCCAACAACCTGCATATTAGATCTCACGCTTCATCAGATATTCAATACTTGCACACCTTGGCCTAATGATCTTCTCCTCCTTTTATAATTTGTAGGCCTTTCTCAATACGATGGACCAGAACCACATAAGAACAATACCTTGGACCAAATACCTAGGGTCAATACCTCGGACCTGATACCCTGGACCAATACCATGGATCAAAATACCATGGACCAAATACTTCAGACCAAACACTTAGTTTTCCAAGGTATACGCACTTTTCCTTTCGTGAAAGTGTGTGTGTACGTATATGCAACTTGTATATAATGAACCTGCATTTATATGTAGCTTGGTCAATGGTGAACCTGCGTATGCCTCTCTTTCTTCATTTTGTGTAGTCTAATCTATAACTCTATGTTGTTAACCTAAAATACTGTGATCTATGATCTGAGTGAGTTTCCATCAAGGACAACACCTATATCATAATGCCAACAGAGGGTGAGAGTGAGTCTCAAGTCAAAAGGTAATAGTCTATCTTCCGAGAGAGTAGTCCTCACAAATTAGGCAGTCACAAACACAAAGTGAACAAGTAGCACGTACAACACCCAATGGAATATTCCACATGAGTGCGACTGTCATTATAACAAGTTTACAAGAATGACTCTGTCTAGTGTTTGGCGGAGTAGTCCACATGGATGAGACATTGATAAAAACTCATACAACACATTTCAAATATCATATGCACTAAAAAAATTGAAATAGTTCAACTATCATAGTACAAGTTAAAGAAACATGCATTACAAGTATCTAAAGAATAGTCTTACAAACGAATACAATACATGTGTGAAAATGTGTTGGCTTGTGACAGGCTTCTGAGTAAAGCGAAATTTCCAAGACACATTCGTACAGCATACATCACCAGCCCCAGTAGTGGAGCGTTGGAACCACTGCTCGCTCCTCAAAGAAAACATTACAAACTGTCAAGGCTATGTGGGAGGAGACAAGGTGAAAAGTCATTTGCATGTGAAAATGAGGGACATATATAGCCAAGGGTGAAACTGACCCTTGTGACTCTTCGACTCCCCTCATGACTATTTGACTTAGATGACTCTTCGAATTACATGAATCTTTAACTTAAGTTGTGGATCCCTTGGACTTCCACATTATATTACATTGATTACACAAGTATGACCCAAAATAGTGATGTCGCTAAGGTGACTCATGACACAACTTGACATGACATTGGTAGTATACACATGCTCGCTGTGATGTTCATGTCGCGTTGTTGTGTTTTTTAGTGATGAGTATGCCCGTGGTGTACCATAGCTTCACCTCCGCATGGAAAAGTGTGCAGAGTCTTCAATGGTATTGCTTTTCTCTTAATGGTTCATTCATGCGCATGTGTCTCCTTCACTTTCTACTTCAAATGCTTCATGTGTTCGTCCAACCGTGAGCGAGTCTTCTAGCATGCACTCATTGCTCATCTTGTTCATCATCGTGCCATGTCTCATCCATGTACCTGTTCCTGCAATCACTCATGATGAGATGACATCAAATCCATAAATTCCCTAGTCTACCATGATGCATTGTCTTTCGTTTCTGGGTGTAGGTGGCCAAGTGAAAGGACAAGGCTTTGAAACAACACATAGCACATGTCAGGCTGAGATGTGAGGCTTCGGGACATTGCTAGTAAGAATTGTGTAGAGGTCACTAGGAGGCTGGGATGAGAATTTCGAGACAACAGTGACATCATTGGGATATGTCTTAGCTGGGAGGCAGAATTGCATAGTTTTTCCAAGGAAGGTAGTGTGAGTAGTAGGGAGAATTGGCAGTGAAAACTACGTAGTTTTCAAGAGGAGGCCAGGATCAGGCTGCGGGAGCTTACTGGTTAGAACTACATAGTTCTGGAAGGAATTGAAGTAGGAAATGATTGCATAGTTTCTGAGCTAAGCGGAGTGCCAAGGAGTAGGTGGACTAGCACTGAAAACTGTGAAAATTTCAGGAGGAGTGGAGAACAAGTCAGCAAGGGGTCTACTTGGAAAAATTTCTTAATTTCCTGGGAAAATGTAATGACAGGAAGCGAGTGCATGTCCCTCGTTTCTGTGAAGTTTCTTCAGGCAGTGCAGGGAGGAATGCCAGACAACTTCTGTGCAGTTTTGGAGATGGGTGAAGCCCTGGGTCACTACTCAAGTCAAATTCTTCAGTCAACCAATGGGAGGCTTGATGGATAGGCTTACGGGGAGCATGGATTGAGATGGCATCTTCAACAACTTCTATGCTTTCTAGGTGACAACCAGCTGGGTTGATTCCAAAATTGCACAGTACATAATCCCTGGAGGGCAGCCTCAAGCTCTGCGCAGTTCTGGGCAATAATGGTTGGTCACTACGGGTTGAGACTACCTAGTGAAATTGCTTGGAGGTCCGTCTGATTGAAGGTGGTCTAGTCAACAGATTTTCAAAAAAACGGTTGTGTGGGAGCGAGTGAACTCATGTATAAATGACCTTGTGCATACACACTCAACATGACTCGATGAAAAGACACCTCAAACCAACAAGACAACATATCTCAGTGTGATTGTCTAAAGAGAGACAAGTGCGACACTTGACATAGATCATTGAACGACTGTGATGACACTTGTTCGACATTGTTTACAAATTCACGTGTTAGTGTGATAGATGTTAACATAGAGAAAACATCTAATACACACAAAGACAAACCTTTAACATCACAACAACAAGGTCACAAGCATGACATAGAAATCAACATGTTGAGGATGACAGTTGGTTAAACAAGCAAAAATAAACAAAGACATTTAGAGGAAATACATGAAATGAATTTTTTGTGTTTGCACACATGCATGTTATTGAAGACAGGATGATATGACAATGACAAGAAGTCTTGGAAACTCAACTAAGAAGATTACTTCGAAAGGTGTTCTTTACTTCCCATACTTACCGTCGAGATGATCATGCATCCAAAAAAATTTGCATGCAATCTTGATATTTTTGTTGGTTAAACAAGAAAAAAGAAAGAAAGACTTTTAGAGGAAATACATGAAATGAATTTTTTGTGTTTGCACACATGCATGTTATTGAAGACAGGATGATATGAAAATGACAAGAAGTCTTGGAAACTCAACTAACAATATTACTTCGAAACTGGTGTTCTTTACTTCCCATACTTACCGTCGAGATGATCATGCATCCAAAAAATTTTGTATGCAGTCTTGATATTTTTGCATCAATTAGTCTCTTCGCCCCTCTACTCCACTCCTTGGGAGTGATCTTAGCGTGACACATTTTTCTTATAGTCATTGAGACATAGATAAGGGTCATTTCAGTGAGCAGTGACTACTACTGGAATGACGCCCTGGGAGGCCCATCTATGAAAATTCTGAATACAAGATAGACAGGGAAACTTGGACAACATTGTGGAGTTTTGAGGCATAGGACACTGTGGCAGGATTGAGGTCCCGGGAGGACACCTTTGTGCAGTTTCTGATTGCAGTGTAGCTTGGGCAGCTAAGACAAAATATTGCAAAATTTCTAGATGCAAGACACTCTTGCGGGATGGGTTCTGGGAGCACACATTCGCACAGTTTCAGGTTGCAAGGCAGACTGAGCTGCTAAGGGACAATACAATGCAATTTATGGAGACAATAGGTTTCAGCTGGGGGAAAGACATAGGAGGAAACCATTGTGTATTTTTCGATACCAAGGGAGCGTGGGGTCTCTAGAGACTATGAATTTCCAGTAGGAAAGCGAGAAATGTTGAGGATTGTAGAAGTAAAGTGCACAGTTCTGGGAAGCTGGATGACGCTAGGTTTCTCCCAAAATGGCTAAGTGTGAGATGAGTGGCAGAGATGTAAATAGTAATAGAACTTGAGTATGATTAAACATAAACACATATTGGTACAACGTAGATCATCCAGAATGTATAAAACATACTCTTCTGGATGCAATAACCTTCATGACAAGACTGCGTGAAGTGAGTGTGAAACATGTCTATGTGATGATGCTAACTCATGTGCACATGATTTCCATTGTAGAAAAACAAAATTCTCTTTTTATGAAAAAAAAAATCCATATGCCCAAAGATGACACACGCTACATAAAGATGAGAACATGGAAAAATCTTAAGATCAACAAGGGGAGGTTGAGATCATCTTCTTACCAACAAGTTTCCAAGGAATGATTGATTGCAGGATCCAAGGTACACTCCAAAATTTGCATGTGAGCCAAAATTTTGGAGGGTGTTTGTAGTCGCTACAACATTTGCACCACACTGGTAGAACCCCAACTCTCTATATGGACCTTGTTTCATTAAAAGTGAGTGTAACCCTACAAAAAATATTGTTCGATTCCTTGGTCATGATGGCTTCTGCACTAGCTTGTGGGAATGATGTAGTCCCTACGATTCTCTTGATCATTCATCACATGTTCGAAGCTAAGTCAACTTAATTGTTTCAATTGGAGATGAGGAGTATATGGATGCATAAGTTATATAATTGTCATAGTTTAAGTTTCATATCCTGTGTTGCTCCACTATCGGCAGGCTTAGACAGTACCTCGATGGAGTCATGCATGAGCACAAGCATCACTTCACTGCTAGTGAGCGTAGTCAATACCATGACGGAGTTAGTTGCATCACCTATCTACACAGGAAACATTTCTCTTATTTCACCTTATTTTATTTTTCATTATTTTCATTTTTTCAAAAAATAATGCATAGGCACTTATTTATTTCAGAAGTAGAAGAGGGATCCCGACTTATTGAGAGAAGAAGAGGTTGTTCCTTCAAAAAATTATTTTAGATATAACTCTAGCAGACTTGTTAAGGTTCCCCCCCCCACCTTACTCTGCTTGACTGAGCTGACAAGGGTTAACTCAAAAGAACCAATTAGAGTAGGTGGTACCAGTTGACAGTACAAGCGTTATGTTTTCACCAAGACTCACTCTAAACATAAATTATTTTCAATCATTGAATCATTGACTCAAGAAAATAAGCTCTTCATAAAGAGAGAGGTCAACAGATAACCAAATGTTGATAGTTGTACAAGTCCTCTTAGATTTGTTCGACTTGTCACGAGAGCGAGACACGGTTTCATGAGAGGCTAACCTATGGGTACAAGCAAGCAAAGAAAGAAAAAGAAAAAAGTAGAAGTAAAATGAAATTAAAATATGTAAGAAAAGCAAGAAAGGAAGCAAACCAAACCAAGTAAGTAAGCGAAGAAAACATGAAAAATAAGAAGCAAAGAAAAGAAAGAAAGAAAACACTACTCCTTCTCCTATGCTAAACAATGTATGGACCTACTCACATGAAGTGATATTTCCAATGCAACCATTAGCGCATTCATTGACCCATGTTGGAAAAGGCATGGTAAACAAAAAACATATACATGTAAACGAGTGAACAAGAAAGATAGAATATTGAATACCAACACACTCTAAGTTCTTAAACATCCACAGAAAAGAAAAGAGTGAATGCACATGATAATCATTCTGTAGACATACCATGGTGTTGTAGACACACTCTTTGGATTGGGACATACGAGTGAAAATGAGAAAGACAAACATATTTTGTTTTGCAAGCATGCCCGTTGAGTAATATTCCTCCAAGGCATGAGCGATGTGATCATGTGATTCGAGTGGAGGAATTAAACTGTGCATATTAGATTGATATTCAATGCGAAGAAGAGATTCATGGGGAGCATTGGGTATTTCAAAAAATTTATGATTAGAAGTTGAACTAACCTCAGGACAGCAAGGGCCTGACGTAACCATCAACTCAGGCTGAAGTGCCTCGAGAGCCTGTGAGGTTTCCACTTCATCAACAGATAGATTAGCAGAGACGAGTGGCTTAGAAAGATTAATAGTGATTGAATCAAGATCGTGATAAAATGGAGAAGTACAAAGATCACAACAACCACGATCAACAAATTCGAGATGTTCATCAGCATCCTCATGATTTGATGAATCATGCAGAGGGGTTGATGAGAAACAATGAAGTTCACCCTCTGCATTTTAAAAAATGATAGATGAAATATGGGATAGATTTTTAGAGGAAGATGTGTGCTCTCCGCAACGTAATGACAGGCTACCATCCTGTGTGTCATTTGAATGATCGGAAGAAGAAACATCTGAATATGAGTTTTCATAGTGAAAATCAAAAGTGGCATAATCACAAGAGATGTCAGGATAGAGTGGATGAGACAAAAATGGAAGGGAGTAATCCTTTACCATCATTTCTTCTTTAGATTCACACACACACACTCATCATGAATGATAGAGAAGGTTGGCTGCCCAAAAATAACTCCGTCGACAACTTGATATTCATGAACATAAGACGTGGAGTCCATAACGGGATAACACAACACACTACAATCCTAATGATCAATCGAATGTGGGGACAGAGGTTGAGGGAATGATTCCACATGACAACCAGTAGGCTTGCAAGCGAAATCTATGCATATATTGAGAGCAGGTGGTGCGGGAGGATGTGAATGTTCAACGTATGTGTGAGCACCTTCTCCTACCTTACACTGCAGAGGTAGAGTTGTTTGATGAGAAGAGGACAGACAATCACTTGTGACAGCGACAATGTCTATCTTAGATTTGGAAACTCTAAGACCGAGGTATGTTGGCATAGGTTCAAATGATTCTAAGAATTGTGGATTTTTGGATATGTAAAGAATATACTTAAATCTTCCATCGCGAAATTCCTAATCAATTTCATCTTCACGAAATCAGTACAAAAGATTAAAAAAACATCTATGAAATTTCTCAACGGATTCATTAGGTGCTTTTTGTAATTTCATAATTTCTTTATTGAGCAATTTATGAGAAAAATAATGGAAAGCATGTTCTATCTCTGTGATGAACTTAGAGAGAGAGAGAGAGAGAGAGAGAGAGAGAGAGAGAGAGTGAATAGAATTATCGAGAAGAGTGACACACCATACCAATGGGTGCCATTGAAACGTGAAAGTAAAAAATGAGCAAGTCATGTAATCTTCATGATTTTTATACTTGTGACACATAACTGTAAAGGAAATTCTGTGTTCAAGCTAGGTTATTCCACCTTCACCTTCATATGTGTGTTGTGACAAGTCATTCTAGAAATCCTCTGGTATTTCAAAGTAATTTCCATAAGACATACATCTTGGAGGACAAAGTGTAACATAAGACATGATAGATGGGGAAGATTTAAAACAAACTTTAAGGACTTAGCTTTTCATCTTCCCTCCTTCTAGTGCTAGAAATATTAATGGTACTGGACCCGCCAACATTGAGGGGATCTCCTTGGTATGAAGTCCCAACTAGACCTCACACTATTTGATATAGGAGTCCCATCTGGCATGATGACCTGGTTTCCATTATCTTAAAGATATGCCTTAGCTCTTTCTTGTCAGCACATGAGAGTTGTTCACCTAGTCTTCAAACAAGGATGTTCATGTGCATGGTGAGTGCTTAGTGTAACTTGTGTCTATGTTCTTTCACTATAAAGGGAGAGGGTGAGAGTGAGTCTCAAGTTGAAAAGGAATAGTCTCAACTCAGGTAGAGACACACAACACAAAAAGATATGCACAGCTTCTGGTGGAGTAGTGCACACAGATGTGAAAGTCACAAACACAAAGTGAATATATAGCGTGTACAGCACCCAGTAGACAAGTCTATACGAGTGCGATAGTCATTATAACAAGTTTACAAGAATTAATTTGTCTATTGTGCAACGGAGTGGCTCACATGGGTGAGACATCAATAAAAAATGATACAACACATTTCCAACAACATATGCACTAAAACAACTGAAATAGTTCAACTATCTTAGTACGAGTTAAAGAAACATGCATTACACGTGTGCAAAGAATAGCCTTACCAATGAATACAATACATGTGTGAAAACGTACGGGTCAGTGATAGGCTTCTGTGTTAAGTGAAAGTTCCAAGACACATTCGTACACCATACATCACTAGCCCTAGTAGTGGAGCATTGGAACCACTTCTCACTCCTCAAAGAGAAGATTACAAACTGTGAAGGCTATGTGGGAGAATTCAAGGTGAAAATTCCTTTTCATTCGGATGCATCTCCTTTGCTTACTACTTGCTATGCTTCGCTTGTTCATCCAATCATGAGATAGTCTTCTAGTATGCACTCCTTGTTCATCCAATTCATTGTTGCACCATGTATGATCCATGTACTTGTTTCTGCAATCACTCATGATGAAATGACATCAAATCTAGAAATCCCCTAGTATATCATGGTGCACTATCTTTCATTTCCAGGTGCAGGTGATCGGGAGAAAGGACGAGGATCTAAAATTGCGTAGAGAACATGTGAGGCCAGGATGTGAGGCACTCACACACTATCAGGAAAAACAGTAGACAGGTCACTGGGAGGCTGAGATGAGCAGCTTGGGATGGCAGTGACATCTATGGGATATGGCTCAGTTGGGAGGCAAAATTACATAGGTTTTAAGTAGTGGGGCAGTGCGAGCAGTAGAGAGCACTGACATTGAAAACTATGCAGTTTTCCAGACGAGATTGGGATCGCGCTGCGGGAGGTCACTGGTCAGAACTGCACAATTAGGTAGGCAGTCAAGCAGGACATGACTATGCAATTTTCGAGTTGAGAGCGTGTCAGGCACCTGGTGGACTGTCACTGAAAATGTGCAATTTTCAGGAGGAGTGGAGGGCTGGCCAGCAGAGGGACTATCGTGAAAATCTGTGCAATCTCCTTGGACAATGTAGTGATAGGAAGTGGGTGGTTGTCCCTCATGTCTGTGTCATTTCTTCAAGTAGTGAAAGAAGGCACGCTAGACAACTTCTGCACAGTTTTGGAGATGGGTGAATCCCTTGGTCACTACTCAAGCCAAATATTCTAGTTGACCAGCGGGAGCCTGGACTGAGATGTATTCTTGGACAAGTTCTCTTGACAGTCAACCGGTTTGATTCTAGAATTTTACAAGATTTGCATAGTTCTAGGAAACATTTCTTGGTCACTGAGGGATGTGACTGAACAGTGCAGCTCAGTGGAGATCTGGATGATGGAGGGTGGTCCGGTCAACATATTTTTTGAAAAATGGTTGTGTGTGAGTGAGTGAACTCATGTATACATAACCTTGTGAGCACACACTCAACATGACTCGATGACAAGACACCTCAAACCAGCATGACAACATGTCCTAGTGTGATTGTCTAAAGAGTGACAAGTGCAACACTTGAGATAGATCATTGAACGACTGTGACGAAACTTGTGCGACATTGTTTACAAATTTGTGTGTGAGTGCGATAGATGTTTACATAGTGAAAAAATCTCATAGACACAAAGACAAACCTTCAACATCACCAAAACAAGGTTGCAAGCATGATATAGCAATCAACATGTTGAAGATGATAGTTGGTCAAACAAGCAAAAAGAAAGCAAGACATGTAGAGGATATACATGAAATGACTTCTTTTTGTTTGCACACATGCATGTTATTGAAGAGAAGATGATATGACAATGACAAGTAGTCCTACAAACTCAACTAAGAAGTTTACCTTGAAAGGTGTTCTTTGCTTAGCATACTTACCCTTGAGATGATCATGGATCTAATAGAGTTTACATGTGGTCTTGATCTTTTGCCATCACTTGGTCTCTTAGCCCCTATCCTCAACTCCTTAGCAGTAATCTTAGCATGCCACCTTTTTCCTATAGTCAGTAAGAGATAGATAAGCATTGTTTCAGGGGGCAGTGACTTCTGCCACAGTGAGGCCCTGGGAGGCCGATCTGCGTTGTTTCTGAATGCAATACAGATAAGGCAGCCTATACAACACTGCATAGTTTTGAGGCACATGACAGTGCTGTGGGATGGGGGTCCTAGGAGGACACCTCTGTGTCGTTTCTGAGTGCAGTGCAGCCGGGGCAACTGGGAGGCAATAGTGCACATTTTCTAGATGAAAGGCACTACTGCAAGATGGGTTTTAGGAGGAGACATCTACACAATTTCAGGTTGCAAGGTGCACTGAGGAGCTGAGGGACAATACGACACAAAATCTAGAGACAACGGGTTCTGACTAGGGGAAAGACACTAGAGGAAACCACTACACAGTTCTGGATGCCAAGGTAGGCTGAGGTATCTGCACATTTCTAGGAGGCAAGGGAGAAAGCTTGAGGGTTGTAGAAGCAAAATGCATAGTTTTGGGAAGCTGGATGAGGCTAGGTTTCTCAAAAAATGGCTAAGTGTGAGATCAGTGACATGGATGTAAACAATGATAAAACTCAATTATGATCACACATGAACACATAGTGATACAACGTAGATAATCCATAATATATAAAACATACTCTACTTGATGCAACAACCTTCGTGACAAGAGTGTGTGAAGTGGGTGTGAAACATGTCTATGAGATGATGACAACCCATGCGTGCATGCTTACTCTTGAAGAAAAATAGTATTCCCTTTGTATGACAAACAACAATCCCTATGCCCAAAGATGACACATGATGCATAAAGATGAGAACATGGACAACTCTTAATATGAAGGAGGAGAGCTTGAGATCATAAGCTTACTAACAAGTGGCTAAGGAATCATCGATCGCAGTATCCGAGGTAGGCTCTAAAATTTGCATGTGAGTCAAAATTTTGGAGGGTGGTTGTAGCTGCTACAAAAAATACCTTTCCATTTCCCCCATGATAAATATCTTATTTCTTTCAATAAAAATTAGGGCTAATCAATTATAGCCTAGCTGTGACGCACTTGGGTTTTATCTTTGTATTCTGATACAAGTCATTTAATTTTCCTTTGAATCGAATTTTATATGAGATAATATAACATTCCTACTCAAGAATATCTTTTACAGATCTTTACATTTCACCTACCTTGACCTCGACCTTTTTCTTAGTTTTAATCCTAATACTTCTTTATTAAATCCTAGGTAGGTTAAGCCTAGAATTTTTCAAAGTACATTATAGCACAACAAGATTAACTATGGGTAACCTGAAACAAGTTCTTACAATTAATATTCAAGGATCTAATTACTAAAGTAGATACTCTATATGCTAAGTGTTAGTATAGAAAAAGATTATTTTACATCATCTTGCAATTATGTCAAGCCTACTTATTCCCTTATCTTAGAAAGAGAATGTTTACAAGTAAAACGATATAGAGACCATTCTTTTATTTTCACAAAATATTTAATAACCACAAGAATTCAGATATCCAATAGGAACCATCAAATAGTTCAATTTTTATAAGCCTAACTATCTATTTGTTGTATTTATGCTTACAAACATGTTCTCCCTAAAATAAAGTTTAAGGAATTTGAAACCAAACAATATTTTTTACCTATTGTATTATTGAAGAGGAGAAACCACTTTCCTTCCATCCAAATGAACTTAGGCGTTTAGCAATCCCACCACCTCCATGAGGCTTTTTTATTTTTCATATTTGATAATAATTCCATGTGTTTTTCCTCAACCTTAGACCATAGTTGCGTCTTCCTAGTCCTTTCATTAAAATTTTTTCTTTCTTTTTATTTTCTAGTCCTATCTACTAGAAATTTTCCCTCACAGTCTTTCCTTTCACTCCCCCATTCTATCATATTTTTCCACCCCCATGACATTTCTCTCCCATCATACCTCTTCCTCATGGTTAGGAATCTTAGGAATGTTGGGGGTTCAAATTACGAGATTGATCACCTAAGAAACTACCCATTCTTTAGAGTTTTAACTGATTTAACCAATTCCCAATAGTAAGGAAGCTGCATCACTCATGTACTAGAAGCAAATATATTTTCAAAACATTTTATTTGTTATGGCATATACATGCTTACATGTTCCATTGAAGTATCCAAATTTATTTTGGGCCTCATGTCCAGTATTTTATTTAGAATATTTACAAATAATATAATTTCATAAAGTATGAAAAAAATATAAGTACATTAGGGGCACTATAAAATGAGTGTGCATTCAACATCATGTGTGTCATCCCACTCAAATTTTGATGATCACAAGCTTAGCAACATATGACAAAAATATTCTATCATTATAATAACATAATTTATAAGGATGAAAATATGAAATAAGAATAGTTCTATCTTATGATAAGCTTAGCAAAACCAACAAGGTAAGTGATAGAGAAGAGGAACAATTCCATTTCTTAGAAATACAATTGCTGAAATTGAATCTAATGGTTCATATGTTTATCTTCCACTAGGGTGGGACTAGCAAGAGAAACTGCATACATATGAGCTAGATGAAAATACTTCATGGGGGACATTAATGGGGGAGTTAAAGAAATCTAAAAAATATCCATATTGAAGGCTTATTTACATTTGATATTAAACTTTTGTTCTAGTCAATAAAGCTTTTCCTATACAATAGAATTAGAGTCACCATGTTCCTTAATTATAAGCAGTGATCAACTTGTTGAGCCAAATGGACATAATATGTTTGAGAATATTTGTTTCCTTTGTTTAAAGAAACTATAATTATAGATACACTCTTTGAATACAATCTCCTCTTATTCCCTCCATAGATATCATTACTTCCACTTCTTTTTGTATTTCACATCCTTAATTTCCCTTTTAGTGCCCTTCAATAATAGATCTAGAAATCATTAATCACTCTAGAACCATCATTTTGAGTTTTTGTGTCTCAAGGAGGTGGCTTTCCTAGAGGACAAAAATTTGAGGTAATAGGGGAATGTTGGCCTAGGATCTTAGAACTGTATGTGTCACGAATATGGGGAACAATACACTTCATCGAAGCATTGCTAGGGATGCTAGAGAGTCACACACCAATGACTTACTATAAAAAATACTATCCAAGAGATAGAAGCTACAAAAATGAAAACCAAGAAAGTGAATAGGGGACTAGGTCTTTGAAATTTTCTTAGGAGAGGGGAAGGGCTTGCAACACCCACTCAGCGAATTGTGGACCATAAAAAGGAGTATAGCACTAGTATTACTAGAAAAAACCCGATAAGGCTAAGGGATGGATAAAGTTATAAGTAAATTAATTGAAATTAGAGGAACCCACAACAATGAAAAATAAGCATTTTCCATGAAAGGAGCCCATAATGATAACCCCTAAAATAAGAAGCTAGTGGGAAAGAGTCATTTGAACTTGTTTATTCCATCATAAACCCTTACTAAAAAACCCAAATAGCCATAAAATAAGAAAACGAGAAACTTTACCAAATTAAGAGATTGCAAGAGATCATTTAAGCCTTGAGAGAACCACAAATAACCATAAAATAAGAAAATGGAAAACTTTTCCAAATTAAGAGATTACAAGAGATCATTGAAGCCTTGAGAGAGAACCACGAAAAATCATGTTCGCAAACTATTTTGACCTTAAAGCCATTGAGTGACTAAGATTTTTTCTTATAGAGGAAACTAAAATGCCTTATTTACCATAATTTGTCAAACCATGACTTGAAGTGAAACTTCAAATAATTAATTCATCTTTACCACTTAATCCTTAAAGCCATTGAGTGACTAAGAGTTTTTCTTATAGAGGAAACTAAAATGCCTTATTTACCATAATTTGTCAAACCATGACTTGAAGTGAAACTTCAAATAATTAATTCATCTTTACCACTTAATACCAACAAAGTAATGTGATGTGACCATAAAGTGGCCATTAATATTAAGGAGGCATTTGAGCTATCAAAAAAACTATATAAATAAATTGAATTAATTTATATTTTTTTTTTATCGCCCACAAGAACTACCCAAAACAGCCCTCAAACTAGTGACCTACATAACAACATGAACTACTTAAGAGACCATCCAATAGCCACAAGACCAAACCCCTAGCGGCAAATTAATTTATATTTATAAATATATTTAACATTTTATTGATTTATTAATTGGTAGTTACCAAACATCAGATACATAAAATAATTAATCATATCAACTATTATTTAAAAAATCTTAATATTATTTTTTTAATAATAAAGACCACATGTTTACTTTACATTTCAAATACAAAGAATAATTACAAATAAATATATTAAAACTAAAGTTTTCAATAATACTACTTTTCATAATAACTTTTACACATGTGGAGACCTTACAAATATAATTTAGCCACTATATTATTGTTATATTTTAAGCATTTGTTAGGGATAATATAGTAAGCATGTTTTTCAGAGTAATCACATGGGCTAATACAGTTTATCCTCAAAACAAAACAAAAATAAATTTAACTGCTGTATTATTGATACAGTTATCCAAATTAAAATACCCTAATACACCATCCATATCAAATTGCCCACACAATACATGACTTAACTACCGCTACACACGGTTAATACGATCTGTCCAGAGTATGCTCGCAGATTCGCTGACGAGGGCGATGGGGGAAGTTGATACGATCCCAGATTGGACCACCTGGTGACGTAAATTGCTCCGCCGGACGGCTGTTGGCATCATCTCTGCTGTTCGTGTGTTCCGGATTTGAGAGAGATGCAGGAGTTTTATAATTGTTGTGTTCCGGATTTGAAATCTGGGAATTCAACTCGAATCTGGAGCTGGTGTGCATTGCCCATCAGCTTGTTTATTGTCATCTGAGGAAGAATTCAATCAGAACATGTCGTGTTATTGATATGAGATATATGTGGTGAAAAGGAAGATGGAATTATGTCTCGGGTACACACGTGAATTAGGTTCTTTTGTGGTTGGGTCCCCTTCCATAAACAACGGTAAAAATTTAAAACTTCAAAGAATTTTGAAAAAAAAAAAATAGGTTTTTATTTTTTATTTTTATTTTTATACTAGTATTTGTAGTGGATGTTGCAAAGGAAACCTGGTAAATTAGAGAACAGTGGTGATATGGAAAGAGGCAAATCTAAATAATATACAGAAATATAACAGAAATGAAATTCTATAATTAACCATAAATAATATCAGTAATATGCAATAAATAACACATCTTTTTACAATTTCTATCCATTCAAACTCACATTTATTGACCTTTCCTCTTTTGTAATCTCTTTTATAAGAGCACTTAGCATTTAAACATGAGTCATCTATGATTTGAACCTGGACCATCTTTCACCACAAGCACTGCTACAACGCCCAACTTAAACCTACTCATCTTTAGGGTAGAGCTCACTTCCATAACAAAAAGGCATTACATAAATTAAAAATATGTAAATAAAACAGTATTAAAACATCCACCACAGTTCCATTCCCTATATGCTATGACAGGAGTTTCAAAAGGTGCTAGCCCCAAAAGTAATGGATACCCCCACTTCAAACTTGGCAGCTGAGATGTTGGGAATAATGCTTAATTAGTTATGTAAATTTCTATTTAGTGTTCTGTGCAAAATTAAGGTAGCAAATTGTTAGCAGCAAATTGTTAGCTGTTATGTAAATTTCTATTTAGTGTTCTGTGCAAAATTAAGGCAGCAAATTGTTAGCTGTAGTAGTGCTGGAAATTTGTTAGTAGATTTGTTTCAGAGTTGATTTTAGTAATAGTTTTACTATTTCATAATGTAGTTAATAGTTGAATTAATTGCAGCATTTATTAGGTCACACATTAACTTTGTTTTTTAATTGTTTTATCCTTTTTTTTATGTATTTTTTCTTCATAGTACTGTTGGCTTCTCAATTGTCTTGAAATAATTCATTTCATATTCTACAAGTGGTATCATTTCATATTCTACAAGTGGTATCACAGCAATTAAAATTATTTTGGGTTAAAGTTGTATTGTTGGAATTTCGCCAAAGTTAATCATGTCGAATTATAACCAGATGCTAGTTCCAGAATTTGATCACAACGATTATGATTATTGGTGCATTAAGATGCTAACCTTTTTGATTGAAAAAGATTTGTGGGAGATTGTTGAATGAGGATATGAGGAGCCACCTCAATGGAATGCTGGAGCAAGGAAGAAGAATACTCAAGGTTTGTTTCACATTCAGATAGCTCTTGATAAGAGCTTATTTCCAAGAATATCAGGAGCAAAAACTGCCAAAGCTCCTTGGGAGACTCTACAAGAAGGTTACCAAGGTAGTGATCAAGTTAAGGTGGTCAAGCTTCAGACATTGAAGCGAGAGTTCGAGAATTTAAAGATGCAAGAAGCTGAAAGTATGAGTGACTATTGTGTGAGAGTCAAAGGTGTGGTCAATAAAATGGCTACACTTGGAGAAGCTCTAAGTAATGAAGTTTTAATTAAAAAAGTATTGAGATCTTTAACACATAGATGGAATCATGTTGCAATAATCATGGAAGAAAGTAAGGATTTGACAAAACTACACTTTGATGAATTGGTTCGATTTTTGATGTCTCATGAAGAAATATTGAAGGGAAGTTTTCAAGTTGTAGAGAAAGCTTTTTCCTCTAAATTACAAATTACAAAGAATGAAGATGCAATTAGTAGCAGTGCCAAAAGCCATCAACTTCAAAGTAAATGGCAAAGCCAAAATTATTCAAGAGGTAGAGGAAGAGGTGGCTCAAGTGCAAGAGGTAGTTTCAGAGGAAGAGGTGGAGGTAGATTTGATAAGAGAAATGTTAAATGTTACCATTGTAATAGGTATGGTCACTTTGAAATCGAATGCAGATTGAAAGAAGGTAAAAATTATAATTATGCTCAAGAAAATGGTGAGTATCCTCTAAATCACTTATTTTTATCTTATGCCAAAGGTGAAAATACTACTAAAGATGTTTGGTATTTAGATTCTCGATGCTCTAACCATATGACACGGAATGAGAAGTTGTTTTCAGCAAATGATGGAAGTTTCAAATCCAAGATCCAACTTGGTGATGATAAGTCACTGGAGGTTGCTGCCAAAGGAGCTATGGAGGTCAAAACAAAAGAAGGTATAAAGAGTATTCATGAAATTTATTATACTCCACAATTGAAGCATAATTTGTTGAGCGTTGGGCAGCTCTGTGAGAAAAATTATAAAGTAGTCTTTGAAAATAAGACATGTACTATCTATGATAAGAATAAGGGAAATAGGGTGATCACTGTTGTGCCTATGACAAGAAATAGGAAGTTTCCGTTGAGGTTTGATGAACATAACAACAATCTTGCTAATATGGCTTATGAGGATTCAAGTTGGTTATGGCATCTCAGGTATGGGCATTTAAATTTTCAAAGTTTGAAGTTTCTAAGCTCACATGCATTAGTTTCTGGTTTGCCCAAGGTAGAAGAGCATAAGGAGGTTTGTGAAGGATGTGCTAAAGGAAAGCATGCAAGGGAAAGGTTTTCAAAGGGAAGTGCATGGAGGGCTCATTACCCACTTCAGCTTGTTCATTTAGACATATGTGGTCCTATGTAGACTAAGAGTTTGGGTAAGTCATCATATTTCATCACTTTTATTGATGATTACTCACGAAATTGTTGGGTATATTTTTTAAAGGCCAAAAGTGAAGCCTTAGATACATTCAAGAAGTTCAAAGCCCTTGTAGAAAATGAGAGAGGGTGCAAGATCAAATGTTGGCGGACTGACCGTGGGGGAGAATTCTGCTCAAAAGCTTTCTAGAGTTATTGTGATATGAATGGCATCAGGAGGGAGCATACTACAGCATACACACCCCAACAAAATGGCATAGATGAAAGAAAAAATTGTATTGTGGTTGAAATGGCAAGATGCATGCTACAAACTAATGGATTGAGCAACACTTATTGGGGAGATGCAGTTGCTACAGCAGTATACATCCTCAACCGTAGCCCCACCAGTGCACTGGAAAATATGACTCCTTATGAAGCTTGGTATGGAAAAAGGCCTAATGTTAATCATTTCAAAGGTTTTGGTTGTTTGGCTTATGCGCATGTACCTGATCAGAATAGAAAAAAGTTAGATGCAAAGAGTGAGTTATGTATTTTTATTGGGTATAGTGAGACAAGCAAGGCTTATAAATTGTATAATCCTCTAACTAACAAGCTTATTGTCTCAAGAGATGTAATTTTTTATGAAGGGGGAGTTTATGGTCATCAAAAAGGCCATGTTGAGAAGACAAAATGTATTTTGAATGATGATATAATTGTTGATAATGATCATGAGCAACCAACTAATGTTTATGTAACTAGTGGCTTAACTCCACCAAGCAGCCCTTCATCAATTTCTTCAACATCAAGTTCAATTCCAACTTCTTCTCCAAGTTCTACAAGGAAGGTAAGAAGATTGAGTGATATTTATGAAAGGAGTGCAAATCAAGCACATGAAGAAAGCCCAATAGGTGAGATAGTCAATATTGTTTTATTAGCCAAGGCTGAATTTGAACCATCATGTTTTGAAGATGCATGTAATAATGAGGTTTGGATGCAAGCCATGCAAGAAGAGATGGATTCCATTCAAAGGAATGACACTTGGAAGTTGACAGAGCTTCCACATGACAAGAAAAAGATTGGCACCAAATGGGTCTATAAGACTAAATTTAACGGTGATGGGAGTGTAAGACACAAAGCAAGATTAGTTGCTAAAGGATTCACATAGAAGTATGGAATTGATTATGAAGAGACATTTGCACCAATAGCAAGACAGGAGACCATTAGAATGTTGATTTCATTAGCAGTTCATAAAAAGTGGAGCATACATCATATGGATGTGAAAAGTGCCTTCTTGAATGGGTACTTAGAAGCGGAAGTATATGTGGAGCAACCACAAGGTTTTGAAGTGGAAGGAAAGGAGAATAATGTCTACAAGTTGAAGAAGGCTTTGTATGGACTTAAGCAAGCACCAAGAGCGTGGTATGCAAGGATTGATGGATACTTTCAGGAAAATGGCTTCCAGAGAAGTAAGAATGATCCTACCCTTTACTACAAACAAGAAGGTATTTATATTTTAATCATAAGTTTGTATGTTGATGATGTATTGCATATGGGTAGTAGTTCTAAGATGAATGATAAATTCAAAGTTGCTATGATGAATGAATTTGAGATGAAAGATCTAGGCATCATGAAATATTTTCTAGGAATGGAGGTTTATCAAAGTAAGGATGAGATTTTCATTTGTGAGACAAAGTATGCACAGGATATGCTAAATAAATTTGATATGCTTGACTGTCATCCATCCCCTACTCCAAGTGCTCATGGAGAGGTGTTATGTAGAGATGATGGTGCTGATTTAATTGATGAGAAAACTTATAGAAGTATTGTGGGGAGCTTGATATTTCTAACCCAAACAAGGCCTCATATTACATATTCAGTTTTATTTGTTTCAAGGTATATGACAAATCCATTTGAAATACATATGAAGGCAGCCAAGAGGATTTTAAGGTATTTGAAAGGCACTCTAAATTTTGGTATTCATTACTACTCTTCTGAAAAGTTTAATCTTGTTGGATTTAGTGATTCAGATTGGGGAGGTGGTCTTGATGACCGTAAGTCCACATGTGGAAATTGTTTCTCTTTTGGTTGCGGTTTGATTACATGGAGCTCAAAAAAACAAAGCATTGTTGCCCTCTCATCCACAGAAGCGGAGTATGTTGCAGTTACCTCAGCAGGTACACAAGCTCTTTGGCTCAGAAAATTTTTGGAAGAAATTGGAGAAAAACAAATTCAGCCTAGAGTGATTTATTGTGATAATGTAAGTGCCATCAAGTTAGCAAAGAATCCAGTTCATCACAGCGGGACAAAATATTTTGACCTGAAATATCACTTCATTAGAGATTTGGTGCAGAAAAAGGATATTGAATTGAAACATATAAATACTCAGCATCAACTAGTAGATATCTTCACCAAAGGAGTTGCAAAAGATTGTTTTTTAGCACTACAAGATAAGATAGTAAATCCTCATTAATCATTAATGGGGAGTGTTGGGAATAATGGTTAATTAGTTATGTAAATTTCTATTTAGTGTTCTGTGCAAAATTAAGGCATGAAATTGTTAGCTGTAGTAGTGCTGGAAATTAGCTGTAATGTCAGTGGATTTGTTTCAGAGTTGATTTTAGTAATAGTTTTACTATTTAATAATGTAGTTAATAGTTGAATTAATATATGAGATTTGAAGCATTTCTTAGCTCACACAGTAACTTTGTTTTTTAATTGTTTTATCTTTTTTTATGTATTTTTTCTTCATAGTATTGTTGGCTTGTCAATTGTCTTGAAATAATTCATTTCATATTCTACACTAGATAGGTAGAGGCGTGGTTCCTGTTACTTAATGTGCCCCCTTGCAACCCGCCACGCCAAAAATAATACTTAACTCAAGTTACAAAATATCAAGTCATAGAATTTGTGGGTAACAAAATGTGTCATAAAACATGGTGTTGGACCTTCCTGGTTGTTATGATTATTGAAAGAAACCCAAACAAATAAGTAATAAAATGAAAGAGATCATGCTTGTATTCTCAATGTTTTGTCGTTGATCATTTTTGCTTCTGTTGCAACTGCCTCCTATATTATGCAACTTTGGGAACATGATCGCCTATGTTGTCGTTTCCTTAGCACAGAAAAACCACTCTGTCTCAAAGTCTTCTTTATATTTTAAGCAAATGGGCATGAATAAAACGCATGTTTCTCAAGGCAGAACTACCTGCTCTGCACTGTTTGCAACCAGAAATACAACATTAAATTTTAATGTCCACCATTTGAGAATTAAGAATGCATTCGATCATGAGCATTCACAGTGCTTCCAAGCCCTGTAGAAATCGATAGAGCCATCGAGAGATTCTGCATTATTATGTCATTTGCACGGACCTCGAGGAGGCACAATGATTTTTTTAGATGTGTAAATTGCAAAGACAAATTTGTGTTTAGAATTAGTTAGCACAAGGATTAATCATATGGGAACCCAAGCTTTTTTGTGCAGAGTCAAATTTCAAAAGCGTTCACAGTGCTTCCAAGCCCTGTAGAAATCGGCAGAGCCATCCAGGGATTTTGCATTATTATGTCATTTGCACGGACCTCGATGAGGAACAAGGATTTTTTTAGATGTGTAAATTGCAAAGAGAAATTTGTGTTTATAATTAGTTATCACAAGGATTAATCATATGAGAACCCAAGTTTTGTTGTGCAGGGTCAAATTTCATGAGTGTTCACAGTGCTTCCCAGCCCTGTAGAAATCGGCAGAGCCATCCAGAGATTTTGCATTATTATGTCATTTGCGCAGACCTCGAGGAGGAAGAATGATTTTTTTACATGTGTAAATTGCAGAGACAAATTTGTGTTTAGAGTTAGTTAGCACAAGGATTAATCATATGGGAACCCAAGTTTTGTTGTGCATGGTAAAATTTTAGCTCACAAATGTTGGATTTAGCAGACGCGATACAAGAGCCTGCTATTAAATAAAATTGAATTAACTGTGGTAAATCTCTAGCACCATCTACCTTAATCATATATTCCTTTCTATTTATAAATGTGAAAATAGTCCCTTATACTCACAAGATATCGCACTATTGACTAATTTGGTTCAGTGTACACAAATGAAATATCACATTGTTATTTAAAATAGTCTTAAAAATAAATAAAATGTAAAATATCATATTTGTTGTTTATACTGAGTTATTAGTTAAAATTTTATTAAAAAGAAGTTGAGTGAAAGTTATGGAAATTAAAAACTACTTGACAGGGGTTAAGTTTAACAGAGTTTTACACAATCCCCACAACTGGTCGTTCTTCTATCATAATAAAACTAATCTTTACTAAGATATCTTTGAATTAAAAGAAGTAAATTTTACAATAACCACATTACACGATGATTAAGGTCATTTATATTGAAGGCTATTTATAACCATATTGTTTTAACAGCAGTTGCTTTGAGAGGGCAGAACCTCAACATCTACACCATTTCATTGGTGCTGATTTTTATACCAGCAACCTTTACAAATGGTTTTTTTGCCCTCCCTCTGTGGCATTTCTTTATTGCCGACGCATGTTCCATCCTATTATGCATCACTGAGTTGTTTCTCATGAATTTGGAAACGGATTACCGGCGGATTCTGCTTGGGGTGGTACTAGAGAGTCGAGACTACAGTGCGCAGCTTTGTGTGCCTTCTGCTTTGGAGTTCACTAAATAATTCGAGGGCGGAATTAATGCTATCAGGCAGAAGAATCAAGAGAAGGTAGTTGCTATGAGGTAATGCTAACTGCGACCTGGGGAACCGAGTTGGGGACATCTCCAGAATTATGCTCATTTATGGCGATGGTTGCTTTACCAAATTGTTTGGAGGTTTCATCAGATCAGGACGCCTTAAATTTAAGGTCTCGTATAAGGAAGGATTTTGCTCCAGAGGTTCCAATTTATTACAGGGCACCAAAGACATATTTTCATTCAAATAGAAGACCAAGTTTCAAAGATTATGCAAAAATATGTCATCAAATTTACAATACTTTGGATGACTATTTGAATACTTTGGATGACTATTTGAATTTGAAATATGCTATACTTCAGATTGTCGCAGAGTCTTCTAAAACGAAGAACGATGTTTGCTCGTAAAAGAGTTAAGTTTTCAGTCATTTTGAAAAAGGATCGGCTATTTCCTAAAGTTCCTTTTTGTTCATGGTGATGGAGCATTCCCTAATAATAGAGGGTGAGAGATCTGAGGAATGAGCATTGTAGAAGACCAATTAAAAGGCTAAAAAATTGAAAAACATTTCCCATATTTGATAAGTTGTGTATATATATATATGTATCCATATATATATATATAACAAGTTTGGGTTCTACCAATCCCTCAAGGGATGCTGGAGAGAGGGAAGCCACATCACAAGATGATTAGGGTCATTTACATTGAAGATTTAATAAGGAATTTGTGGTTAGATTTTACTCAGATAACTTTGAATTAAAAGAAGTGAAAAGAAGTGAATTTTATAGTCAGCACATTATAGGATGATTAAGGTCATTTATATTGAGGGCTATTTATAACCATATTGTTTTAACTGTCAAATATCTTTGAATTAAAAGAAGTGAATTTTACGGTAACCACATTACAGGATGATTAAGGTTTTCTAACCATATTGTTAAATTTTAGAGGGCCGAACCTCAACATCTACGCCATTTTTTACCTTTTAAATCCACATTACTTCTACGTTGCGTTCTGAGTTACAGTACAGACCTCCAAGCCATTTTAATTCCCTCTCCAAACCTCCTCCAAGCCCCCTGTGTCACAGTCACTAGCTAAAGTCAAAGTCAAAGCATATCAAAATCAATCCCTCTGTTTATTATCTGTACAGTGGAAAGACAATCGTCTCAAAATCCAAATTTCCACAGCTTTGTCTAGAAAGTCAAGATCATCTGGAAGTCAAATTCTCTGTTTTTATCAGAAGAGACTTTGTACAGAACACGTCAAATTCTCTTTTTTACCAGGAGAGACTTTGTACAAAACACACTGAAATTGTTTGAATTTTATAGCTTCTTTAATGTGATTAAAGGTAATAATCAAAATCAAAATTCTCCATCTTTTGCCTGACGAGATGCTCGAACACCAAACACCAAATTTTCTTAATGTGATTAGGGTGATAATCAAAATTAAATTCTCCGTCTTTTGTCAGGAGATATGCTTTGGAAATAGGGCACTAATTCTCTTTAATGGTAACAGCCTCCTTATTGTGATTAAGGTAAAATAATAAATTATTTACTAGAGCATTAAATTTCCAAACCCTTCTGAAATGAAATGGATTTTATTATGGACTCAAATTTATAATGGCACATAATAAAAAAAAGTGTTGGTTTCTGAAAAAATAGTTAAGGTCTAAAGTATACTCTAAAAGGATGCTAACGATTTTCTAATTAACCTCCTATGATATTAACTTAATTAAAATCACCAAAATCAATACTAACCCATTTGAACCCTGAAGCATTTAAGCAACAAGAAGTTACAAATTTTTATTCTAATCTCTGAACCCGGGGAGCTTTTAAACTAGAAGTCTTCAACTGTTTCTAGAATTTATGATCACAAGGTTGAGAAGGATCATTGCTAGTTTGACTACATGACAATATTACTACTTTCATCATTTAAACATATTCGTTAACCCAAAGACTGGAGATTAAATAAAATCTTAAATTTTTTTGAATGAGAATTTTCCAACTTGATCACAAGAATGTACTCAAAAACCCATCTGCAAAAAGCCATTCATTGTTTAAAAGGGACTAAACCTAGAATGCTCAATTATAGGAAACAAGTCACTTTCCATCAGGAAGATGGGAAAGATAAAAGAGCTGATGAGGGTATGCAGAGATGAAGGGGTAGATCAAGTTTTTCTAGATGGTGCCCATGCTATTGGGAATGTAAATATTGATATGCAAGAGATTGGTGTTGATTTCTATACCAGCAACCTTTACAAATGGTTTTTCCGCCCTCCCTCTGAGGCATTTCTTTATTGTCGGCGCATGTTCCATCCTATTATGCATCACCCAGTTGTTTCTCATGAATTTGGAAATGGATTACCAACAAAGTCTGCTTGGGTTGGTACTATCAGTGCGCAGCTTTGTGTGCCTTCTGCTTTGGAGTTCGGTTGAAAATTCGAGGGTGGCCTTAATGCTATCAAGGAGAAGAATCATGAGAAGGTAGTTTCTATGGGGAAATACTAGCTGAGGCCTGGGGAACTGAGATGGGGACATCTCCAGAATTGTGCTCATCTATGGCGATGGTTGCTTTACCAAATTGTTTGGAGGTTTCATCAGATCAGAACGCCTTAAATTTAAGGTCTCGTCTAAGGAAGGATTTTGCTCCAGAGGTTCCAATTTTTTACAGGGCACCAAAGGCATATTTGCATTCAAATAGAAGACCAAGTTTCAAAGATTATGCAAGAATCTGTCATCAAATTTACAATACTTTGGATGACTATTTGAATTTGAAATCTGCTCTACTTCTAAAGCGAAGAATGATGTTTTCTCATAAAAGAAGTAAGTTTTCAGTCATTTTGAAAAAGGATCCATTATTTCTTAAAGTTCCTTTCTGTTCATGGTGATGGAGCATTCCATAATAAGAGAGGGTGAGAGAATCTAGGAATGAGCATTGTAGAAGACCAATTAAGAGGTTGTAAATATGCAAATAGATGATATTGCTTGAACTTGTGTATTTACAGCAAAGTTGTTTCAAACAATAGAAATGTGACTTTCTGAAAACTTTTCCAGCTTGCTACCATAATTACCCAAAAATTGAAAAGCATTTTCCATATTTGATAATTTGTGTATATGTGTATCCATATTTGATATATATATATATATATATATATACATATATATAACAAGTTTGGGTTCAATTATTTATCAGAGCATTAAATTTCCAAGATCCTGAAGCAGAACAGAGAGATTATAAACACTGCACTGAAATTTTAGCAAAACAGTAAGAGTGTGTGCCATAAATTACAAATAAGAATAGTTTTGCCATTAGTTGGGTGGAATAATAATTGGAATACTGGAAAGCGAAAATCACTGGATTTTCAAGAGTGTACATTCATTACAAGTCAATGAATGCTCTCAAGTAAAATATTCAAAATACAGAAAGGAATTCAAAATTATACAGGTGTAAATATTGCATGAGAGGAGACAGGTCACAAGATTGCTATTCATACATCTTCAAAAATGGATGAGAAAGAAGCCGATGTGCAGTATAGCAAAGTAACTCTTCATTTTGAAGGAAACATCAAATAAAACTCTAAAACTCTCGCAATGCATCAGGTGGCCAAGATGGAGGGTAGCAAAAGCAGATGACCACCTTTAAAGTAAAGAGGCCAATTCATGTCTCTACCCTGAAGACAAACAAAAAGACCTTCCAAGCGCACATTACAGAAAAGATAATCCCAAAATCCATATATCTGTAGAGCATCCATCATACTTTCCACGGTACCCATCACGATCGAACCTTTCAGGACTCATATAAGCACAAGTGCCCACAAAGGAATTTCATTGGGCCAAAGTGTAAGCCAACACAGTGTTGACACCGAAATCGACGATCTTGACTTCTCTTCTCTTATTGATCCGTAAATTAGAGGGATTTATATCACGGTGAACAATTTTGTTCTGGTGCAGGTAATGCAAGCCCTTTGAGCACCTGCCTAGCAACCTCAACAAATAGTGTTTTGGGATTTTCTTGTGGCCTTGAAGAACCCGTGCAAGGGTTCCACCGTCCATGTAGTTTGGCACAAAAGAGATCTCTCCTCCTCGATCGAATATGCCCTAACATTGTACGATGTGTGGAGAATTATCTCGAATATGCCACAACGTTGCATGATATGAGGAGAATTCTCCCTTCGGAGAATCTCCATTTCCCTCATTATTTGCTTTCGGACAGCAAGCTCATGGTCTTCCTGAATGATTAGACTAGTGCTGATTTCTATACCAACAACCTTTACAAATGGTTTTTCTGCCCTCCCTCTGTGGCATTTATTTATTGCCGACACATGTTCCATTATATCATCCATCACCCAATTGTTTCTCATGAATTTGGAAATGGATTACCAGCAGAGTCTGCTTGGGTTGGTACTAGAGACTACAGTGTGCAGCTTTGTGTGCCTACTGCTTTCGAGTTCACTAAAAATTTCGAGTGTGGCATTAATGGCATCAAGCATAAGAATCATGAGAACGTAGTTTCTATGGGGGAAATGCTAGCTAAGGCCTGGGTAACCGAGTTGGGGACATCTCTAGAATTATGCTCATCTATGGCGATGGTTGCTCTACCAAATTGTTTGGAGGTTTCATTAGATCAGGACGCCTTAAATTTAATGTCTGGTCTAAGGAAGGAGTTTTTTTTGTAGAATTTCAAATTTATTACAGGGCACCAAAGACATATTTGCATTCAAATAGAGGACCGGGTTTTGAAGCTTATGCAAGAATCTCTCATCAAATTTACAATACTTTGGATGACTATTTGAATTTGAAATCTGGTATAGTTTCGATTGTAGCACAGGCTTTTCATAGCAAACTATATCGTCCACGCCTAATTGGATGCATCAACGAAAACCACATTCACTAAAATCCGTGTTGAGAGTTGCAGAAATGGATCAGTTCGGTGTTAAGCATTGCAAATATGGGGTGGTTTGATGTTAAGCATTGTAGAAATGGAGAAATAGAGAAACTATAACAGGGTAATTGGGAAATCTAACTCCGTGTTAAGCATTGCAGAAATGGAGTACTTTGGTGTGTAAGTAAAACAACAAACCGTAACAAGGTAGGTGGTTACTTCGTTACCTTAACTACTAAGGGAATCATCTGACGACACGCATTTTTTAATCATCCAACAAGTCATCGGAGGGTGCAGGAAGGTACACGTGGCAGTGGACAAAGTTCTTTTGAGAGCGAAACACCTTACAACATAAAAATAATCAAGAGATTGGGGCTATTACGAGAATTGAAACTATCTATTTCTTTTATATATATATATATATAATTTAATTTAAAGTACATTTTAATTATTTTTCCACTATAAATTATATTACCAAATAACTTTTTAAAGTCTTTTTCAAAAAGTACTTATTAAAAAATCTTGATTGGGATATATTTTTAAATATAAGAAATATGAAATATGTTTTCTTTTCCACCTATATGTTTTTGGTAATGGTAATTGGAAATATGTGAATGGTCTCCTTTCTTTCCTTTTTTTTTTTTTTTTTTTTATGATGATGACAATGATGATGGTTAACCTCCACTGAGACCAAACTTTGGTCTATCGAACCTAAAGAAATGAATTATTTAGTTTGATTTAAGATTTTATTCCTATGCTCAAAGAGCTTGGAGAGAAGCCTCCCGATCTCATTGTAATTTTGACAACGTAAAAGGCTAGGAAGGTCAGTATTGGCAACAAAGATTTTGCAATTAAGGTCTAATGTGGTTGTACGTGAGGCACTCTAAGAGGAAGTGATTTTCATCCTCGATGTTCGTATTCTCACAGAGATGGCAGAACCTTTCCATCCATGGTGTTTTAGGAACTACTCAATGACCCATTTCACTTTGGAGCTCATGAGAGTTCATTCTAATCTTGGCTATATTAATTTTCTTCTTTGAGCTAGTTCAAAGAGAGAGATACTTTTCATCTTCTAGGGTGGGGTTGATGACCACCTTAGAATATCTTAATTTTATTTTTGCTGCTAAAAATTTCTCACACCACATTTTTTCTTTGAACTTAGTAGTAACAATACTTTTAATGTTATTAATGTTTTGCAATGCAACATTCTCGTCGATCTCCTAATGGTTTAACCAGGCCTTGGTGTCTTTATACTGACCTTGTTTGAACCTTAGGTGGTTTTTGTTGGAATTTAAAGCTAGCTTAGGAAGTCTATGGTCTCCTATGTTATTGAGTTTGTGCTTGTACAATAGAAGCCTAGTCATAGCTAGGCTCTCGATAGGGGAAATACCCACTTCTATAAGGAGAATAGTATAGGGTGTGTTGCTTTTAATTCTGAGGTTATACGTTATAAAACACTTCTGGATTTGGTCAATCTTTCTCCAGGATTCTCTAGAGATGCTACAACCCCAAGCCTCACATCCATATAAGAAAGCCGAAGTGACTAAAGTTTCAAAGAGAAACTTCTTTCTATCCCACACTACGAGGTTTACCGTTTTACAATTATTTTCAATACCAAAATAAGCTTTCCATCCCCCATTAATACTTTTCTCAATGCTATAGTTCTAGTTGAGCTTGTGATGAATATCAATTCCTCCAAGTTACTATTGTCATGCATAAAATTAGCGTAAGTGTCTTTCTTGGATTTCATAATCATAACTTTTGTTTTGTCAGTGTTAACAATCATACCCATGGTAGAGAAAAAATCCTTAAGAAGTATAAGTTGCTTATCAAGATCAGATAGGCACCTTGCGAGAAGAACAATATCGTTAGCGTAGAGAAGAAGGATGATGACTATCCCAGCTAAGATCGTACCAGCACATCTTTCTTCCTCTAAACAACCTTCTAGCTTGTCGATGTAAATGCCAAATAGGGTAGAGGAGAGGGGGAAAACTTGTTTAACTCCGATACTACACTTAATATCTTTCAACCACTCCTCATTGCTCTTTAACTTGGCAATTACATTCTCGTATAACCTTATAGAGGAAACTCTCAACTCAAAAGGAATCTTTAGCTCTTCTAATATGTTCCAAAGGTTGTTTCTAGGAATCGTATCGGAAGCCTTTCTAAAGTCCACAAAGCAACAAAAGGGATTGGATTTATCATTGCGAAATTCCTCCACAATTATCCTAAGCATAACGAGGTGCTCTGTTGTTGAATGCTACTTTCTAAAACTAGCTTACCTTCAATTTCAAGCCATATGCTCAACTTCCTTTCTAAAATAATACCATATAACTTGGCTAGGAGAGGGCTGATCATAATTATCTGATAATTAAAGTGGTTATTTGTATCCCCACTTTTAAAAATAGGGATAATGAGGCTTTGAGTCCATGGTTTAAGGAACCCTTGCTTGATTGCTTGATTGAAAAGTTTGTGAATGTGGGGGATGAGGACAGGAACTCCAATTTTTAAGATTTGCACCTGGTGACCTTCAATGTCCTTAGTTTTTCCATTAGCAAGCGATTAACCCCAAAATCAATGTCTTCTAATGAGAAAACTTATTTCATTGTGAGCACGGTTTCAAAGTTATCGATGACATTTGGAGATTCATAAATCTTTTTAGTTAGGGATTTGTATATTTTTATCTTTCCTATTTTAAGAGATTCATCAACAGCTTCCTTAATTCCTCTCCTCGTAATTTTACAATCTTTTTCATACCATGGGTTGGTTTTGCTATTTATTTTATTACTTGAAACTTCAATTGAGAAGTTGTTAATAGAATATGAGAGGGTTGTAGTAAAATTATGATAGAGATCTTCTATGTCGTCTATACTAGATAAAGGACCCAAATTATTTTTTAACTCATTTAGAAAGAGATATTTTTTATATCTATCAAAGATTAACTTATTTTGGCTATAAGGATTATCTTCTATGGGATCTCTATGCATGACAAAATTGAGAGTTATAAGTAGAGGCCTATCATCAGAGTCAGGCTCGTGGTCGTTTAAGATGTCAAAATTTGTTATTTCGTTGTATAGAGGGAGATCGGAGATAACATAGTCTACCATGCCACTACCAAGCCCATGGATGCAGGTCATCTAGCTACAATTGGGCCGCTTCTTTAGACCATTGCAAATTTAAGATCCTGAGCACTACAGAGCTTGACTAGCTTTGACCCAATCAAATTCTCCCCGAGGCCTTCAGAGCTCCTTTTGTACTAGCTAGCGAGAGGAAGGTCTTTGTCTAACCAAAGAGGGTTAGGGTTGGAATGATTTCTTAGAAGAATAGCTTGGTTTCTTGAAGTTCGAGCATTAAAGTCACCCATTAAAAGGATATTGCCTTCATTCGTTACGCTAGAAATATCATTCTCTAAACCATTGTAAGGACTATTTTTATCTAGATTCTTTTTCTTATAGAAGTTAGAATTGATGGGGGGGAATAAAAAATTGCTATGTAGGTGTTTTTATCATAAATGTTAGTAAATTCTATCCAACTATATTGGTTGTAAGGGTCATTTTGTAAATCCTAGCATGGGGAGAGATGTTCTTCTTAATGTAACAAGCCATACCCCCAATGCCTCTATGGGAGGATCGCTTATTCTAGGTAGACCATAATGTAAAGCCATCTATGTTAGCAACCGTAGATTCTTCATGCTCCCAAGTTTCAACAAGAAAATAATATCAACATCATTCGAGATCCAACTTAGCTTGGGTCCTTTGTTTTATAGAAATCCCCGACAGTTCTAAGAAAGAATCTGGGGCATGTTGAATTGCTATGTATTATTATCTTTTTGGTTTCTATCTTGAATAACAGCTTTTCTATTTTTGATTATTGCTCATTTTCCTTCCTTCCTAGCTTCCTTTACCTTTTGAACCTCCTTTCTCAAATCTGCTTGATCTTTGGGAATGAGATCTTCATTTATAAATATTCTCATTCCTTTTAGACTTGAGGTTTTACTAAGTATGTCATACTTATGGTTAGTATATGTCACCATTATTCATATGGGCCTTCCTTTATTTTCAGTTAGTTTTCCCAACCTTGTTGCTTCTGTGAGACAAGTTGTTTCAATTTGTAATCTATTATGTAATTATGTCTGGGCTATGGATGAAGTATCCTTGTCTACCTCCTATTTTAAACTAAATATTATAAGGTTCAAGGCCCTTTTGTTTAGCTCATGGCCTAATTCTATCAATTTTTTCATTTCATCTTTAATTGGCTTGATATCTAATTTACCTGCCCCTCCGTTTAGGGTGAGAAGGCTATTAACTTTTTCTTCTATCTCTTTAATCATGTCCTTCATTTTAAGACTCTCTAAAGTATCAACATCTACTTGCTGGGGTGTTTGGTTCATATCTTGGTTTTGTTTTTCTATAACCTGCAACCTAGTCTTCATTACCTCTATCCTATTCTCCAATAGTTATATTTTATTTTCTATTTGTTTTTGGATCTTGTCTTTAAGAGATGTGAATTTATTTTCGAGCGTGGCTGCTAACTCTGTTTGTAGCTTGAATTCTCTTTCTTCTCTACATTTCTCTAAAGACTCCATATACTCATAGAGGCTATGTAGAGTAACTGTGATAAGTCTACATTTGGTGATCTTTGGTGATTGTAGTGAATTATTCATACTTGAAAATATATGACCAGATATGTATTAGAAAAATATAAGAAATGTGTTCACCTAATATCAACAACTCAGACGACATATGCACGTGCCCAAGAATATTTTTCTATTACCGCAAAGAGATCATAAATTATGCCCACAGAGATCATAAATTATTATAGCAGAGAGATGGTAAATACATCACCCTAAATTATTACTGCAGGGAGATGGTAAATACATCACCTTAAATTATTACCGCAGAGAGATGGTAAATACATCACCCTAAATTATTACCGTAGAGAGATCGTAAGTACATCACCCTAAATCATTACCGCAGGGAGATCGGTAATGTGACCCTAATCCATAACAATAAGATTATGGTTGAATTACTTGGTTAAATGAAAAATAAAATAAAAAATATATACTAGTTATGAATAGTTAATATTGTTAAATAATAAAAGATAATTATTTGATGAAATTAAAATAAAACTAATTTATTTTTTAGGTTAAAAATAACTCACAAAATTTACAAAAATAAAATCATTATTTTAATGAATAATAAATTAAATATTTTTGGGGTTAGGCTTAGTTATTGGCCATGGGTTTAGATTCCCTTCAGGGTCGATCAGCCAAGATTTTTCCGTGGATATAGCGGCCACCCAATGACGAGGGTGTTCGTGAACCATAGCTAAAAAAGAATAATAAAAAATATAAATAAATATTTTTATGAAAATAACATTTAAAAATAGTAGTCGACAAAATGGATTTTTTCACGACTTTTTTTTCGGTTAGAAACTTGAGTTTGAATTGTTTAATCTAATAATTTGAGTGCCCCATAGCTTTGTAGGGTGTTGAGTCCATATATAAATTAACAAATGTATTTTGAACAACAGAAAACTTGAAATTGTATTGCCGGATTTTGTTGAGTTCAAGTGAAAAAGGCTATTTCATTTAAGATAAAGTGCACCTTAAAAATATAGTCTTTAGGTTATCATAAAAATCAGTCTAGAATCATATTAACTCTAGATCTAACATGTGTTGAGAGGGATAATAAAAAAAAATTGCACCTTAAATTTGATCTGTTTTCTCTTGTTACATCCAAAATGAAGCTGGATCTATACTAGTTTCTATATATATATATATATAATTTATTTCTATTTTTATGTAACTTGATAGAGTTAAAATGTTTACATAATAGGATAGGTCATGATAACATCTCTTCCATTTTGGCCGAATAATGAAATCCTTGACTATTTAATGAGATAATGATGTAAAAATGAGTTTCAAATGGGCTAATGCATAATTAGGCCGATAGGCCTTCCTATTGAAACAGAGTTTCTTCGTTACTTTCTTTCTCATGCTGACAAGTGGCATCGGGAACAGAGTGGGCATGACTGCAGAGTTCTGAAATCTCACGCCGACACGTGGCATCGGGAAAAGAGCGGGGATAACCGTAGAGTTCTGCAAACGAGCTGCGTCGTGTATTCCTGCAATCTCACGGTGACACGTGGCATCGGGAAAAGAGCGGGGATAACCGTAGAGTTCTGCAAGCGAGCTGCATCGTGTATTCATGGATATTGATGAAGACGGTTCTGCTGCTAAATTCGTGCCGTTTTCTTCGGAAGCTTATTCATGTAAGAGTTGTAATTCTAAAGCATGGTTTTTAACATTTCAGGTTGGTAAATGCGTGGAAATTGGTTTGCCAATGCTCATTATATTTGTTGGATTTGCACAGGTATTAATGATGTTTTTCAGTAAATTACTTAATTAAGCAGCTTTGGATGCATTACGATTTATGGTCATTGCTTGACTGGTTTTGATCCTCCCGTGTGATGCAGTATTTGAAGCATATCCAGGCACGAGATCTACTTGTTTTTGAGCGCTTTCCGGTGCTTATTTGCATTACTCTTGTGTGGGCTTATGCTCATTTGCTTACTGCAAGTGGAGCTTACAAGCATGTGCCCGAGAGGACAAAAATCAACTGTCGCACTGATAGAGCTCACCTTATATCATCTGCTCCTTGGTATGTGGTTTTATGACCAATGTAAATGAAAAAGGAGTGCCTGCAAGTTACTGATGGCTAAAAGAATAGTTGATTCATTGATAGCTATGATTTGATTAATTTTTTGAATATAATTGAATGCAATGATTTGAATCATCATTTAAAAATGGATGTGGTATATCCGGAAGATTCTATAAACATTGAACGCAATAATTTGGATCATTGTTTACATACAGATATATCGGATGAAGTTTTCCATGTAATAAGATCATGTTTCAAAATTTTCTATGCAGGATAAAGTTACCCTATCCTCTGCAATGGGGTGCCCCGACTTTTGATGCTGGCCATACGTTTGGAATGATGTCTGCAGTTCTTGTTTCTCTTATTGAGGTTATATACTGCTGCCACATTTTTACCTTGTGTTTTCAAATAAGTGATCGGTGTTATGGGATTTGGCATTTGAAGTTGTTAGATCTTTAAATATTATGAGGCAGACATGGTTCTTCCAGTAAATGCAGTTGTAATTTGACAATAACTTATCATGAAAATTTAACAATGAACTGCAGTCAACTGGAGCATATAAGGCAGCTTCACGACTTGCGAGTGCCACACCTCCTCCTGCATATGTTCTTAGCCGGGGTATTGGATGGCAGGTGAACTGGCTGGGCTGATTGGATTAGATTGAATTTCATTTTATTTGAATTGACATAATTCATGTAGATGCGTTTATTTGGAAAACTGGATGGAACTTACTAGCGTTGTTATGCTCCAGGGTATTGGCATACTATTAGATGGCCTTTTTGGGACAGGAACTGGCTCCACTGTTTCAGTGTGAGTATTCTCTGCTCATTGCAGTTTTTATGAAAATATTACTATTAAGAGTACTGCATTTTTAGAAATTCTGTTTTAACTTTTAATTCAGGCGATGTTGTTATTTCAGAGAGAATGTTGGGCTTCTTGGTATTACTAGAGTAGGCAGCAGGCGTGTTGTGCAAATATCAGCTGGCTTTATGATCTTCTTTTCAATATTAGGTTGGAGACTTCTCTTTTCTTGTGATATATATACTTAGTTGTTTGAGAGAAATGTTTAGAATCTTTTCAGAGTCTTTGATATTAATGTATTCCTGTATTTACTTACATTTAGGGAAATTTGGAGCTCTTTTTGCATCAATACCATTTCCCATATTTGCTGCATTATACTGTGTGCTCTTCGCGCTGGTTGGTAAGTGATTTCAATCAATCTGAATGAAATAAAACATATTTGGAATTTTAGGCCTGTGGGTTTCCGAGTGTTTCTATTTACTGCCATTTTTCCCAGGGGCTATTGTTGTTTCATTCATCCAATTCACTAACATGAACTCAATGAGAAACCTGTTCATCTTGGGAGTTTCCTTATTTCTGGGCTTGTCTATCCCACAATACTTCAATGAGTTTTATGCTACTTCCAAAGTGGGCCCTGTCCATACAAATGCAGGATGGGTAATTTCAAAAGGAATTCTTAAGCATGCATTGTTTTGATTTTCAATGTAGGATGTAATAACTTGATATAAGGTTTTGTGCCTAATTTAATTTGTCATCTGTTGCAGTTTAATGACTTCCTAAACACCATATTCTCGTCACCGCCGACGGTTGCACTAATTATTGCATTATTTCTAGATAACACTCTAGAAGTTGAGAATTCCAAGAAGGATAGAGGGATGCCATGGTGGGTAAAATTTAGAACATTCAGAGGGGACAGTCGGAATGAGGAGTTCTACACTCTACCATTCAATCTCAATAAGTTTTCCCCCCAACATGATTTTGAGGATCTGTTGTAAGATTGGATAATGCCCACCAGCAAATTGTCAACTGAATGTATCATTATGATATTTCCAATTGGTTCATGAATTGGGATACTCAATCCTAAGGAGATGGTAACAGGCATGCATTTCCCAATGATTGAGTCATCAACCTTGCAGTTTTTTTTTTTTTGAAGGAATACAAAGCCAGATGATGTGAGGGGTAGAGCGGAAATATGCATATGTTTCTCTTACAATATGATTGTAATATCTTTTGTTTCTCTTCTGTGGGAAATTTTGTACAGGAGTTCAAACAATGTATATAAATAGAAAGATGCAGAAAATGACAGTCAAATTTTGTACTCAGAATTATGACAAGAAAGCCCCTACTGGGTTTGTGAGGAAAGAGAGCTTCAACGCCAGTTCTGTCTCCAACCGCCAAGATGATCAGTACGCTACTAATATGTTTAGTGAAGAATTTCTGCTATTCTCTTGTAATCTATAGGCCCCCAAAGCTCCTCATAGATGAGAATATTTGCAGGATGTTAATATTGTTGTAAGTTTGTAGTAGTTGTGGAATGACTTACTTTTGTGTTGCTTCTCATCTTCAACAACAAGAGTTTCTGTGGTGAATAAGCAGAATCCATGTCCTGCCTTGTGAAGAAGCTCTCCACTGTGATAGCGTTCTTTGTAATGTCTCTAATAAATCCTTTAGACTTCTATTTCATTCTGTAATATGATGGGATTCACTCTACAAGATTAGGGGATTCACTCTACAGAGTCCATGTCATACCTTCTGAATCAGCTCTCCACTTATGTTAATTTTCTCTGCAATGACCCTAATAAATCCTATATAATGAGATTTCATTTTGTAATATGGTGGGATTTCACTCTACAAGATTGGTTTCAGTTTTACTTGTATTGTGGTATATGAAATTTCTCAGTTTTACTTGTAATAGGATGGGATTTCATTCTATAATACCATGGGATTTCCCTCTGCAATATTTGCTACTAAATTTTACAATTCCAAATTAATAATCCTATCGGCCTCTCTTTGTACCTTTTGGGACAATTGCTAGTATAATATTATATTTGTCTAATAGTGGAGAATTATGCTAATTGAATATTTTTTGTTGAGTTAAATTAAGCAATATGATTAATGTAATGTAATATAAACATTTTAACTTTGTAAAAGTAAAATAAAAAACTAAAAATAAAAGTAAAGATAATAAAATAAAAACCAAAAGGCCCTATAAAAATTAAATAAGAATAGAAATAAAATTGACCCATGGCTATTAAGATCGTATCATCTTGACCCATATTATTCGTGTGGAATATAGCTTATTTTAAAGGGGGAATTAAATTGGGCTAGATCCATCTTAACTCCAAGCATATAGAAGGGCATTTCAAGGGATTTGATCGCTTTTAGTACTTGGTAGATCTAGAATTAAGATAGATCTAAGTTGGTTTAGTAACAATAAAAATGCACTATAAAATAAATTAGACAATTTATATTTGAAATTCTAATGTCAAAAATATATATGATAAAGAGTTGAGTTAAATTTGGCAAGAAATTTAATCACTCTCCCACCTTAATTTTCATTGTAAGAGTGGAAATTATTCTTATTAAACTCTTGAAATTTATTCCTAACTCATTCTAAGAAGAATAATTTTAGGAATTCTTCAAAAGATAGTGAATTAAATTTGACTATAGATTAGGTAACATAATGAGTTTTATATTTACAATTTCCTTTAGGAAGTTAAAACAAGTTACACTATCTTGTAATTCCATAAGACATAGAAATATGGATGAGAATTTGAAGGGAATTGAAAATCAAATAAAAATTTATCTATTGGACAAGAATACACAAGAATTATAATATAAGAGGAAGTAATTAAGCATTATGGAATCAAAATAAAAATTTCAAAACTACTTTTAAGGGGAGAGAATGAATGAAAAGTGAAAAAGGAACAAGAATATGAAATTCTTTCATTGATAGGAAAATGATAGAAATATTGTCAATATGATCTAAGAAATGAAAATATAGATAGACAAATGACTAGAAATTTTTAAAGATAGCTAAATCAAGATCACTTATAATCAATTCTTAAGAAAGTATAAACATCACCAAGATCCCAAGTCTAATCACATATTTCTCTATATTTTATCTCATATGAAGATAACTGAAATATTATGGAAAATGTATCTCAAGAGTAACTATAAAAAATCTTAATGCCATATAGAAAATGTAACAATCCAACTCTAGGTGGTAGAACATTAAGATTTTGATTAGGACCTATAATCTAGTGGACGAGGATATTGTTGGCAATAAGGTTAGTTTGTTGGCCTTGATGTCAACTTATAACACACTTGGTGATTGATAATATAATTGCAAAGGCTGGCTTGAACAATTTCATGATGCTATGATGGCCTTTGTTGTTACAGAGTGCTATAGAGGTGAAGTGATGAAACAATATAGTAGATTTCTAGGCATAGGATCTCAACTTTTCTTCAAGTTTTCCTATTTCCATTGGGAATAGATCTTGTAGACTATGAAGATGTTGCCATTTCACTAGGAAGTAATGTTGTACATGTTATGATCATCATTAAGAGGTCATGTCATTCTCATGACTATGCTTATGGGTGAAGAAATTAAGAAACATGGGAAAATCCATCCAATATCCCAAGGAATTTGTATGAGTGAGGAAAATTCAACATTCATTTGATGTGGTTAACAAATCCATTACTAAAATCCATTAATTTTATGGTCGTAATTACAAGGAAAAGAAGTGATAAAAAGACAAGGAGATCGATCAGTCGAGTGTGAAAATTTATGAGTTATGTGTTGTTACATTTTGGAACATGTGATCATAACATCGCATAAGGGTTAGGTTTAATAAGGCATTGAGAGCTTTCAAGGTCTATTGTTTTTATTTTTGTGCACGTATTCAATTAAGATGTATCTGGGTCAGTGAGGTTGTGTATGTTCTAAGTGTGTCACGATAGAGGATTTCAAGTTTGTAGATGTAACATCCCCCGATAACCTCACATGAAAATGTTTCAGTTAGAAATTTTTTACATCATTTACGAACGTGTAAATTTTTGGATTACTATTCCATCTTAATTTGATGAACATTAGGTAAACCACCATCATTACATAGAGTAATTCTTTTAGAAATAAATAGTAAGTCACAAAACCATTAGCTATCATTATTGTAGCATATTATCATAAATTTCTGATGTTTCCTTGCATCATTCCCATATTTCTTCTAATTAGTTTAATTTACATTATACTTCATAAAGTAATGGTCATGTCATCCAAGGAATCAACATCATCAAACTAACCCATTCAACATTCACATCATTGACACCGATATACCCTGAAAACCTTCTTGGGTCAAAACAAGAAAATGTTCAATTTGATTATTAAACGTTCTTTAGGGTGTTCATCCCTAACTCAATGTCTTGTAAGGAACACCATCTCTTAACCATTGTCATACAATCTTACAAAGAGATATAATTTGAATATATCATATCTAGTTGATCCACAAACTATCGTGGATATTCCACTGGACAACTTCTCATGATAGATCTGATAATAATATATTAAAGTTTTGAATTTTTACACTATTATAGTTTTATTAAACTTCTAGATATATAAATTTAATTCTAATTTGTTCATGCATGTGAATTGAATTATGCAGAAAAAGTAGAGAAAGAAAAAATAATCTCACACACACATAAGACACAAAATATGTTATGGGAAACCCTTTCGGGAGAAAACCTAGCTGGAAGGTGAGGTTGCTTCGATCTCTTTCTCTGTCTGGAAAAAATGGCTGCAAGTACAAAGAAGTAATGCTTGTGGCCCATGGGATACTATAGTGCACAAATCCTCTCTCTTCTTTCTACCTCTTATCTCCCATGGCTATCTTTTCTCATCTATGGAACAAAATTCTCTCAAACTAATAAAATACCATTCCTCTTAGTGTCTAGGTTATAACACAACCCGATAGCCTACTAGTGATTATGTTTGACTCAATCGACCCTTAACTAGAGTTAGAATATAAACTCTTCTAAATTCTTTTAGATCAAAAGAAAATGTGGCTAGCCCCATTTCCATCAATAATGGGTGTTGACATGACATCCTCCTAAACTATATGTGTGAAATTAGTAAGGTAAACTTATGAGTGGCATAAATTTTCCATACGAACTCTGATTGAAGTGCTTATTACACCATTGGAAAGATATCTCTATGTGAAATATCATGAAAGGTGTGGAAATTAGGAGGCAAATTTTTACCCCCAAAAAAATCATTTGATGGCTCAAAATTCTCTGCGAAGGTTTCATACCTTATTTTACCAAAATGGGTCCTACTAGTAAAAGTGGTCCCATGAGCTTATTCCTCCCCTTTTTTCATCAATATGCATTGATAGGGATGAAAAAGATATAAGATCCAATCCAGATCACACCTCCCCAGTTTGGCAGCCTTTTGGTCCTCAAAATATTTTATTGAATGAGGTGAGGAAATTTTTGTTCCACCTTCTCTCTAGTGTACAATTTAGCTTTACTTGGAAGTTGTCCCTTCAACACTATCTTCCAAATATCATGCTATCTTGTAGTTCTAGACCTCTTCTACATAATTTGTCTTCTATAAGCTTTTCCTCGACATCTAGTGCCGAATCGTCCATAGAAGATACAACCCATTCCTCTTTCTAATCTAGCATGGAAGACTCATAGAGTTTCGAATTATCCCCATTCATAATTGATTAAAAGCATATATATGGTGGTAAACTGAGTCTATAGGCATTATCACCCACCTTTACCTCAGAGCCTTAGTTTTCTTACCAAGCCCCTGTAATCTCTCCTTTTTCTACTATAGCCATACTCTATCTCCCACCTTGAATTATTTTTTTGTTATGTATTCATCATTCATTGCCTTATACATCTCCTAAGACTTCTGCAGTGTTTTATGTACTTGTATATGGAAAAATCTTTTCTATAAAATTTTCAACTCTCAAATAATCTCCTGTAAGATCTTCCCTCACTCCTAATTGTTTCCTATATGCAATATCAAAAGGTGAATTTGGAAAATATCCAAAACAAAGTTTCAAATGGGCCCTTTCTAGAAGAAGCAATGAGCTTCAGTATGGAAACAAGAATGTTGCAACTCCTAGGGTTATCACCTTAAATTATCAACCAAGGGTTCATACAAACTTAAGCAGGGTCGACACTGTATATAGAATAGACACTTTCCTCTTCATAGTCCGACTCCCTTTGATGCAAGTGAAACAATTCAATAAAAAATATTCAAATGAACAAATATATAAGTAGGTCGCCAATCCTAAGTTGAAATAAGAAATCTATTCTACTTGTAAAGTAAATGGAAGAAAGGAAATCTATTCTATTTCCAAACATGTAAAGCATAATGACAACTAAGAAAACACAATATATCTTGCTAGAAAGGAAATAAAATTTGAAGGAGATATATTATATTTTGCAAGAAAGGAAATTTCTAGAGTATTCTTGAAAAAAGGAAGTCACACTTTGCACAAATTAAATTACAGTAAAGGAATATCGAGTAATTTACAGAAATCAACATTCAAGAAGTAAGAAATATAAGATCTCTATGGCAACCTAAAAAAGATTCATCTCAACCAAAGTGGCCTAGGAGCCTTCATAGGTTATAAATATACTTCTCCCATGAATTTGGAGAGAATCTATGCAAAGAAAATATTGAAAACAAATTTCTACGTATCTTCTACAAGATTGCTACAAGAGTGACATAATTGCTGTAGAAGTGAGATAGCTTGTCGAATGCCCAAGAAAATAATATGAAAATTAGATGATATTTTTTTCATGAATTAGAATGTCCTAAGACTCCATTCCAAGTGGAACCACTCAAAAATACTATTGTTAACATATACTAAAAAACTAACATAAAATTACTACTTTAAAAACCAAAAATTCAAGAATTAGTGAGCGAGTTAACCTATCAAAATCCTAACCTAATAAAGTGAAAATGATATGGGTTAAATAAAATTATTAACTTTAATTATTTTATGAACCAATCCACATGGAATAAAATCAAATGAAGCTCATTAAAGTGTTCTAAAAATAGTATAAAATTATTAGTATTTTGGTATAAGGGACATCGAGAAATTTTAGATATGTGAACTAGTAAAACGATCCAAGTAGCTCAATGATGAAGATGAATTTTCAAAGTTTTTATAAGGACGCCACATGTTTTTCACTCTATAAATAACCCACAAAACAACTTTTTTCAATCATTTGACCAATATATCATGCAATAAAAGAAGCATAAATAGTAAATGCAAAAATAAGAGATGCAAGTGAAAACGAAATTCAAGAAATTGTACAAGAGGGCTCTGATGCTATTGGGATGGCCAATACAAAGGATACTTAGAGTCTTGTGAATAAAACCAATCTTTATAAGCTAAAAATGGGATGAAACATCATTATTTGAATCACTACAAGTACATCCCTACTAGAAATGAATGTGGAGCTACTAAATAACACATTTTACCCACAAGAATACTAAGAAGTAGATGCCTCTAGAGGAAAATTATAATTGGCACTAATAAAAAGCGACGAGGAAGAATTTTCCTTGAAAGCAGGCACATTTCCCCTCCAAAATCCCTCAAAAAGTGGATCTAGTTTGCAACACTAGGAATTTGCATTAAATGTGAGGGAATACATTCCTACATTTCATCAATCACTGGAGCTCTAGAATTTGTCAATAATTTCAAGATATTTTGTTCATTTGTTATTCAATCTTGATCCTCCTATACTAGGGAAAAATTCCTTATATTATATCCTCTTCCCAATCTCCATAATTTGCCCAATATTCTCACAATATTTTGCAAAAATAAATAACATTAAACACAAATGTGCAATTCTCTCTAAAGCTTCTGAATAAAAATAATAAAGTTAAAAGTATGTCATATAATGGAAAAAGAGAGGTTTAATGTGTTGAAGGATAGTCAAATGGGCCTTAATTTATGTCTAATTTGGAGGGCCAACATAGCCCCCTCCTAAAAGTATTGATCATCCTTTGAGCAACTTAATGACCTAATTGTGCCTCATTCATGGCCCTCGTGGCCTTTGTAACATCCCAAGCTACCTAAAGAGGGATTTTGGCACATATTCTCTTGCTTTTTCCTTTTCCTCTTCTTCCCCAACATTTTATTCTACTTCTTATTCTTGGTTGTGGGCAAGGAAATTCTTTGTTTCATTCCTTTGGATGTTGTCCTTGGAATCTTAGGATTTAGGGGTGAAATTGCTCAAAATCAGGGCCTTTTGTAGCTCACTAGACTCTCTTGTAGAAACAATTTCACTTCCTATAGTATCTCTATTTTCTGGTGAGAGGCTTGTTTGATGCCCCTATTTTTCTATCCTTTTAGATATTGAGGTCTCTTTAGGGTCCTCTTCTTATTCCTATGTATTTTCTCCTTCCTTTTCCTCTTCGAGTTCCCCTTATTTCCTACCTTCAACACTAGAGTTTGGTGTCTCTTATTGTTGTGTTGTAGTGAGGGTTTGTGTTTCAATGGATGACTCTATTCCTAAGACTAAAAAATCATTCCACAAAATAGGTCTCTTAGGGTGGCTTAAGTCATTCATGACAATAATACCATGATGGGAAATGTGTTGGTGCGTCATTTCCTCACTTTCTAGCTCATTTTAGTGATGTACAAAAGGAGGAAATGTGGAACACTGAGCTTGATTGGACTTATTAACTGTATCGGGAACATTAGCTCATAGAGCAACCTAAATTGATGGACACTCACGAGACTCAACCTCCCCTCACAATATATGTACCTCTCTTCGATGAAACCTCCTCACATGACTTCTACTGCTACTTCCTTAAATTATTGGAAGGGAATTTCCAAGATTTTTCTTTGAGCTGTCTAGGGTGCAGAGGGTGGTTGATGTCTTTTGGTGAGACAGGGAGATAAATGGTACCCCCTACCTTAGCGAAAAAAATCCTCTTATATTTCCCTGCCATTCTTGTGTGAGAAAATAAAATTTTCAAGGGAATTTTCTTTCACACGGGTTTGCTACAGGATTGTTGTAACAAGTAGAATTATCAATGAAATTATATGGAAAGTGAGGAGGGAGGAGGCCACTTACCCTTTTCAGTATGACTCCTTTATGTTCATGGGGGGTTTGAGGAAAATTACTAGTGGTTTGGGCTCCTTTTCTCCTATTAATTCAACCTTGTAGCATCTATTATGTGTTCCTATAGCAATTCAGGTACTTTTGTAGTAGTGGTATCGAATTTTATAGCACCTCCTGTAGCACCATCAAACTTAGCCTTTAGCTATTCTGTAGCACCCTAGTCAGACCCTAGTAGCATCTAGCTCGACCTTAAAATAAGTATTGGGACTCTCTTATCATTTTTGGAATCACATCTTGTTACTCCTTCAATGCATTGGATGAGTTGTTCCCCACCTACCACCTTCATAACTTCTCGAATGCATAGGCCCATTCCTCATAATTATAATCCTCCTTTTGTTATTGTTTTCCATGTTGCATGAGTGATTGAGTAAACTACAATATTACTAATTGAGGGTGGCCAAGTTTATTGGCTACTTTTAGCCTATAAAACCTTCTCTCATGTGCATTGAAAATAATTCTTTTAACCATAATATGCTTAATAAGAGAGGTGAAGAACAATGCATACTTGTGCCTACCTAATGTAGATTCATGTATGACGTTTATGGTTGAATGATTTATCAACTATACTCTAGATGTGGCATCTTTCATTTTCTTGCTTGTGGATAGGTCCTCATTAAACACAACAATGTGATGATGTATTTGACTGATACAATCTCTCTTTCATGTAGGTATTTTCCAGTGTTTGATATATTATTTCTGGAGTGAATTGGTGACCTTGAAACTACTCCTCAGGGATGATGTGACTTCTCCAAGTCTCAAGTATGGCCTTTTGATGCTTTAGGGTGGCCAAATCTTCATTCCAAAGTTGAAACAATCCTCTATCTATGATCTTGTTGGATTTGTGTAGGCCGCTACATGATTGATATCCTTCCTATAGCAGTGACACAGTCCCTCCCCAAAACCTCATTCAAATTTGATGTTGATTCATCAAATGCATTTAGCGACTTTTATGAATCATGGTTAGCCTAGGGATAGGAACAAAAGTTTTGATGGTGGTGAAAGCTTGTGAAGAAGGTGTGAAGGCAAAGTCTCTTTTCTCTATTTTTTTTGTTTTTTTCATGAATAGAGGTGGAATCTCAAGAAGAATTTTGGTAAATGGAGTGGATGAGATGTGAAAGAGGATTGATGAACCTTTCCTGAAATTTCCAAAAGGAAAACATGATTTTGACTAATTCCTAAGAAAATATTATTCCTCTAGAAAATATGGACACTCCTATAGCAATTCTAAAAAACTCTTGTAGCAAGATTGTTGTTCCATAATTTATTTATCCATATATCTCAAATGGTACAGTGGATTTCCCTCAATTTTTTTGAGCATGTTGCCATCATCCTTATGCACCTTCCCACAAAAATCATGGCCAATGGATGCACGAATCTCGAAAAAAAAAAAATGGTTAACGTGATGGAGGTTGATTTCTAAAAAAGTATGCACTAGAATTTACTGAAATGCCTTGAGCATGTTACCATCATCGTTATACGTATCCCCATGAAACATATCAAGAAAATGAATCATGGTTTTTGAGATATGGTTGAAACAATTTATGCCTTGTGTATTTTGTCAGTCTTGTAGCAAAACAAAGGCTTCCTGTAACAAATTAGGAAAATGAGGAAAATGAATTGGAAACACTTGGGAATGATGGGTGGATGTTGCAAATGGATGAGGATGATGGATTGACATGGCATTGGTCCTATTATAGAATCTGGGAAAAGGACGAGAAATCACAAGTTTCACTTTCTTTGACAAGGTTTTTGATCAACCTTTTATTTTGTCTATAACTTGTTTTTGTTGCTTGCAAAGGTTTTAAAGCACATGCATTCACCAGAAAGAGGTACATGGAGAAAATAATTTTCTTCTTTTCATTTTTCCATTTTTTAGGCCTACTAGCTACCACAATGATGTTTTCAGCTAGTACATCTCCCTAGTTGCCTCAAAGGAGGTTTTCACATGGATCTTTTGTTTTTCTCTTTTTATCCCTTTTATGAAACCCATTGACTAGCTCATGGAAGTTTTCAATCAATGAGCCAATGTTAGGTGCCTCAAAGGATGTTTCCACCTAAGATTTTATTTTTTCTTTTATTTTCTTTTCCTCTTTTTCCTTTTTTGTTCTTTTATTCTTCTATCCTACTCTACTTGAATGAAAGAAAATATCTTTCAAGTACAGGGACACTTCCAATGGAGACATGTGAATACAAACATGACAAATAAAATCATGTGTATGCTTGAAACATATTTTTTTACATGTACCTAAATATTAGAGACCGACTTCTTTGACTTTGATGATATCAAGCATTGTTGAAGAAGAGAGTGATGCTCCATCTTGTTGATTTTATAGAACCAAACCTTAATATAGATTTGATGCCCTTGGTTTTCTTTCTCATCTAGACCAATATTCATGTCTTATTTTTTTGTTCCATTCAAATATTCTACTATTTGTTGATGATCCCCTTGAACACATAAATGATCTGATGATAAGCATTGTAGAAATTCTTCAATATAGGGCTCTAATGGTTTCTCTTCATCAAATGTGTTCAATGATTCTTTAGTCTTGTATGAATATTTTTCTTTTAGATGTTGTTATTCAATGGAATAAAGATAATTTATTCTTAGCAATACTTACTGTGGAGATTTGAAGGAGATTTATTGGAAGCTAACGCACGGATCACCGATATACAATTACCATTTTCAGAGAAAACTCTTGTACCATCTTGGAAAACTTTGTATTCCTGGCAATGAAAGAGTCCATTTAATCAAAGAAGTACATAATTCTGTTGTGTCATGTCATTTCAGTGTAGGGAAGACTAGGTATCATTTACAAGGTTTTTTCTATTCGCCTCATGTGAAAGAAATTGTATCACAATATGTAAATGAATGTGTGATGTGTTCTTTTCTAAAGCCTAGTAACATTAAATTGAGGTTATATAGAACTCTCCCTATTACTTGTTGTTCTTGGGAAAGTGTGTCTATAGACTTTGATCGGGGTTTTCCTTTGTCTAGGAAAGGTCATGAGCATTTGTATGTCATGGTAGATATATTTAGTAATATGTGTATCTTAATTCCATGTAATAAGTAGAATAATACTGAACATAATGCTCAATTCTTCTTAGTATGAGTGGGTTCATTTTCGGTTGCCCACATCCATTGTATCTGATCAGGCCTCTCGATTCATTGGACAGTCTAGATAAAGTTTCTGGAAAAGGATGCAAACCAAACTCAAGAGGTGCACGACATTCCATCCATAGACCGATGAAAAAATAGAGGCTGTTAACCGCGTAGTGGTTCACTTGCTTCGAGGTTTTCATGGAGAGCATCCTAAGTCGTGGGATGAGAAGATTCCTTATTTACATCTTCCATATAATAGGGCCATGCATTCATCTACATAGAGCTCAGCATTTGAGAAATGCTTTGGGTACCTATTATAAGATCCCTTAGATATGGTATTTTTGGAATATGGATATTCAAATGAACAAAGTGACAAAGAAAAAACAAAAAGGTTCATTAAGAGAATCCAAAATATTTGCCAAATAGTGTAGGAACACTTAGTGAAAATTCAGGCTAAATACAAGGCTTGACATGACAAACACTAAGTTGATTATGAATTATAGGTTGGATATAGGGTGTGACTCCGTATTAGTAAGGAAATAATGAAAGAGGAAGGAAACAAATTAAGACCAGTTCGATATGGTCCTTTCACCATCTTAGAGAAGGTTGGAGACAATTATTTTTTCCATGACTTTCTAACATACATGCAAATGTACTCCATCATGAATGTTGAAAACTTGAAGTTATACAAGCCTCCTTTGATCATCAACATAGAGGGGATTGGATATCTTCCTTCAGTGGAAATTTTTGCATAAGAATCCTTGGACAAACTACCTGAAGACATCATTCTTGAAAAGAGGACCAATACTTCATGTCGAGGAAACATGGAGTACCTTCATATTAGTTTCAAGGGGATGCATCCAAATAAGGCCCACTATATTGAGAAGGAGAAGGTGAGGGAGCAATTTCCTCACTTTAGTGGAGAGGAATGATTCAGGAGGATCCTAGAAGGCCATTTTTTCAAGTATTCAAATCTCATCGAAGCCTATCTCAAGTCAAATAGCACATCATTTTGAATCCAATAATGCAAATGACACCTCAATCTCACACCATATGTGAAATTTATGGCCTGTTGACATTTTTGACGAACAACTAAAAAAATTGTAGGTATGCTTACCACATGGTAGCTAACATCAATAGTAAGGATAATGATGTGGAAGTATGGTTAGCAGAATCAAGGAGTATTCTGGACTGATCTCAAGCTAACATGTGGCAGCATTGAATTGGTCGGATAAGGCGTAATCAAAGGGCACCATTTGGTCTAATCATAGGGTTCCATGTCGCATCGTGTAATTGCCCAGTTAGGCTTGAACTGAGCCAAATTTGGTGGGAAACTTGTCAAGTGACTTGGTTATGACTAGTTTGGAGGTTCGACTATTTTCGGCAACAACTTTAGTGGTAATTGCTAAGTATGAAATTTTGACCTAGATGACAACCAAATGGATTGGTGGGTTGCTAATTGGGCAGACCCACCAAACCCCACAAGAATTCAAAGTAGAAAATGATAAATAAATAATGATTGCAGTAATCGATTTTCGACATACTTTTCATAGTGCGTTGTCATTATTTTAAAATAATCAATGGTCGGGGTCTGCGGGGGTCGAACGTGTAACCATCAACATTGCTAACAACCAAATATAACTACCGAAACTAATCACACCAACTAGCGTGTTGTTATCAACGCCCACAAAAACTTGTATAAGAAGTAGATTCGTTCATTCATCATGGCGAGAGGTAGGTAGAGGGACATAACCCAACCAAAGGAACAATTCAACGAGACCTTGCACATTAAGAACCATGGGCGGGTACAATCTTAGAGAGAATCTATAAGGAATATTCTAATAATATTACCCAAAGAATCTATGGGGAATATTTTAGCTTCCCTAAATCCCTACAGGTCACAGTGATAGAATTTGGCTAGCTTTATACTCAAATTTCATGAGTGTTTGTAGGCAATCTAATGGCGTAGCTCGTTCCTATCTGTGACTAGCCCATTTTAGGTCATCCCTACCATAAGGTGTAATTTTTCCATGTATGCATTTTGATTTCGTTGAGATTAATGCATGTGGCTTCCCCACTTTGAGAAGGGCCTGAAGGTGTAGTCCACATTGGATGAATTCCATTACCAAGTTTTGTGTTCTCCTTGTCTTTATTTAGATGGATTTTTGAATACAATAATTAAATAAACAATCTGGATGAGTCTACCACAAGTCCTTTTAAAAGTGCAAGGATGATCTTTGAACTTGTTTCGTGTATAGGCTACAACATTTTATAAATATACTTCTTGTCACTAGTGAATAATGGCTAAAACTCTAGTTAGTCTACAGCATCTCACTATAGTTTCTAACAATATGTTGGTGGTCAAATTGTCCTCGTAACTCACGACATCCTAAGGCCACACCACTGAGGATCCTAGATCCTCCCGTTCTAGATTAAAAGGGTTGGTCTAATCTTCCCCGAAGGGGTAATTCCTTGTGAAAATCAAAATTGAATAGTCATTGTAAAATAATGTAAATTAAATAGATTTTCTAATTAACAAATAAGTAAGAAAAATTATTGAATAAAGAATATTTTAAATAAAATTATTATCTTCAGGAAATATAGGTGGTAGGAATACAATATGTGCAGACGTATTAAAAATAAAATACCATTATGACTAAATGGTGTTTAAAGTAATGTATCATATTTCTCATAAAACATAACGATTAGTAAAAACCAAAAATAAAAATAAAATGAGAACACGGAAGACAGGAAAAAAGTTGTTTAAATTCATTTAATAGAAATGTTGATGTTGAAACAATATGGCATAAAGTGCTATTATTATTTATCTTACAACAAAATAATTAAACTATTTGATTTATTTTTTCTAAATAGTAAATATTTGAGGAAAAACTAAACCAATTTTAATGTGTGGGAGATTAATCAATTTGATCATGTCAAAGCATTGCTAAGCACCACATATTACCAGTAAAATAAATAAATACAAAATGTAAAAGAAATTAACAATAAAAATAAAATATCAGGACTAGTTTTATAGTATTTAAATTTATGTGCAAATAAGACCCTAAATAACATGTATTGTTAGAGTTTTGTTCTACAACAAATAAATTCAAATATAATTAAAAAAACTTTAACTAACAAGTATTCAAGTATTTAAATTGTTATTGCATGAAATATTATTGAATGATCCTTTTATATCAGTAACATGCACAATGAACAAGTAAATAAAACCCCACATAAAAATAACACACAGAAAGAAAACAACGAAATAGATATTATTAAATAAAAATCATCACAGTCACAATGAAAAACACCACTATAGCAAGTACATGATGGATTTAAAAAGAATCAGTCTCCATCTCCAATACATCACCATCCATTAATCTGACCAAAATGGTCCTAGAGCAATCTTCTACATCTTCCTTTAAATCTATCGAATTTATTTTTAGTTCTAGTATCTTTCAAACTAAATTACATTGATAATTTTATTTTTATTAACTATAATACATATTCATCATTTAAATAAATCCCCGCTCAAATTGTGCACATTAAAAGCCTTTGAGTAATATTGTTGCATTAAAAGAAAAATAATAATTAATTCTCTAATATAAAATATTATAACACTTGAAATTAAAATATAACTCACCCTTTATAATATTCTCCTCATTATCTCACGTTCATTATTAATGAAATTCAAATTTTACTTTGTGTAAAACCTAGTTAAAGTTCTCCACTATATAAAACAAAATATTAAATGTAACATGAATTTCCCTTTCAAATCCTTGCATTTATACAAAATCTCTTATGAAATTTCAATGCTTCTCCCATGCTAAATTGAAACCTGAAATAAAATTTTTGAATTTAAATGAATGAAATTTGAAATATATATATATGTTTTCAATTTCAAATTTAAAATAAAATTTTAAATTTAAAACTTTTATATTTTGATATAAATTTCAAATAATTTTCTAGACAAGTTACACCATATACTTTGAATGAAATTTCAATAATATATATAATGTATAAATTTGAATTTCAAATCACATTATATATATAATTATAATTTTTAATAAACAAATACATATATATTTTTAATTTTAAATAATACATATAAATATATATGAATTAAATATAATTCATGTATTATATATAAGAATTTTAATATATGTATTGAATCTCATTCGAAATATTTCATAATCATGTTTAATTTCCTCGTCGGGTCTGTGGAGGAAAGAGAGAGCTTGGAGAGCTTGGCCCGATGGCATTTACAAGTGGAGTGGGGTTTCCTATGTTCGATGAAATATTTAATACTTTGCATATATTTAAGGAAATAATGTTTAATAAATATTTAATGTTGGCATTATGCAATAACTTGGTATATTGTTTCAAACCCTTCATATGTTTTAATAGCATTCTAGTATTAAATCTTCCATTAAATGTATTTAATTTTTAGTAAGTATTCCATTGCATATTCAATAAAGAAGAGATTCATACGAACAAAAAAGAAAATCATAAGATGAATTTGGTTTATGAAACCGGGTTTAATTTTCAAATGTTTTTGTTTAAAACAATATGTTTTGTTGTGTATTATAAAATTTTTGTATTTAAGGCCAACCCTCTCACTTTGTAAATCATCCTACATTCATTTTTTATATATATATCTTAAGAGACATTCGACAGTAGTCATGGGTAACAATTATACAACCATGAAACTATCATTGTAAATGTGCAAGGTTTGAAGATGCTTAGAAGTTATTATAAAAATTATTATCCATTGCAAGTTATTTTTTTTCCCACTAGAAAAATCGTAATCTTTCATTGATTGGAAAAATTACATGTTGTAGATGCATTTTGCATATGCTATATGTTCTTCCACCACACATGTGGGTAGCTGTAGTTTCTATTACTGTCTATCAAAAAGCAAAAATCATCTCGCAGGATGTCCTATATTGTCATATATACATATTGCCACGCAGGGCTATCAGTTATAATATTTATCAGCTATATACAAAATTGTTCAAAAAATATCTCTTCATATCAGTTTTTCATGGGCTCGCTGCCCTATGATACTGTGCATCTATGTATGGGCGGTGGTAGTACTGATATGCATTTGTACCTCGTTGCTCCTGTATCATCCACTCGCCTCTGGGAAGTGTCGTAGCCTCCTTGGATAGTTGGTCGGCACTGTTGTTGTGTTCCCTGTAGATATGATTGCAAGTGATGTCATTAAACTGTTCCTTCAGTAATTTAATTTCATCCAATATGCTGCTGAGTCTGTGTGAATGACAGGCATAATTATTATTGAACCAATCTATGACAATCTTTGAATCCCCATATATGTTTAAGTGCAAGCAATTGTGGTTCAATGCAAAATGAAGAAGATGACGGAGGGTGATGAGCTCAGCGAAGTTGTTAGAACCAGCTCCCAAACCCAGCTTTTCTTTATAGAAATGCTGTTCGTTTATGAAGAGGAGAAATCCCCCTCCACATCCCTGCTGTTGGGCAGCGCCATCGAAATAAGCCCATGGGCTGTTGTGATTGATTTGTGGAGGGTCACGGGGTCGGCGGACCTTTGGCTGCGGTGGCTCAGGAGTTTCACTGTAGGCTTATATGATCTTAGCAATTAGATGCGACCAATGAACCGGTTTATCCTCGAAAGTCAAACGGTTTCGGGCCAGCGAGAGGTACCAACAGGTGATGATGGGCAAGCTTTGCAGTTTTGAGTTCCTGTGCTGATGGAACCAAGTCTCCCAAGTTGGATTTATATCAACACCCTCCCATTTACCGGTGTATTGTATATCAGTGGAAATTGCTTGCCAAATGTGCGACAAAACAGAGCATTGAAGAAATAAGTGCGTGCGCGATTCGGCTGACTGTTTACACAGAATGCACCAAGACGGTCCATGGACCGCACGTCTCATGAGGTATTCCCCCGTAGGAACTACACCCTTAAGGATGCATCCATTGAAAGTTATGTATAGCTATTTTATCTAATTTGAAATCAAAATTTTACAATTAATCTTTGTTCGTTGTCATTCATATCCATAGTGCGGGTATAGTGGTTTTTGTGAGAATAAAAAACTATGGTTTCCGCCGATTAAAAGCCATGGCAGTCCTATGCTGCTTTCATTTTTTTCCCTTCTTTTGAAATTTAACTTCTGCAATTTAACCTCTGTGAATGAATGGCCTGATCATGAAAAAAGTATTGATAGGGTTCAATGACCAGCGCATTCCCCATATGTTTAACAGCTGCACTACAAATTACAAACGTAAAATTATGTTATATTTTGGAATATAGAATAAATAAACATTAATATAGGCATGACACATCGATTTGCTGAAATGAATTTGTGAGCTCCCAAATAATCCACTGCATGAGCCCTGATGGATTACTCAGATTATGTTATTCAGTTGTTTGATAGGTCTTGTATGTTGTTTTCCCTTCACTTATGTGGATTTTTGTACGGGCACATGCGATCTTGTCTTTCTTGACAATGGTGATTGGATTCTACAATCTTCATTTTCTACCATTTTGTATGGCTGAAGATGTCATGGAAGACTTACATGGATTGGATTGCCATTGGATATGCCAGATCTATAGGGGAATTTGTTGGAAGATTAATTCCAACTGCAGGCGGACGTGGACAACGACGGCAGCACAAAACCGCTCAGCAAAACCACCAGAGCATATCGGACCGCCTTTGGTCAGTAGGCAGTTTCCATACGCTCGACTCCGATACAATGTAATGCAACCACGTGGTCCTCTACATACATCAACAGAACTGACTTTTCGGACGCTAATGTTCAGCACAAAGGAGCCTCCGAAATCTCCGTCCACCGTCCGATTTGCTTGATCGTTCTCCGCCGTCCATCAATGAAACCTGCATACCTGCATACGCGCCTGCAACGAATTAAATACATTGCGTGGAGTGAAATAAAAGTTTGTTTGACTGCCAGTCCTGTCTGCAAAGGAATTAAATGGAACTCTTCCTAATTCGTAGAAAGTTGGTAAATATTTATGTTTTTTCACGGCATGTATTATTATCATATCCTTTTTAAAATGTATACGATATGCCTTCATGTAGTTGACTTTTTTTTTTAAGGGAAACGAAGGAGTTTTGCATAGAAGTGCAATGTGTTAATGAATATACAACGTATGTAACAAAACGAGCTTGCGGCAGCGAAAAAGTAGGTGTGTTGCATAGCAGTGCATAAAAAACCAGTTGCTCATTGTAATGAAAAGCGTGTAGTGTGAGAGAGGATAATGCACAACAGTGCTATCCACGAAGAAAAGGGGAGCGCATATGGTAATTGTATGTCCTTTTGTTGACCTGTGGTGAATCAAGATTATTGCACAGCAGTGCATCAAGAAAACAGGGAGTGCATATGTTTCTGTAATTTTTTTAATGTATGTTTAAAAAACGCACAGCAGTGCAAAACAAAAGAACAAGGTTGAAATGTATTTTGGGTGTTGTCCAAACAAAGAGGAAGCAAGCGAATGAAGAATCATATGGTGTGAGTAAATATTTTTTTTGTGAATGTAATGTAAGATTTACTGCACATGTAAAAATTTATTTTACAGCAGTAATGTAAAAGGGGTTTTACAACAGTAAAAGAAAAAGAGATTTTTACACACCAACAGTGTAAAATCTCACGAAGAGATAGAGTTTCTTTTTGTTGGTTAAAATGTATTTTTGGTAAATCCCTCTGAGTGAAAGAGGAAGGAATATGTATCGGGCATTATATCTTAATGAATAGAAATCTTTTTCTGGGTATGTAATACTCTGTTCTCAGACAATTTTTTTTTTAAAAGCTTCCCTGTGCAAAAAGATCCTGTGGAGAGAAGAAAACAGAGCATTGCCTCTGTGTGTTTAGTTTCTTTGTTTTTGGGATTTTACCAGAAAAATCCCCAACAGTGGTATCCGAGCTGGTCCAGGCTCTTTGATGGTGACAGAGCAGGTTCAGGCTCTTTGAAGGCATCAAAGAAGCTGAAGGAAAGATTCTTGTTGCAGCAGAGAAAGCTTCTCCAGCAGAGTGAAGTCTCATGCAAAATAACCTAGGTATTCCTCAAAGTTTTTTCTGTGGTGCTGTTGAAGAAACAGTGAGTCATTTTAAAAACACGGTCAGGTATTTTAAACATAGTTAAGAATGGCAAGGTCAAAGAAAAAGGTCTCCAAACCTCCTAAGGTTGTGTCTCCCTCTTCTACTAAAATAGAAAACAATCTATTTGAAAGCATTCTATTTGAGGCTCCAAGGTTCGACGAAAACTTTGATATATGGGAAATAAAAATGAGGGCTTTCTTAAAGTATGAAGGGATTGAAATCTGGGAATCAGTGATTGATGATAGCAAGATGGATAGAGAATCCAAGGAGTGTAATGCACAAGCAGCAAAAATAACCTTGGATGGACTGCCTGATTCTGTAAAGAAGAATCTAGGAAAATATTCATTAGCAAAGGAGATATGGGATAGACTTCATGACCTTCATGCAAAGGGAGCACTGACCATGACCATCAGTGAAGAAGAAAATTCTGAACCCATCATAGAAGCTGAATGTGAGAAGGTTGACCTCATCAAACTTCAAGTAAAAGAAAGGGATGAAGAGCTCGTCAAGCTTAAGAAGGAACTTGATGAAAGCAAAAAGAAGCATCATGAAGAAGTCATATCCATGACAAATCAGCTGAATAAAGCAAAGAAGTAGGAAGATGTCTTGACAAGTCAACTTGAGTAAAGGCACAAGAGAGTGAACAAACTTGTAGAAGAGATTGGACAGTACAAGGCAGAGGTCTCCTCCCTTAAGTCTGAACTACAAGAAGCCAGGAAGCAGGCACAAGGAGCTGAAAAGAAAATGGAGAGCAGTCAAGCAGAAATCTCCAAAATGAAGTCTGATATTATCTCCCTTAAAATAGTAGCAGCTGAAGCTACTCATAGCAAGGAAGAAACTGAGGAACAACTCGCAAAGAAAAAAATAAGTGTGAAAGATTGGAAGAAGAGATTGTCCTCCTCAGGAAAAAGGTTGAAGGGATGAACAAAATCATGAAGAGCTCTCAAGCCTTGGATGACATGCTCAACGATCACAGATCTCCATCTGATAAATCAGGACTCAGGTATGTAGGTGAACCCTCAAACAAGAATGAATATGCTTGAAGAAAAGGAGATGTGAAGAAGCCAGAAAGAAATTGTGATGCTCCTAGTTTCAGCAAAGGCAAGGAGAAAGATCAAGGCTACAATAGAAGAAATCCTACTCCAAGCAGAAAACGGGCTCCAAGAAGAAATGTAGCTGATGTCAAAGAAGCAAGATGCAATGGTTATCATCAAAGAATCTCAAGGCAGCAAGGCTTCAGAAGCACATCAAGGAAACCTCCATCTCCCAGGTACCAAAGTTCATTTTATGGTTATTGTTACTCTTGTTCAAACTTTGGTCATATGGCAAAAGACTGTAGAGCATTTCATAGAGATAGATGTTGTAGTCTCTGACAATCCCCAAGAAACAATTTTACAAGAAGAAATCATGAATTCTTATTCATGAACAATGTTGAATGTTTCAAGTGTCATAACATTGGGTATATGGCGCGTGACTGTAACTTAATATGGGCCTTTACACAAGCTAGACCCATGCAAAAGAAGAAAGTTACGCAAGTATGGAGAAAGAAGGAAATACATCTTGAAAGTCCCTTGAGCTCTCTAGCTGATCTAAGTTTCTTTTGAGAAAACTTTGCTGAAAGAAGATTATGCATACAGTTAAGGGGAGCCTGTAATTTTCTTTTATCATAATTGCTGAACTGTTTTAACAGTGATTCTTTGATGAAGATCTTGTTATAGGGGAGAGATATGGAATTAAATCTGCCATAAAAGCAGAGAAGAAAAGTCTGCAGGGCATGGAGATTGTGTGGAGGATGTATTGCAGTGCAGCAGAGCGCAAATGAAATCTTTTTTTTAATCGCTCTAAAATGTAATATGCAGCAGTGTTGAAAAATGTAATGTTCTTGCTTTGTTTTTTATCACATATGCAATGCAATATGCACAGAAGTGCGGAGAAGAGAAATGGGTAGCGTTGAAATGTGAAGTGCAACAGCGCGATAAGAAAAATGAGAAGCAGTAGAACGCACAACAGTGTGTGAGTGAAGATGAAGATGAATTCGATGTGAATCATATGCATTGTATATGCATTGTAATACAAAGCAAGGAGACCCGCACAACAGTGCGAAGGCAGAACATAGAACAGGGGCAGCGTGGAAACTTTTGTGTGTGGAGCACATGGATTAGAATGCACAGCAGCATAGAATTTTTTTTTGTGGAACACATGGATTGAAATGCATAGCAATGGAATGTAGTTTTCCGTTTATGTAATATGAGAGAATATACTCACAACAGAGTGAGTGTAATACACAACATATGGAAATGTTTTGTATTGGCAATGAAAATGCAAAGCAGTGAGACGAAAATGAGAAGAGGGAAAAACACACCAGAGCGTAAATGCCCAGTGTTTGAGAATGCAATGAAATTTTTCACATAGCAGTGAAAAGGGTAATGTAAGTCTTGCTTTTGTTGTTGGAGAATATGTAATAAAAACACACAGCAATGTGAATATGAAAAATGTAGCAGCATGAACTTTTTTTTTTTTTGTTGAAGAAACGAAATGTAATGGGCAGCAGCACATGTAAAAGAAATGTTTCTTTACAACAGTAAATGTAAGTGCAGTGAGTGTGTTGTTCATTGAACTGAAATCCAATATATGAAACAACAGTGAATGTAAGAAATATTTACACACAACAGTGTAAATTTGTAAGCTGGGACAGAGTAACTGTTCTAGAAGAGATAAAATATTTTGTTTTTATGATTATTTGCACATGGTATGAATGATACAATGTGCGGCAGCAGAAGAACGGGAGGAGATGCACAACAGTGCATTGTGTAAATGAAAGAAATGAAGACGAAGATTGTGTGAAGCAAGAGTGTAAAAAGGAACAGGGGCAGCCCGTGTTAATTTTTTTTGTGTGGAGAATGAAGCACAGCAGTGTGAGGATGATTCCTTTTATATGCAAGTAACGCAGTGTAATGAGTGAAACGAAAAGGGCAGCGAATGAAGAAAATAGAATGAGATGCATAGAAATGCAGTGAGGGCAACAGACACAGCAGTGTGAGAAATTTTTTATGCACAACAGTGCGAATTGCAGAGGCAAGCCAACAACGAACAATCAAGGGGAGATGCACAACAGTGCATAGAATATATGTGTTGATTTATGTAATAAAAAATGGTGAAATGCAGCAGCGTAGATAAAATACAATTTTTTTTTGGTATTGTATTTGAAGCAAAGTATATAACGCACAACAGTGCGAGAAGAGAGGAAGTGAAGTTCTTTAGTGAATCCCTCTATCAAGAGGAAGATGCTTTTCAACATAGTGTGGTAAATCCCTCTGTCATGAGGAAGGTGCTCTTCAGCACAGTCACAGGTGAATCCCTCTGTCATGAGGAAGGTGCTCTTAAGCACAGTCTCAGGTGAATCCCTCTGTTAAGAGGAAGACTATTTTGATTGTTTGTGGAACTGCATGTGAAGCAGTATTGGTGAATCCCTCTATGTGAGGAAGATGTTATTGTAATAGAAGTTGGTGAATCCCTCTATGTGAGGAAGATATTCTTGTAACAACAGTGTTAGTGAATCCCTCTATGTGAGGAAGTGTTTGGGTATGATTGAATGCCTAGCAGTTGAAATTAAAGGGGAGTGTTGGAATATTAATTCCAACTGCAGGCGGACGTGGACAACGACGGCAACACAAAACCGCTCAGCAAAACCACCAGAGCATATCGGACTGCCTTTGGTCAGTAGGCAGTTTCCGTACGCTCGACTCTGATACAATGTAATGCAGCCACGTGGTCCTCTACATACGTCAGCAGAACTGACTTTTCGGACACTAATGTTCAGCACAAAGGAGCCTCCCGAAATATCCGTCCACCGTCCGATTTGCTTGATCGTTCTCCGCCGTCCATCAATGAAACCTACATACCTGCATACGAGCCTGCAACGAATTAAATACATTGCGTGGAGTGAAATAAAAGTTTGTTTGACCGCCAGTCCTATCTGCAAAGGAATTAAATGGAACTCTTCCTAATTCGTAGAAAGTTGGTAAATATTTATGTTTTTTCATGGCATGTATTATTATCATATCCTTTTTAAAATGCATATGATATGCCTTCATGTAGTTGACCTTTTTTTTTAAAGGGAAATGAAGGAGTTTTGCATAGAAGTGCAATGTGTTAATGAATATACAACGTATGTAACAAAACGAGCTTGCGGGAGCGAAAAAGCAGGTGTGTTGCACAACAGTGCATAAAAAACCAGTTGCTCATTGTAATGAAAAGCGTGTAGTGTGAGAGAGGATAATGCACAGCAGTGCGATCCACGAAGAAAAGGGGAGCGAATATGGTAATTGTATGTCCTTTTGTTGACCTGTGATGAAGCAAGATTATTGCACAACAGTGCATAAAGAAAAACAGGGAGCGCATATGTTTCTGTAATTTTTTTAATGTATGTTGTAAAAACGCACAGCAGTGCGAAACAAAAGAATAGAGGTTGAAATGTATTTTGGGTGTTGTCCAAACAAAGAGGAAGCAAGCGAATGAAGAATCATATGGTGTGAGTAAATATTTTTTTTGTGAATGTAATGTAAGATTTACTGCACATGTAAAAATTTATTTTACAGCAGTAATGTAAAAGGGGTTTTACAGGAGTAAAAGAAAAAGAGATTTTTACACACGAGCAGTGTAAAATCTCAGGAAGAGACAAAGTTTCTTTTTGTTGGTTAAAATGTATTTTTGGTAAATCACTCTGAGTGAAAGAGGAAGGAATATGTATCAGACATTATATCTTAATGAATAGAAATCTTTTTCTGCGTATGTAATACTCTGCTCTCAGACAAATTTTTTTAAAAAGCTTCCCTGTGCAAAAAGATCCTGTGGAGAGAAGAAAACAGAGCATTGCCTCTGTGTGTTTAGTTTCTTTGTTTTTGGGATTTTACCAGAAAAATCCCCAACAGAATTATGCTCACTACAGATGGCATTGTTTTCTCTCTGGTGTTTTAATTTTATTACAGTATCGAAATTTTATTCCTGGGCTTAGATCTTTGTCTCGGGAGACGATATGGGTAGCTCCGATTTTGGATTTAGCTGTGTCTTTTTAGATGATTTTGAATTTTCTTACAATATATTTGAATTATCTATGTCTACCACATAAACAGACATAAATATATATTATTTTCCATAAATACAGACATGCACGTACGGTTCTTTGCTTTTGGATCATTGTGTGTATGTATTACATTGGACTTACAAACATATATGTTGCCCAATTGTACAGTTGTTAGTTTGCCAATTGTTAGAAAGTTTTATAGGGGCATAGGCTAGGAGTTTGATTCCGAAATGAGTTGCGGAAAGAAAATTTCAACTGGACATAGCCCCTTAAATAAACACAGAGAAAAACACAGAAAAGTAGAGTAAAGATTGGTGCAACACAATAAAATTTTTAATTAAATTCCAATGTATGAAAAGGCATTCATATGAGACTTCAGCTCATTTATCAAATAAAACACAAAGTTTACGGGGATTTACACTTCACGAGCTTTGCAGTGAAACACAATAATTGTTGTTTTCACATGCCCACCAAAATTTGCTCCATGATTTTCTCTTCAGCTCTTAGACTTCCACTCTCTCTCACTCAACTTTGAAAACGACTTTTACATTCATATTTATCAAAATATACAATTTTCACTCATTATTTAATGGCAAATCAAAACATTATTACATAGTATGGCGATTTTACATAATACTTGATTTTTTGAACTTGCGGCTATTTTGGAGTGTAGATAACAGTCATAGGGTTAATGTTTGTCCATACATATTTACCAAAATTCATTAAGTTCTTTAACGAGTTGATGTGTTGTGGAAGGGCCAGTGTTGTACTTCTACTCAAAACATGAGTCTTTTCGTCTCCAAACAAAATCACAACTCGCAAAAGTTGACTGGGAAAGTATGGTGGTTTGTTAGTGTGTTTAAGGCAATGGTTGGGATTAATATTTCGAACACTCCCCCTTAATCACAACTGCTGCCATTGACAATTCCCAAAATGTCTCTGAGATAAGCTAAACTTTCATATGCCAATGGATTTGTGAAAATATCAACAAATTGTTCCTGTAACCTACACTGCTGCAACAGAATTTTACAATTTCCACTATCTAATAAAATGATATTTAGCATTAATGTGCTTGGTCCTCTTGTGAAAAACAATGTTATTTGAAAAATCAATTGTAAAAGTATTTTCACAAAAAATAGTCGGTGTTCCCTCTTATTCGTGGCGAAGATCCCTCAACATCCTTCTCATCCAAACTACTTGACATGCTGCTCCTGTTGCGGGGACATATTGAGCTTCTCTTATTGACAGTGATACTTTTGGCTGCTTCTTAGAGGCCCATGAAATGGCTTTGGAACCCAAATGAAAACAATATCCCAACGTGCTCTTTCTGTCGTCGACACTTCCTACCAGTCACTATCGATGTAACCAACTAGCCTAAAATCATTTGTTGCAGTTAGAAAATACCATATTGTTTTGTCCCATTGACATACCTTAGAATCATTTTCGCTGCTTGCCAATGTGTTTCCTTTGGTGTCTCCATGAACCTCGACACCAAAATTACTGCACACATTACATCTAGCCTAGTGGCTGTCAAATACATCAAGCTGCCTATCATGCTTTTGTATAATGTCAGATTGACATTGTTGTTGCAATCTTCTTTACTCAAGCTTAGCCCCATGATAGTTGGAGTTGATGTGGGCTTGATGTTCTACATGTTAAACCTCTCCACAATGTATGCTACATACTTTTCTTGAGAAATAAAAATACCATTTTTTGTTTTCTTCACTTATATGCTAAAAAAATATGGTAACAACCGCGAGTCAGTCATTTCAAATTCACTCTTCATGACTTCTTTGAAATCAACGATGAAGAAATCATCACTACCTATAAAAATCAAATCATCTACGTATAAAACAACAATAAGAATCTTACCATCACTCTCTTTGATGTAGAGAGTAGGATGACCATAAAATTTTTCGAAGCCATTGTCCAACAAGTAAGCATCTATCCTGCTATTCCATGCATGCGTTGGTTGCTTCAGTCCATAAAGAGCTTTCCTCAACCTATACACCTTGTCTTCCTTGCCTTCAACCTCATAGCTAGGTGGTCGCGCAACATAAACTTCCTCTTTTAGCACTCCATTCAAAAATGTTGATTTTACGTCCATTTGATACACTTTCCATTTATGTTGTCAATAAATCACCACAACTATATGCATTGTCTCCATCCTCCTGACTAGCGTAAATGTCTCTACATAATCTCTTCCATGTTGTTGCTTGTATCCGTTGGCAAGTAATCTTTCTTTGTGCCTTTCAATCTTACCGTTAACATTGCTCTTGGTCGTATACACCCACTTCACTCCAATAACTTCTTTTCCTTGCGAAAGGTTCAGTAACTTCCATGTGTTATTCTTTTCTATTGCTTCTATTTATTCCTCCATTGCCACAACCCATTTTTCTTCTTTCACTACATCCTCAAAATGGATTGGGTCATATACATAACAAAATAATGCAAATAATGAATTTAGACCAGCGCTACCATCAATTTTATCTTGCTCATAAATGTTATTTAAATTTGTGAATTTTCGTCCTCTTTTTCTTGCTGAAGATGAGGTTGACATGTCACTTGGTGTTGTGCTTTGCGATGTGCATGGAGAAGAACCTTCTTGATTGGGTGTCATTGTCCTCTTCTTTGTTGACAGTGTTACTTGTTGCCTGCTTTCTTGCAATTGAATAGGAGTAGAGGGAATCAATATTGAGAAATTGTGTGCTCTTGTCAATTCCTCTTTGTCCTCATGTGGTATACATGCTTTAACATTGAGTGTCTTCTCTAAACTTCCATCCCATGCTTCCTCTTCTATGAACTACACATCTCTGCTGATTATGACCTTCTTGGTTGATGTATTGTAGAGCTTGTATGCCATGGATTCATCACTATATCCAACAAATATGCATTTCTCCCCCTTGTTGTCCAACTTCTTCCTCAACACATTCGGGACATGTACATAAGCCACAAATCTAAAGACTCTCATGTGAGCATTACCATGCTTTCTTCCACTCTAGGTGATCCAAATTGGATCCATGAAGAATTGGTGAAGGACCATGACTATATCAGGTTGGGACAAACATCAAAGAATTCATAACAGCGGTCAAAATCACCTCTAAACCAATGGTAGTTGGCAACCAGTGTGGAACGACGAGGACCTCGGTCAAAGTGCAATGACAGAGGCCCATGGAGACTGCGCAAGAGGTGAAATTAGCCCCTGGGAGGCCTAGATCGGGAAATGGAGGGAGTTTTTGATGCACGATTAGCGCTAATTATGAAAACCCTCGAAATGGAGAAGCCCCGAGCGGTTGGTCGCATGGAGAACTAGGAGAACCATAGGAAAAAAAAAGCTAAAGGACAAGGTGGGACTCATGCTCCGAAAAGCCGATGGTATTGATCGGGGGCACCCTCAAGTGGTAAGCAAAATTGGAAAAAATGGAGTGATCCCACTCAGCAGTCGACGCGTTGCAAGTGGAGGAGAAAGAAAATTGCCACTGATCGCGTGCTAATAGTTGACAAAATCAACTACGCGAAACATGCGTATGGCATCGGATTTGGAGGCCCCAGATCTAACGACTGGGATCGCACTTGATGGGGAAAGAAGAATTGACGGGGGATTAAACCGCAGTTTGTAGAGATTTGATGTTTGATTTGACTGCCAAGGTGGGAGAAGACTCATTCCACGACGTAATGGAAGAACCAAACCGACGAAGCAGGTTGGTGTAGTTGCAGGAGGACAAGTGGCTACTCCCTGTGAGCCTGATGATGACACCGAACAGGGAACTCCAAGCGAAGTTGTAGCAGGCGATTTGACATGAAGTGGAAGAGGAGTCGAACAACCATGGGAAAAATGGCCTTAAAGACATAGACATGTAAAGTAGAATGATGACCAGAACCCCAAGAGGAGGATGGAAAATAGAAAAAGGACGAAGATAGAGAAAAACCAAAGAAATACAATGAAGAAAAAGCAAAATGGAAGATAGAGGGCTGAGCTGACCGAAGGTAGCATCGAGAACTAGAGAGCTTGAGGGATTCAAGCCATTCCAGAGAGGATCTATCTGGACTGAGCACTACATTGGGCTCTCTCCATTATAGAAGAGAAGCTCACAGAGCTGGTAAGGAAAAGAGTCTGTCTACTCTAGTGGCTTGGGGCATCCAAGAACCAACCTACCAAGAAAATTCTATTTCAAGGGACTCACATTGAGCTCCTTCATAGTAATTATATGCTTTAACACACAGTAAAAGAAAGCCACCACTGAGAGATGGACCAGAGACGTAGCGTTGGAGGATAGGGTGAATTCCTTATTAATTTCGTATGTTATTGTATTTGCTAACTGTATTTCTCTGTTGTTCCTTTTCCATTTCAAGTGTCTGTGTATTTGCAATCTCATCGATCCATTGCCAAAATAACATAGAAACACACCAACACCTAACTCTGTAATATCTTCATTTATTAAATCTTTAGCTGAGGTCACTTATAGGGTAATTATTAGGTCAAGTGGTATCAGAGCTTTAGGCTATAAGGTTAGACAAGCTTGTGTTGTTTTAGCTATTGAATTCTCACTGGATAAAAGCTCAAATTAGGAGAAGGAGAGTTGGTGGAAACTAATCCTGAAATTGGGAGAATCTATCCTCGGAAGACAATGTCAGAAGAAGGTTTTGTAGGGCCAGACCTTCAATTCATAGAAAGCTTCCTAGCTATAAAGTCTACGATAGAAGAAATGTATAGGGACTTTAGAAAAAATAAGGCTGAAGATTCATCAGGTTCTAAACAAGACAAAGAAGAAGGTGAGTCTCACTTTCATGACCACTCCAAGGGAAAACAGAAAGAGGAAAGCTTTCTCACACCTCCTAATAGCGCTGTGCATAATAAGAAAGCATCTTTGATCAAGCTAGATGTTAAAATTGATTTGCCTATATATGATGGACAGCTAAATGCTGAAAAAATTGGACAATTGGATTAGACAAATTGATGTGTATTGCAGAGTATAGAACATCGACTCAGATAAGAGCAAGATTCAGCTGGCAAGCCTACGCCTACGAGGCAATGCCTTGGTTTGGTGGGAAGGTAGAGCTCAAGCTGATATGAAACGACATGGTAAGACCATCTCTGTCTGGAGTGAATTTGTTTCTACAATCAAAAAGTAGTTCTATCCATTGGCCTACATGCAACAAGCCATTATGATTTGGAAAACTCTTCGACAATTGAAAGGAAAAAGTGTGCAAGGGTACACTCAAGAATTTAGAAAGAGAGCATTGATTCTAAGGATCTCACTAGACTCAACAAAAACTCTGTTGAAGTACATTGGTGGTCTACACAGCGACATGAGGCATACCATCCTCATGTTTAATCCCACTAGTATAGATGAGGTATCTGTACAAGCTACTCATCTAGAAGCTAGAGGAAAGAATGGAAATCCAGAAGTTGGGGGACCATCCCAAACCCATTGCAAGCAAGAGCAAGGAGAAAAGAAAGAAGAAGTGGAAAGCAAGGAAGGCTAACACTGCATAGAAAAGCAAAGCTTCATGCACTCACTATAAAAAGGATGGGCATGATGATGAGCATTGTTGGATTTTGCATCCAGAGCTGAGACCTAAGAAGTTCAAGGGAAAGAAGAAGAAAATGACTACAGCTATTCAAAAAGATTTGGGTTCAGACTCGGAAGATGAATCAACTATTGTAGCCACAGGTATAAAAGGTAAGAATTCTGAAGCATCTACTAGTAATTTTGCTCAATCTGTTATTAATGAAAATGAGAGAAAAAGATATGAGCTTTTCCATATTCGAGTTGTTTCCAAATATCAAAAGATTGATACTTTGTTTGATAGTGGCTTACAAGTAAATTTGATTTCTGAAGCAATTGTAAAGAAATTGGGATTAGCAACTACACCTCATAAGAAACCATACCCATTAGGATGGTTGAATGATAAAGCACAACTACAAGTGACTAGACAGTGCAAACTCAAGTTTTGTTTTGGGTCAACATTTGTAGATGAGGTGGAGTTAGACATAATTCCTTTGGATATATGTGGAATTGTTTTAGGAAGTCCTTACTTGTATGATAGAAAGGCTATTTTCTATAGAGCTGAGAGCAAGTATCTACTTGTTAAAGATGGAATCGAATACTTTGTAAGAGCTCATAAGCTAAAGAATAATTATACTCTCCTAAACTCAGTGCAGATGAAAAGAATGATAAATTCATGCAAACAATTCTTACTGATGGTTGTAAAGGAAAAGAAACCTGATAAAACCAATTATTTTGAGGGATGTAATGCTAAGCAACAAGTTGATTTAGAAAATTTTGTTTTTGAGTATGAAGTCTTATTTCAAGAACCTAAAGGTCTGCCACCCAAAAAGGAAATAGTACATGATATTATTTTGTAGCAAGATGCTCCATTGCCTAACATTGGGATGTATAGGTTGTCATCTTTTGAGAATGTTGAAATCAGGAAGTAGGTGCAGGAGTTGCTCGAGAAAGGGATCATCAAGCCTAGCACATCAGCATGTGGGTCACCAATCATTTTGGTGAGAAAGAAAGATGGCTCATGGAGAATGTGCATTGATTACCGAGCACTGAATAAGATAACAATCAAAAATCATTATCCCCTTCCTCGCATAGATGATCTTTTAGATCAATTGAAGGACGTTGTTTATTTCACCAAGCTAGACTTGCACAGTGGATACCATCAGGTTAGGGTTGCAGAGCAAGATGCATGGAAGACTACTTTCAAAACAAAGCAAGGATTGTATGAGTGGCTGGTTATGCCTTTTGGCTTAACTAATGCTCCTGCTACTTTCATGAGATTAATGAATGATGTACTCAGACCTTTTCTTGATGACTTTGTTATTGTGTATCTGGATAGCATTCTAGTTTTTAGTAAAACATGGGAAGAACATTTAAAGCATGATAAGCAGACACTAGATGTTTTGAAAAGAGAAAAACTTCATGTTAAACTCTCAAAATGTGAGTTTGGCAAAACATCTCTAAACTATTTGGGTCATATAGTAGGGGGTGGTGAATTGAAAATAGATCCCTCTAAAGTGGCAGTCATTGTGAACTGGCCTAAACCCAATTTGCTACAGAAGTCAGAAGCCTCTTAGGAGCAGCACAATATTGGAGGAAGTTCATTTCTAACTTTTCCTCAATTGCAGCTCCCTTAGATGCTTTAATAGGATTTAACAAGGTGTTTCAGTGGGAAGGCAAACATCAGAAAGCCTTTGACACATTGAAAGAAAAGATTAGTACAACACCTGTACTAGCACTGCCTGATCTGCAAAGACCTTTTGAGATCCAAATAGATGCCAATGACTATGCCATGGGAACAGTGTTGACACAGCATGGTAAACCCATATGTTATCATTCTGAGACTTTTAATCCTGCAGTAGTTAACTATCCTACATATGATAAAGAATTGTATGCATTAGTTCAGAGTGTGAAAAAGTGGAAACATTACTTAATGGGCAAAGAGAGAGTAATACATACTGATCATCAACCACTTCAATATCTGCACTCCCAAGCTAAGTTACAACAATCAAGACATTACAGATGGATGGGTTTTCTACAATAGTTTGATTTAGTCATCAGATATAAAAAGGGCATACATAACCAAGTTGCAAACATGTTATCTAGAACCATTATAAATGCATCCACTGTACTTAAGCATAATTTTGTGCTACATGAAAGCTACATTGAACAATATGCTCAAGATATAGACTTTAAGGATGTATATGCAACTTTAAGTCAAGGCAAAAGAGTAGAAGAACTGGATTATCATGTAAAGGACCGACTCTTATACCATTGTGGGAAACTCTGCATTCCAAAAATTGAGAGAGTACAGATAATTAGGGAAGCACACACTTCTCTGATATCAGGTCACTTTGGGGTAAGTAAAATAGTTGCATAGCTGCAAAGATTTTGTTATTTGCCAAAAATGAAAGAGGCAGTTTCTAGATATGTAAGAGGGTGTGTTAAGTGTGCTAAAAGAAAGCCCAACAACAGAAAACTAGGCTTGTACACTCCTTTAGCAGTACCTTCTCACCCTTGCGAAAGTGTTTCCATGGATTTGGTTGGCAGACTACCTAAATCTAGGAAAGGTCATGATTATCTATATGTTGTTCAACAAAATGAATATTTTGATACCTTGTAATAAACAGATTACAGCAGAACAGACTGCAAAATTTTTCTTTGAACATGTATGGGTTCATTTTGGATTACCCACTTCTATTGTATCTGATCGAGACATCCTATTTGTGGGGAAGTTTTGGTCAAGTTGGTGGGAACTGATGGACACCAAACTGAAGAAAAGCACAGCTTTTAATCCACAAACTGATGGCCAGACAAAAGTAGTTAACGAGAGAGTGATCCAGTTACTGAGAGGATATTGCAGCAAACATCCTAAGCTTTCGGATGAACATTTGTGTTATGTGTAGCATGCTTACAATAGAGAAAAACATTCTTCTACACAGAGATCTCCTTTTCAGACCTGTTTTGGTTTCACACCAAGGTCTCCTTTGGATTTTGTCTTTGGTAGAGATACCATGGTTGACGAACACAGTGATGCAGACAAGACAACTAGGTTCATTGAATAGATCTAGGAGATCCACCAGACAGTATAGGAATAGCTGGAAAAGAGCCAAGCGAAGTACAAGGCTAGGCATGACAAGCATTGGATGGAGCATGGTTTTCAAGTTGGTGACCAGGTCTGGCTATATATTAGCAAGGACATGATGCAAGGTGAGGGTAAGAAGCTAAAGCCTACCAGGTATGCACCCTTCAAGATACTTGAGAAGATTGGTGAAAATGATTTTTGCCTTGATATACTAGCTTACATGCACATCTACTCAGCCGTAAATGCAGATTGCTTGAGATTTTTTGAACCTTCAATGATTGAGGACCGTGACGATCAGAGTTAGCTGCCTTCTATTGATGACTTGCTACCTGAATATCTTAATGACTTGTAGGAAGACATAGTACTAGATATGAAGGTGAGGACGACGCATAGGGGAGATGTGGAATACCTCAGGATTGGGCTCGAAGGCTCAAAGATGAGCAGTGCAAAGTGGATTGAGATTGGACAAGTGAGACACCAATTCCCTCACTCACTCGATGCTTAAAAACCAACTTTTGGTGGTCCAAGAGCTTTTCAATGGGAAGGCCGTGATCCAAATTAGATCCATGAAGAATTGGTGAAGGACCATGACTGTATCAGGTTGGGACAAACATCAAAGAATTCAGAATAGTGATAAAAAACACCTCTAAACTAGTGGCAGTTGGTAGCCAGTGTGAAACGACGAGGACCTTGGTCAAAGCGTGCTGACCGAGGCCCATGGAGACTGCACGGGAGGCATAATTAGTCCTTGGGAGGCCCATATCGGGAAATGGAGGGAGTTTTGTGAAAACCCTCGAAATGGAGAAGCCCCAAGCGCTTGGTCACATGGAGAACCGTGGGAAAAAGAAAGCTAAAGGAGAAGGAGGGACCCATGCTCTGAAAAACTCATGGTATTGATTGGGGGTACCCTCAATTGGTAAGTGGAATTGGTGAAAATGGAGTGATCCCACTCAGTGGTTGACGTGTGGAAAGGGGAGGAGAGAGAAAACTACTGCTCATTGCGCGCTAACGGTCGAGCAAGTCAACTGCGCAAAACATGCGTATGGCATCGGATCTGGAGGCCCCAGATCTAACTGCTGAGATCGTGCCCAATGGGAAAGCGGAATTGATGGGGGATTAAGTTGTAGTTTGTAAAGGTTTGATGTCCGATTTGACTCCCAAGGTGGCAGAAGGCTCATTCCACGATGTGAAGGAAGAAACGAACCGATGAAGCGGGTTGGCGCAGTTGCAGGAGTACAAGTGGCCACTCCCTGTGAGCCTGATGATGACGCCAAGAAGGGAACTCCAAGCAAACCTATAGCAAGCGATCCAACGAGAAGTGGAAGAGGAATTGAATAGCCATTGGAATGAATGGCCTTAAATCCATGCACAAGTAAAGCAAAAAGACAACCAGAACCCTGAGAGAAGGACATAAAACAAAAAAAGGAGGAAGACAGAGAAAAACCAAAGAAAGACAGTGAAGAAAAAGTAGAACGGAAGACAGAGGACCGAGCTTACCAAAGGCAGCATCGAGCACTAGAGAGCTTGAGGTGTTCAAGCCATTCCAGAGAGGATCTACCTGGACTGAGCACCACATTAGGCTCTCTCCATTATAGACCAGAAGGTCACAGAGCTGGTAAGGAAAAGAGTCTGTGTACTCTAGTGGCTTGGGGCATCCAAGAACCACCCTACCAAGCATTTTCCATTTCAGGAGACTCACATTGAGCTCCTTCATTGTAATTCTCTGCTTTAAGACACAATAAAATAAGGCCGCCAGTGAGAGCTGGACTGGAGACGTAGCCCTGGAGGATAGGGTGAACTCCTTATTAATTTCTTATGTTCTTGTATTTTCTTACTGTATTTCTCTGTTGTTTTTTTTCCATTTCAAGTGTCTATGTATTTGCAATCTGATCGATCCATTGCCTAAATAACAGAGACACACACTAGCACTTGAGTCTGTAATACCTTCATTTATTAAATCTTTAGCTGAGGTCACTCATAGGGTGATTATCAATCACTAGGCATCTTCAGGAACCACATCCCTCACACTTTTGGTTGGACACCTATTAATGATATACGTTGCGCAAGTGACCGGTTCAGTCCAATAATTATTTGGCAAATGATTTGCCTTCAACATACTCCTTGCCATTTCTATAATGGCCCTATTGTTCCTTTCCACAACACCATTTTGCTGACGTGTATACCTTGTTGTAAAGTGCTTGTGAATTCCATGCTCCTTTCAAAATCAAAGGAAATCATTTGAGATATATTCGCCACCTCTGTCAGTCCTCAATACTTTGATGTAGTGTCCACTTTGCTTCTCAACAAGAGCTTTGTATTGATGGAAGCACTCAAACACTTCACGTTTTTGTTTTAGGAAATAAACTGATGTCTTCCTTGTGTAGTCATCTATGAAGGTCAATAAATAGTAGCTACCATCAATTGATGGTATCTACATTGGTACACATAAATCTGAGTGGACAATCTCCAAAGGTGCCTTTGCCTTTACTGACTTTCCTGCTGGAAATGTCTCTCTGTGTTGTTTGCCCAAGATGCATCCTCCACATAGGCCGTCCAATTTTTCTATGAGTGGTAACCCCTTCACCATGTCTTTCCTATGCAGCAAGTTCAAACCTCCAAATTTGAGATGTCCAAATCTCAAATGCCATAACCAATTTTCATATTTGTCCTCTGCTTGAAAGCTTACCTGTGTGGTAGCTGCATCTTTTCTTTCATCCTCTTGTGAGTTCATTGAGAGTTTTTCTTTTGCACCTTCTTCCTTCAAATCTGATCTTATCTTTAGGGGAAACATTATATTGCTTGTCATCTCAACTTTTGCAATCAACTATATACTTGGAGGTCTATCCAAAATTATGCACTCATCAGTTTTGAAAAATACATTGTAGCCCTTTTGCATGAGCTGTCCAATGATTATGAGGTTGTGCTTCAGACCAGGGACAAAATAAACATATGAAATGTACTTCTTCTCCCACTTATTTGTTAGGATATTAACTCTATTGTTTCTTCCCATGATAGAGACTTTGCTATCAGTCCCTAATGTCACTTCAAATTTCACATTTTCATCTAGATTGGAAAATTTTTCTATGTTCCTTGACATGTGGTTGTTGCACCCTAAATCTAGATACCATACATTACTTTATTTTTCTTGTCATACATTACAAGATAAAATCATGCAATCATGGTTTTGATTTTCCTTTGTGAAATTTACACTTGGTTTGTTACTAATGTCATATTGCTTTCTACATACATTTTCATTATGACCATACTTCTTATAGTAATGACATTGGACTTGAGATTTATCATACCTCTGACCTTGTGGTTGATTTTGGCTTGGGCCTTGAATTGGATTTTGATTTCTGTTGGGCACCAAATCGGGCTATCTTTCTGTTGCATTTCCATCCCTCTTTTTGTACTTTTTGCACTTATTCATCCGTATTTACTATTCTAAATCCGTAAGCTTCTAGAGAGAATGTATCGATTTTTCAGCATGCTACAGTAGATCTGCAATTCACAGCAATGACCAGCCATAAGGAAGCCGTGTAGCTGGAGTCGCAGATCCCTGAACCATTCTTGGACCATTCTCTGATCATGTTCATCCGGTGTCGGTGCCGTTCTGAACTAATGTATATTTCTGGGTATACAGTTACTAGGTTTTGGGGAAAGACATTGTTCTCCTTCACTATGTATAAAAGACAGGTTATTCCTGTAAAAGGGGGACTCCCCATCAAGAGTGTAATATCTCTTTCCAGATTAATAATATATTATCTCTTTTGTTGCTCCATTCTTCACTGTGATTAATGCAGCCTTGATCAAAGAGCTGGGCTCGCTCTTTTGATTAGGTGCTGATTGCTTCCTATTGTGTGTCACTTATTATTTCATGATTGCTGATACATATTGTTAATTATTGTAATTTCTTTTCTTGAGTACTATAGTTAGTTTCAATTTTATAGCAATGTTTTGAGTATTAATCACGAACCCTTGGTAGGTAATGGATGGTAAACTTGCCCTTGCATATACTTTGTGTGTTGCCTTAAAAGGATAGACACCCATATTAATAAATTAATGTAGGAAAAAGGGTGAATAGATTGTTCATACCTAGACCCCAACATTTTGGTGTCATCACTGGGGAGGCTAACAAGGTGCAAGACACAATTCGGATGAACCAAAAGGTCAATCTCTCATCCTGGGGAGAGAACGCATTTTCCCACTCTGGTCAAGGTCCCGAGCATAGGTGTTTCTTTTTTCTTGTCTTTATTTTATTTCATGCTTCTATAGGGATGACCTCTTGTCCTAGGGAGGGAGGAGTCCTTTGACGCCCTGCTCTAGGCCCTGAGTAAAATTATTTCTCTCAACCCTTTTGTGTTTTTTCGGGAAGCCCTAGCTTTTACCCTAGGGAGGGAGGACTCTTTTGATGCCCTACATCAGATCTGGAAGTATTAGGTTCTATCGAAGGTGTGTTTTTGTTTCTGTTTATTGCCTTGGGGAGGGATGAGTCCTTTGACACCCTGCTCCAGGCCTTGAACCCTAGATTCCTATTTTTTTGTTAGCTTTCTCTCTTTTTGTAAGCTCTTTTGTCTAGGGGAAGGAATGGTCTTTTGACACCTTACTTCAAGACTAGAGCATTGTAGGTTGTCACCAGAACCTTTCTGTCATATCAACATTTGTATGAACACATAACCAAATAAGAGGGGCAGAGGAACAACCCCAAAGAGGGGAGGACCAGACTTGGGAAGAAAGACTTACATCCAACAAATCACAACAAAACCTAAATCAAAAGCATCCTCTCGTGCAGCAGGAAGACCAGGTGCACAGAGAGTAAAATTCGAGGGACAATCGATAGACCAACCAGTATTGTCAACAACATTCATTGGTTATTCGACATAACAAGCCCCTCCAGCAGTTGAGGAGACATCTAGCAATATACCTAACCAGGGGAACCCTACGCTGGTAATAGAAGGGGAAGAGGTTGCAAGCAGAACATCGGTAGAGTCAGGTCACTCCAACAAAGGAAAGGAGGTTGTAGCTGAGGGATCAAGGTATTAGGACGCAAGAGAAGGAAACGTAGGGGGACTCGCATCACCAAGGGATTGGGGAAGTGCCTTCAAAGCAACTCTAATCCGAGTGGTAAGGAACCCTTGGCCATCTTCCACAGAGCATGTTGAAATACCCAGCAGTTATTGGAGGATATTTATGGCTCCTACAACCTCCACTATCAAGTTTCTGATTGGGGATTTAGGAGCTGGTGCGCCCACGAAACCTATTCCATTAGCAGCCTTACCAAGCTTTCATGGGCTTGTTTCAGAAGACTTCGACACTTTTTTATTTGAATTTGACATAGTTTGTCAAGGGTACGACTGCATGAAAGATGCCCAAAAGTTAAAAATTTTCCTTGCTACGCTGAAAGAGACAGCTCTGTGATGGTTCATGGGCCTTGGAGGAAGTTCTATTTCCACATGGGATGGTATGCGGACAACTTTTCTGGAAAAATAGCAGGATTACTACAAATCCCAAAACATCAAAGAGGAACTTTTTAAGTTCACACAAAAAGAAGACAAGAGATTGGAAGACTATGTGGAATAGTTTAAGTACACATTACAGAGGTCAGGTCAGTCTGACCTGGATAAGGATATTTTAAAAATTATCCTCCTCTGGGATTTTTGTGAGGACTCTTTGGAATTGTTGAACATTGTAGGAAAGGGAGATATATTGAAGGAAACCTTCGAGGTTATCTGTGAACTATGCATTCAGTGCTTGAGACGGCTCGCAAGAAACATACAAGGGATTCACTCAAAAAAGGTATCTGGTGGGGGTGTTACGAAGGCAGAAATAAGAAACCTACTAGACAACTTGAGAACGGATATCCTGAGTACTCTGTCGGCACAAATGGATATGCTACAAGTAAAACAGAAGCAACTAGAATTGGATAGGACCATGGCTATATTCCTCCAAAAGTGTAGAAAGAAGCATCCAGAGAGGGAATGTCCATTGAAATCCATAGAGGAATGCACAATCTGTGAACTAAATCATGCAACAAGTTCATGTCCCTCCTTGCCAAGCCTGAAATTAGTGTTTCAAGGAACAGGAGAAAACACAAAACAATTGTACCTCATGGGGTCTAAAAAGCCATGGCAACCTCGACCACCAATGGGAAACCAAGGTATGTACTCAGACCTATCTCAATATTTCAATAATTTCAATGTGAATCCTCAGTCCATGCCCTATCCACCCATGAGGCCACAATACCACTTTCCACCTTGGCAGTAGTGGAACCCTCAAGCCGGTTCGAGCTCCCCATGGGCTCCAACTTGGAGAGGATCTTCTCCTGGGCAGTTTCCTTAGCCGATGCCACAACAGCAACTCCAACTACCCTCTAATGTGCCTCCTAGTAGTCAACCTATCCATCCCCATCTTCCCATCCAACCTAACCTGAATACTAATAATAAAGGAGTTCATCAAACTAACACTATCAACGTACCCTCGTATAGAATTGCCACTGCAAAATTGTATGAAATGAATTTACGATCAGGTCAAACAATCGGTGCTCAACCTCCACCATTTATCATTAAAAAACTTTATAGTGAGGGTAAAGATTCAATGTTAATTAATAGGGAACAAAAAAAAACTGAGAGAATTCAGGTGCCTCCTGCAAAACAACATCAAACTGAGCCACCCTGTCCAGAATGATTGACTTTTAGTAAATCAAGTCCTCAGGCTAAATTTGACTTGTTAGGCAAATTACAAAACTTATTTGTCAAAATTCCCATATTACAAGCTATGACGAATGTACCAATATATGAAAAGACTCTTAGGAAATATTTTTCTAAGAAGCCTACAAAGAAATCCAAAGACCCCCTTACTATTCACGTTATGGGAAAATTATCAAATTTTATGATGGGAAAGTCAATGCCTGTAAAATATGGAGATCCAGGGGACCCAATTCTGATAGTACAAATTAATGTGGTAGAAATTCCAAATGTGCTGGTAGATCTGGGTGCTACCATCAACGTTATCACCACTGAAACTATGCATACATTAGGCCTTCATAACTTGAAGCACACACCTACAGTGTTAGAACTAGCAGATTGATCTATAGTAAAACGTGTAGGGAAGTCATAAGATGTAACAATTTCAGTGGATTCATGGCACTATCCCATAGATTTCCTAGTATTGCACACACAATCTTCAGTCGGTGGCCATCCCCTGATTTTAGGTAGACCATGGTTGGCTACTGCAGATGCTTACATTGGGTGTCGTTCAGGACACATGGTAATTTCAAATGGGCACAACACTAAGATTTTAGTGTTATACCCATATGTAGAACCAAACCCATCCACAAAACCAGCAGGTAGCAAGAAAATCTTATCCAGGAAAGAGCCTGAAATGGAAAATGAGGAATTAAGACCAGTCCTTACTATTGGACAGGCCCTCCAGTTAAAAATGGAATCAGAAGATGATGTAATCACCTCCTTTATGGATGATCCTTGCTCTGTTTCAGAGCCAAATCAACAAATGCTAGAATTCATCCTAAGCTGTGAAACTCAGGAAACTATTGAAACAGCAAAGGGATCTGAGGAGCTACCCGTAGTTGCACCCCATGGAAGTATCCCAGTGGAATTAGAACCAGGAAAGACCCTGAACATTAACCCTGACTTGTCAGAATCCCAGAAGAAGCAACTTGTAGATGTCCTTCGGAAGCATAAAGAAGCCTTTGCCTGGGATTACTCAGACATGAAAGGGGTTCCTACTAGTTTGTGTACCCATCATATATATATATATATATATATATATGTGTGTGTGTGTGTGTGTGTGTGTTATAGACATTTTTGTGCCTTACAGCTATAAGCATGAAATGTCGATAATTCAAGGGATCCAAAGTCCCTAAAGATGTTGTTACAACTCCTAAAGGAACAAGGTCAACCAATGACAGCTTCTCCCAGAAGTTCTCCACCAAAAACCACTCAGAAATAGTCAATTCAGGATCAATTCAGAGGCTCCACTAGCTTCCTGCGTTGAAATGCAGAATCTACACTGGCTAGGTGCACTGCAACGCAGGTGGAAGCACTACCAGGGTGCGCTGAACGGGAAATGACAAATGGCAAGCTCATTCAACGAGGTGGAAAGACCCTGGAAGCTTCCAGAATCTTCTCCAATGACACTTGCCTCAATGAATTCGACTAGTGATGAGTAAGAGGTTCTCAACCTCCAAGTGGAAGCAAGAACTGACAGAGGGAAGCCACAAGTCAAAACATAAGCTGACTCATCCTCTCTGCTTACTATATGGATCTCTCACCCAGAGGTTCAGGAGGCTAGAATTTTGTACTTTGCAGAGAATTGCTGTTGGTTTGAGATTGAGATTAGCACATTGGGTGATTTATGCTTTGTTGGAGGAAAGGAAGGGATTCTTTTGCTGGGAGGTAGATGCTGGATCGGAACTCACTTGGTTTTATCTCCTCTTGGACTTTATTATCATATCAATAAACTATTTGAGTTTCTCCTACATGTTGTATACCAATGATGTTTTGTTATGCTTACATGTTTAGCTTAATCTGATCTTGAGCTTTTTATGAATGTATATCTATATCTTTGTGTAGTTTCTATCTCTTGTGATCTTGCAGGAATTCGGTGAAGCTGGGCCGGTGAGGGAGAAAGAAGCTGGGAGCTACTGAAGAGAGGAGTGATTTGGATCGACAAACTAGCGGAAGACACAAGTTAGTTAGATCCTTCTTCCTCATTTACATTTCATAAAGAATAACACTCAATTAGATTACCTCGTTTGTTGCTAAGGCACTATCGCAAATGCAAAGTAGAGATCTGCCACTCTAGTCCACTCACTGGGCCTGTTTTTATGATCTGAACAAACTGATCCACAAGTGCTCTAACAGCCCTTTGTGATAGATCTTAGTCCTCCTTTAAATCATCCTCCTAATTGTACCTAATTGATAGCTTTGATCTGGCCAAAAACTGTAGATTTAACTGCAAACCGTGACCCAGAACCTAGAAACAACTCCTGTTTCTGCTTCAGCGCAGACTCTGTGAAGAGGTTCTGCATTTCAACGCAGGTCCCATGAAGGATACCTGCGCTGAAGTTCAGTTTCTCTGTGCTGAGGGTGCGCTGATCAGCCCTTGCCTTGTGCAGCTGTGGTTCCCTGCTTCCTTTTGCTCAGTTTTATCTCTGTTTTTTGCAGCCTATTATCAGTCAGTGTACCTATCTGAAACCCCTTTTCTTTGCCTCAATTCTGCCTCAGTTGTATAAAGAAACTGTATTTGTTCTTTTTGTATTTGTTACATCATTTGCAGTTTCCCATTACAAAAGTAAACTAGTCATACTGTCGCCCTTAGATCTAGACCTGTCGTAAGTATCGTTTTGATCTTAGGAGTGAGTTTGTTTGCTGTTCACAGTTGATTGAGATTTTACTTTTGTCGTTTGGTTTGAATTTATGCGTTTCTAGTGTCGAAACTAGTAAATCATAAAGTGTCGTAATCGTCTTTTTGATTTTGAAAAGGGAACTTGTTAATGTTTTCACTTGAAATCGAATTCAAATTTGTACAACAGCTTTCTTTTTAGGCATCAATATTAAGAAAGCGAAAAAAAATACATGCATTTGTGCATTTGCATATTGATAGTTTGTATGGTTTGATTTAGGAAAAGTGCATTTACAGTGTGCTCTATGCTCTTTGAGAAAAGTTTGTGTCTTCCTTTTCCCCTTGTAGCTAGGATTTCCATTGTTGAAAAGATATAAAAGCTTGCTTATCATCTTTAGACTGCATTTAGGAATTGTATCATACATCTCGTGGTGATCCAAAAAGGCAAACTTCTAAGAAAGATCAACCTAAAATAAATTGAATGAACTTAACAACGATTTGTAACTTAACGCACAACATAGAGGTCTAGGCTAGAGACGTGTTCCGGCGTCGTAAAACCTGGTGACTGTCGATCTCGCTGACGGTTGGGTGATTCCTCCTAAGAGACGATAGCGCTACTACGGATTTTGCTCCCACGTACCATCGAGTATATATTGGGAGACCCCTATAGGCATAAAACCTTTATCCTTAGGAAACCGTGTCAGCCACCCTACTGATTGCAATGCACTGAACACAGCATTCAGGAAGATTGACCGCCTGTACCTTAAAAAGTATTCTACGGTTTTGCGAAAAGTTTGGCACACCCTCTACCTAGAACTCCAGAGCAGTTCCTTTTGGCCTTTTTCAGACTCTATAACGGAAAAAATCCATCGAAGCATTTGTCACTTCGGGCTCGTTAAAACATTGAAGGAGACTAGAGTCATCTTTAGCTTTTTCTCGACTCTTTAAAACTGAAAAAGCAAGTTGTGTCTAAAGCGTCGTTAAAATTTATTTAAAACGGAACAATCACCCCTTTTTCCTGCGTTGATCTTTAGGTTGAGAAAATGGAGCCCACCAACTAAGGAATTCCCCTTGGTGGAAATCCTAGTCCCTTCTCCTCTTGGGGAGATGTTGGTGCGCCCCATATGGCCACATTGTCGCTTCCAGGACTGAAAATTGGCTTGCCGGTCTGGCTCTTCTCAACCAATGTCGTTCAGAACACCACTATTCCTGAACAGTCGAATCGATAGTTAGACCAATCCAGAGTTGCCCACCAGCCTTCTACTTCCTCTAATTCTTCCTCTCCTCCTTCCTCTTCGCTTGACGGAACTGGTAAAACAAAAAACCAAGTTCCTAACGAGAAGAAGGAAAAGAAGAAGAAAGAGAAGAAGAAGAAGGAGCCAAAAGTGACTGGGGGCAAACAAGTGTCGTCTGACAAAAATCCACACACATCACTGACTAGGCCTAAATCGCCATGTGGCATATGCAAGGGAGACCACTTCCACAGATATTGTCCCTGCATCCCTCAGATACTAAGGGACTGGTCTCCCCGTTTGCACAATCCGGTGGCATCAACCTCTGATAGCCATGTTGAATGCATACCATCAACTAGCGAAAGTGAAGTCCTTGGACAAAAAGGGAGAGCTAGATCTCCCTGTAGACTGTGCGAAGGCGACCATGCCATCCACCGTTGTCCCTTCTTAGACGAAGCGAAAAGAGTTTTGGATGATCGTCTAGTTTCACCGTTACGACTTCCTCCTGGATATAAAAAACTCTTGCCGAGTCCTTCGTTAGTTGAAAATCCAGCTGGCCCGCTCAAGTGGTCAGCTGAAGCGCCGGTCATTGAAGATGAACCAGCTGAATCCATACCCGACGAAAGTCAAAAGGTCGAGGTGGCAGTTGACCCGGTCTTGCCTTCAGAGGATTTATCTTCAAATGATACAGTCACTGAAGAGGATAAAGATGACACCATCCAAATTCTCTTCATCAACACAGACTCCGATGAGCACGGGGGCAATCTCCCCATTCCTTTATCGCAGGAAGGAAGTTCGTCAGAGCGATACCCGGTCGTTTACTCGGTCCCACCACCAAGCAACCTAGTTGTCTCCTTCGACTGGAACCATCTAGGCAGACCCCGTTTACCAGCAAGCATACCATTCAGAATTATCGTCCAAATATACAGAATGGTCATGGCTGGCACCATTATTGATGAAGGGGCATCTGTGAGTATCCTTTCCTCCACTGCTTGGAAAGCGCTTGGTTCGCCAGCGCTTTTGCCTGAAATGAGAAATCTGACAGGCTTTGATAAAGGAACCAGTCAACCTTTAGGGATCCTCCCCAATGTGCCTATCACATTGAAAGGGAAGACCGTTCAAATGAACGTGATGGTCGTTCAAGGACCCTTGGATTATAACCTACTCCTTGGACGAGACTATATATATTGCATGGTTGCCATTGTCTCCTCACTCTTTAGAGTAATGTGTTTTCCGCACGAAGGAAGAGTGGTCAAGCTCGTGGACCAGCTTTCGTTTCCCGGATTACGCATCGCAAATAGTCATATACCATCCCTAAATGGTCTCTTCATGCAAGAAATGTCTCAACCCACGGTCCGTCCTCCCGATGAGCGCGAGTAATTCGGAGGGATATGACTGGAACCCAGGGGGTATGCGTCCTGGTCTGCTTCGGTAGGAAACCTTTGGGTATAGGGTAGGTTTCCGCGGGAGAATATGACTAGTTTGTACCCCGTCCGTCTTGGAAGAGGGGTTATTCTAGAATAATATTCTTTTGTCAAAGTTATGTGTTTGGCGCTCGTTGTCACTCACCTTTGTCTATCTCGGTAGACATCGCCGAAGAAGTGTTTTGTTCGCTGCATTGATGAAACAATCTTTGGGTAACCTGAAAGAGGTAGGCCTTTCCTGGTAAAACAAATGTTTTATCTGCAAATTGAGGGGTAACCTTGAAATCGTACTTTATACCTGGGGGCATGCAAACCTTTTGGAGTGCAAGCAAGGGGTGGCTATTTATTTTTTAAATTTTTAGGTCCTCCCTTTAAACCTGTAGGTCTAACCCTTTAAACTCGTAGGATTAGTCGTTTCAGAACTTTCATAACGAAAGGATGCGGGGCATAGCTTTGGTAAGGTGCAAGCTCCATAAAAAATGGCATCTTACATGAGACCTTCTTATCATACGACTGGATAATCGAGCAATTTTAGCACATAGTTCATCCTCGTTAAAAAATAAACATAAGATTGAGCAGTTTTAGCACATAGTTCATGCTCGTTAAAAAATAAATATAAGACCGAGCAGTGTTTTTCCGCGTTTAAGCTCATTAAAAAATGAACTACCCTCCGGTAAATAACCACCGTGAATGTAACATTATCAGCCACTAAAGCCTTGGTCGTGTTTGCACCGTCACCTCCACTTTTCATTTGGCCAATCATTCACCTCCATATGATTGTTTACCCATTTTGAGGAATAGCTGCGAAGAGTGATTTCACTAGCCATCCTTGTGACACTGTCGTGATTGGAAAATTCCAACCCTTACCTGGAATCAACTGCTAACCTGTTTTATCACTCGTTCCTCAAAAGACGAGTCTTCTTTAAGCTCTTTTCATCTGACTCGTAAAATATGAAAAGATTGCCGAGTTTTGGCCTTCCAGCTCGTTAAAGTGACCGGAAGTGCCATCCCTCCTCTAGATTTTAATCCTTTTGGACTTGAGGGATTATTGCACAAAAAGATCGAGCGCTTGTTTTGTTCGGCTCGTTAAAACTATCGAAAATTCATCCCTTCTGTATTGTTTTATACTTTTTCGGACTTAAGGGATTAGATGACGAAAAAGAACTTTCGGAGTTGACTTTACGTACCTTTTCAGACTCTCTAAAAATGAAAAGGACTGAGTAATCTTTGTCATTAGACTCGTTAAAAACATTAAATAGCGACAAACTTGTCTTTAGACGAGAACGAGTTTCACTATCGCTAGGCTCGTTAAAACATAGCGATGGGTTTTCCCGAAGGGCAAATTATAGAACAAGCACATGTTATCCTCCTCAAGCTTGACAAAAATAAAGTGGTACTGGTCAGCAATGACTGGGGAAAAATTGGGAAGAAACTCAAAGAACTTTATTGGTAGCAAGTCACTCTTGAACATGACACTTCCACTCCGTGCCAGAGTCGGGTTGGGTTGTTTCATTCACCGGTCACATCGCCATGGTCTCGCCATACCATCCACCTTTGGGGTAAATGCTACCAATCCATCACACAAGTGTCGCAGATATGTTCAAGAGAAGTCATCCAGAGAAGTCAACCGTGTCCCATCCACTACCATACATTATCCTTCATTCTTTCATGACTGCCACCCTGAACCATATATCATCAGATCGTTTTCACCTCCATCAAAATCATTTGCTCTGTTCCGTGTCACTGATGTGGGATACATTAAGGCCCTCCTTTGATGGATCGCTTCTTGTCGACATCAGCTCATTATCCAAGAATTTGATCTAGGAACAACCCCTTCAGTACTTTGAAGTTTGCATGCCTCAATGGCAAGTTTCTCACTTCCGGCGACAGGTATACATCAATGACCTTCGACCGAAAGATTTTGCGTGGTGTTCGATGCCAAGTCCTTTATTCACACCACGTGAATTGTACTGCAGTACCTTGAGGGTCATTATCATTATCGTTGATTCCTCTCGCGCTTGTTAACGGTTTACCTCATTGACCGGTAATCAAGCGATGTCTTTCCATGTTCGACTTCAGAACATTTCTCACATGGATCGACTTGTACTTAGAGTGAAGATCGGACGAGATTGAAGACCCGGATCTAGTTTCATCCATCCGGGCTGCGATATATATTCAGGAAAAATAAAGACATTGACATGTACAACATTGCAGCACAGACAATCATCCTACCAAAGGATGATGATTTCAGCAGGATCATCAGTCTATCATCAGACAATTTTCTGTCCTATGTACACAAAAATGAATTTATAAAGCTGAGCATGGGAATGCCCGCCTCAACTAGATCATGAAAACAGTATGAAAAATAATGTATTGTATTGTATCTTATTACAGGTCTCCTCCCAGCATTGAATGAACTTCGGATCCTCCTAATAAAGCATTTCACCCGATAAATGGCCTCATACTTTAGGGGGCAACTGTTATAGACATTTTTGTGCCTTACAGCTATAAGCATGAAATGTACATAATTCAAGGGATCCAAAGTCCCTAAAGATGTTGTTACAACTCCTAAAGGAACAAGGTCAACCAATGACAGCTTCTCCCAGAAGTTCTCCACCAAAAACCACTCAGAAATAGTCAATTCAGGATCAATTTAGATGCTCCACTAGCTGCCTGCGTTGAAATGCAGAATCTACACTGGCTAGGTGCACTGCAACGCAGTTGGAAGCACTACCAGGGTGCGCTGAGCGGGAAATGACAAATGGCAAGCTCATTCAACGAGGTGGAAAGACCCTGGAAGCTTCCAGAATCTTCTCCAATGACACTTGCCTCAATGAATTCGACTAGTGATGAGTAAGAGGTTCTCAACCTCCAAGTGGAAGCAAGAACTGACAGAGGGAAGCCACAAGTCAAAACATAAGCTGACTCATCCTTTCTGCTTACATCTATATATGGATCTCTCACCCAGAGGTTCAGGAGGCTGGAATTTTGTACTTTGCAAAGAATTGTTGTTGGTTTGAGATTGCGATTAGCACATTGGGTGATTTATGCTTTGTTGGAGGAGAGGAAGGGATTCTTTTGCTAGGAGGTAGATGCTGGATCGGAACTCACTTGGTTGTATCTCCTCTTGGACTTTATTATCATATCAATAAACTATTTGAGTTTCTCCTACATGTTGTATACCAATGATGTTTTGTTATGCTTACATGTTTAGCTTAATCTGATCTTGAGCTTTTTATGAATGTATATCTGTATCTTTGTGTAGTTTCTATCTCTTGTGATCTTGCAGGAATTTCGATGAAGTTGGGCCGGTGAGGGAGCAAGAAGCTGGGAGCTACTGAAGAGAGGAGTGATTTGGATCGACAAACTAGCGGAAGACACAGGTTACTTAGATCCTTCTTTCTCATTTACATTTCATAAAGAAGAACACTCAATTAGTTTACCTCGTTTGTTGCTAAGGAACTATCACACCTTAGAGTGGGATAGGGGCATTCCGAATTGGATACTTTTCCCAACAACAATATATATTAAGGAAGATTGTTGTCCTGTGAGATAGCCTCAAAAAAGAATGAACCCTGTGTTGAAAAATGTTGTGAAAGAAGAACTTCAGAATTTACTGGATGTGGGTTTTATTTACCCCATTTTAGATATCCAATGGGCTTCTCCATTAGTAATGATCCCCAAGAAAAATGGCAAATGGCAGATATGCATGGATTATAGAGAATTAAATAAGGCAACATAGAAAGATCATTTTCCTTTACCATTTATTGACCAAGTTCTGGACACATTGGCTGGAAAAAAGTTCTTCTCCTTTCTAAATGGATTTAGTGGGTATAAAAGATCCAGATAGCTCCTGAAGATCAGGACAAAACCACTTTGACATGCCCCTGGGAAACATTCGCATACCAGGTGCTTCCTTTTGGCCTATATAATGCATCTGGAACGTTCCAGGGGGAAATTTTGGGGATCTTCTCTGATTTGGTGGATGATAGTGTTGAAATTTACATGGATGACTTTACTCCATACGGGGATTCATTTATAGAAGGGTTGAGAAATTTAGGGAATGTTCTTGAAAGGTGCATACAGGCACAAGTTTCCTTAAGTATGGTAAAATGCCATATGATGATGGGGGAAGAAATTGTTCTGGGAAATTTTCTCTCGGCTGAAGGAATCTGGATGGACCTGGCTAAAATAAAGGTAATTTTCTATTTTCTGACACCCAAAACACCCACGTAGGTATGCAGATTTATTGGCTGTGCTTGTTATTACAGGTGCTTTATAGAAAATTTTGCTAAAGTAGCACATCCACCTTTTTAATCGCTGACAAAAGATTCAAATTTTGTGTGGTCAGGTGACTATGATGTAGCTTTCATGAAAACCAAGGAATTGGTCTATATCACTCCGATCCTTAGAGGGCCAGACTGGGCATTACCGTTCCATATTCACATGGATGCTTCCCAAATAGCAATTGGTGCAGTATTGGGACAACAAGAGGATAGGGTACCATATGCAATTTACTATGTTAGTAAGAATTTGGCCCCTGCTTAATTAAACTACACAGTGATTGAAAAAGAGTTCATTGGTGTCATCTATGCCATCAACAAATTCCGGCACTACATTACCAGGCATCCTACCTTTGTACATATTGATCATGCAACTATCAGGTATTTAATGAATAAACATTTTACCCTTGGTCGCATTATAAGATAGATTTTTCTACTTCAAGAATTTGACATTACCATAGTAGATAAACTAGGGAAGGATAATGTGGTTGCAAATTTCTTGTCTACGATAGAAAATTATTGTAAGAATGCACCAATTGAAGATAATTTTCCATATGAACATATTTTTGTAGTTTCTACTAACACTTCGTGGTATGTAGACATTACTAATTATCTTGCTACAGGGAAGCTGCCTTGTCATTTGTCGTATAAGGATCAGAGAAAGATTATTCATCATAGTACCTGATATTCATAAATGGCAGGGTATCTCTTTCATACAAGGGTTGATAAATAGATTCAACGTTGTGTGGCATAGGATGAGATGTATGAGGTATTAGAGGCTTCCCATGATAGACCCTATGAAGGACATTTAGCATAAAAGAGAATAGGCCACAAAGTGCTACAAATGGGATACTACTGGCCTTCCATCTTTCGTGATGCTCAGGATTATGTTCATAGATGTGATAGTTGCCAACGGATGGGACAACCTGGGAAGGCAGATGAAATGCCTTTATAGCCACAGATAGTCCTGTTGATGCCTCGAAATTCGTTGCAACAACATCGGGGAAACCACCCGGTCCGGAACTTAGTGCAGCTCCTTTTCCGTTTGGAATAGTGGCTCCGACTGGGGATAACGGGACCAGTTTCCCAAAGATTATAAGTGAACGGATGGATGGATGATTTAAGATAGAAATGATAATAAACAAAATAACTAAACTATAAAAGAAATACAAAAAATATAAGCTAATCCCGGGACTTATCAATTCAGACAGCAGCGTTTAATAAACTATGCTTAATGACAGGCATATAGATGACACTAACAACAAGCATAGATGTTTATCATTTGAGATTGCTCTGCGTAAGTAGTTACGCAGAACTATAATAGCGAATTACTGTACTCAGTCATTTATATCATTGATACATACATGGGTGAAAGATAACAAATCTCAAAACATTCAATAGTGATATGAAATGAAGACTTGTTGTTGTATTGCATACATGTATTCAATAATAGCAAAGTAATAACACAGCAATTCATATAACTGAAAAGAGAACAGATACAGATAATAGTACCATGCAAGCTGTTTGATCAATCCAATGTATTAATCGCTATGTAGCAGTCCTTCCTTCCAACCAGAAAGCATTCCAAGCAAACGACAATAGTGCACAATTTACTTAAACAGCATTCCAAGTAAAATTAAGGACCAGTGGTCGAGTTTCAAAAAGAATATAGACCGAAGCACAATAGTGCAAACTTCAGCCTTTTAGTCTTTTACAAAATTTTACGACCCTTTCCAAAACAATGAAAGGGTCTATAATACTATTCTAATCTAACTACTAAATATCTAAAAACTGAAAACTAAGAAATCGGCATCAACAAATATCATTTTGCAATTTGGGTGATTCGGCAGTCGGCGGCGATGCTTCAGTCAGCTGTCTCTTTGCCTTTTACTCTTTCGCTGACATATCGCCAGCATTGGCTCTACTTCAGGTGGAGTATTGAGGCGAGAAGTCAGCTGTGCATCATATGTGGCATCTTGGAAATCGGCAATCAGGTATTGGAGAGCGTCGTTAGACAGTTGAGAGCGACCTTTGAGAATGTGGTTTAATCAAGAAAAGCCAGTATGCATCAGAGGTCAAGGTATTCACTCCGGTAATTAACCGCCCTTGTTCTTCCAGCTTAAGATAATTCTTATGCTCCAGCATATTCGCGGTTGTTATGTTTCCAGGTGTGCATTGTGAAATCATGTTAGCCAGATACAATGTATCATTGACTATATTGATCATGTTCGTGGAAATTGTTTTTCATCTGGATGCTGCCCTCTCTGCCTTCATTACCTGTGTTTCCCATTCCATGAAAAGTATTTTCTTGTATGTTTCACTAATTCGGGCTAAATTAGCAGCTTGCCCTTCTGGAGTATCTTGCCATTCAATATATTCTATTATTTCATCTTTGGCCTGATCCAAGTTAGTCCTGGCTTTTTCGATTTGCTTACATACTGTTGTAGATATATCACAAAGTGACTCAGCCTCAACTAGCTGTTGGCACAAGAGTCTAATCTGAGATATTAAAGCGCCGTTTATTAGAGTTGCCTCTGTTCTGAAATCTTCAATACTCTTGGCACCTTTAATATCTTCAAGTTGTGCTGAGAGCTGAACTATTTGATCTTCTTTAGATTTCATTAACAGCTCATTTGATGCTTCCAACTGTGATAATGCTTCTGCTAATTCACGTGCTTTAATGTCACTTTGGTCTATCCTTAGTTTTTCAATTTGCTGGGTTAACAAATGATTCTCTTGTTGTTGAGCCAGCAATTGTTCTTCCGCCTGTGTTGTTTTATTGTTTGCCTCTATCACTTCCGCTTGCAATGCATATACCTCATGCTCTTTAGTCTTCAAAAGAAGACTCACTTCGGATGCTTTGTCAATGGTTGCTGCTGAATAAGCTCCCGCAAATTGCGACAGCTTTGTTAAATCTTCAGAGGGACTTAATTCTCCCTTCCAGACGACATGCCCGTGACTGTTTGCTCATTTGAAACAGAAGGTTGATCAAGCCTTCGCCTCTTCCTTGAGCGTATTACAACGGCTTTATGCTTAGGGCTGTAGAAAATGTCTAGAGGAGGAATTTCCTCTACCTGAAGATCAACTTGATCAGATGGATTCTGAGTAACTTCTTCAATGTTCTGTACTGTGGGTGGGCCACTGGTTCCTTCAAGAACGAAAGAGAAACAGTATATCGGGAGTCTTTAAGGCATCTGAGTCTTTGGAGGCTTCTTTACCACTTATAATGGAATCAAATTGGTTCCATTCCTCAATCAATTCAGTGTCGACAGAGATTTGCTTACTCTGTTCTTTTTCTTTTTCAATTCTCTGCTGTTCTTCGAATGCCTTCCGCTGTTGCTCCTTTTGTACTCTCGTTGCTGTTCCTCTAATTCCTTTTTCTGCCTATCTTCCAGTTCTTTCCTTATTTTTTCTTCTTCCTCTCGTTTCCTCTGTTCTTCTATCTCCTTTGTCTCTGTTCTTCTATCCCTTTGCCTTCTCTGCTCTTGTTCAATTTGTGCTTTTTGTTGCCTTTCTGCCTGCAGCTTTCTTTGACTTTCCTCCTGTTCTCTAATTGTAACGGGAGGTAAATTTATTTCTGGCTGATCAGGCTCGCTTGAGGATGAAGTTGGGGTTGTAGTTAATAACTTTAGAGGCAAAGTTTGCAACCTTTGCTTTCTAAGTTTATTAAATTCAGTTAATTCCATATCTTCATATCTCATCGCAGCAAGTTGTTTGACTTGGCTTATTGAATCAGCACCCATGAACAGGTCGTCAAACTGGTCTTCTTGGTGAACAACCTTTGTCAGCTTAGCCTGTTCCAAGGCAATGAAAGCAGCCTTGTTCGGGTCATAGGGTCTGTTGGGAATAGAAACTAGAGATAGCATTTGGAGTTTTGCTGCTTCCTTTTCTGCATGTTATAATTTAGCAGCGTATAAACTCCAATTCTTAAAGGAAACGATGGCCATCCTCTCTTCTTCTCCTCTTTGAGAGTTTGGGTAACACCTTCAGACATTATCTGATAAGAGATTTCTCGGGCCAACAGTTTGTCTGGGATGTATACGGGAAGAACATGTGGCCTGGCCTTGCTTCCAAAAACTCTGATATAAGAAAAACATTCTTCGCCGAACCAATGGGCTACGGCTTGGCAGGTCAAAAGAGGCTTCATAGGAAATCCTAGGGATAGGTCTGTCAAAAATAGAATAGTGAACGGGAACCATAAAAACCATTGCAAATTTGGTACAAATGGTCTTTGTGAGAAGGTTTCCACAATTTACGATGATACAAATGAATAGGTGTTGGGTCATGGGTTGTCCATCTCCAACCAAGGAAAGGAAACTCAGAATTAAAACAAAGGGCATCCATAATGTATGCAGAGTAATAGAAAGGTGGGTTTTTTCTCTCACTGACTCTGGTTTTGGCCCTAAACTCACGAATAGCTAAGACCAACTTATCAGACAGGATAGTGGCCCAATCCATAATTATACTATTAACGGCCCGCTTCCATTAAGGGAACCATATCAACATGGATATTTGCAGAATCATGAAATCCCCACAATCTACACATCATAATTCCAGCATAGCAGTAAGGTGAAGCCAGAGAGGCATTGGAGTACTTACCCGACATATCCTGTTTGTGTTTTGCTGGATTTTGCCTCCACTCTCGTAGAGGTTCGGCTGGTGATTCATTCTCTCTGGCAAATTTTTCCACAAATGCTCTGTTATAGACTTGCTCGGGGATTGGGCAAATGATACATTTGTCTTAAGTCGTCAGGCTTGAAGGAGCCGAAAATCCTTCTATCCTTAGAAACGAAGGTTCTATTAGTGAGAGGAACTTCTTCAATTGCCCAACATACCACATCAGTATAGGCAAACCTGTGTTCCTGGCTGCTATTCTGTGCAGAAAAGAGTCAGCCAAATCTTTAAGAGTTGCCTCAGACTTTCTTAATTCATCCACACTTGCCTCCGTTACTGTCACTTCTGGTTGTTCTCCTTCTAGCAAATTGTATGTCCCTTGCCATGTAGTACCAGTAAGACCAGTGCATGTAGTATCTGAGATTAAGCCCTTCCTTGAAGGTGTAGCAGCTTGGCATGAGGGCGGGTGTCGCAGTAGAACCTGCCATCTTCTTGAACTTTTTCCCCATCATATTCAGACTTCTCTCGTTAGTCGAATTCTACACAAGTGCAAGAGAAATCGTAACAAAGAAATAACAATGACAATCCATAACGGGATAAATATATGATTTGAAGCGTGGCGAGATTATTCCTAAAAGAGGCTGCGGATCTAATGATTTGAGCAGGCACCGTAGATGTAATAATGGTGATTTTACGGCCTGCAGCTTCATAAATGACCATTACTTAAGTTATTAAACCGAATGACCCCTTAAAGCATGTAATAGATTTTTCAAAGGTCTAATCGTAATTGCTCATTAATTCGAAGGGGCAAAGCTTTAAATAGCATGCATTACCTTATCCCTTTACTTAACGGCTTTTTGAAATCTGTGATTTTGTCAAATCGATTTTAAATATAACTTTAATGCTTTGAAATAATCACTTTTTGGAACTGAGGTCATCATTAAGCGTCATCATATCGCATCGGAAGTGTGTGTGTGGCGTTATCACTTGGGAAAGTTCTTTAGCGAACGCCGATTGCGATATCGCATTCGGCGTGCGAACATAACCCCCAAATGTGTATCAATTGCTTTTAGCGAATGCCGATAGCGATATCGCATCGGGCCGGAGTGTTAAAACATTTTTCACAAGACATAGTGCCATGCCGATAGCCGATCGCCGATATCGCGTCGCATCGGGGAAAAGGTATGTGCCCTTTTGTGTGTGCATTGGCTATTGCCGATGGATCGCCGATCGCCGATAGCATCGGGGAAAAGCCAAGATGGCAACCGAACTTGCGATTACTTTTTGGACTTAACCAAAAATTGCTTATCATTTGCTCAACAAGGGTTTTTTGCATAAATTCATTTGATTATCATACCTTATTTGAACAAGTTTATTAATGCCAATTAAAAATTTTAAAAGGGACCCATTTCATATGTAAATTGTTTGTGATAAAAATGTTATGAAATGGGGGGTTGTTGTAGGGCACAACAAGTCCTCAAAACCCTTCGAGAAATGGGCCATTGATTTCCTTGGACCCTTCAATCCACCTTCTCATCAGAAAGTTCACATCTTGGTATGCACTGATTATGTGACTAAATGGGTGTTAGCGAGAGTGGTCATGAGAGGAAATGAGCAAGTGGTGCCAGACTGTCTTTTTGAAGAAATATTTGCTCGATATGGTACTCCAAGGGAAATTATGTTAGATGGAGGAGTGCAGTTCACATCTTCATCTAGATAGGGAATTTGACGCATAAATACGGGGTTTAAACACAGAGTGACAACCCCTTATCATCCCCAAGTGAATGGAAAGGTAGAAAGTACAAACAAGATATTTGAAAATATCTTGACAAAATAGTAGCAAGTCATTGCGAGGACTGGGCATAGAAACTTCTAGAAGCTTTATGGGGCATATAGAACAACATGGTGGAACACAACTCATTTTCTCCACTTGAGTTATTCTATGGGAAATCCCCCTTGTTTTCGATAGAATTTGATATCAGCATGCTCAGAACAGCTTTAGAAGTAGGCCTAGACTTATCAGAAGCACATTAACACCAAATGGAACAATTCAATGAGTTGGATGAGATTCGATCAGTAGCTGTCCAGAAAAATTATTGTTGTCCAATAGCAGAGAATGAAATGACAGGATAAATTTATCAAGAGTAAGGTGTTTCATGCAGGGGATTAGGCATTACTTTATGACTCCTGGTTTAAAGATTTCAAGGGCAAGCTTCGCACTCATTGGATTGGACCATATGAAGTGGGGACACAGTGTTTGACAATGGAACAATTGAACTAATTACAATAGATGGGAATCATACTTCATTCTTAGTAAATGGACACTGTCTAAAGCTATACCCGTCCAACCTCTATAAATGAGTTTGTCAAACATGTTTCTGATTCATCTAGTTTAATGGTTGTTGGTACACAGGGACACTTTCACTGTGCTCTTAAAAAAAAAAAAACCAATTTTTATTACTCACATGTTTGTATTTTGCAGGAATAACAAAAGAATATAGCAAGGAGAAATGTAACTCCACCAGTGCTGTTACTCCATCGGTGCTGTTACTTCGCAACTATTGTTACTCTGCCGGTGCCGTTACTCCACCAATGTTGTTACTCTGCAACAGTGTTACTCTGCTAGTGTTGTTACTCCATAACTGTTGTTACTCCGTCGGTGTTGTTACTCATTAACTGCTATTACTCCGCCATGTTGTTACTCCGCCGGTGTTGTTACTCTAAAACTATTGTTACTCTGGTGGTGTTGTTACTCCGCAACTGTTTGTTACTCCACCAGTGTTGTTACTTTGCAACTATTGTTTCTCCACGGTGTTGTTACTCCGTAACTATTGTTACTACATCGTTACTATTACTCCCTGTTGCTATTACTTCGTCGTTGTTGTTACTCCGTTTTGTTGTTACTCCACCATAAGGTAGGTCCTTAGGTACGTATCCGCTGACTTTTATGGATTTAATTAAAATATTCCAAAAATATATCAATATGTACCACGGACGACCATAATTAAGATGGGGGGGTCCGTCATAATAAACGACAGCGCACAACCAAAATGCATTCATGTCACATGATTCACACCAAACCAAATCTAATGATTACGCCATTTTGTAATCATGACCTCGATGCATTGGAATGCGTAATCATACACAAAAAGTCACAATCGGTCACCTCCCCAACATGCCGCATTAAACCACTAAAAATGCCCAACCGTACTACCATAACTCGCAATTATTCTTTGAGATTTATTCAGACATGCCAATACTATACCGTCCTTTTCCCCAAAGAAACCATGACGTTATTACCATTTCCAATGGTTTGGGTCCCTGTCATTTTCCCTACCAGTAATTGCATTCGTTGTGCTGATCCCGCCTCTATAGTGATGGGTGGACGGTTTGTGCAGCATGAGCCAGAAGATACAGCAAGAGTTCGAAATAGTTGAAAGGCATGGTAGGTTTTTGAAAATGCAAGTTGGGATGTCTACTTTGACATATTGAGGGGGTCCAACGAGGAAATTGCAGTAAAATTTGCACTCAAACTTGAAGAAGAAAGTTCTCGGGTCTGCAGGATATAAGTCCCTGTTACGGAGGAAGCCATTACAGAAGTTAGCAAGCTCCCTCAAAATGGATAGAGATGGCTTTGGAGGAGGACTTCCCTCCTGGAGTTTCCCAAAGCCTTTTTGCAAGGAGGAGAAAGCATCACCCAAAAGGGTCGAGGATATGACTGAAAACTCATTACCGTATCCATGGGGCGAGGTAGAAGAGTTTGTCATAAATATATAACTTGTGAAGGGAGATACTCCACTGTGTTTAAATACCATCTCCAGATATTAGCTCACCTCCATTTCCCCAAGCAGAGGCCTCCTTTTCATTAAATGTGCCTTATTTTTTACTAAGGAGTCTTCAGTTGATGGCACATTTTGCTCAATGGTCGTGACAGGTGATGGTGGTCATTACCCATCACGGGCTGGTCTAGCTGCTGGTAATGAATGCAATTAGGTGGATTCCAATTCCGTGGGAGATATTTTGGGATTCCACAAAGGAAGAGATAGCAGCCGCTGTGGCCACCAGGGG